>CM029487.1:56660295-57860295 GCA_017140395.1 Eucalyptus lansdowneana
AGTGCATCGGCTACCACATTTTCCTTACCTTTCTTGTACTTGATCACATATGGAAAAGTCTCAATGAACTCCATCCATTTGGCATGTCTTTTATTCAACTTTTGCTGTCCTTTCAAGTACTTCAAGGTCTCATGGTCGGTGTGGATCACAAACTCTTTTGGCCATAAATAATGTTGCCAAGTCTCCAAAGCTCGCACTAAAGCATACATCTCCTTATCATAGGTAGGATAATTCAATGTTGCTCCACTCAATTTTTCGCTGAAATAAGCTATGGGACGCCCTCCTTGCATCAACACAGCTCCAATTCTTGTACCAGAAGCATCGCACTCTATCTCAAAAGTAGCACTGAAATTCGGCAAAGATAATAAAGGAGCAATAGTTAACTTATCTTTTAGCAGATTAAAGGCTTTCTCTTGCTCTTCTCCCCACGTGAAACCCACGTGCTTCTTGATAACCTCAGTTAAAGGTGCGGCAATAGTGCTGAAATTTCTCACAAATCGTCGATAAAAACTCGCCAATCCATGAAAGCTACGCACCTCTCCTATGGTCTTAGGCGTTGGCCATTCACGGATTGCTTTAACCTTTTCTTCATCAACCTGTATACCATTAGCACTAACAACAAATCCTAGAAATACTAATTAGTTGGTAACAAAAGAGCACTTCTTTAGATTAGCGTATAATTGCTCGGCCCTTAAAACCTGCAAGACAGCTCGCACATGCTCAATATGGTCATCAGGACTTCGGCTATAAATCAAGATGTCATCAAAATAGACAACCACAAATCGACCAATAAAAGCACGCAAAACATGATTCATAAGTCGCATAAATGTGCTCGGTGCATTAGTTAATCCAAATGGCATTACTAACCACTCATATAATCCATACTTGGTCTTAAATGCAGTTTTCCATTCATCACCTTCTTTCATCCTAATTTGATGATAACCACTTTTCAAATCGATCTTAGTGAAAATACAAGAACCATGCAACTCATCCAACATGTCATCTAATCTAGGAATAGGATGTCGATACTTTACCGTAATATTATTGATTGCTCGGCAATCGACACACATTCGCCAAGTTCCATCCTTCTTTGGCACTAACAAAACGGGGACGGCGCATGGGCTAAGACTCTCTCTCACATGCCCTCGTTCCAATAATTCACTAACTTGCCGCTGAAGTTCCTTTGTCTCCTCGGGATTGCTTCGATATGCGGGTCGATTAGGTAATGGCACACCGGGGAATCAAGTCAATTTGATGTTCTATGCCTCGATTAGGTGGTATCCCTCCAGGAAGTTCATCAGGAAAGACATCTTCAAATTCCTGCAATAAAGACACAATAGGACTAGGCAAACTTGGGTCAAGATCGTTAGTAGAAAACAAAACCTCCTTGTACACAAGTACAAGTATTGGTCGATCTAGAACTAAGGCTCTCCTCACTTCACTTGATTTTGCATAAAAATTATTTTGCCTCTTTTCTTTCCTCTCTTCTTTTCCTCAGTTTTTACCACAATCTTTCTCTCGGCCTCTCCTTTTCCTTGCATCTCAGACACACCACGCAAGCCCTCGGATTTCTCACCTTTTCTCTCTCTCTCTCGGCTTCTCGTTGTAACTTTAATTGATCTTGATACACCTCACTAGGTGTCATTGGTACCAAGGTATAAGTCTTTTGATTCATCACCAATGAATAACGATTAGTATATCCATCATGATGTACCCTTCGATCATATTTCCATGGTCTTCCAAGCAAGATATGACCCGCTTGCATAGGTACAACATCACACTCTACCTCGTCCTTATATCTCCCTATCTCAAATGGAATTCGAACTTGCCGATACTTTCACCTCACCACTATCATTTAACCATTGAAGTCTATAAGGCCTAGGGTGCTTTGTTGTCTTCAAGCCCAACTTATCCACCATAATACAACTTGCCACATTCGCACAACTACCTCCATCAATTATCATACTACGAGATCTTACCATTCACCACACACCTTGTATGAAACAAATTATCTCTTTGTTGGTGATGGTCCTCCTCCTTTACTTGCACACTCGAGAGAACGCCTAACCACCAATAAGTCTCCTTTTATAGCCACTTCTCCATCACTACAATCCTCCAATGGTGGCATCTCATCATCATCTTCTTCCCTTTCACTTTCGGACTCAATAACACCATGTCCAGTCATGATCATCACCCTCCTATTAGGGCATTGATTCGCCATATGACCCCTGCCCAAACACTTAAAACATTTAATTTCACGAGTTCTAGTGTTAGGATTTTCGATTTTACCTGAAACCGGATTCGTTCCAACTTTACCGTCCCTCTCCTTCTCCTTTGAGGTTTCGGTTTTGGTGTTGTTTCCTCTCCAATTTGGCTTATCATCTCTCTTCCAATTGGATCTCCAATTCTGATTTGAACCTCCTCCACTCTTGTGATTTCGGTCCAACTTCAATTGCCGCTCAACTTTGATGGCTTTGTCCACCAATTCCTCCAATTCAACATAGTGTTGCAGCTCTACTACCCTTGCTATGTCTCGACTCAAACCACTCAAAAATCTTGACATTGTGGCCTCACGATCCTCCATCACATTAGCACGGATCATGGCAATCTCCATCTCCTTGTGATACTCTTCCACGCTCTTATTGCCTTGTGTGAGATTTTGTAGCTTTTGAAACAAATCTCGGTGGTAATGACTAGGTACAAAACGCCTTCTCATCACCGCTTTCATCTCATCCCACGTCTCTATCGATCTTTCACCATTGCGTCTCCTACTAGTCACAAGTTGATCCCACCAAATTATAGCATAATCAGTAAATTCAACGGCTGCAATTTTTACCTTTTTGAGCTCAGAGTATCGTTGGCAATCAAATACCATCTCCATGCGTTTCTCCCACTCTAGATACGCATCGGGATCATTCTTCCCTTGAAAGGAAGGAATCTTCATCTTGATGTTGCCAAGTTCATCATCTCCTCGGTGTCTAAACCTTCGGCCTCCATTCCACCCTTCAAATCGAGCATCTCGATCATCCTCCATGTCGGCCTCATCATCATCATATTGCCGTTGCCTTCTATGTTGTGTTCTAGAGGCATATCGCTGATGTTGCGGCCTTCCTCGGGGTATCTCTCGGTCAACATCAACCCTCATGCCATTCCCCATCATTCGGCCACTAAGCTCCTCCACTACGACCCTCAATTGCTGGATGCTTTCCACGAGCGCTTCATCCTTCGTATGGAGTCAACCTCTCGTTGATTCACACTTTCTTCGCGCGACATATTTTAGACCTGCAAGTAAACGTTAGTCTAAAAAAAATCCTCACCAATCACTCCCTCACGTGTTTCTCTCGAGATGTTTGTCACTCCTCTCGTGTTTAACTCAAGTCTAGGCTTTTTCCACCCTCAATTAAGCTTACACACTCTTGCCTTTTTCCTCTTGTATTCTCTTTTCACAAGTTCTTTATTGGACTCAAAACCTGTCTCTCAACCCCCTCACGACAATCAATCAAACTAATCAAACAAGATTAGATCACTATTGATTTTGTTTCAACAAGTAACAATTTCAAACCAACAAGTACAACTTTCGAAATTCCAATTGAAACGCAAATCACTACTGATTTTGTTTCAATTTGGTCTACTAACAAACGAGTCGCCTTCTTGATTTTTTTTGTTCGGCTAATTTTTTTTTTTTTGCTGGATATTTTTTTCTCTTGCACACTTTTTTTTTTGTGCGTTTTCTTTCTCTTTTTTTTTTTTACCTTTCCTTCTTTCTTTTTTTTGACGAACTCAGATATAATTTAAGATGCTAGAAAAGAAAATTTTAAAACTAACAGCAAACAACTACGTGTGGAAGCACAAAAGCAATCGATCCCTAAATTAGCTAGAACCGAAAACCCAACTCAATAAATCTCAAATTGCTGAATATCAACAGAAAATTAAAGATAAATAGACCTTGTAGAAGCAAGCTCTGATACCAAACTGATGTGAATCATTGCGGAAGGATCGTTCTACGAAGGCCCAGATGATGCGAATTGCAAACCTCGACCTCCAATCAAACCTGTGATTGGCAACCTCGGTATGAACGTGACCTGTTGACGAACACGTGTCAACCAACCAACGTTATAGACGCCACGAGCAAAAGAATTCGCTATCTCGCTCGATAAGTCGAAGAGAATCTTGATTAGGTCAAGTCCTCAAAAGAACAGTAAAAAGAGAACCTCTCAATTCTTTTCCTCAAAAAATAAAATATCTCTGTCCTCAAAGAAATTTGGCAAATCCTTTATATAGGCTGCCACACAAACCCTAAAACCAACCCTAAAAATCTAATGCGTTATATTCTAAAATATTCCTATTTTAGAATATTCTTAAACAAGAATATATATATAATTGACTTGGTCAATTATTTGGTGACAAGATAATTAAATTGCACCAAGATTTCCAAGATTCTTCAAGATTTGATCCAAGGTCATCTTCACGCCAAGATCACGAACCATGACGCCAACAGCTTGCTTGAATTGTTTGGCCCGCGCTCGAGTAATCCCCAAATTCCACATTGGCCGAATTCGAGCAGTGGATGGCCCTCCACGGACGGATTTACAAGGATAATCTCGAGAAGGCGAAGCGGTACGGGATCTTCCTAGAGAACTTGCGCTTCATCGAAGACTTCAACCGCAAAGCGGCTAATCAGAGCTCCAAAGTGGGTCTGAACCAATTTTCGGATTTGACCACGGAAGAGTTTGTCCCGAGATACACCGGGTTTGGAGCGACGTCGAGGAGCTCGAATTCATCCGCGGCCACCACTTTCAAGTACAGTATGACTCAAGTCCCGGATGGTTTAAGCTGGGTCGAGAAAGGAGTTGTTGGCAGCATAAAAAATCAGGGAGGATGCGGTAAGAGAGTAACAAAATCATATTATATTATTGTCCCAAGGCACGTTATTTTCTGGTCTTGTGATTTTTTTTCTTTTTATTTCAAAGCAAGCGAAACAATATAATCCTCCGAGGTCCTTAACCCAATATTTTCTTGTCTTGTGGTTTTGTTTGCGTACAATTTTTTCATATGAACCAACGAATATTTTCTCTGGGTGGCTCGGGACTGTGGGATTCAATGGATCTATTGGTAGAAAAATTATACCATTTCATAATTGGTTTAATTCAAACCGCATAATTGGATCCATAAAACTAAATCATGTTCCAATTCAAAATAGGTCATCTAAAGTAGTTCGAACCACATAGTTGCATGCTACCAATTGAATTACATTATTGTGGCACTAACCGTGACTAACATGTGAGAAATATTTCGGCATTACTTTAATCCTAGTGACTCCAAATCATACACTATCAAGCTAATTCCGGTGTTTATTCCATCTGCATGCATACACTAGCCATAACCACCGTTGCGCTTCTCATTTTAATTCTTGAATAGGATCTTGCTGGGCATTCTCAGCGACTGCAGCTGTGGAATCGATGCTAGCGATGAAGACCGGTAAACTAGTCGACTTGTCCGAGCAACAGCTTGTTGACTACTCCAAACAAAACCACGGATGCGGGTGGGGTTGGATGTACCAAGCCTACGAATACATTGCCCAAAACCATGGCATGACCTCTGAAAGCAATTACCCTTACATTGGTGTCGAAGGCACTTGCAACGAGCGAGCCGCCTCCATTGCTGTAGCGCAGTTAAAAGGGTATGAGAACATCCCCGTGAGTGAAGACCTGCTATTGCAGGCTGTGGCGAGGCAACCGGTCTCGGTCGCCATCGAGGGTTACAGCCCTGGATTCAAGCAATACAACGGGGGCGTCTTCAATGGCCCTTGTGGGGAGACCACTAACCACGCCGTCGCAATCGTTGGATATAGGAAGACCCCCGACGGTGTCGACTATTGGCTGCTCAAGAACTCGTGGGGCGAGACTTGGGGCGAGGAAGGATACATGAGAATTCTACGGAACTCGGGCGTCCAAGGCGGTCTCTGTGGACTCGTTACGCAAGCTTCTCTGCTAGTTGCATATTAATAGCGCAGTTCAATGGTGCTATTCAGCTTGCTTTCATAATAAAAGTTGATGATTAAAAAAAAATCAATAAACGAATCAAACAAGAGTTGGTAACTTGTAACCTAATTAGCACCGACACCGACACGCAACAAGCGACATAACACGACACGACACGACATGCCGACACGTCATTTATCAAAAAATAAAGAATTCTGATGCATTGGAACACGTTGTATATTATATGTATATTTTATATATAAATAAATAAATAAATAAATATATTATTATTATTATTATTATTATTATTATTATTATTATTATTATTATTATTATTATTATTATTATTATTATTCCAATCAAATTAATCTATTTCAAATTCACAAATAAATAAATAATAATGAAATTATAAAATAAATTTGCACCGAAAACATTAATTCACCATTTATTAATATCCTTCGTTGTTTCAATTTGACAAATTCATCTCCATTTCAATAAATCCATAAAATTTGGAAAGAAAAAAAAAAGTAATTTACATTCTAGACTTGCATGTAGTGTCGAAAGAAAAAAAGAAAAACTTGTGGGTAAATTGTATATCATGGAAAGTGAAAGTAAAAAAAATAAGAGAAGAAAATATTAGGTTTTTCTTCTTTCCTAATTTGTTATTTTTATTATTGATTTTTATTTTTTCACACACACACACACACACACACACACACACATATATATATATATATATATATGATCTATGAAACCCGTCTTGACAGCCAGCAAAGGAAACCTTGGGCCCACAAAAGAATCCACCACTCTCGTAAAGCGGGTAAGTCCACCGTGATGTGCTGGGAATTCTCCCCTTCGTGAGAGAGAGACAGCCCGAAGCCAACGGTGCCACTCGGTGCGGTGGTGTTTTTCACATATATATTTTAATCTTTCTTTTATTGAAAATTTTAAAATTGATATCATATGTCGGAATCATGTGTCAAAAATTCGCATGTCGAAATTCCGACTTAAGTGTCAAAGAGTGTCGAAAAAATTGACTAGATGTCGGATTTTCCAACATGTATTAACCAAATGTCAGAGAATGTCCGAGAGTGTCGGACATGTGTCGAAGTATCCGACACGACACGAAAACTTTCAGAAAGTGTCGGTGCTTCCTAGCCCGTAACTAATGGCCGAAAAAGGGAAAATTTTGGTAATCGACTTTAAATCAAGTCGGTGATTTTTTGGAAAAAAAAAAAAAAGGGGGTAAATTTAATGTGTTGTGACGAAACACGTGCAAAAGTTGATAAAAGGAAAAGAAAAGTCGGAAAATTAAGTAAAGCTCGAATTGGAGTTGGTAAACCAGTACAGTTATGGAAGAAATTTTGATAAATTGTGTACCAATTTAGATTTGTAACATTTAAAAAAGCGTTAGTAAGGGGTTTATCAAGGCAAATCAAGTTGACAACTCAATACAAAGTAGGTAAAGTAGAAAATGGTCATAACTAATTCAAAGTATCATTGGTAATCCAAAACTAGTTCATAAGCTTTTAATATACAAAATTTGGTAAATTGCTATAATTTAGGTTTTTAAGTTCACATAAGAGAGAGAGAGAGAGAGAGAGAGAGAGAGAGAGAGAGAGAGAGAGTAATGGACTCCAAATAATCCATTGCCATTCAAGAACAGGTAACTTGAGCCGCAGCAGGCAAGCCACGGTGGGATCATTGGTGATGTGCTGTTTCAGGGCAAGAAGGGAGGCCTGGCCTATGGTGATGCTGGGCTGTTAAACATGGTGGGTCCAATGAGGCATTGGAGAGAGATGTCCCCTCCATTTCCACCTGAACCAATGCATCCACAGTGGGGTGGGTTTACATTCTATGATATAGTATAAAACTAAGAAGTCTCTTCTTCATCATTTATCTTATAACAAATTATCTATTTTTTGTCCCTCTTATCTCAAAAGCTCACTTTCTTGGTAAATTGTATATAATTGTATTTCTAAAATATATATCTCAAATTATTAATCTTTTTCCTCATTATACCGATGAAATGCTTTTATACATAGCATTTAAGACATTGGAGGAATATATAGAAATACACTAAAAATTATACACAATGAGGTATCTTGATATTTTTCTATAAATAGTTCATAGATGATTTTAATTTTTGTCAATAAAAAATAATGATATTTCACTGCCAATTTCAGAAAAAAAAAAATCTTACTCTATGCAATTTCTTATTTAATAAATTAATTTACTTAACAATTTATCCATAAATATGATTGACAATGTGGAAAAGAAATAGATTTCTTTGACATTTTTTGATATTTCTCTTTTTGACAAAACATATTAGTATGGAAGTAATATCTAACAATAAATTTAAAAAAAAAAAAAAACATAGTGCCTTTAATACATATGGAAAATTTGCTATAAAAAAAATTAAACATATGAAATTATTATTTATGGTAAATTAATCCTCCATAGATGTAGAAATAAATTTAGGATCATTAATTTAAATTGGAATTGAATAATAGAGGGCAATTTTCTCTTTTTGGTAAAATGGGTGGACTTAATCATATATTAGGTTCATTTATAATGATATGCTATTTATATAAAAAAAATGTACATGATATGATGTGAACATATCCAACTTTAATATTGCGATTCACCAAACAAAGAATAAGATTTTAAAAAAAAAATCCCAGGATTCCAATCTTATCTTATCCAATCATATTCTAATTAAAAATCCGGACGACTAAATATAGATAACCATAGGGATTGGAAATAGCGCCGCCATAAAAAAAAAAAAAAAAAAAAAAAAAAATACCTCATCAATTTATGCTATACACACTGGGAAATTTGAGTCTATCCAATTGCTTGTTAGATAGACCATCCACATCTGATTCGCTTTAAGTATGCATCTACAAATCCGCAATTTTATTTCGAGTGGACATGTATAAACAATTTACAAGTGCGAAATATTCGGTTTTTAACCTAAACAGCAGCATTCATTTGGGAAAGAAAACGAAGAGGTCAAAAGCTAATCAGTGAAGGAAATGAATCTTGACTGGATCCATTCTAAAGTTCCATGATTAATCAAGTTGCTCATGAGGGTCTACAAATAGACATGGCTTGCAATTTACAATCGCGTAACATTCACTTTTTACCTAAACAGTAGCATTCATTTGGGAAAGAAATCGAAGAGAAAATGACTGACCAGATTATTAGCAAAGTTCCATGATTTATTACCATGATTTGAGGATCTATAATTGACGTGGCTTGCTCATGTTTCTCTACATTGGCCCAAAGCACACTACCAATCCATCAATCCATTGTTGATACGCTTCGGCATTCGACAATGGCTCCATGGCTGGAGAGGCAAATCAAGGTCTACATGTTGATGGTATCGTTATGTGCAGGGGCTTGGACTTCGGCCGTGGCGCCCCCAAATTCCACATTGGCCGAGTTCGAGCAGTGGATGGCCCGCCACGGACGGATTTACAAGGATAATCTCGAGAAGGCGAAGCGGTACGGGATCTTCCTAGAGAACTTGCGCTTCATCGAAGACTTCAACAGCAAAGCGGCTAATCAGAGCTACAAAGTGGGTCTGAACCAATTTTCGGATTTGACCACGGAAGAGTTTGTCCCGAGATACACCGGGTTTGGAGCGACGTCGACGAGCTCGAATTCATCCGCGGCCACCACTTTCAAGTACAGTACGACTCAAGTCCCGGATAGTATAAACTGGGTCGAGAAAGGAGTTGTTGGCAGCATAAAAAATCAGGGAGAATGCGGTAAGAGAGTAACAAAATCATACTATATTATTGTCCAAAGGCACGTTATTTTCTGGTCTTGTGATTTTTTTCTTTTTATTTCAAAGCAAGCGAAACAATATAATCCTCCGAGGTCCTTAACCCAATATTTTCTTGTCTTGTGGCTTTGTTTGCGGACAATTTTTTCATATGAAACAATGAATATTCTCTGTAGCCCTCGAAAACAATCAACAGATGTGCTACCTAAGCTCAATAAAACATTTTTAACAATAATGATGTGTAATATATTATATAGGTTGGATAAGAGACAATGGATTTTTCACTACGTT
Organism: Eucalyptus lansdowneana; assembly: GCA_017140395.1. Taxonomy (NCBI): domain Eukaryota; kingdom Viridiplantae; phylum Streptophyta; class Magnoliopsida; order Myrtales; family Myrtaceae; genus Eucalyptus; species Eucalyptus lansdowneana. The sequence goes on from CM029487.1 coordinate 56,670,358, forward strand.
AACGCATTTCTCTCTGGGTGGCTCGGGACTATGGGATTCAGTGGATCTATTGGCAGAAAAATTATACTATTTCATAATTGGTTTAATTCAAACCGCATAATTGAATTCATAAAATTAAATCATGTTCCAATTCAAAATAGGTCATCTAAAGTAATTCGAACCAAATAGTTACATGCTGCCAATTGAATTACATTATTGCGGCCGCAAGTAACATGTGAGAAATATTTCGGCATAACTTTAATCCTAGTGACTCCGAATCATACATTATCAAGCTAATTCCGGTGTTTATTCCATATGCATACATACACTAGCCATAACCACCGTTGCGCTTCTCATTTTAATTCTTGAATAGGATCTTGCTGGGCATTCGCAGCGACTGCAACTGTGGAATCGATGCTAGCGATGAAGACCGGTAACCTAGTCGACTTGTCTGAGCAACAGCTTATTGACTGCTCCAAACTAAACTTGGGATGCCAGTGGGGTTGGACATACCGAGCCTACGAATACATTGCCCAAAACCATGGCATGACCTCTGAAAGCAATTACCCTTACAGTGGCGTCGAGGGCCCTTGCGGCGAGCAAGCCGCCTCCATTGCTGTAGCGCGGTTAAAAGGGTATGAGAAGATCCCCATGAGTGAAGACCTAGTATTGCAGGCTGTGGCGAGGCAACCGGTCTCGGTCGCCATCGAGGGTGCCAGCCCTGGATTCAAGCAGTACAGCGGGGGCATCTTCATTGGCCCTTGTGGGGAGACCAGTAACCACGCCGTCGCGATCGTCGGATACGGGAAGACCCCCGAGGGTGTCGACTATTGGCTGCTCAAGAACTCGTGGGGCGAGACTTGGGGCGAGAAAGGATACATGAGAATGCTGCGGAACTCAGGCGTCCAAGGCGGTCTCTGTGGACTCGTTAGGCATGCTACTCTGCCAGTTTCGGATTAATAGCACAGTTCAATGGTGCTATTCAGCTTGCTTTCATAATAAAAGTTGATGATTAAAAGAAAAATAAATTCAGTAAATGAATCAAACAAGCGTTGGTGGCCCGTAACCTTAGTAGCACTAACACACAACATGCGACATGTCACAACACGACATGCCGACACGTCATTTCTCGAAAAGTAGAAAATGGTCATAACTAATTCATAGTATCATTGGTAATCCAAAACTAGTTGATAAGTTTTTAATCTAAAAAATTTGGTAAATTGCTATAATTTAGGTTTTTAAGTTCATATGAGAGAGAGAGAGAGAGAGAGAGAGAGAGAGAGTAAATTCAAAGCATTAATAGCTTACACAAATAAAAGTTGATAATTTAGCACACTAATTGGCAATGTCCATACTATAGAAAATGTTGATAATGGACTCCAAATAAGCCATTGCCGTTCAAGAACAAGTACTTGAGCCGCGGCAGGCAAGCCACGGTGGGATCATTGGTGATGTTCTGTTTGAAGGCAAGAAGGGGAGAAGTACACTATTTGTGCCATAAGTTGTGTACGACACTCACTTTGATGCCAAAAATTTCCATTGGATCACTTAAGTGCCAAGTCGGAGGAAAAACGATCAATTTGGTACCACCAGCGGAAATTCCGGGTAAAATGATTACATGGCTTTTACATTTAATAAAAAAAATCGAAGTGGCTTAAGATTGTCCACGGTGGATAGCATAAAACGACACCGTTTTCCTTTCTTAATAAGAAACAGCGTCGTTTCTTGCCATCCACTATGGATTCCCATAAAAAAAATGACGCCGCGTTGCTCCATAGCAAAAAACCATGTCGCAGAAGAGGGAGTAAAATAGGGTTTGTATACAGTTCTCGACACCGGCTATAGCTCGCTCACCCACCATCGTTCACCCATTGTCATTCACTCGCTCGCCATCGCTCACCCGCCGTTGCTTAGCCACCGCTGTAATAGCGCCATCGTTCACAGTCATTCGCTGGCTACATCCCCGACTCTTGCTCACTTATGTTTGTCATGTTCTCTACATAGGTCAATTTAACGAAAAATTTAGGGTTCCGATGGGCAAGTTAGGACATGGAAGGCAAATTGAGGGCTCGGCTCAAGGGAAAGTAGTGGGGAAAGTGGTGGGAATGTCATTTTAATGGGGACGGAATAGAAAATTTGATTCTTCCATTGTTCGTTCATTTTCTGTTTGTGGGGGCCGAATAGAAAAATAGGGCGTGGAGGGGCTTGACTCGGAGGGAAATAGTGGTGGCACCGAATTTGTTTGTTTAATTAATTGGACTGAGGGTATCGAATGTGAATGTGATTGAATTGAAAAATGGGTGGTGGGGACCTCACTTTGTTTTTTAATTCGGTTTCTTTTGTTTCTATAAATGCATTGAATTGATGAAATTTTAGTTGCATTTGTTTCTTGACTACAAAACAACAAGGACCTACATGTGAAGTTGCCGATTCTGTCATGTAGTCCCAACAAAACGACAATGACTATTTTTCTTTTTTTTTCATTGGGTGCAACATCAATATGGACGCGAATTAGGTAGGCGTCATTGTTTGCTATGGTCGAAAGTTTGTTATTGGCACTGAAGATTGGGAATATAGTGGTGGAAATAAAGGTACTATCTATATTAAAGTTTGGAAGCCATCATATATTGATTTTTTGAGGAATTTGGTGTATTTTTTACGATGCAAAGTGTAAAAACTACATTACTGTGTTCCTGGGAAGGATTTGAAGGATGGGTTGAGATTTTTTAATGACGATAATCGTATTAAAGATATCGTTTACCATTATCTTCACGGTGAAGAAGCTAAGGTATATGTTGAGTATTATAATGAGAATGAGAATGAGGATGAGGATGAGGATGAGGATGAGGATGAGGATGGTGGGGATGAGGATGAGGATGGGAATGAACAGACTACCACTAAGGAGGAGAAGTGAGGGATCCTGTTCAAGCGAGTAATTAGGTCAGGGATGAGTTTAGGTTAGATGAAGCACAAAATGAGAGGGAGAAGTCTTATTGATAGAGATGAACGAAAATTTGGGTGAAGATGTGAGCGATGAAGACTTCATTGGATTAGAATGGGAAATCGCTATATTTAGTGAATCGGAAGAAGAATGTTTGGCTTTAGTAAATTTCCCAAGTGACGAAGATGATGAACTCGCACAATAAAGAAAAAAGGAAAGGGAATTTTTGAGAAAAAAACTTGTAACTTCAACAAGAGGCCCGAACTAGTAAATAGGGATAGAGATCTAACTAAAGGTAATAGAAGTAAAGATGAAGAAAGCTGCGGCGATGAAGTTACTAGTTCGGAAAATGAGCTTCACAATGATGATGAAGAACCTACTCGTCGAAGAAAAAGTAAGTACATTTGCTATAATCCAACTATTGATAAACCTATTTTGTCGGTGGGCATGAGATTTGACGATGCCAAACAGTTCAAGGAAGTTGTTGTGAAAAACTCCATTAGTGAATAGAGGAGTGTTAAATTCATTAGAAATACGAAGGAATTTGTGATAGCTAAGTGCTCACAACCTAATTGTTTGTGGAAGCTCTATGGCACGCTGAGTAAGAATGGGTCATTCCATATTAGGTCCTTTAAGGAGGAGCATACTTGTCAAATTATCTTTTGCAATAAAAGGATAACGAATGTGTGGTTATCAAAGCATTTTTTTCAATACTATCAAAGCAATGCCTGAGATCAAAAGTTCTCAATTTCAACAGTTAGTGAAGGAGCAAATGGGAGTTAATATGTTGAGGAATCAATGTAAGAGAGCTAAGATGATGGTGATGAAGATATTGATAGGTGGGTATAAGGAAGAATATAAGTGGGTATGGGATTACGCTAACGAATGCATGTTTCAAAACCCATATAATATGATATATGTAGAGTTTATGGAGAGGCCACTCCCTGATCTTGGGCCTAGATTTGATAGATTTTATGTTTGTTTTGATACATGCAAAAAGGGCTTCTTGGCTAGTTGTAGAAGAATTATAAGATTAGATGAATGCCTTCGAAAGGGTTTATGTAAGGAAGAGTTGTTGGCTGTTGTGGAGAGAGATGCCAATAATCAAATATTCTCGATAGGTTGGGCGGTGGTGAAGATAGAGAACAAGGATATTTGGTCCTGGTTCCTAAAAAATTTAATGACTAACCTTGAGATAATCAATGGGGGAGGATGGGAATTCATGAGCGACCAACAAAAGGTAATTTCATTGTCAATTAATTCACTCCATTTTAATATTAATCATTTGGATATTTTTCCTGACTTATATTTATTGGTTTGAATTTTTGTATGGACTTATTCCTGCATTAGCTGAGTTGATGCCACATGCTGAGCATAAAATGTACGCGAAACACATATATGCAAATTGGTCAAGGAACTTCAAAGGATATAGACTGCAAAAGTAGTTCTGGCAGATAGTAAAGAGTACGAACATGGCTGATTTCAGATTAACCAAATAAGGATTGTTGCAGCTAACAAATGAAAGTTTTGATACACTCTTCCAGACATAAACTAAGCACTAGTGTCGAGCCTTTTTCAGTTAAGAGTTCAAATGAGATATCATTTATAACAACCTCAGCGAAGCTTTTAATGGCAGAATTTTAAAGGCCAGGTGCAAACCAATCATCAGCATGCTTGATGATAATCGAGTTATGGTTATTACTAGACTGCATAGGTAAAGAGATAAGGCTAAGAAATGGAGTAGAGATTGTGGCTCTAAGATTGTGAAGAGATTGGATGCAAATATTGCTGCTAGTAGATTTTGCATTCAGTTTTAAGTGGAGATAATGGATATGAAATTATTCAAAATCAAGATAAGTATGTTGTCAACCTAGATAAAAGAATGTGTTCATGCCGAGCCTAGCAACTAAATGGAATTCCTTGTGCCCATGCCAATTGTGTTATTCAGATGAAGCACGAAAACCCAGATAATTACCTACATGATTAGTACAGAAAAAGCTCATACCTTGCTTCATACCAATTCATGATGCAGCCTATCAAAAGCAGCAAATTTTGGGAGCCAACAAATCATTAAAGCCCTCTATCTTTACCGTTGAAAAAGCAAATAGGAAGGCCAAAAAAGAGACGAAGAATGCAGCAAGAAGAGGCATCAAGTCAAAGAATGAGTAGAATTGGGTTAAAGATGAAATGCTCCTATTGCCACAAGGAACTTTATAATAAGAAAGTTTGTGATGAAAAAGCAACATCAACAGCAAGATGTAATAGCTGATTCAGGGCTAGGGATAGGACCTATTTAAGAGTTTCTTGTTGGGCCTATTGAAGGGAGGACAAAAGGCCCTACTGTAATGCCTATTGAAAGGCAAACAGAAAGCCATGCTATAAGGTAAGTATCATCTTTGTCTCAATAACTTTACAATTCTTATTCAATAGAATTTGATGGTTAGCCATGTGTACTGACTTCTCTTGTGCTTTTCCTCTGTCATGCACTTGTAATTTTAGAAGTTTTCTCCATTTGTTTCCACCATGAAAATGAGTAGATGTCTAATTATTTGTTGTAGTTGGTCATAATCCTAATACAATACATTGTTGTAAGGCCTACTAAAAGGCTAGAAAAATGCCCTATTGTAGGCTCAAGTGTAGGACAGGGACTAGAATAGGCAGGACAGCAATAATAACAACTGGTCCACTATTGAGCAAACGATAAAAAAATATCATGTAAGTTGTACATCACTGTGTTTGGTCTTCTATTGGCTGAAATTTACATTTGTTATATGTTTCTCAAGTAAGAAGACAAGCAACTGCACAAGTTGCAGAGGTTACTACAGGGATTGTTGCTGCTGAAAATGATGCACCACAGCGAACAAAATGAGCTTTTGGAAAAAGATTAAAGCAATATGTTGCTGCTGAAAATGATGCACCATAGCGAGCAAAATGGGCTTTTGAAAAAGATTAAAGCAATATGGTTATGGGATGTACACAGATGAACATACTGAAATGACTTTTGAATGTAAGATTTATAGGTCTCATGTATTTAATTTGTTGTACTTCAATTCATTTGGTTAATAATATCACTATGTTCTTGTAGTCTAGAAAAACTTCGGAGGTACTTCTCTCTCAAGGTGGGACAACTCAAGAATCAAGAGCATAGCCAAAGAATAGTGCTCCAAAGAAGAAGAAGAGAGCGGTATAGCTGTGAAATAGCCATCCAAAAAAAACCCGACACCAGTTCCATCTAAACCAACGATTGAAAGCAGTAGTGATGATATGGACCAACACATACAATGCTAGAACAAAAATAGCTGCCGTCAAAAACAAGGAAAAGGAAAATATGGTGACAAAAAGCCTAGTTAAAGAACCAACACATCCAGTTCGAAAGAGTGCTCGAATTATTAATCAATTCAAAGCTCCAAGAGGAAAATGAGATCATGGTGTTGTCAATATTGACTAATGGGAGGGTACTAGACATGTTCTATTTTTATGTGGTGTTAGTCATGATCTCTTTTTATGTTTTCCTTTTTTAGGAGAGTGCTGAATATTATATCATTGATGGTAGTTGCTACCTGCATATTGCCATTGTTTTTTTTTTTTTTTAAGAGAGTGCTGAACTTTTGGTGATTGAAGAGTGAAATTAGACATGTTTTTCTTTGCTTTTGTAAACAATCAATCAATGTTAATGATAAGTACTTGAATGATTATTTTCTCTTGTGTTGGTTTCGGCTGGAATGCTAGCAAGTCAGTTATGCTAAATATTTTATTTTTGTTGTTGCTACAATGTTGTTGTTGCTGTAATGTTGCCGTTGCTGGTTGAAGTTGTGGATTGTAATGAATTTGTAGGGTTCTGGTTATATGTGCTGCTACAAGAATATTTTGGATGTTGGTATATCTTGTTGCATCAACACTTGTATGGACCAGTGTAAAAGATGCACCAGCAACTCAACTGGTGCAAGAACAAGGTGCAAGAACAAGATGCATTTGGAATGTGATATTTGGCACTAACATATTCTTTTTTTAAAAAACTTGTGCAACATAAATGATCATTTTATAATCGTGACTGGCACTTAAATGATCACTTTTATAAAAACTTGGCACTCGAGCAATCACTATTTACAACTTATGACACTAAAATGGTCAATCGTGAATTTGCCATCATCATTTAATTTCGCCATGATTTGTAGTTGCAGCAAACCAACAAACCAGTAAACTAGCAAACCATAACCAAATAAAAAATATAGCCAACAATTACTAAAAGCTTTCAATGCATCAAACTGTTACAAAATAAAAACAAAAACTAACCAAAACAAACATTGACAATACCCAACTAAACAACAAAATTTTTAAGTGTCCACAACTAATGCATTCCAAGTCCAACCTTGCATTTCTACCCATAAATTACAACAACAAAATCTTCTGATCCATACAAAAATTGCAGCAAACCAAAAACACATTTTACTTATAAATAATCAAATACAAGTGCATATTACACGTCTTCGACTATGGTAAACATACAAACTTCTTTTCATTACTCACTTTATATTTGAATAAACTACCCACGAGAATAAGAACATAATCAACGCTCGATAAAAATTTCTTTCAATCTTCAGCCTTGAAACCTTCCTCTTCAAATGGTCCACCAGAAATGTTAAACCCTTCCTTTAAGTTGCATTGAATCGACATTCTTCAACTCGTCCATTAACGTAGGTGGGGTTGATTTCGACCGTCAAGTAACTCCAATATCACCTCTGTCACTCGACCAAAGAATTTCTTATCAACTCATTTGAAATATTGGTACTTCAACCCTTCTTTATATCTGCCGCACCCATGAAATCTTCTCCTAGGATTCAACCTAGTCCCAGATGTTTTTCTCAGACTTGGTAACCCACAGTAATAGTAACACTTATCATCTAATTCGCTCTTCTTATAGGAATATGAGCCGTAAGATAGCTAGTATAAGCACCTAGAGGGGGGTGAATAGGTGTAAAAATAGTTTTTTGAGATAAGTGAGCAATACTAAGCAAAAAATAAAAAGGAAGTTCTCATTTTGTTAACAAAACAAATTATGATCAAAGTAAAGCAAAGAGTAGAGAAGAGAAAATGAACACAGAAATTATAGTGGTTCGGCTTATCCCAAGCCTACGTCTACTCTTCCGCACTAACAACCCACCGGCTGGATTTCACTATGAACAAAAGAGTTGTTACAGCAAAGCTCTCCCCTGATTCCACAGTGTAGATACTCTACCACACTTCCTCAAGATTTCTCAAGAATATAGACTCTATTTTGCGTACAAGATTTCGCTCAATAAATGAATTGACTAAGAACAAAGAGCTTCAGACTTTGGAATTCTTCTATCGTGCACACACTCGAACAACTGGAACGTCTTCCTTATATACTCCTTTATGCCATCATACCCGTTGGCACTTACCAAAGAAATTCTTCAAAACTTCCCGTTGGACAGAATCAATTAAGAAGATCATTCGAGCTATTGAAGGAACATGACAATAGCCCATCAATTCTGCTCGCCCATACAATCAAGATCTCGGTTTCCATAAGTAAAACCTTCCAAGTATACTTCACCAATCATCGGATCCTCAATCTCTGAATCAATCTTGATCCGAATAAAGGATTCTGTTATGTCATATCCAGCGAAGAGATCTTCTTCAATCGATAAGATCAAATCCTTGACGAAACATCCAGTCCTAAATAGGCCTTCTTCGACGGACTAGAAATTATCAATGAGAATAGACTTTGAGTCTTGAATCTGGCAGTCTTGAGGTCTTCATACTTTAAATAGAATAGTATGCAAATCTTTAGACTAGATTGATAGAAACGTTTTATCAGCTTCAAAACACTCCATGAAGATTTCTTAAACAATCTCCCCCTTTTTGATTGTGATAAAACTTTCCTATAGATTTGGATAACTTTGACCTGCAAAACATTACTCAAGCAAATATGGATATCTCATAAAGATAAATAGCTTAATGATAACACTAGAATCTGCAACCACAGAAAGTAGGTTAGTCTTGTGGATGAGTAAAGCTATAAGATATCAATAGTACTTAAGATAAACAGTCAATCCAGTCAATCCCAAATGCAATCCACAGAAAGACACAAAAGTCGAGTGAAACATCAAAACAAATCGAGAGTTCAAGTTCAAAAAGTTGTTCAAAAAGTTCAAAGCTCAAATCTGCATCACATCTCTCCCCATTTTTGTCATCATTAAAAAGGTAAAGATGGAAAGATAATTGAATCAAGATTGCTTGGGAACACGAACAAGCTGGAAATCTCCCATTGATTGGACAATGCCTTCCAACATTTTCAACTCTTCCTTCAGTTAAGCCACATCTTCACCCTTAGCATTTGCTTGAATCTGAAGAGCAAGGGCTTGGATTTGATCATTCAAAGAAACTGAAAAAGCTTGACCTGCAATTTGCAAATTCTGTACTTCGCATTCCAAAGCATATATCTGACCCCGCAACTCTAAGAGATATCAAGAATTCTGCGATAATCTGCTAAATTATCAGTCTGCATACTAGCTTCTGCACGATCAGATGGAGTAAAGGCAGACAATGGCAAATCAGCATAGGCACGCAAATTGGGTGATGAAACATCATGTCCCTCCTTAGGAAATTGAGAGGCATAGATGTCCTCTAATTCTACTAGAGAGTGGCTTATTCCTTCACTGGTGGCAGGATATGAGGACATTCCTCTTTTCTCACGTGGAGAAGAGTGTTCCTCATGCTCTGCTTCCTCTTGATCTCCTCTCTCCTCTTCTTCTTCTTCTTCAATTTTTTCCTCCTCTGCATCTCTTTCTTATGCTTCTCTCTCCTCTGTTTCTTTCTCCTCTGCTTCCAAATTTTCTCTTTCTCCAATCCTCTGTTCAATCTCATATGTGTCTTTCTCTTGTCGTTCCGTTGATTCTGGAACAGAACGACTCAGGTTCTTCAATGCCATTCCAGAAAAGGTGATGTCATCCTCATCTTCTTCATCCTCAACGATAAGAGCTCTTCTTTTCTTGGATGGAGCAACCATGAGCTCCTTCCCTTTTTTTTTTTTTTTTTTGCTGCTGAAGAGATTTGATGAGACTTAGCAGGGGTTTTCTCCTTGAATTTCTCCAACGCTTTGTTGAGTTCTTTCAAACGCATTTTAGACACCATTTTCAGTCCCACTACCATTTGATCACAAGTTCTAACACAGAGAATCCGAGGAGGCTAAACATTCAAATGTCTGAATAACTTGGTCACAAGAGCTGGATAGGAAGTTGACCATTGTCCTTCACCACTGCTCTATACATGTGAAATATAATAGTGTGAGGAAGAGAAAACATTTTCCCAGCATTGATGGCATACATCAGTTTGCCTCTAAGTTTGAAACATCAGACTTTGAAGTAGATTTTGGTCTGAGGCAGTTAATCACAATCATGTGAAGTAAAATGTTGAACGCATTCATTCTCAAGTAAAAAATCTTTCCCTATGTCCTTCTATCCTTAACAAGTTCTAATGTAGCACGAGCAATAGACACATTGATAGGTTGATATCTCCCTCTTTCAACCCCAATCACATCAGCCAACATATCTACATCCACCACAGAGTCCTGATCTCGAATACTAAAAGAGAATCTATTCGCATCCAAGAAACTAATATTCGAATAGAAATATACAATGAGTTCAGCATAGGCTTCTGTAGATTGAAAACCAAGACATTGTCCTACTTCCAAGTAGTTGACAAGTACCCGATGTGCTCTTTCTATCAACTTTGCATCCGGCTAGGTTTGCGTTCAGCCTATCGTACCAAGCTCGAGGTGCTTACTTTAAACCATATAAAGTCTTTTTCAGTCTGAATACTGATTCTGGTTTCATTAGGTCTTCCAACCCAGGTGGTTGTTCCACATAGACTTTCTCATGGATAAATCCATTCAGAAAAGCACTTTTGATGTCCATTTGGAATAACCTGAAATTCTTATAACAAGCAAAAGCAAGTAATAATCTAATTGCTTCTAACCTCGCTATTGGTGCGTAAGTCTCATCATAGTCTATCCCTTCTTCTTGCATATATCCCTTGGCCATGAGTCTTGCTTTGTTTCTTACGACCTTTCCTTTCTCGTCCATCTTGTTCCTGAAAACCCATTTAGCTCCAATAATAGATTTACCTTTCAGTTTATGAGTCAATTCCCAGACATCATTGACACTGAATTGCTTGAGTTCTTCTTGCATAACTTCAATCCAGCTTTCATCAGATAAAGCTTCTTCTATGTTTTTGGGTTCTATTTCAGAAATAAAAGCCACAGCACTAGACTCTTCACGCCTTTTGGATCTTGCACGAATTCCTTCATTAATATCGCCAATAATGAGATCTTTGGGATGAATGGACTTATGCTTCCGAGTTGCTTTGGTTGATTTGTCGGGTTGTTGATCTTTTTCTTCATTTGAATATTCAACAATCATTTGTTGCTTTGGTCTTTCGAAGTCTCGAGCCGCTTCTTGAGATTTAGACTTTGTAGAGTCCGAAGGGTTCAGATTCTTCAAGATGAGTCTCGAATAGATTCATTTTGTATAGAATCCAGGAATTTGACATTCATTGATTCCTCCATAGATTGAGTCTTCTTGTTGTAGACTCTGTAAGCTTTGCTTGTGGTTGAATATCCAAGAAAAATGCCTTCGTCTGATTTTTCTTCAAACTTACCAACTCGATCATTTGCATTTTTCAATATAAAGCATTTGCATCCAAACACATGAAAATATGAAACAATAGGCTTATTTTCTTTGAATAACTCATAGAGGGTTTTTTTTTTCCAAAATAGGTCTTAGAAAAACTCTATTAATGATATAACATGCTGTAGAAACTGCTTCAGCCCAAAAACGTGAAGAGATATTACTTTCAATTAAAAGGGTTCTAGCCATTTCTTGAAGCAGCCTATTCTTTCTTTCCACAACTCCATTTTATTCTAGAGTATATGGACAGAAGAACACATGCTGAAAACCAGATTCATCATAGAATTTTGTAAAATCTTCATTTTCAAATTCACCTTCACGGTTTGTTCGTATACTTGAAATAACACACCCTTTCTCATTTTGGACCTTTTTAGCAAATTTTTCAAAGTAAGAAAAAGTTTCAAACTTACTTGCCAGAAAATATACCCAAGTAATCATGAGTAGTCATCCACAATTACTAGGCAATATTTTTTTAGAGGGGATTTTAGTGGTTAAGTGTATGGAGAAGTGTATACTTACCTCCAATGCTGAGGATCGATCTACGAAGTTCACCACCAAGGCCTAAAGCTGGTTTAAAGAAGATCCATATGCAAAAGCTACGCTCCAAGGATAAAGACACGATTATCCACTCTCAAAAGTGGAAACTTGATTTATTGGTTTAAAGGAGTTTAATACTTTAAAAACGGACCTTAATAGCCTTTAATATATATTAAAAACACAATACACATGAACTTAATAGTGTACATAATAAAAGATTAGTCTTTTGGTATGAACCTTCAAATTCGATTCCCTTGACCAGAAAATAATCCTTCCGTTCATCAACTGATTCAAGACATTTAGAATGGCCTCCCATTGGTAATAAGCTTAATTGACTTTGCTGAAATTTTGGCTATTTGCTTCATATTGATGTGCCCAAGTTTTCTATGCCATAAGTTTGCTTCGTCTTGAATTGAGATTAGACATTGCAATTCATCTGGTTTGACATCCAAGAGGTAGATATTTCCATGTCTTCAACCAATGAATGACTGAGTAGAATCTTCACTGGTTCCTGAACATATTCCCTCTTGAAAGTTGATTTTGAAACCGGTATCGCACAACTGACTGATACTAAGCAAATTGTAGTTGAGCCCTTCCACTAAGGAAATATTACTGATTGTGAGGTTTCCAATCTTTATAGTTCTGAATCCCACAATTCTTCCTTTGTTGTTTCCTCCAAATGAAACTTTTCCATCATTCACTTGAACGAGCTTTATGAAGCAATTTGATCTCATGTCATATGTCTTGAGCATCAACTATCCAAATACCATTTTACCTTCTTCTTAATAGTGACCTACATTTAAAAAAGAGACTTAAACTTTCTTTGGTACCCATATTTTCTTGGGTCCATTGGTGTTAGTATGATATGCGGTCATTGCCCATACTTTCTTAACAGGTTTCCAAACCATAGGACATTTTTTCTCAAAATGATCCAAACTATTACACTTAGAACATCTGAGAGCATTGTGGCCTACTGGTTTTACAAAAACCTTTTTGAAATGATTTTTGTAAGCATCTCTTGTGGGTCTCTACTTAATTCTTTCCTTCACTTTAGGAAAATCAATTAAAGGAATGGTTTTCACAGTCATTCCCAAACCGACTTATTGAAATAAAGTCTTTGTGCTGAAAGAATTTTCTCAAGTTTCTCGATCCTATAGAAAATCTTTTGGAAATATTCTATATGTCATTTTTTAAAAATGCATTTTCTTTCGAAAGGTTGTCTTCACTTTTTTTAAGAGTAGAAACATTCATATCTAAACATTTAACCTTTTCTTTCAAAACACTTTCCTGTAGTTTTAGTGCATAATTTTCTTTTTTAAGTTTGGAAATCCTTTTAAGAGAAGTCTTAAGACTAAAACACAACTCATCAATGTATTTAAAAACTTTAATAGGGATTTTAAAGTTACTCACCTCAAATTCACTATTTGAATTTGAGTATGTTTCAGAGTTTGAATCTGAATCCGATTTTGCCATTAGACATATATTGGCATAATTATCATCACTTTCTTCACATTCTGTATCACTCCAGGTTTCTGCTTTGAGAGCCTTTCGATACTTTTTAGCTTTTCCATTCTTCTTCCTTAGAAGAGGACAGTTAGGTTTGATGTGTCCATTTTTCTTACATTCAAAGCAGACTACATCTTTATTGGATTCATCATCCTCAACAGACTTAGTCTGTTGATTTTGAAAACTCTGTTTCTTTATATTGAATCTTCTTCCATTTCTGTTCAGCTTTCTGAATCTTCTTATCATGAGCGCAAGTTCCTCATCATCCATATCGTCTTCTGAATCTATAACATTAGAATCATCATTGGATTTTAATGCAATAGATTTCTTACCTTTAGGATCTTCGTCTTCATTGATTCACTCCACTTCATAAGACTGAAGAGTTCCAACCAACTCATCGACAAATAATGGCATAATTCTTTATGTCTTTTCTTATTGATGTCTTTATGTGATTCCAATCCTTAGAGAGTCCATGCAGTAGCTTGTTTACTTTCATGAAATCAAAAATTGGCTGACCTTGATTTTCAAGACCATTCACGATTTCTGTAAAACAACTAAACATGTTAGTTATAGATTCTCCTAATTTCATTTTGAAGGCTTCATATTGACCGAGGAGAATGTTGATTCTGGATTCTTTCACTCAATCAGTTCCTTCATAAGTGATATGTAATCTATCCCAAACTTCTTTGGCTGTAACACAAGAAGATATTATGTTATATTCAGTAGGTGACAAAGCATAATATAAAGAATAAATTACTTTTGCATCAAGAGCTTGTCTCTTGGTTATCTCTTCCTGAGTCATTTCACTAGATTTAATAGCTTCTTTTCCTCTCTTTGAGACAGGTACAGCTTTAGGAATGATTCATTTGTCTACCATGTCCCATTCCAAAGGATTCTTTGATATTAGCAACGCCTTCATCTTGTTTTTCCATATGTTGTATTCATTTCCATCAAAGTAAGGCAGTCTGGTATTGCTTTGCCCTTCTACTAGCCTTGGAGCCAACATACTAGCCATGGATCTTTAACTCTGAAGTAAAACACTTCAAATAAAGTGAGTACACAAACTCTGATACCAATTGAGATAGCTAGTATAAGCATATAGAGGGGCTGAATAGGTGTAAAAATAGTTTTTCGAGATAAGTGAGCAATAATAAGCAAACAATAGAAAGGAAGTTCTCCTTTTGTTAACAAAACAAATTATGATCAAAGTAAAGCAAAAAGTAGAGAAGAGAAAATGAACATAGAAATTATAGTGGTTCGGCTTATCCCAAGCCTACGTCCACTCTTCCGCATTGACAGCCCACCGGCTGGATTTCACTATGAACAAAAGAGTTGTTACAACAAAGCTCTCCCTTGATTCCACAGTGTAGATACTCTACCACACTTCCTCAAGGTTTCTCAAGAATATAGACTCTCTTTTGCGTACAAGATTTTGCTCAGTAAATGAATTGACTAAGAACAAAGAGCTTCAGACTTTGGAATTCTTCTATCGCGCACACATTCGCACAACTGGAACGTCTTCCTTATATACTCATTTATGCCATCATACCCGTTGGCACTTACCAAAGGAATTCTTCCAAACTTCCCGTTGGACAGATCAATTAGGAAGATCATTCGGGCTATTTAAGGAACATGACGATAGCCCATCAAACCTACTCGCCCATACAATTAAGATCTCGGTTTCCATAAGTAGAACCTTCCAAGTATACTCAATCTCTGAATCAATCTTGATCCGAATAAAGGATTCTGTTTGTTATATCCAGCCAAGAGATCTTCTTCAGTCGACAAGGTCAAATCCTTGACGAAACATCCAGTCCTGGATAAGCATTCTTCGACGGACTAGAAACTGTCAATGAGAATAAACTTTAAGTCTTGAGACTAGCAGTTCGGAGGTCTTCAGACTTTAAATAGAAGAGTCTGCAAATCTTCAGAGTAGACTGATGCAAACATTTTGTCAGCTTCAAAACACTCCAAGAAGATTTCTCCAACAAGCCGCTGCTGAAGCTTCTGTCCTCCATTTGCAAAAGCGAGCCGATAACTTTGAGAGAAAATCGAAATATGCACTCAAAATGGTCGAATTGGGATTTAGGGTTTTCGACTTCCGGTCCTAGTCAAAATTGGGGATTTAGGGTTTTTTATTGGGGGAAAACAGTAAACAAAGTTGTTTTGTTCTTTGTATGCTAATTGTATTCTCCAGTGATCCACGTCGGCGTCAAAAATTAATTAAAAAAACTACCACATCGGATTTCCGGCCAACCAAATCGATAGTGGCACCAAAGTGATCATTTTTCAAAATTTTTGGCACTTAAGAACATGCATGACAAAATTTCTATTTCTCGATTTCTCTGTTTCTCTGTTCCCCGGAACAAGTTTGGAACAAAAATTCATTTGGTAACGCAATTTAATTTTTCTATTTCTGAAACAAATTTCTATTCCAAAAATAGAGAAATCGAAGAAATCAGAAGCTGAAATTTTTAACTTCTCAATTTCTAAAATAGAAATCATAAGCTAAAATCAGACCATATAAAAGAACCTTGTGCTTTCTTGCTCACTTAATTCACTCATAGCCACAACTTCACAAATTGCTAATTTTCTTTTTCTTATTTTGCTCGTGTTTTTTTCAATTTTTTTTTTTTTTGATAACTTCCTCATTCGGATGAAAGGCAATCGAATGAGTCCCCAATTTTAAAAAGCGATCAAAGTTCTTAAGTGCTTACTTAAAAACAATGGGGTTCTTTCCTCCTAGAAAGGGCATGCGTATGGTCAGTTGATGAAAAAGTTCTTACTCGATAAATGAATAAAAAACGTGCCTAGAAATTTAACCTTATTTCTTTACAGATTCAAAATTCTTGCAAAATCAAAATAATTAGATTGTTACACAATTTTGAATTTTAATTCAAAGGCAAGAGATTCAAGAGAATCTCTCTCTTTGTCATGCAAGGGCCATTAAATGTTCATTGAGCAACAATAAAAAAAAAAAAAATTAGGAATGAGCAAATGGACTGATTTAATTCAAGAATCAAAATAAACTGACCTTCCCCAATTGGTTCCTAACCATAAACGTTACTTCAAGATAGAATTCCCATATATTCTTTTGCACCATCAATTTTATTTTATTGATAATCTTGTATAATACTAGTCTTTGATAAAAATGACAAGGCTATATAAGCACTATTGATGGCACCCATATTCATACTTCCGCGGTACTTGTCTAAACTTATGCACGATGAGTACATTGACTGAAGAAGGAAACCAAATAAATACGCTTAGGAAAACCATTGCCAATAAAATAGCAAGGGATAATAATATGCCGAAAAATTCCATGAAATTGTATTTTCAACTTTTGTAATGTATTAGTATTATTTTGACTATTATTTTGTATTTGAGGATTTCCTATTTGTTATCTAGTCAATTTTTATTCCTAGAAATAGAAATTTTATTCTGTTATCAAACGGATTTCTGTTCCAGAAATAAAAATTTTGAGTCGTTATCAAACGAGTTTCTTTGTTTAGAAACTTGTCCGAAGAATAGAAATTGAGAAATTAATTTCTAGCCAGAAATCAATTTCTGAAAAAGAAATTTTTCATGCACACCCTAAGTGATCCGACAGAAACTTTTGGCATCAAAGTGAGCGCCGTACACAACTTATGACACCAATAGTGTACTTCTCCTGGGAAAGAAAGGAGGGTTGGCCTATGGTGATGCTGGGCTGTTAAACATGGCGAGTCCAGTGAGGCATTGGAGAGAGATGCCATCCTCCATGTTCACCCGAACCAACGCGTCCATAGTGGTGGGTTACATTCTTTGATATAGTATAAAACTAAGAAATCTCTTCTTCATCATTTATCTTATAACAAATTATCTATTTTTTGTCCCTCTTATCTCAAAAGCTCACTTTCTTTGTAAATTGTATATAAATTGCATTTCTAAAATATATATCTCAAATTATTAATCTTTTTACTTATTATACTGATGAAATGCTTTTATACATAGCATTTAAGACATTGGAGGAATATATAGAAATACACTAAAAATTATACACAATGAGGTATCTTGATATTTTTCTATAAATAGTTCATAGATGATTTTAATTTTTGTCAATAAAAAATAATGATATTTCACTACCAATTTCAGAAAAAAAAAAATATCTTACTTTATGTAATTTTTTATTTAATAAATTAATTTACTTAACAATTTATCCATAAATATGATTGACAATGTGGAAAAGAAATAGATTTCTTTGATATCTCTTTTTTAAAAACATATTAGTATGGAAGTAATATCTAACAATAAAAAAAAAAATAGTGCCTTTAATACATATGGAAAATTTGCTATAAATAAAAATTAAACATATGAAATTATTATTTATGGTAAATTAATCCTACATAGATGTAGAAATAAATTTAGGATCTTTAATTTAAATTGGAATTGAATAATGGAGGGCAATTTCCTCTTTTTGGTAAAATGGGTGGACTTAATCATATATTAGGTTCATTTATAATGATATGCCGTTTATATAAATAAATAAAAAAAGTACATGATATGATGTAAACATATCCAACTTTAATATTGCAATTCACCAAACAATGAACATGAAATAAAAAAATCCCAAGATTCCATATCTTATCATATCTAGTCATATTCAAATTAAAAACCCGGATGACCAAACATAGCCATAAGGATTGGAAATAGCGCCACCCTTAAAAAAAAAAAAAAAAAAAAAATACCCCGTCAATTTAAGCTATACACACTAGGAAATTTGATTCTATCCAGTTGATTGTTAGCTAGACCATCCACATCCGATTCGCTTTAAGTATGCATCTACAAACCCGCAATTTTATTTCGAGTGGACATGTATAAACAATTTACAAGTGCGAAACATTCGGTTTTGAACCTAAACAGCAGCATTCATTTGGGAAAGAAAACGCAGAGGTCAAAAGCTAATCAGTGAAGGAAATGAATCTTGACTGGATCGATTGCAAAGTTCCATGATTAATCAAGTTGCTCATGAGGGTCTACAAATAGACATGGCTTGACATGCATAGACAATTCACAATCGTCTAACATTCACTTTTTCACCTAAACAGTAGCATTCATTTGGGAAAGGAAACGAAGAGAAAATGACTGACCGGATTATTAGCAAAGTTCCATGATTTATTACCATGATCTTGAGGATATATAATTAACGTGGCTTGCTCATGTTTCTCTACATTGGCCCAAAGCACACTACCAATCCATCAATCCATCGTTGATACGCTTCGGCGACAATGGCTTCATGGCTCGAGAGGCAAATCAAGGTCTACATCTTGATGGTATCGTTATGTGCAGGGGCTTTGAACTTCGGCCGAGACGCCCCCAAATTCCACATTGGCCGAGTTCGAGCAGTGGATGGCCCGCCACGGACGGATTTACAAGGATAATCTCGAGAAGGAGAAGCGGTACGGGATCTTCCTAGAGACCTTGCGCTTCATCGAAGACTTCAACAGCAAAGCGGCTAATCAGAGCTACAAAGTGGGTCTGAACCAATTTTCGGATTTGACCACGGAAGAGTTTGTCCCGAGATATACCGGGTTTAGAGCGACGTCGAGGAGCTTGAATTCATCCGCGGCCACCACTTTCAAATACAGTATGACTCAAGTCCCGGATAGTTTAAACTGGGTCGAGAAAGGAGTTGTTGGCAGCATAAAAAATCAGGGAGGATGCGGTAAGAGAGTAACAAAATCATATTATATTATTGTCCCAAGGCACGTTATTTTCTGGTCTTGTGATTTTTTTTCTTTTTATTTCAAAGCAAGCGAAACAATATAATCCTCCGAGGTCCTTAACCCAATATTTTCTTGTCTTGTGGTTTTGTTAGCTTACAATTTTTTCATATGAACCAACGAATATTTTCTCTGGGTGGCTCGGGACTGTGGGATTCAATGGATCTATTGGTAGAAAAATTATACCATTTCATAATTGGTTTAATTCAAACCGCATAATTGGATCCATAAAACTAAATCATGTTCCAATTCAAAATAGGTCATCTAAAGTAGTTCGAACCACATAGTTCCATGCTGCCAATTGACTTACATTATTGTGGCACTAACCACGACTAGCATGTGAGAAATATTTTGGCATAACTTTAATCCTAGTGACTCCGAATCATACACTATCAAGCTAATTCCGGTGTTTATTCCATCTGCATACATACTAGCCATACGTTGCGCTTCTCATTTTAATTCTTGAATAGGATCTTGCTGGGCATTCGCAGCGACTGCAACTGTGGAATCAATTCTAGCGATGAAGACCGGTAAACTAGTCGACTTGTCCGAGCAACAGCTTATTGACTGCTCCAAACTAAACTACGGATGCAAGTGGGGTTGGATGTACCTAGCCTACGAATACATTGCTCAAAACCATGGCATGACCTATGAAAGCAATTACCCTTACAGTGGCGTCGAGGGCACTTGCGGCAAGCGAGCCGCCTCCATTGCTGTAGCGTGGTTAAAAGGGTATGAGTGAAGACCTGGTATTGCAGGCTGTGGCGAGGCAACCGGTCTCGGTTGCCATCGAGGGTGCCAGCCCTGGATACAAGCAGTACAGCGGGGGCGTCTTCAATGGCCCTTGTAGGGAGACCAGTAACCACGCCATCGCAATCGTCGGATACGGGAAGACCCCCGACGATGTCGACTATTGGCTGCTCAAGAACTCGTGGGGTGAGACTTGGGGCGAGAAAGGATACATGAGAATGCTGCGGAACTTGGGCATCCAAGGCGGTCTCTGTGGACTCGTTACGCAAGCTTCTCTGCCAGTTGCATATTAATAACGCAGTTCAATGGAGCTATTCAGCTTGCTTTCATAATAAAAGTTAATGATTAAAAGAAAAATAAATTCAGTAAATGAATCAAACAAGAGTTGCTTACCCATAACCTAAGTAGCACCGATATCGACACACAATATACAACATGACACGACACCACATGCCGACGCATTGTTTCTCAAAAAATAAAGAATTCCGGTGCATTGAGACACGTTGTATATTATTTGTATACTTTATATATAATTAAATTATTATTAATCTTATTCAAATTCACAAATAAATAGATAATAATAAAATTCTAAAATAAATTCACATTGAAAACATTAATTCACCGTTTATTAATATCCTTCGTTGTTTCAATTTGACAAATTCATCTCCGTTTTAATAAATCCATAAAATTTGGAAAAAAAAAAAAAAAAAAAAGTAATTCGCATTCTAAACTTGCATATCAAACATGTTGAAAGAAAAAAGAAAAAACTTGAGGGTAAATTGTATATCATGGAAAGTGAAAGTAAAAAAGATGAGAAGAAAATATTAGGTTTTTCTTCTTTCCTAGTTTGTTATTTTTATTATTGATTTTTATTTTTTCACATATATATTTTGATATCTCATTTATTGAAAATTTTAAAATTGACCTCGTGTGTCGGAATCGTGTGTTGAAAACTCACATGTCGAAATTCCAACTCAAGTGTCAAAGAGTGTCGAAAAAATTAACTAGGTGTCAGATTTTCCGTCATGTGTTGACCTAGTATCAAAGAGTGTCCAAGAGTGTCGGACACATGTCGAAATGTCCGACACAACACGAAGGCTTTCACAGAGTATCGGTGCTTCCTAGCCCGTAACTAATCGCCGAAAAGGGAAAATTTTGGTAATCGACTTTAAATCAAGTCAGTGATTTTTAGGAAAAAAAAAAAACAGGTAAATTTAATTTGTTGTGACGAAACACGTGCAAAAGTTGATAAAAGGAAAAAAAAAGTTGGAAAATTAATTTAAGCTCGAATTGGAGACAGTTATGGAAGAAATTTTAATGAATCGTACCAATTTAGATTTGTAACATTTAAAAAGTGTTAGTAAGGGGTTGCGAATCAAGGCAAATAACGTTGACAATTCAATACAAAGTAGGTAAAGTAGAAAATGGTCATAACTAATTCAAAGTATTGTTGGTAATCCAAAACTAGTTGATAAGCTTTTAATCTAAAAAATTTGGTAAATTGCTATAATTTAGGTTTTAAAGTTCATATGAAAGAGAGAGAGAGAATGTTAGTAAGGGGTTGCGAATCAAGGCAAATAACGTTGACAATTCAATACAAAGTAGGTAAAGTAGAAAATGGTCATAACTAATTCAAAGTATTATTGGTAATCCAAAACTAGTTGATAAGCTTTTAATCTAAAAAATTTGGTAAATCGCTATAATTTAGGTTTTAAAGTTCATATGAGAGAGAGAGAGAGAGAGAGAGAGTAAACTTTTTTTTTTTTTGGTAAAAATTCAAAGTGTTAATAGCTTATACAAATAAAAGTTGATAATTTAGCACACTAATTGGTAATGTCCATACTATGGAAAATGTTGATAATGGACTCCAAATAAGCCATTGCCATTCAAGAACAGGTACTTGAGCCGCGGTAGGCAACCACGGTGGGATCATTGGTGATGTGTTGTTTCAGGGCAAGAATGGGAGAAGTACACTATTGGTGCCATAAGTTGTGTACGATGCTCACTTTGATACCAAAAATTTCCGTCGGATCACTTAAGTGCCAAGTTAGAAGAAAAACAATCACTTTGGTGCCACTAACAAAAAATTCTGGTCAAAATGATTATGTGGCTTTTATATTTTTTTTAAAAAAAATTGACATGGCTTAAGATTGTCCACAGTGGATGGCATAAAACGACACCGTTTTCCTTTCTTCATAAGAAACAATGTCATTTCTTGCCAACCACCGTGGATTCACAAAAAAATGATGTCGCGTTGCTCCATAGCAAAAAACGATGTCGCTAAAGAGGGAGTAAAATAAGGTTCGTATACGGTTCTCGACGCCGGCTGTAGCTCGCTCACCCACCATCATTCACCCACCGTTGTTCGCTCGCCCGCCGTCGCTCGCCCGTCGTTGCTCGGCTACTGCTGTAGTTGCGCCGTTGTTCACAGTCGTTCGCTGGCTACATCCCCAACTCTCACTCACTCATGTTTGTCATGCTCTCTACGTGGGTCAATTTAGCGAAAAATTTAGGGTTCCGATGGGCAAGTTAGGGCGTGGAAGGCAAATTGAGGGTTCGACTCAGTGGGAAATTAGTGAGAAAAGTGGTGGGGATGTCATTTTTATGGAGACTGAATAAAAAATTTGATTCTTCCATTGTTTGTTCGTTTTCTGTTGTGGGGACCGAATAGAAAAATAGGGCGCGGAGGGACTTGACTCGGAGGGAAATAATGGTGGCACCGAATTTGTTTGTTTAATTAATTAGACTGGAGGGACCGAATGTAAATGTGATTAAATTGAAAAATGGGTGGTAGGGACCTTACTTTGTTTATTTAATTAAGTTTCTTTTGTTTCTATAAATGCACTAAATTGAGGAGATTTTAGTCGCATTTGTTTCTAACAATGACCTACATGTGAAGTTGTCGATTCTGTCATGTGGTCCCAACCAAACAACAATGACTCTTTTTCTTTTTCTTTTTTTCATTAGGTGTAACATCGACATGGACGCGAATCGGGTAAGCGTCATTGTTTGCTATGATGGAGAGTTTGTTATTAGCACTGAATATTGGGAATATAGTGGTGGAAATAAAGGTACTATATATGTCAATGTTTGGAAGCCATCATATATTGATTTTCTGAGGGATTTGATGTATTTTTTACGATGCAAAGTGCAAAAACTACATTACTACGTTCCTGGGAAGGATTTGAAGGATGGATCAAGATTTTTCAATGATGATAATGATATTAAGGATATCATTTACCATTATCTTCACGGTGAAGAAGTTAAGGTATATGTTGAGTATTATAGTGAGGATGAGGATGGGGATAAGGATAAGGATGGGAATGAGCAGACCACCACTGAAGGAGGAAAAGTGTCAAGTGAGTGATCAGGTCGAGGATGAGTTTAGGTTAGATGAAAGGCAAAATGGGAGGGAGAGAAGTCATATTGATAAAGATGAACAAAGAAAGAGATGTCCTGAAATCTTGGGTGAAGATGTGAGCGATGAAAACTTCATTGAATTAGAATGGAAAATTGCTTTATTTAGTGAATCAGAATATGAATGTTTGGCTTTAGTAAATTTCCCAAGTGACGAAGAAGATGATGAACTCGCACAATCAAGAAAAAAGCAAAGGGAATTTCTAAGAAAAAAAACTTGCAGCTTCAGCAAAGAGGCCCGAACCAGTAAATAAAGATGGAGATCTAGCAGAAGGTAATAGAAGTAAAGATGAAGAAAGCTGCGGCGATCAAGTTGCTAGTTCGAAAAATGAGCTTAACAATAATGATGAAGAACCTACTCGTCGAAGAAAAAGTAAGTACATTTGCTATGATCCAACTGTTGATAAACCTATTTTGTCGGTGGGCATGAGATTTGACGATGCCAAACAGTTCAAGAAAGTTGTTGTGAAGAACTCTATTGGTGAACAGAGGAGCGTTAAATTCATTAGAAACATGAAGGAATTTGTGAGACGCAAGTGCTCACAACCCAATTGTTCGTGGAAACTCTATGACGCGTTAAGTAAGAATGGGTCATTCCAGATTAAGTCATTCCAGGAGGAGCATACTTGTCCAATTATCTTTAACAATAAAAGGGTAACAAGTATGTGGTTATCAAAGCATTTTTTCAATACTATCAAAGTAATGCCCGAGATTAAGAGTCCTCAAATTCAACAATTAGTGAAGAAGCAAGTGAAGGTTAATGTGTCGAGGAATCAATGTAAGAGAGCTAAGATGATGGTAATGAAGATATTGATGAGTGGATATAACGAAAAATATGCGCAGGTATGGGATTATGCTAGTGAATGCATGTTTCAAAACCCATCTAGTATGGTATATGTAGAGGTTGTGGAGAGGCCACTCCCTGATCTTGGGCCTAGATTTGATAGATTTTATGTCTATTTTGATGCATGCAAATAAGACTTCTTGGCTAGTTGTAGAATAGTTATAGGATTGGATGGAAGCTTTCTAAAGGGTTTATGCAAGGAGAGTTGTTGGCTGCTGTGGGGAGAGATGCCAATAATCAAATATTCTCGATAGCTTGGGCGGTGGTGAAGATAAAGAAGAAGGATATTTGGTCCTAGTTCCTAAAAAATTTTATGGCTAACCTTGAGATAACCGATGGGGGAGGATAGGCATTCATGAGCGACCAATAGAAGGTAATTTCATTGTCAATTAATTCACTCCATTTTAATATTAATCACTTGCATATTTTTCCTAACTTGTATTTATTGGTTTGAATTTTTATAGGGACTTATTCCTACATTAGCTGAGTTAATGCCACATGCTGAGCATAGAATGTGCGCGAAGCACATATATGCAAACTGGTTGAGGAACTTCAAAAAAGATAGGCTGCAAAAGTAGTTCTGGTATATAGCAAAGAGTACGAACGTGACTGATTTCATATTAGACAAACAAGGATTGTTGCAGCTGACAAATGAATGTTTTGATGCGCTCTTTTAGACAGAAGTTAAGCACTGATGTCAAGCCTTCTTCAGCGAAGAGTTCAAATGCGATACCATTGATAACAACCTCATTAAAGTTTTTAATGGCAAAATTTTAGAGACTAGGTGCAAACCAATCATCAGCATGCTTGATGATATTCGAGTTATGGTTATGACTAAATTGCATAGGCAAAGAGATGAGGCTACGAAATGGAGTAGAGATTGTGGCCTTAAGATTGTGAAGAGATTGGATGCAAATATTGCTACTAGTAGATTTTGCCATCCAGTTTGGAATGGAGATAATGAATATGAAATTATTCAAAATCTGGATAAGTATGTTGTCAACCTGGATAGAAGAAAGTGTTCATGCCGAATCTGACAACTGAATGGAATTCTCTATGCCCATGCCATTTGTGATATTCAGATGAAGCAAGAAAACCCATATGATTACCTATATGATTGGTACAAAAAAAGTTCATACCTTGCTTCATACCAATTCATGATGCAGCCTATTAAAAGCAGCGAATTTTTGGAGCCAACAAATCATGAAAGCCTTCTACCTTTATCATTGAAGAAGCAAATAGGAATACCAAAAAAGAGATGAAGAATGCAATAGGAAGAGGCATCAAGTTAGAGGATGAGTAAAACTGGATCAAAGATTAAATGTTCCTATTGCCATAAGGAATGGCACAATAAGAAAGGCTGTAATGAAAAAACAGCATCAACGGCAAGATGTAATAGCTGATTCAGTGCTAGGGACAGGACCTACTGAAGAGTTTCTTATTAGGCCTATTGAAAGGGAGCATAGAGGGCCCTGTTGTAATGCCTACTGAAAAACAAACAGAAAGCCATGATGTAAGGTAAGTATCCTCTTTATCTCAGTAACTTTATCTTAGTAACTTTGCAATTCTTATTCAATAGAGTTTGATGGTTGACCATGTGTATTGTTTTCTCTTGTGCTTTTCCTCTATCATGCACTTGTAATTTGAGAAGTTTTCTCCATTTGTTTCCACCATGAAAATGAGTAGATGTCTAATTATTCATTGTAGTTAGTCATAATCTTAATACAGTACATTGTTGTAAGGCCTACAAAAGGGCCAGAAAAAGGCCATGTTGTAGGCTCAAGTGCAGGAATAGGGACTAGAATGGGCAGGACGGCAACAATAACAACTGAGTCCACTATTAAGCAAACGAAAAAAAAAATATCCTATAAGTTGTACATCACTGTATTTGGTCTTTTATGAGCTAAAATTTACATTTGTTATATGTTTCTCAGGTGAGAAGACAAGCAACTACACAAGTTGCAGAGGTTGCTACAAGGATTGTTGCTGCAAATGTGATGCACCAATGAGCAAAAAGGGCTTTTGAAAAAAGATTAAGGCGGTATAGCTATGGGATTTACACAGATGAACGTACTGGAATAATTATTTTGAATGTAAGATTTATAGGCCTCATACATTTAACTTGTTGTACTTCAATTTATTTGGTTGACAATATCACTATATTTTTGTAGCCTGAGAGAACTTCGGAGGTACTTCTCTCTCAAGGTAGACCAACTCAAGAATCAAGGGCACAGCTAAAGAAGAGTGCTCCAAAAAAGAAGAAGACAGCGAGTATAGCTGCGAAACAACCATCCAAAAAGAACTCAACACTAGTTCCATCTCAACCAACGATTGGGAGCAGTAGTGATGATATGAACCAATACATGACACGTGCTAGAACATAAATAGCCACCATCAAAAACAAGGAAAAGGAAAATAAGGTGACAGAAAGCCTAGTTAAAGAACCTACACATCTAGTTCAAAAGAGTGCTCGGATTATGAATCAATTCAAAGCTTTAAGAGGAAAAAGGAGATCATGGTGTTGTTAATATTGACTGATGGGAGGGTGCTGGACATGGTCTCTTTTTATGTGGTGCTAGACATGATCTCTTTTCAAGTTTTTCATTTATAGGAGGGTGTTGGATATTATATCATTGTTGGTAGTTGCTGCCTACATATTACCGTTGTTTTTTTTTTTAAGAGGGTACTGAACTTTCGATGATTGGAGAGTGAAGTTAGACATGTTTTTCTTTTCCTTTGTAAACAATCAATCAATGTTAATGGCAAGTACTAGAATGATTATTTTCTCTTGTGTTGGTTTCGGCTAGAATGCTAGCAAATCAGTTATGCTGTATTTTTTTTTTTTTTTTTGTTGGTGCAATGTTGCTGTTGTCGGTTGAAGTTGTGGATTGTAATGAATTTGTGGGGTTCTAGTTATATCTACTACTACAAGAACATTTTGGGTGCTGGTACATCTTGTTGCATCAATACTTGTATGGACTGGTGTAAGAAGATGCACCAGCAACTCAACTGGTGCAAGAATAAGGTGCAAAGAACAAGGTGCATTTGGAATGTGATGTTTGGCACTAACATGTTCTTTTTTAAAAAAAACTTGTGCAAAATAAGTGATCACTTATAATCGTGACTGACTCTTAAATGATCACTTTTATAAAAACTTGGCACTCGATCGATCACTATTTACAACTTATGGCACTGAAATTGTCAATTGTGAATTTGCCACCATCCTTAATTTCGCCATAATTTGTAGTTGCAGCAAACCAACAAACTAGCAAACCAGCAAACCAGTAAACCAACAAACCATTATCAAAAAAAAAATGCAGCCAACCATTACCAAAAGCTTTCAAAGCCGCAAATCATTATATTTGAAGCAAAAACTAACCAAAACAAATATTGACAATACACAACTAAACAACAAAACTTTTAAATGCCCACAACTAATACATTTCAAGTCAAACATTGCATTTCTACCCATAAATTACAACAACAAAACCTTCTACTTCATACAAAAATAGCAACAAACCAAAAACACATTTTACTTTTAAATAATCCAATACAAGTGCATATTCCACGTCTTCGATTATGGTAGACATACAAACTTCTTCTCATTACTCATTTTGCATTTGAATAAACTACCCACGAGAATAAGAACATAATCAACACTTGATAAAAGTTTCTTTCAATTTTCAACCTTGAAACTTCTCTCTTCAAATGGTCCACCAAAGATGTTAAATCATTCATTTGAGCTTGCATTGAATCGACATCCTCCAACTTGTCCATTAACGTAGGTGGAGGTTGATTTTGGCCTTCAAGTAACTCTAATATCACCTATGTCGCTCGATCAGAGAATTTCTTATCAAACCATTTGAAATATTTGCACTTCAACCTTTCTCTATATCTACCGCACCCATGGAATCTTCTCCCGAGATTCAACCAAGTCCAAGATGTTCTTCTTGGACTCGGTAACCCACAAGAACAATAACACTCATCATCTAATTCACTTTTTTCTATAGCAATGTGAGCCGCTGCTAAAGCTTTTGTCATCCATTTGTAAGAGCGAACTGATAACTTTGGGAGAAAATCGAAGTATGCACTCGAAATGGTCGAATTGTGGATTTAGGGTTTTCAACTTCCAGTTCTAGTCAAAATTGGGGATTTAGGGTTTTTTATTTGAGGGAAAATGGTAAACGGCATCATTTTGTTCTTTATATGCTGATTGTATTCTTTGGCAATCCACGCCAGCATTAAAAATTAATAAAAAAACTACCACGTCCGATTTCCGACCAACCAAATCGACGGTGGCACAAAAGTGATCGTTTTTCAAAAAATTTGGCATTTAAGAGTGCGCATGACAAAATTTCTATTTCTCGATTTCTCTGTTTCTCTGTTCCCTGGAATAGGTTTGGAACAGAAATCCGTTTGGTAACGCAATTTGATTTCTCTATTTCTGAAACAAATTTCTATTCCAGAAATAGAGAAATCAAAGAAATCATAAGCTAGAAGTTTTAACTTCTCAGTTTCTGAAATAAAAATCAGAAGCTGAAATCAGACCATATAAAAGAACATTGTACTTTCTTACTAACTTAATTCACTCATAACCACAACTTCACAAATTATTGCTAATTTTCTTTTTCTTATTTTGCTCGTGTTTTTTTTTCAATTTTTTTTTTTTTGATAACTTCCTCATTAGGATGAAAGGCAATTAAATGGGTCCACAATTTTCAAAAACGACCAAAGTTCTTAAGTGTTTACTTAAAAACAATGGGGCTCTTTCCTCCTAGAAAGGGCACGCGTATGGCCAGTTGAAGAAAAAGTTCTTACGCAATAGATGAATAACAAACGTGCCTAGAAATTTAACTTTGTTTCTTTACGGATTCAAAATTATTGCAAAATTAAAATAATTAGATTGTTACACAATCTTGAATTTTAATTTGAAGGCAAGAGATTCAAGATAATCTCTCTTTGCTATGCGAGAGCCATTAAAGATTCATTGAGCAACAATAAAAAAATTAAGGATGAGCAACTGGACTGATTTAATTTGAGAATCAAGATAAACCAACCTTCCCCCGATTGGTTCCTAACCATAAACGTTACTTCAAGGTAGAATTATCATATATTTCTTTACACTATCAATTTTATTTTGTTGATAATCTTGTATAATACTAGTCTTTGATAAAATAACAGAGCTATATAGGCGCTATTGATAGCACCCATATTCATGCTTTTGCAGTACTTGTCTGAACTTACGCCGGATGAGCTTGCAAACGATACATTGACCGAGGAGGGAAACCAAATAAATATGCTTAGGAAAACCATTGCCAATAAAAATGACAAAGGATAATAATATGCCGGAAATTCCATGAAATTGTATTTTCAACTTTTGTAATGTATTAGTATTATTTTAACTATTATTTTGTATTTGAGGATTTTCTATGTTGTTTTAGTATTATTTCAACTATTATTTTGTATTTGAGGATTTCCTATGTTGTTATCTAATCAATTTTTATTCCTAGAAATAAAATAAAAAATTTATTCTGTTATCAAACGGATTTCTGTTCCAGAAATAGAAATTTTGAGTCGTTATCAAACGAGTTTTTTTGTTCGAAACTTGTCCGGGAATAGAAATTGAGAAATCAATTTATGAAATAGAAATTTTGTCATGCAAGCCCTAAGTGATCCGACGAAATCTTTTGGCACCAAAGTGAGTGTCAAACACAACTTATGGCGCCAATAGTGTACTTCTCCTGGGCAAGAAAGGAGGCCTTGCCTATGGTGACATTGGGCTATTAAACATGGTGGGTCCAATGAGGCATTGGAGAGAGATGCCGTCCTCCATGTTCACCCGAACCAACATGTCCACAATAGGGTGGGTCACATTCTTTGATATAGTATAAAACTAAGAAGTCTCTTCTTCTTCATTTATCTTATAACAAATTATCTATTTTTTGGCCCTCTTATCTCAAAAGCTCATTTTCTTGGTAAATTGAATATAAATTGCATTTCTAAAATATATATCTCAAATTACTAATCTTTTTCCTTATTGTACTGAAGAATGCTTTTATACATAGCATTTAAGACATTGGAGGAATATATAGAAATACACTAAAAATTATACACAATGAGGTATCTTGATATTTTTCTATAAATAGTTCATAGATGATTTTAATTTTTGTCAATAAAAAATAATGATATTTCACTACTAATTTCAGAAAAAAAAAATCTTACTTTATGCAATTTTTTATTTAATAAATTAATTTACTTAACAATTTATCCATAAATATGATTGACAATGTGGAAAAGAAATAGATTTCTTTGATATCTCTTTTTGAAAAAACATATTAGTATGGAAGTAATATCTAACAATAAAAAAAAAAATACTGCCTTTAATACATATGGAAAATTTGCTATAAATAATTTATGGTAAATTAATCCTACATAGATGTAGAAATATATAAAGGATCCTTAATTTAAATTGGAATTGAATAATGGAGGGCAATTTTCTCTTTTTGGTAAAATGGGTGGACTTAATCATATATTAGGTTCATTTATAATGATATGCCTAGGGGTGTGCAACCGGACCGGGTTTACCCGGTTCCCGGTTCGGCCCACCCGGAAAACAGGGTCGAGAACCGGTTCCAATTAAAATCTGGCTGGGAACCGGTTCCCAAAACGCAGATCCTGTTTAAACCGGTCCAAGAACCGATTCCGAGGGATTACCCACCCGAGAACCGGTTCGACCGGACCAGTTTGGGAACCGGTTGGAGAACCGGTTTTTACGCCTAAAGCGAAACCCTAATTTTATTTCTTTCTTTACCTGCAGAGGCGCAGACGCAGAGAAGAGAGAACCAGACTTCCCTGAGCTCCTCTCTCGGTTCCCCTCACGCTCGCACCACTGCTGCCAAGCTCCTCCTCCTCCGCCGCCCCCGCCATCACCATCACCGTCGTCGTCACCCCTGACAACCTCCACCTGCTCAACCCCTTCCTTGCCTCCTCCTTCTCGCTCCAGCCTCTTGTCTTGCCTTCCCCAAAGCCCCCCGTCGCGCCACATCCGCCGCGGGTGCGCTTCGTCGCCAAAGTCCGCGCCCTCCGCGACCTCCACCTCCCGCTCCTCTCCCAGTGGTTCGAGTCCCACCCCTCCCCGCCCTACGCGGTCGTCTTCGACTTCTTCCTCGGGTGGAGCCACCGCTTCGCCCGCAACCACGGCGTCCCGTGAGTCGTCTTCTCGCCGTCCAGTGCGTTCGGGCTCTCCATCGCCTTCGCCCTATGGCGGGACCTCCTCCAGCCCGACGAGGAGTCGACGGTCTCGTATGCTGGTTCGCTCACCACCTCTGGGCGCCACCGCCACTGCGACCAGACGCCAAAAGCCGCCATTCCTGCCGCGATTCCGTCCTCAGCCCGTCCGTCCGAGCCCCTTGCACCACCACCTCCCTGTTGCTGGGTCTTTCTTTGCTCGACGCCCGACAAATTTGCTCTGCTCGTATCCCGGTGAACTCCCCGACCACCCCCGGCTTCTTTCTTTCTTTCTTTTCTCTTTCTTTTTTTTTTTTTTTTTTTTTTTTTTTTGGTTTGGCGGGAATGTCTTTGTTACTCCTTCTTCTGCAATTTGGTCAACTTCTCAAACTCGGGATCTTGATAAAATTTTTATGGGAGGTAATTGATCATATTCATCTTCTTCCTCCGTGTCCGAAAGTATGCTATCGTCCATCTCATAATCAGCACCACCGGTACTAGGTGGGGACGATGTCGCATAAGGGAGGAGAGAAGGTGAGGCAGAGACGGCTGCCTCTTAGCATTTGGTGGTCCCAGAGCAAAGCATTTGGTGGGTGCTGGTGGTTGGGTTCGGGTTCAGCGGGTGGGCGAGTGTGACCAATTTCGTCCACCAAATTGACACGTTCGGGCTCTTCACCAAGTGCTACCAATGCCCTCCTCCTACACTTCCCCCGCCGACGCCCCACCCCCTCAACGTCACCGCATCTCCACTGCTCCAACACCCTCGCCACGGCCTTCGCAACCCTTGAATTTGCTCCTGATTTTCCTGCAATTAGCGATCGGGAATTCACAAAATCTCAAAGTCGTGCCAAAGAAAAGCTTCAAATGTTGCTCCTAAAGAAGCTTTGGGGATTTTCCTAGTAGGCAGAGGAGATAGGAACTGAAATGCACAATCGCCCCCAAATTGTCTATTTCCATTTTTCCAATTAAACCCCAACACCACTTCTATTTTCTGAGTTTAGCTTATAGTTTTTGTCATGTCCTTGAGAGAGGGAGAGAAGGCGAGAGAGAGAGAATATTGATCCATCTGTATGTTTAGCTATCTTTTGATATGAGATGATGTTCTCAAACAGGTTCCAATATAAATAGGGTCAACCCTGTTCCCTGACCGGAAAAACAGGGTGGGCCGGGAACTGGGTCCAATGAAAACAGGGTAGGGAACAGGGTCCAAAAAATGAGAACCGGTTATAACAGGGTAGGGAACAAGGTTCGTGTGCGCCTGACCTACCCACCCCGGACCCACTCACCCCTAGATATGCCGTTTATATAATAAATAAATAAAAAGTACATGATATGATGTAAACATATCCAACTTTAATATTGCGATTCACCAAAAAATGAACATGAAATAAAAAAATCCCAGAATTCCATATCTTATCATATCCAAATATATTCAAATTAAAAACCCGGATGACCAAACATAGCCATAAGGATTGGAAATAGCGCCACCCTTAAAAAAAAAAAAAAAAAAAAAAAAAAAAATACCCCGTCAATTTAAGCTATACACACTGGGAAATTTGATTCTATCCAGTTGATTGTTAGCTAGACCATCCACATCAGATTCGCTTTAAGTATGCATCTACAAACCTGCGATTTTATTTCGAGTGGACATGTATAAACAATTTACAATTGCGAAACATTCAGTTTTTAACCTAAACAGCAGCATTCATTTGGGAAAGAAAACGAAGAGGTCAAAAGCTAATCAGTGAAGGAAATGAATCTTGACTGGATCGATTGCAAAGTTCCATGATTAATCAAGTTGCTCATGAGGGTCTACAAATAGACATGGCTTGACATGTATAGACAAGTCATAATCGTGTAATATTCACATTTTTACCTAAACAGTAGGATTCATTTGGGAAAGAAAAAGAAGAGAAAATGACTGACCAGATTATTAGCGGAGTTCCATGATTTATTACCATAATCTTGAGGATATATAATTAACGTGGCTTGCTCATGTTTCTCTACATTGGCCCAAAGCACACTACCAAGCCATCAATCCATCGTTGATACGCTTCGGCATTCGACAATGGCTCCATGGCTCGAGAGGCAAATCAAGGTCTACATGTTGATGGTATCGTTATGTGCAGGGGCTTGGACTTCGGCCGTGACGCCCCCAAATTCCACATTGGCCGAGTTCGAGCAGTGGATGGCCCGCCACGGACGGATTTACAAGGATAATCTCGAGAAGGAGAAGCGGTACGGGATCTTCCTAGAGACCTTGCGCTTCATCGAAGACTTCAACCGCAAAGCGGCTAATCAGAGCTACAAAGTGGGTCTGAACCAATTTTCGGATTTGACCACGGAAGAGTTTGTCCCGAGATACACCGGGTTTAGAGCGACGTCGAGGAGCTCGAATTCATCCGCGGCCACCACTTTCAAGTACAGTACGACTCAAGTCCCGGATAGTTTAAACTGGGTCGAGAAAGGAGTTGTTGGCAGCATAAAAAATCAGGGAGAATGCGGTAAGAGAGTAACAAAATCATACTATATTATTGTCCAAAGGCACGTTATTTTCTGGTCTTGTGATTTTTTTCTTTTTATTTCAAAGAAAGCGAAACAATATAATCCTCCGAGGTCCTTAACCCAATATTTTCTTGTCTTGTGGCTTTGTTAGCGTACAATTTTTTCATATGAAACAATGAATATTCTCTGTAGCCCTCGAAAACAATCAACAGATGTGCTACCTAAGCTCAATAAAACATTTTTAACAATAATGATGTGTAATATATTATATATGTTGGATAAGAGACAATGGATTTTTCACTACGTTAACGCATTTCTCTCTGGGTGGCTCGGGACTATGGGATTCAGTGGATCTATTGGCAGAAAAATTATACTATTTCATAATTGGTTTAATACAAACCGCATAATTGAATTCATAAAACTAAATCATGTTCCAATTCAAAATAGGTCATCTAAAGTAATTCAAACCACATAGTTGCATGCTGCCAATTGAATTACATTATT
Organism: Eucalyptus lansdowneana; assembly: GCA_017140395.1. NCBI lineage: Eukaryota > Viridiplantae > Streptophyta > Magnoliopsida > Myrtales > Myrtaceae > Eucalyptus > Eucalyptus lansdowneana. The sequence goes on from CM029487.1 coordinate 56,705,035, forward strand.
GCGGCCGCAAGTAACATTTGAGAAATATTTCGGCATTACTTTAATCCTAGTGACTCCGAATCATACACTATCAAGCTAATTCCGGTGTTTATTCCATCTGCATACATACACTAGCCATAACCACCGTTGCGCTTCTCATTCTAATTCTTGAATAGGATCTTGCTGGGCATTCGCAGCGACTGCAACTGTGGAATCGATTCTAGCGATGAAGACCGGTAAACTAGTCGACTTGTCCGAGCAACAGCTTATTGACTGCTCCAAACTAAACTACGGATGCAAGTGGGGTTGGATGTACCTAGCCTACGAATACATTGCCCAAAACCATGGCATGACCTATGAAAGCAATTACCCTTACAGTGGCGTCGAGGGCACTTGCAGCGAGCGAGCCGCCTCCATTGCTGTAGCACGGTTAAAAGGGTATGAGTGAAGACCTGCTATTGCAGGCTGTGGCGAGGCAACCGGTCTCGGTCACCATCGAGGGTGCCAACCCTGGATTCAAGCAGTACAGCGGGGGCGTTTTCAATGGCCCTTGTGGGGAGACCACTAACCACGCCGTCACAATCGTCGGATACGGGAAGACCCCCGACGGTGTCGATAATTGGCTGCTCAAGAACTCGTGGGGCGAGACTTGGGGCGAGAAAGGATACATGAGAATGCTGCGGAACTCGGGCGTCCAAGGCGGTCTCTATGGACTCGTTATGCAAGCTTCTCTGCCAGTTGCATATTAATAGCGCAGTTCAATGGAGCTATTCAGCTTGCTTTCATAATAAAAGTTAATGATTAAAAGAAAAATAAATTCAGTAAATGAATCAAACAAGAGTTGGTTACCTGTAACCTAAGTAGCACCGATATCAACCCACAACACGCGACATGACACGACACGATATGCTGACGCGTCATTTCTCAAAAAATAGAAAATTCCAATGCGTTAAGACACGTTATATATTATATGTCTATTTTATATATAAATAAATTATTATTAATCTTATGCAAATAAAAGTTGATAATTTAGCACACTAATTGATAATGTCCATACTATGGAAAATGTTGATAATTTTCATGAAAATGTTAGTAACTACCAACATGATACTTGGAAAAAAAATTCACTGCTCACTCTTTTAACTAAAAGTTATGCAAGATCCCTTGGCATTCATCTGGCCGGTGGCGCCTCCACGACGGCCGCTGGCGCTTGTACCCCAAAACAGAGGAGACCCGTGGCCTCCGCGGATCGCTGTGATGGCGGTTGCAGGTCGGGTGGTGTCAGCTGCGCCCGGGGCACTAAAGGATCACCGGAACGCCTCAGCATAGGTGGAGCAACGTTCGGACGGCCCGACTCCGGCTCGGGATGACGAATCAAGAATCGGATCTCACTCAGGCATTTCGTCGAGCAGGTAGAGGGCGCTGCTTAAACAGAGGGGTCTCGGCTCCGCCAGGATACAAACCGAAGCCGAGGCCTTCACCGAACAACAACAAAGCTACAGCAGCCAGAGGAGGGAGAAAATGGGGCGGGAGTTCGCGCACCGACCGGCGATGGAGGCTTCGGCCGTCGGTCTTCGGCGCACCGACCGGCGACCCACCGGTCGTCCTATTCAAGGCGGCTCTAGCTAGGGCGCCTGCTCTACCGCCATTGAAGGCGCCCGCCCATCTGTCCGGGTCTCCCTCTGGTCTTCGCGCTGCTCCACACGCATCGCCCTCCTCTGCCCCTTTTCCCTCTGTCTAGGTTGCCCTACGCGCATGGTGCGCAACGCGAGGAAGGCAGGAGGAAGAAGATGAAGTAGTGGGCCGGGCCGTGAGGGGGGAGCTGGGGCCAGATTGGCCCGGGCCCGCGCTAGTGGAAGGAGAAGAAGGAGGGGTGCTGGGCGCAAAGGCCCAGCCCAGGTGGGCCCCCATTTTTTAAATATAATTAATTTATCCGGGGATATGGTAAAATAATAGAAATAAAACTTAGTAAAAGCAAATAAAAACTAAGACCTAGGTAGTGCAAAAGTCATTTTTGTTAAGGCCAAACTAATCCCTAATTTTTTTTATGCAATTTTTATCATAAATTTCTAGCCAAAATTTAATTGTTAACAACACTCGATCTTTTTGGTTCTTTCAAGCATATTAGCAATTTCGATTCTATTAAGCTGTTCATCTTCTTGGCACTTTCAAGCTTTACCAAACATCCTCATTCTAGGCTTGTTCACCATTATCAAGTCCATCTAACTATTCACTTGATCTATGTACCTCCAAGCCATCACCAATATCCCCATTCTTCTCAGCTTGTTCACCCTGAATCAGGGATGTTCCGGAAGTTCACCCATTCTCAGCTCATAGACATCTTTATCGCCCAATACCTTGTTCACCTCAAATATCAGCAAAGCACTTAAGACAATGGCAACGCACTCCTAATGTTAAAATCTTTTGGTGCTATTTATGACAACATTTGCATTTCGACCTAGGCATAAATCAGTTAGTACTACTCAACCAATACACACATTAGTAGCCTTTGATTGTATTTGTCATCTTTAGAACAACATAGGGATTTTCCCAACAATTGCGGCCAAATTAATTTTCTGAAACAGTTTTAAAGTTAATGAGCCGAATTAAATGTGATATGGGATTAGTCATAAAAGCCATTAAGAGAGAGGATAAAAAAATGATGGATGATATGATTAATCAAATAGTCACACACGACAACAATTGGCAACACAATTGTCGTGGTAAGCTCTCTCAAATTTCTCTCTATTGTTTGACACAAGTTGGTGGTATGTCTAAATTAAAGTCCCGACATTTATGGGGCTGCAACTAAAGAACATTAGAACTGGAGTACGTCAGAACTTGTGTCACAAGGAAATCAAATGCTCGTAGTTAGGATCTAAAGAATGTCAAAACCAACACTACAAAGATACTAGGCATTTGCAATGTGGATCCGAGCACATTTCAAGAACGTCGAAATCAACACTATAAGGATATCAGATGTTCATAGTCAGAATCCAAAGAACATAACCAAACTTTTTGAACAAACATCAAGGGTAATGTGATTAGCCTCCTTTTCATTTCTACATTCTTTTATTAAAATGCACGAACAATATCTTGACAATACGTGTATATAGGCATTTTCAATTCCGCTACAAATCATTTTGATTCAAATTTACCTTATTTATCGAAACAAATCCCAATAGCAGCTGCTAGCACCTGGCAAAGCAATGGCACGATCATGACAGATGGCGGCTGATCATATCCGAGAAAGGACAAATAGGGCTTTGCTGAAGCTGATCTTTTTGTTTTGGAACCTATTGAAGCTTTTATAGCATCTAATGCTGGAACTTGAAACAGAGAAGACACTCAAGAGCTCAGACGAAACTCATCTCTTCAAATGGGAGAATTCGTTTTCCTCATTTTTTGAAGGGTATCTTTGACCTAAAATACTTTCCTTTTGATTACTCATTTTTGGCCTCCGAAAAATACGGAGGCAGTTATTGGGACGGTCAACTACTATCCAAAAGGGCTAACGCATGAAGAGCTACTCTTCAAAATGCAAAGGTTAGAGTTCTTGGATCTCACGTTCAATTATGTGTGAGAAGAATGGAGTGTTTGGTTCAACTTTAAAAATGGACTTTGATACTTTAAAAATCCTTAACCAATTGCTAGGGTGTATGGCAAAAAAAATTTGGACCAATTTAAACAAATGCCTACATTGGCAAAACTAAGAGCCCAAGGGCAGGTGACCTTTTAGCATTTTTGAAAAGTCCTTAAATTCCAGAATTTAAGGACTTTTCCTCTTCCCATCTTGTACTCACTAGCTTTCTCAAAGATGGTAGCTTTCTCAAATTCCATCTTTGCCCTTGAGGGCCAAATTTGAGTGACGTGACATTGGCCGAGGAGGAGTTCAAGGACACTGTATGAGGCCCCCCACGGCCAAATCTGAGGACACTTTGATTTGTTGGGAATTCAAGGAGGACGTCATGGATGTTGGTCGAGAGTCGAGCAACGCCAGCCGATGCCTCGCACATCTAGATCTAAAGCCACTTTGAGCCCTAGTCGAGCACGGCCGAGTTTGAGATGGAGAGATCTCGATACATAAAGGCGGGGTTCGAGAGGGCAACAGTGTGGTGGGCTGATGGTGGGGATAGTTGGGCTATCCTTGGTGGGGTGACCCGAGATCACCAGCTCTAATGATTCACAGTTGGATTGTTGGGTGCTCAAGATTTTCTCTCTTTAAAAAAGTTATTTGCGTTTGATAAAAATCTTTTACCCTAAAGTCTTTACATTTCCACAAAAATTCTCCAAACGCAGAACAACACAAGGCTCCCTTTGCTTACTACAGCTCTAATCATGTCTTACCTTGCAAATGTGGAACGGTTTCCTATATTGTGAAAGCATAATTTATATTGTTGATATTTCTCTTTCGGGAGAAAATTTGACATCACTACGCGAATAATAACGTGACGTCATGTGTCGGGTCTACTGGTGTGGATCTTGAAAACATCATGTATTCATGACGCAAAACATGTATGGATGACATGGCAGAGGATGTATATAACATAAAATGCGTTATGATGTTGTACTGTAATGACATGAATAACTACAGATGACATGGCAAAGATGCATGAAGACGGGTCTTTAAGGACATATGCATGGTCATCAGCACTAGGACGAGAACATAAGCATGATATCGTGACATGATGATATGGCAAAAATGCAACATGGCATGGCGTGTGCTGTGACTTGATGCCATCAACTATATATATAATGTATACATGATTCTGAAAATTAAGTTGTTTTTACATATTTGGCATTTCAGATGCTACAATATTTTTATGAAAGAACTTTTCCAAAAATGACAAGTATTAGGTTTCGGTTCACATAACTAAGTTAGACTTTCCACAGCCTTTGGCTATCTATCCTCATCCACACTAGAGAGCTGCCGACTTTTTGAGTATTGACATCATCAATAAAATTTGGAATTATGACATTAAGAAGGTCTAGGAATTTAGTTAGAGAATGAAGAGGAGAGTCTAACCCAATCTATGATAGTGAAAATATGTCAAGATCACGAGTCTAGCGATTTGCCTTCTTTTGGGCGCCTTCCTCGAGAAAGCATATTTATTATTTGAAGTATTTGTACAATTCTAAGTATCAATGTGTCTACAATGTAATGGATTTTAGACGATTTGCACTTCCAAATACAAAATCAAACTCTGCAAGCAAAGGAATTTACAGAAACTTATAAATCGAAAGTGGAAACCATTCCAAACAAAGAAGTTCTTACTCGAATTCTCGGATAGGATTTCCTTTTCCTAATGAGTAGAGCTTATAAGGCATCTCCTCTCCTCCTAATGTCCGCGCCATCCTTTTTATGGAGAAGAGCTTCAGTTTGAGGGTATCTCATGAGTCATGATGAATGATCTTGACTTAGTAAATTATACCTTCTAAAGAAAAGTCGCTCATTCCTTGGTATCTCAAGATTTATCAGCTTTGAGTGGCGTTTGTCCATTAGTAGGTTGATTCTAAGGTCCCCATAATTTGGTTTAGATGGCAATGGGGGAGGAATCCTTCCAAAAGAAAAGAGAGGCGAATTCAAGAGGCTAAGGAGACCCCACAAGCCGCACTATCCTTGCCGTTGTCAATCATGACATGAAGACCAATGCGTGAACTTTGCTTGTAGATTGATGGAACCCAACAACGAACAGTGAGAATTGCCACGACAATTGGTGCATTTTGGTGGAACCCCACATGCCCTTTTTCGAGGGCTGCTCGAAGATTACAAATCATAACGAATTTGGACCCACCATGCGTCACCAAAGGGTCATCGAGCACTAAGCTAATGATAAGCCTTATATGGAAAGACAGCATTCGTTCGAGTAGGCGTGACGCAAGGGCTTGGGGAAAAGCCCTTGTTTGGGGGGAGCCAATTCATTATTGAATATTATAAGCGGGAATCAGCATACGGAAAATGCAATGGAGTACGAATTATCCACTCAAACAGGTGTTCCCAGTTACCCATATGTGGAAATTGAAGAATAAAATATTTCCTAGTGAAAATGAGAGTTTGGCTTGGCAATAGTTCCTCGGATCGTCCATGTGGCATGAAAGGCAGAATCAAGCCTCACTTAGTCTATCACCTCCATTTCAGATTGGTTACACAGCATTTTCTTGAAAAATTAAAAAGTCATAAATTTATTTTACGGTTAATTCAATGATAAATTTTTTAAGTATGTCAATTTTCCCAAATCTTTTGACAATTTACCAATATAATATTTTTAACAAATTTTGATTAAATTTTTCCCATTTTCTTGCCAATTAAAAGGTCATTAGTTAAATTGGTATAACTGAAACATTTAGAACTGAATTAATCACCATATAATAGGTTCAATACTTTTTCGTTCTTTCCCATTTTCTTGTTAAAAAGTTTATCCTATGTTACTTGTTAAATAAAGGATGTGAGGCAAGAGAGAAATTCCGTATTCTTCACACCCCATTTAACCTCTCATTTGGTACGTAGTTCCTTCTTCAATTCGTTCTCGGCTTCTTTTATTTTGCAATTGCAGGAGAATCGTCGCGCCATTCTTCATTTCGACCTGGGAGATTCCAAAGTACACGCATGGCGGCCCCCTGGATACACGAGATTGCAACGGGACATACATCGCGCATCGTGTGGAGCAGAAAAGTCATGAAGAAGAGTCACAAAGTTTCCTGAACTGTATCTTCTGTGATGAATCTAAGTAAGACAGTCTACCAACCACGAGGACAAAACAAATCCTCCATAAAGAGGGAGGGCCTCTGGTTCTTGTCCTGGGGACCATATGGAGCTGATGGCCAAGGCAAAGAAGCCATTAAGGACTTAGCCTTCTCGCTCTGGGTACATTGTCTCAATCTCTGGTGCAATCATTCCATTAATGAAGTCCATATAAGACCAAGTCGAGCAACGTTATCCCTTAGCTGGAAGAGAAAGAACGACAGGAGAGATGATCAGAGACGTGTTAAAAGTTTCATTCTTTGTCTGCCTTGTGAAAAATAACGAAGCAAGATAACATCAAAACCATGGAAGGAGGAAGGGGAGAACGAATTTTGGCCGTTGCATCTTTTCTATGCCACTCGTTACGCCTTCGTATAATGGAGGTCAAGTTATGAGATAACCGAGAGAGATACGTATTAAGTTTTGAAGAGAATACCAAATTTCATCCCTACATTTTATCAGATTGCCATTTAAGTCGTTCTACATCAAGTCTGCTCTCTCTAACTAATTCTAGGGATCGAACGTGAATGATGAACCAAGACAGACTCTATGTTGAAGTGAACTGGTACGAGACCTTAAAGCTAAATCTGCTCGTAAGCAGATATGATCAGACTGAGATTGTAAAGTCTACAGACTTAAATGTAAAGTCTACAGACTCATATTGTAAAGTCTACGACTCGGACTTTACATCCGGATTCGATGAATCGTAACTCAAGCCCAATCATACAACGGCTAGTGATCTGGTTTGGATTCCACATCAAAATTGATTTGATTGATTTAATCTAATTGATTGACGATTGGATCTTAAAGACAAGAACTTTCTACACGAAGAAGCTTTACTTATGGAAACCAAGATTTCGTTTGTATGGGCGATCGGAATCAATTTGGGATTTTACCTTTTGTCACTCAACGGCTACCAAATCTTCTAGATACGTAGCTGTCCAATGGGTATATTGGAAGACGATTCTCCGGATGCTGTCCAACTTAGTTTGGAAGTGGAGGAGTATTTAAGGAGATCATGGACCGATGAGCAAGTAAGAGACGGAGCGTAGAATTTATAATTCCAAAGTCCGAAAGCGACCTTCGATTATACACTTGTCTTTGGAGAGCTTAAACGTTTGTAATCGTGAGAGAAATACCAAAAGAGTGATCGAGTGAGATAGTGTGATCTACTACTAAGTGTTTGCACTCGGTTGTAATCTCTTGTTGATTGCATAGTGGAATCCACCCAAGAAGGCTGTTATCGTGGGAGAGTGGACGTAGGCTTGATTAAGCCGAACCACTATAATTTTTGTGTTCTTATTCTCTTCCCTAACTCCTTTATTTTGTTCATACTAGCACTCTCACATTTCCTAGCGTAGTAAACGCACAAATAAATGAAACTAGATCAGCTAGATTCACATAACATTCTCCAGAAGATGCTTAAAGTACATAATAGAAAAAAATTTCCAAATTAATTAATTCATGGAAGAGGGTAAGATGTCCAACAGAAATGAAGTAACAAGTATAATACTAAAATTCCTGGATAAAACAAACAAATTTCCCCAAAAAAGAACTGTATTCTACTTCTTTTTTTTATAATCGACGAAAAGATATCTTAAGAATGGAAACAATAAATTAACATATTGTCTAGTAAAAGAATATCCTAAATTTATTTGATTAAAGAAGAAATATCAAATTCAAAAATAACAAAATCTATCAAATAAAGATGATGATCAGATCTTTATGTGCCCCACATCACTTACGCTCCTCCATTTTTAGAAGCACTAGTTTGCACATTAAGTTTTGTCTGCGGAAATCTTTTTGCACTTTCACATCAGTTATTATTACATCATATTTCGTAAATAATACTAAATTCATAATTACTGACGACTTTTTATAAGTAATCGTATAATAATGAGCAACTCTAACAAGATAGATTGTTTGTATTCTTTAATTTGTATTAAAGTATCGATAGAAAAGTTATATATCAACACAAAAAATTAATGTCACATATTTTACAGATAAAGGAAGATTATAAGGTGATGAAAGATAAATATTAGCTAATCAGCGGAAAAAAAAATTATTTACCAGGGATTTCCGAAAAGTTATAAAAGAAATATATCTCTAGGGTATGTTCTTGTTTCCATTGAAGGGAAAAACGAGATGAATAATATTAAATCAGCAACTAACCAAACTAGATACATTTGGTAATGCTAACTAATACTAATTTTCACCAGAGGTGTTGATTCACCAAGAATGGATGGGTATTTTCTTTTTTCCATTGAAGGAAAAATAGTGATATTCAGTGAATTTTGTAAAGTGATCAACCCAATAACGATCAACATCCGGTATATCCAATAATTAACTTGACATATCAATAATAAAATAGCTCAACCATCAACATTCCGAATAATGTTACAAACACACGCATTCAAAGTATGGCCATCTTTTTTTTTTCTTTTTTTCTTTTTGTGAAAGTAAGTAATTGTATTGAGCTTTACCAACTACACAATAAAATCTCGGCACCAAAACTTGCACTCAGAATGACATGATGTCAAAAAGGGTGCAGCAAAAACAGCAAGCAACTAATGGTAACAGCCACCACACAGCAAAGAAGAGCCAAACAACGACCAACACTAGCAACCAAAGCAAAAAAACAAAAGGCAACAGAGGGATCAAACGGATGCAGCCAGATCACCCCAAGCACCAAACAAAAACAAAAGTCACAGTTCAAGCGTCCCAGTCGAGAGAAGCCGTAACCGGCACGAACCAGGGGAGGAGGAATCTTCGGTGAAGTAGCCAACCCCAAGGACCTCGATGGTAGCTCAGCACAAGAACGTCCACCACAGAAGGTTATCCAATTCGAAGGAGACAGACGGTGGGACAGCCATCCCCAAGGATCGAAGCCGCCGCTGAAATAGCAGCTACACGGAAAGCAGCTTCGTGGATTCGGTCAAGAATCATCTGAAGAGAAAACAATCGGATCGATGCCCCAAGCACTCTGGAGTCTCCTATTCCTCACGGTACTGTCAACATTCCTAAAAGTTAGAGCCTTATCCCAGACAAACTTAAGGTAATGGTTCTTCAGGACTGGGATCATAGGAGTTAGCTCTCTAAACAAAATATCATTCATGTTCTTCCGTATAATGTGACAGATGGCTCCAAGGGAGAAACGGGCAATACATTTAAAGAATTCTTTACCCAAGAGTAGAGTCATAGCCCATCGAAGATTATTTGCCCAAGACCTATTGCGCCAAGGTAGATTATACCCGACGGTCAAAAAAATAAATAAATAAATAAACAAGGCGAGCGGTGATGCGGCACCCAAAGAACAAATGGTCAATGGAGTCCGAGTCTCATTGCAAAAAGCACATAAGCCACTATCAATTCTACCATACAACAATAATAGTGCTTAGGTAGGGAGCCTGTACTTGGTAATAAGCCAGAGATTAAACCGGTAATGGGGTGAGATGGAAGAACTCCAAATGAATGTGTGCTAGGAGACACGGTCCATCTTCCGCCTAATGGCCTCCCAAGCCAAAGCGCCGGTGAAACTCTCGGACAGACACTCCTTCCACCAGAAACGATCCGCATTCTGAGAGAGGATGGGGAGAGCAAGCTAACATGAATCAAGAACATCCTTTAAAGGCTGAATAGTGGGGGAATAAAGATCCGCAACAATTGCCTGCCATGGAATCTCGGAGCTATTGATGAAAGAGTTTGGAAAGATTAGATTTAACGGCCCCCTAAGATGCCAGTAGTCGAACCAGAGGGAAACAGCGAGACCATCGCCTATACTCCACCGGAAGTAGTTGCAGTAAAGCCTCCTAAGTTGGAGGATCTTCTTTGAAGCCTACGAACATGGAAATCTTGTTAGTAAAGTATAAGAGAAAAAAAGAACTACTTGAAAATTTTCTTCTTTTTAAGGTAAATGACAAGGAAGGGCAGAAATCTTAGTTCCTTGTTTGGGAGGGGAAAATTTAAGATAAGCAAAAATTTTAAAAATTTCCATCTCATTTCTTGTCTAAAAACATTTTAAAGTTGTTTTTTTTTTTTTTCCCTCTTGTTTCTTCTCTAACCAAGAAAATTTGAAATTGCTATTCCATTCTAATCTCGTACCACCAATACCATGTCGTACTTAGACATTTAAATAGGCCATACAATGAATATTGAGAGACGATGTCCTATCATACTCCATACATATATCATGATTCAAGATACAAATTATATTAAACTAGTTTAAATAACATCAACCTAATCTTATTAGAGATTTAAGTTATGCTTATCTATGTAATGATTACATCCCATTCTCATCTATTGTGAGATTTTAGAGTTATATAACATATTGTATGACTCTTGCTATGAAGTAACTTGACCTACAAAATATTGGTATATAAGGAAATAAACTTTTTTTTTTGTACAAGTAAACCCAGTTAGATAGATAAAACTCAAGCTTATGAACTATCTCAATAACTTTATCGATCAGTTATGACTCGAGTTACAAGTCAGACTAGCGGTCCAAACATAAAAATTTACTTGTGCTTAATAGCGTTGGAATTTAAATATGTGTCGTGAACCTAATATATATGTATAAGTCCGGTCCTTAATTATTAAATCAATCATATGGAATGACATCAAATAGATCTTTGCAAATTTTGATCTTGAGTTTTGCTTCGAAGGAAATTCTTTAGCGTCACAATAGAGGACATATCAACTAGAAGTTGAGTAAACAACATCAAAAAAGAAAAGACTTTCTTTATTCAAATAATTTGGAGCTGCAAATAGGATAAAATTGAGTCAAGCTACTTGCAGCAACTCATGTTCGGCTCATCAAGTACTAGAGAGCAACTCGTTTGATTTCAAATCGATTTCTAGAACTCACTAATGCTCAGTTTGAAGAGCTCACAAACCTAATCAAGCCTACAAAAGCTTCTAATATTTCTTATAAAATATTCAATACTTATAAAAATAGACACAAAAACACTCAAATTGCATAAGACATCAATAGTATACGAGCTAGTAAAGAGAGAGCTCGCACTTTCAAACTCGACATTCTTCATGACTCGGTTCTATTCAAGTGGAGATTGAGTAGAAAATTTCAATACTCTATGAAGCTCGAATAGAGTCTCAAAAAAAGGAGTACGAGAGTCGAGTTGATGTGACCGAGCTTGAGCTTGACACCGACGGGACTCAACGCCACTCGATTCCGTTCCATAACACTAATTAAAAGTTATGATGAGGGAGACAAAAAAAGGGTAATGGACATCCCACGGATTCATCCGAAACTGTTAATGCACGTGGTAACCAGCTAGCCTATGAACTTGGTGCATATGTTCAATTGCGCCCGTGACCTGCAACCCAATGGAAATGTCAGACCTTTCTGCAGAATTTTTATTCACGCAATCCAATGAAGCACTCTTCCCTTGCTCAGACGAAATTCGACCTGGAAAGCATAACAGCCCCCACCAATTGGCCACACATTTTCTCTAATTTATACTCATGTCCTTCCAAGATTTCGCAACTAATTTATATCTTTATTTTGTTGTTCTTTCTATGATTTTCTTTATGCTTTCCAAATACAAATAAACGCATACTTTTTCCCAAACTTAAAATACCTTTATAGCTAAAGTATTGTAGGAAGGAAGTAACGAATAAGGAGCACAAGCAGCAACAGGTTGCCAAGAATATTTGGTCCAGAAAGGCAAAGAATAATACTGGATCATTAAAATCTTTTGCAACATATCAAATGATAAGATAGACTTTCGGTAAAATTACCATGTTGCATAATCATTATGAAAATGATAAAAATAGATACCACACTTTAATCTTAGCCAAAAGATCGATAGACATTTTCACAAATAATCTTCGAAGACCAATGGCTATCGAATCATCAAAGAACAAATCTTGATCATTCATTAAAAAAAAAAATTGGAAGTAGGGTAAGTCAATTTTTTACAGTAAATTATCAATATCTAGGAGCATAGAAACCCTCAAACGCCAAGGAAGGTATATGTAATCTAAGATTTTCTATAGATGGAAATATAATCCAACATTAGCTGGTCGGCCAAAAAAAAAAAGAAAAAACAATAATACCACCTCAGAAAACCATGTCTCTCTCTCTCTCTCTCTCTCTCTCTCTCAGAGACTGACAAGAACCTCCCTATAAATCGACGCGCACGGGAGGGCCGCTCTCCCTCTCTCTCTCTCACCTCAGCAGCAGGGACTCCAGCTGCAATGGCCCTTCTTCGGTGCCGACCCAATTCGCTCGCCATACCCGCGCTCCACCTCACCATCTTCTTCCTCTTCTTCCTCGTTCGTCCGCAACGAGCAAGCTCGGAGCAGCAGCTCTGGAACACCACCGCCGCCCTGAGAGGCCGGAAGCAAACCGGCGGGTGCAATCTGTTCCAGGGCAATTGGGTGGTGGACGCCTCCTACCCTTTCTACCAATCCTCGTCGTGTCCCTTCATCGACCCGGAGTTCGACTGCCAGAAATACGGCCGGCCCGGCACCCAGTACCTCAAGTACGCCTGGAGGCCCGACTCCTGCGCCATTCCCAGGTTTCCATTACCGAATCTCCCTCGCCCTCTGTTTGAGGTTGTTTTGCTTCTCCTATCTTCTGCTAAGAGAAGAGAAAACTCAAATTCGCGGAAACCCTTTTGCTCTAGTTTCTTGGTATGTTGAACTTTATATATTCTTCTTGAAATTTGAAAATTTGGAGGTCTTGTAGGTTTAATGGAGGGGAGCTGCTGAGGAGGTGGAGGGGGAAGAAGATAATGTTCGTGGGGGACTCGCTGAGCCTGAACATGTGGGAATCGCTGTCGTGTATGATCCATGCGTCGGTGCCCGGCGCCAAGACCAGCTTCGCCAGGAAGGAATCTCTCTCCGCGGTCACTTTCCCGGTAAATCCTTTCGCCCCGTTCTCCAAAAATATATTAAAAAAACAAAAGAGGGTAAAATCCGTTCGTTTCATTGCATGATTGGCTGTCTCTTTTCTCTGTCTGCGGAGTTCTCTCTTGCTTTTTGAGATTTTGTTCTGGTCTTCGGAACTTCTGCCCGTGATGTTGCCCCGATGTAGTTTGACCTTTTGGAGCTACTTCCACGGTCCTAGCGAGGGCGAGAATCTCTCGATTTTCGAGCAGATTCTGTCTCCTGTATTGTCCATTGAATCGCTCGAGGGGTTTTTCTTTTAACCCGTGGGCTAAAAAACAGTCAAAATTGTCGGGCCCTTTCCGACCCGTGGGATGACCAACATCAACTGTCGGTCGACTGCTCGGGTCATCGGATCGTCAGTCGGTCGGTCGGATCCAACAATTTTGAAACGTCCACGTCGTTTTTCTTGCCAAAATTCTACCGTGCATTTGTTTAATCATTGCTCCTTTTTAACAGCACTAAAATAAGTACAAAGGAGATGTGGAACTAATGCATTTGACTTCAATATCGTCGTTACTTAAAAACTCCTTGTATGTATTCACCGTACACTTTTCCCCTTGAAGACGATGTTAGGGACTCTATGTCCCTACATGAACTCGTAGATCGATTCTGTAAGCCGGTCTTGGAATCTCGAGAATCCCTTCTTTCCCAATTCGACGAGCCGACACTTATGTGTACTTGAGCCGAGCTCGAAGAGAGCTCGTGCGCATTGTTCTACATAAGGAAAGAGACCTGTAGGAATTTCTCTTGTCATAAATGAGAGCAAAAGCAATTGCAAGAAGAGGGCTCATGATGATTGCTTCTTAGCCCTAAATAATGAAGCTCTGGCCTTAAACGTTATCCTCGCAATAAGACAAGATCATATGGGGTTAGGAAAGGTGGTGAGGAATCAACCTAAAAGGAGGAAGTGTGTAGGGCGACCCCCAAAAAGTTACCAAGTTTCAACTCAAAAAACTTTAATTTGGGTCAGGCATAATTATAATAATGAAAACTATAATTCCAGATATTGTTTTTTTTTTTTTAATTTACCCTAAGCTTTGGAAATTCTCACATTCAACCCTGAATTTTTCTTCCAATAACTAACAAAAGATGAGCAGTCAATGCCATGATGACTAATTGATGATGTTGCAGTGGGTGTTGTCGACTTGTTGGGTACAAATTTGGCACCGCTTTCTTCAAATGGGTTATTTTAGTTGTACTTTGAACAACCTGGCATAGGAAATACTTTGTCGGATTAATCCATGTAAGAAGGACTTTCCTCTTATTAAATATTGTCCGGTCAGCGATTCCTTTGTCCAGGTATGCCATATGGAAATTTTCCATTTGCTTGCATATCCGGTAATTGCGGTATAGAGCTAAAAGAGCAATGAGCTGCCCGACCCACCTTTTGGACGGACATATTCATAATGTACTTTTTATATGTAATTTTGCGTATATCTAGGGTTCTAACCAGTCACGGGTTAGAAAATTCCAACATAGAAAAGTTATATATTAGATATAGGCAACTTGAAAGTATAAGCTCAAAGTTTTGCTACATAGATGCAAAGTTAGAAAACTATAGAATAAGATTTTAAATATTATTAGCTTCTTCACAAATGTAACTTTGTTTTATTCTAGACTATGTGAATTTCCTTATTTCAATGTTGAATTCTTCAAATGCCACTTTATTCAATCTTTTCAAATTCAATATGAATTATCTACTTTTGATCCAACTAGAAAGATAAATTTAATCCAATATATAAAAATTGACTCAAGATATCATATGATTGCTTTTCATAAATCATGGAAAGAAATAAAAAATAATGGGAAAGCGAGACCTAGGATGGTGCAATTGGTGAATTGTACTCCAGCTCATAATAGAACAATAAATAAGTGGACTTATTTATTGTTCTATAATGATGATTAGATATGATGATTACTCCAATCTTGACATGCTATTATTGTCTACGAGATGCCTTGTGTTTGTTTTAGGTCGAGACGAGGGGGCATACCCCCACCACACAGTGACAGGCTGTGATCCACAGCCCACCGGCCCAACCTACTCCCCTCCACTGTCTCTTTGCCCTCTTTCGCTTTCCCCCATTTTGATAGCTTTCGACCACCTTCTTCTGTCATTATTAAGAGTGTACTTACTCTCCACGGCACATAGTTGTGATCTGCTTTTCATTATCAGTTTTGGTACATTCTTTCACATTGTGATGGAAACACCAAGACCCCTAAACTTAGATTTTGCCAAGTTAAAAGCTCTGTACCGGTGCACTAATGGAATCGATACCTTAATAAGCGGTGAGAAATCATCCTTTTGCAGCCTCGACGATGCTTTGTGTGAACATGAAGCTCTCTTGAGATGGCTTCGTTTGAATGTTCTAGCCGCAAAATCTAGGGCATTCCATGGAGTTCAATTTATCCAAGATTAGCGTCTTTATATGTACCCTTTGAATGCTTTATGAGCAGTCCCTACCTTTTCCAATGTGATAATTCTTGTGGGCCGTGCTAGTCTATGAGTGGTCATCAAAGAGTACCTCATTTGCATTATTTATTAAGTACTATAGTGCACGGTTTTGCATAAAGAAAGCTGTCTAGAAGAAGCCCTTCCCAGACAATGCAGCCGCATAGCATTAAAGATTTCGAAAGTGAATAATGGAATAAAATGGGGTTTGCATTATTTAATTATAATTATCAAGTCGGTGCTCTCCGGAGCCAGCATTCAATCTCTTCAATTATAATTATAGCCCACTTATTTTTTGAGAAAAGATGGGAAATAGGCTCAATATCATTTGATTAAATAGTTGACCCAACTCCTTGTTGTTTGAAGAAATCTTCCACTTCAGTTAGTATTTTTTTCACTAAAAGCAAAAATGAGATGACAAATCCAGTATTTAACTAAGATTTTGAAAAAAGCTGTCATGAATTCAAGTTAATTATGTTTCGTCTCTTACTCAGAGAAAGACAGTCCAAAAATTCCCAATCATGGTCCTTCTTTGAGGTTACTAACTATGGTGAATAGTTTAAGAGAATAAAACTGCTCATGCCAGGAATTACATAGTTTCACTATAGCTAAATACAACTTGATTGATCAATGGCGAAACTCGATCGAAGTTCCCGATGAAGTTGTACCTGAGAATAGGCAAAAAGACTTTGAGGAAGAGCTAAAGGGCAGAAATTCTGATGATTTGCAGGACTATGGAGTGAGCATTTTTCTGTATCGCACGCCCTACTTGGTGGACATAGTCCGAGAGAACATTGGGCGAGTTCTCAAGCTCGATTCCATCGAGGAGGGAAAATCGTGGCAAGGGATGGACGTGTTGATCTTCAACTCATGGCACTGGTGGACCCACACCGGAAAATCTCAGCCGTATGATAACCTCGACTTCCCTCATATTCATCTGCACTCTCCTTCTGACTTTCATCTTAAGACTGCTGCCGGTGCTATAAACTCCATCTAAATGCGGTGCCTGTATTTTCTTGTTGGTTCTAAGCCAGGGCTTATGCATTAAACAAGATGAATAGATATTAGACCAAAGTTCGATGATGATAAATTCTAATTGCAGGTGGGACTATATACAAGATGGGGGCAGAGTGGTTAAAGACATGAACCGTCTAAGTGCTTATTACAAGGGGCTGAGCACATGGGCCAAATGGGTTGATCTCAATGTTGATTCTTCAAAGACCAAAGTCTTCTTCCAGGGAATCTCTCCTACTCATTATCAGTAAGTACCCTAGTGGTTGGATCTCTAAAATGCTTTCTATAACCTAAAAACATAATTAACAAATCATATAGAATGCTTAAGGAACTTTTCTTAAGATATTATTGTCACACAGAGTTCCGGGTATTAAGGAGATGAAAAGAACTTCCACATGTGAATGTGAACCTCCTTAACCTAAATCATGAACAGAAGTCGGCCCCCCTTGACTGTGGCAAATTTTTTACCTGAAAGTAGACTCAGTTTTGAGTCTCACTCTGCCTTTCTTATCCTTAATCATGCACCCGCCACACGAAAAAGGTGGACCCTGGATCAGAGACTACAGGAAGAGATATGCAGTATGCTTAGAGTATGTGTATCTGAAGAAAGCCCGGCATTGTCACATGCCAATTGGGGTTTTTCTCGAACAATGTCTCACATGACACTATGAATGACTCGACTTATCTATGAGACTGGAACTATAATCAATACGTGGGGAAGTTCTTGCCTAGACCCAGGCCCAATCACAAATGTTTGATTTTTTGGGGCCTGTGTGAAACCCCCATGATTAACGGTTGTCATTAACCTATTTCGAGTCAATGCAGGTCCGTGCGATATTTTTTCCCAGTATGAGCATCCCTTGATAAGTCTAGATCCGTAAAAAGTACATAACCGTGCCTGATCTTTTTGGGATGAAATGAAAAAACAGGGGCAGGGACTGGCACTCACCAAAGAAGAACTGCATGGGAGAGCAATCACCCCTCTCTGGCTCGACATATCCAACCGGTGCTCCTCCAGCCACCTCTGTGGTGAACAAAGTATTGAATAGTATGAAGACTCCGGTGTATTTGCTGGACATAACTACGCTGTCACAATTGAGGAAGGATGCGCACCCCTCTACCTACAGCGGCGACCACTCCGGCACCGATTGCAGCCACTGGTGCCTTCCTGGTCTGCCCGATACCTGGAATCAGCTCCTATATGCAGCTATAGTGATGTGAAAATATCAACATTCATCGTAGTTGTATTTTCGAAATCATTGATTGAAGGGCCAAAAAACATGACCTCCATTAGTGGATGACAATTGTAAAACAGATCGCTGTAAAGTACACAACCCATGGTGTATACGTGCTCTACCTAATCTGACGCAATATTTCCAAATTGCAAACAGACAGTATTTCAAGAAAGGTTATGTTTTAGCAGATTTCTTTTACAATTAGTTGTACACAGGAGGGGAAGCAATAAAACATGGTAATACCCTATTGGTTTTTAAGTTGTTTATGATTCTTGCTGATTCTATCTTGTCTATTGTCCGTGCTTCTTCCCACAGGTGCAGACTATAGAGTATGGTTGACTCTTAAGAAGCTTCAGATTATTGATACAGGCAATCGATTATGCAAGCCTCACAAGGAGAAAAACAGCCCTAGAATTAAATGACTAGATGGGAAGCCTCCAATAGAAATAGAGAAAGTTGTATCAAAATTTTTATTCAAAGAAACAGGAGATGAAAATGTGAAATACACATTCAAGAGTCACCACATGCCCTATGAAGAGTTTGCCATAGCAAACAGATGGCCAAGCAGTACAATGATATCTCACACTATGCAAAACAAGAAAAAAGATAAGCTATGGAGCCTCTGGAGAGCAGTCTGCTGCGGTTCTGGAACTGAGATATGTTGCAAACGCTGCCCAGGAACTGAGGACTGAGATACTAGTACCCAACATAAACTGCAGCATTCACTATATAACACTCATCTGTCTTGTCTCCCATTTCTTCCACTAATACACCACTTGAGCATATCAGTCCACCATCCACAACTTCAACATCAAGAATTCTTCCACTGCAAACAATCAGTACCAAAAATCAAAGTCATAAAGTATCCGGCACTGGATGAAATATGTTTAGATAGTTCTCATTCCAAATGCAGGCATATGGAAAGCAAAAAAAACAAAAAAAACCCATGCCATCCCCTTCCTCATTCTATGCAGTAACCAGAAGATTGATTTCTCACAGGGTAAATCGATGATCTTTCAAGAAAAAAGGAACAATTTTTAGTCACTCACTAAGGAAAGACGGACTTGACTCTCTCAATGTCAAGGGATTGCTGAAGGGAATGAGGCACTCCGAGCTTGATCAGCAGCTTCATCTGCTCAAATGAGACTCCAGGTATTGACCCTGAAGCAACCTTTTCATCAGAATACAATGCACCGACACCGATATCGCCGAAACCCGACACTCCCCATCACAATTAACGGATCCTCCTACACCTATCGAACGGCACTCTTACATTCTCAGAACCTAAGAAGCAATGGGTTTCCGCGATATCGAAATTCTCGACAAAATCTAATCTTTTTCTCAATCACGGGAAGCAGGTAAAAAAACACGAGCCCAAGTTTCACGGTGGATTGACATTTACCTCTGCGGAAAGCGGGGATCGAATTTGACGAAATCGCGTCCCTGCACGCCCTCATTGCTGCCGCCGTAACATCCTGCCTGCTCGATCACACAAGAAATTCGAGACTTTCAATGATACAAACGGGTCAATCCAATGGCAAAGTTCAGAGTATTCACCCGTGCTGATCGTAGCCGACGCCCATCTCCACGAACAAGAGCTTCATGGCGGGGCTGGAGGAGGTGCCGGTGCTGGCGCCGTCGGCCATCAGCTCGGATCGCGCGGCCGATGCGGCTATGACGGTCGGGCGACGAAACCCAGGAGGAGGAGGAGATCGGAGCGAGGAATGCGGAAGCGATGAGCGAGGGAAGAACTGGGTGTGGCTCCGGATGATGGGCGAGCGGGAGGGATTGAAGCTGAGACAGGGAAGCGAAGCGTACACGAGCGGAAGTGACATTTCGTCGAACGATTGGCGTGCGTCGCTCCGTATCGGGCTCCGCTCCCGGGTCTCTCCTTCCTTTCCCTGTCGGAATCTCTCGGGCGACCCGGCCAGGCCGGTCCGGGTCGGTTCGGGTTGGTCGAGAGATGGAGCGGGTCGGAAACGGGTACTTGGGTCGATCCGTCGGGTTGTAGGCAGTAAATGGGTGGGCCTGAAATCAGGCTTAGAACATACGTTCATCGATATTTTGAGGGTCTTGCCAGGAATGAGATGGATCTCATGTGACGTTCGCCTAATCTAGTGATCCGTGTAAATTTGGCTCGGATGCAATGAGATCACCCCGATCCAAAGCTCGTTAGTTTGATACCCAATCCCTCTCACCATAATCCTTCATCCTTTTTGAACATTTTACAAACGAGGATGGTCAATCGGACATCTTCGAATCTTCAGTTGATGATTACAATATCATGTACCACACAAATTTGGGTTTGAAAGCCATTTCAGGTAGGGGTGAGCATATCAAACCAACCCAATTAAAAACTGCCTAGATTGACAAACTGGACTGACTATATTTTTTTCGCAATAAGTCCAATACCTTTTTGGGAAGAGGTTTGCCTTCAAAATGCTTAAATATGGAGGCGGAATTATCAAGTGACCGGTTCTATTGGACTAGAAGCCCGGTCCCTGATTCCAAAACTGAGAACCAGATCGATAGTCCTCCTGATCTAGTTCCCAATTCCTGAGAATTAGATTAGAAATCAATCACCCCTAATTCCAAAGGGTGCAAAATCTCAAAGCGGACGACCTAGATGAACTTGCAGACAATACTTAGCATCTTGTGCGAGATTGCAGAAATCGCAAGATAATCTCTGGGAATACGCAAAAAATCTCACGGCAGACCAAGTAAAACAATAACCGAGCTCTAGGGCGAGGGCAGCGGCTTCCACCGCTGGTATTGATGATTAACAAACGTATTTCTATTTTTACAACAGAATCAAGAGACCGAATTCGGCATTTCTGAAGCTGAGTTTGCTACAGATCTTTTAACAAGGAGCGGACTTGTTGCATACAAGTCTTGGATGCTGGTTCTGGCATTGTACATGGCACGAGTTCGCCTTATCCCTCAACTCTTGGAACGCTTTCATCGTCTCGACGTCGAATCCTCCTGCAAACTGCACAAAACACGGGCTCCGTCGTCAGCTAGCTCTTCGCGGAACGACCTCAAACCCGCCTTGAGATCGGGGCAAGATGGAGCGAGAGACACTATATTACCTGATGTACTCGGAAGGCGAACCGCACGCCTTGGACTATAAGCTCTTCCTCTTCCAGGCCACCGCCGCCACCCATCTCAAGCTCTGCAGACACCCTCTTCATGTACTTCATCGCTAGTTTCACCGAGGCGAGTTTAATCTGCAATTACAGGCAAAACACACTTTCATCATCTTGTCTTTCATGCCAATGGTCCTCTACAAGCTAATTCTACCATGCCAAGTTCTCAATGATTTCCACCTTCTTGATGATTTTCTAGCGATGCCCATTTCACGACTTCTTCCAGAGACCTCATTAAACGAAATTTGAACTCACATCGCTAAAAAATTTACCGTTTCAAGCCACGGATCGAGTCCGCCACGCAAAATATTCAAGTCCCATTTTGACAAATTTTAACTTTGATCGATGGAGAGCTGAATCAATGGGTCTGCAGCAACTCCATTACAGCAAACAAGTGCCCACATGATTTTTAATTGCTGTCTCTAACCTGCCCTAGTTAGAGGGTCATACAAAGATTATTCAATGATACTATTCTCTCTCTCTCTCTCTCTTTCTGTGAGAATTCCCAGAAAATCTAGGCCCTTCTCCAAAGACCGCAGGATGCGGACAATCCCCACCCTTAAATTAATCGAGGTCAAATCCAGAACCTGCTCCTGTGTTTTCTCCCATGGAGAATCTTGAAAGGGAAGGTGACAAGAAGCTGCATTTTCAAATCTGGGTTCTTCTCCATAGGAGTGGAGCTCTCTCTCACATGTGACCCATGCAGAGGTGCATGCGCAGTAGAGCAGACACCGAGGCAGACAATGATCGAACCCTACGCTTGTCATCTTGCTAAAAAGGCATAAAAAAACGAAATGGTTTCCCATCAGAGATGGGGGAGGGGGGGACCACGGCTACAAACGTTTTTTACTCATACGATGCAATGCAGCATATCATGCCATGCCCGATAAGAATCGAGTGAACGGAGATCATCGTCCGCTCGTTTTGCGACTTTTCAAACGGTGCTAGGGGAAAAACATGCAGTAAATTCTGTCCCTTTTTTGACTGAAGTAGATTTTTTTACCTGGTTTACGATTCCGTTGTCGAGCATCCAGTCCATGGGAATCCGGAACCCTTTGTACCTCTTGCCTGCGGATTCCCTCATCCGGGAGAGATTGTAGACGCCGTGCTCCAATCTGTCAACCAGCAGCGGAAATATTTAGACGTTGGCGTTCAAAATTCGAAACTTTCGAGGAGGAGGGCGTGGAGTTCCCGACTGCGTTCCGTACTTTTCGAGCAGCGCCTGCATTTTCTTGAGGGCCGGGCCGCACGTCTGGCGGGGGTCGTCCCGGAACGACGAGGCCTCCGACTCGAGCTTCTTGAGGTCGCAGTACCCGAACGCGGCCTCGCGGAGCGTGTCGGCCTTCTGCTCCGGCCAATTGAAGTGCTTCAACACCGCCCTTTCGTCCACCTAATCAAATCCAAGAAGCAGCTTCAATGTTTCCACCTCAAAGGAAAAACAGAGCATTGGAGGTACTATCTTGCACGAGAATGGTTACCAGATAAGACAGCTCGTCGTCGAGCCATTTGACGAAAGGCACGACGTCCTCGATGTCGGTGAACGCAGCTCCCTCGACCTCCTTGATCAAGGACCTGATGAAGTCTCCCTGCGTCTCCACGTCCGTCTTGATCTGCAGCAAGACGATGAAGTCTCCGTCAAGAATGGCGGAAAGGGAACGAACGACGTGCGAATTGAAATTTGAAAATTTGCCCTTTTGATTTTCGGAGAGGATTTCACTTTCTTTTCCGTCGAATCTGATCCATGTCTCATCTCGCAAGCAAGAGAGACAAGGGGAAGAAGAAGAATCCAAAAAGGGCACTATTGAAAAGCAAAAGACGGGGGGACCAGACTAGACCCGAAATCTTGCTGCTTTTACACGAACGGTCAGTGAGTCACTGACAACTCTCAGTGGCAAAAGCGTAATTCAAGCGAGAACGCCGGCCCCCCGGGGGACGAGGCCGGCGGCGACATTTCAGGCGAAACACCTACCGCGAGCAAGTGGGTCGACCGGTTCTCGATCTCGCCGATCATGTCCCGAGATTTCGCCGTAGCCGGCGGGGCGTCTGCCGCGGCGGCTCCGCCGCTGGAGTCCCTCCTCGAGTCCCGCCGCATCAGCGAGTGGTAGAACTCCACCACCTCCGGCACCCTCCTCACCTTCGCCGGCACCGGCCTCGTCCCCGCCGGCGGGGGAGGCGGCGGGGGCGGGGCCGGAGCGCTCCTCGCCTGCGGAGGGGGAGGAGGAGGCGGAGCGGGGGCGGTCCTCGCCTGCGGGGGTGGAGGCGGCGGAGGGGGCGGCGCCGGTGGAGCCTGCTCCGGGGGCGAGCCGTGGAGCGACGGCGGCAAAGAGGCGGAGCGCTTCGGAGGCGGCTTCGGAACCCTAGGGGCGCGGGATCTGGTGGCGACGGAGGACAGAACCGACTCGGCGAGCTCCTCCGAGTTGCACCGCGAGTGCCTCGGCAGCTCGATCTCCGCCGCCGCTACGGCTTCCTCTCTCTTCGAATCCGACCGTTCGAGCCGGTGACTCTCTTGACTCGCCGGGGCGTCGCTCGGCTTCGCTCCTTTCTTCGAAATCTTGGCCATGCTCGCGGGCCTCGACGTCGCCTCGGCCGCGGCGACCGCCTGAAACCTCTGCGACGAGCAGAGCTCATCGCCGGCCATGCGATCCGACGACGCCGAAGACGACTCCGGCGTCGCAGCCGCCGTCGCAGCCGCCGAAGACGACGCCGGCGTTGCAGCAGCCGAAGCCGAAGCCGACGCCGCCGCCGCCGCCTTCAACTCGGAAATCTCCGCCTCCATCTCCCTCGCTCTCTCCTCGCTCGCCTTCCTCTCTTCCTCGAACCGACCCCAGGACGCCTCCAGCTCCCGCCTCAGCCTCTCGTTCGACGCCTCCAGCTCCTCGATCCTCCTCACGGACTTGGCAATCTCGGCGTTCTTGGAGCAGATCACGCCCTCCAGCACGGGGACGAGGGACGCCGTCTCCCGGATGAGCTTGTGCTCGAGGAGCTCCGTCTTGAGCCGCGACTCGCGCTCCCGGAGGTCCTCGACGAGGCGGACGAGCTCGGAGATGTCGGGCGGGCGGGGCTGGACCTGGGCGGAGGAGCGCGGGAAGTAGGCCCCGAGGGAGCGCCCGAGCGCCGCCGCCGCCCTCTGGGAGGTGCTCCTGCCCGAGCTCGGGGACGGCGACGGCGGCTTCGGCGGGGGCGGGGTCTCGGGCTTCGGCGACTTCTGGAGGCCCATCGCCATCTTCACTTTGCCGGCTACCATGGCCACCGAATCTTGCTCCTCTCTCTCGCTACTGGGTAGTAGTTTCTTGATGCGCTTCTTCTGGGTTCTTTCTCTTTCTCTCTCTAGTTCTTGGTAGTTGCAGAGTCTTCTCTCTCTCTCTTTTTCTGTCTCTCTAGTTCTTACATGTTAGAGAGGGAAAAGGGACTGCCAAGGACGATGATGTCCTTTGCTGTTTGCTGTTGTCTGTGTGGCTTTCTTGCTTGTGTTTGTGCGTGCGTGTTTTCAAGTCTAGAGAGAGAAGGAAGAGAAAGGGGGCACAGAAGACGAGGAACGGTCTTCTTTTTTTCTTTTTTTGGCCTTCTTTTCTTAGATTCAAGATTTGAAATTGGACACGGAAGAGATCGCTCGTTTAAGTGAATTTGCCCGGACTAGAACGCTTCGGGACAATATGTCAAGCATGGAAAAGGAAATATATTCCATTAGATTCTTTTTATAAAGTCAGACGGATAATTTTTCCTTTTTTATTGATGCAATCTTGATATTTTTATATTTTTGAGTCTTGCAATTTTTATTTTGTTGAAAGAGAAGCAATAGATCCAATCTAAACAATATGAGGTCTTGTCCATAGTCAACGTGCGTTTGACAAGATACTTTGACAAGTTTGTGCTCATGCTAAAGATGTCGGAAGACAATAAGAGCTATAGGAGAATCATTTATTTGAATTAGCTTATCTTCACTATCCATTGATTTCAAAAATATGTTATCCCACCAGTAAGCTTATTGGCAATGGAAAGGGTTGCCTTCAACGGCCGAATTAAAATGTAAAACAAGTATAGAGGGTTATGGACTTGCAAATGCATCATTGGGTTACCCAATAAATACTCTAAAGATAGTCACCAATAAGATTAACAAATAATTAATCATTGAAAGACATGTATCTTATCGTAAGATTTTTTAACATTTATGTCCGGATCCTATGAACTAGGAGAGCACTATTCCAAAGATTAGGTGTATTCACTTTAGATCCACCTCATCAAGCCAAATGAGTTGCATCAACTTTAATATGAGACTTATTAAAGAACTATTAAAAACTTCAAGTGTGTCATATAACAATTTTCAAATTATGTCCACCATAACACATTTATCTTGAAGTTTTTTAAAAATGCTCCAAACTTATATTTGTATAAATGAAATGACATTATTTTTCTTATTTAAGTCACGTATGCGTCGCCGTGATAATATTGTTTGCCTTTCATCGTCAATGTAATGAAATTATTAACAATGCTCATTAATGAAATTATTAACAATGCTCATTAATGAAATCATGATGGAGGATAAATGTGTCACACAAATATAACTTTGGAATTTTTGCATTATAAAAAAAAATTATGGCTAGGCATAATTTAATGCTTTTGTGAGTTTTTTTCCCTCAAATTTAACAGCTTGAATAGATCTAGTGTATATGCCAAATTCACATGATGTTTTCATAAATATGACAATCAATCTAGACATTTGCTGTCGCTCCGAACATCAACGTCCTCTGTTGACTTTAGAAGTGCTGGTCAAGATCTTCACTTTGGCTAAAAGTGTCATTGTAAAGATTTAAACTGGCTAATGGCTTTTTTTTTTTTTTTTTTTTTTTGGGTCAAATAATGGCTAGTTTTTTAGTTTAGGCTCTTTGCTTGGAGGGAGCAAGAAGAAGACAAAGAAAGCAAGAAGCGCGTGGGGTTGTCGGCGCGCGTGGGCATTGTTGGATCGTTCGAGCTCCTCCAACGGTCGACTCGGTCCGTACCTTTTCAAACGGGTCTATCTCTCCTGTCCTGATGATGACGGTCATTCGAGGGTCGACAAAAAATGCGACAAAGCATCATTACCATTAAAAAGAATTCGGTTTATTCGGTTTATATAGTTAGTGCAACGGCTGTGGGTCAAAAGGAAAAAAAAAGTTAGTTTATTGATGGTTCTTAACCACTGAAGATAATATATATTTTATGTTCGAAATAATGGCTACTTTTTTAAGAATTTAATGCAATTTTAAGTTTTTCTCTAAGTCCCGATATGGATTCAGACCTCTTTTTTTAAATATAAAATGCTAGAAACTTTCGAATTTTATTTATACCTACATGCAATTTTGCATTGACTTTTTTAATGACCTAGTGAAGCTTAAATAATATTTAGAATTTTCATCATTACTCTTATCGTCATTCAGTATAAATTTGGCGAATAAGTTGCATGCGTGTGACTATTGGAAGACATTTGTTTATAATTGACAAAGGGTTTGTTTGAAATAATTTTTATCCTTTGTTCTTTGTTCTTTTTTAAATTTATGGCTCATACACTTTTTTTAGGAAAAATTATCCAAAAAGTTCTAAACCTAATATATGGTAGTTAATTTAATTATAAATTTTTTTATTTCATCATGCCAATTGAGCCTTAAACTTTTGGATGATTTATTAATTTAGTTTTAAAAATTTTAACGATTTGCCAATTCATTTATTCTCGTCAATTTTGATTGAAAAACCATTAATGTGACAATTTAGTTAGCGCCAATCTACCTACATGGCATGGTCTTAGGACAATCATCTAACATGAATATTTTTACATTTTTTTTAAAAAATTTATGAAATTTTATTTTTCTCTTCACACGCCACCATTGGGCCTCATCAATGGTTAGCGAAGGTCACCAGCCTTAGGCAAGGGTCACCCATGCTTGGCAGGGGCGGGCTACCCTCCCTTAAGCTAGCAAGGATAGTCCTCACCAGATTTGAAGAGAGTGACCCTCGACCACTTAAGTGAGGGTCTCATATGAGGCCGATAGAGATTGTTGCCCATCGCCAGGCCAAGCAATGGTTAGAAAATGGAAAAAGGGAAAAAAAAAAAAAAAAAAGAGAAGAGAAATATGTAGGAAAAAAGATAATATAAAAATATATATTACATCATTGTGGCCTTGCCACAGAGGATGTTAGTAATTTTGAGTTAAAATTGGTTGGAATGACTAGATTAGAAAATTGTTAAAAGGTTTAAAACTAAATTTACAAATCATAACAATTTTAAGGTTGTAATTGTATAGGTTTAGGACTAAGTTAATACAATTGTAATGTTTATGATTAAATTGGCCGTCATACTAAATTGACATAAGAAATTTTAGAACTAAATTAACACAATTGATAGATTTATGGTTGAATTGATACGATCAATATATTATGACTAAATTGATCGGAGTACAATAAGTTTATAACTTCTTTGGATAACTTTCCTTACTTTTTTATATTGAGGTACTTGAACCTTCCCTAGCATCCAAATGTTGATTTGTAAATAGAATTCTTTTTATATATATATAGTTATTATTAAAATTCAGATAACTTATTAACTTTTGGTGGAAAAATAAAAGTGCGTTTTGCTTTTGTTGATTTTAAGCCAACAGGCTTTGAAACTTTTCGAGATGGCCTGGGGAAAAAAATGAAATTCTTAGTAAAACCGTAAAGTACTTATTTTGATGGGCAAAAGAACATTTGATTGTGTTTTTTACTTATCTTCCATAATGATGATGATCCAATATTTTCTCTCGACTCGAGAGGGAAGAAAAATTGAAAAGGAATCAAACCCCTAACTACCGCAATGATTATTTTACGAAGGTAGCCGCCACGGTGGTAGTTGCCTTTATCGTGAGTCGGAAAAACTTCAACAAAAAAGGAAAAGAAAGAGAGAAGAAAGTTTTCGTTCTTCTATTATTTTATCTTTTTAATCCATTTTTGGGTAGAAAATTCAAAATTCCATCCCAAGACAATAATTAGTTGTCTGGATTTTGGGCCCAACTGCCTATTATTAGGGTAAATTATAATTATGTTCATTGAAATTCTGTGATCATATTACTCAATTTTGATTTTAATTGTCCAATGCACTGAACTTTCATTTTTACGATTAATGCATTTTGACCTCAATTTGGAGGCATTCGATAAAATTGACAATGAATTGCGAATTGGCATGAATGATCCTTATTGTGACGATTTTCTTCTTATAGCAAAGGGATGAAACATATGATAAATCAAAAAAATACATTACTACCCAAAAAACATACAGGACATTTTAATTAAAATTTACAAAGCTTTGCTCGATATCTTCAGTGCTTTAAAGAAAATTCGGTGCATTCTCCAATCAAAGTCATTGCACGTCAATTTCAGTCATTTAATAAACTAAAGTTTCATTTTTGTTAAATGATTGATGCACTTTAATTGGAAATAGCTCACATTTGTGAGTACTAATATGGTTGTTTCTAGAGCATATATGATGATAAAGTGGTGCAATCAATATGATGATGAAGTTGCACAACCCCTTGCATTTTCTTTTTCATTTTTGGGATAAATGCACTAAAAATCTTTTTTCTCACCTGCAATTATGCTCAATCCCTTGGCTTCCAAAGAGTGATTTTTGAAAGTGATCGCAAAGTCTCAATTGATGTCATTCAACAAAAGGGTCTTTGCCCTTGGAGTATTCGACCATTTGTTGTAGATTTTCACTTCCTACTTCAGCAAAATCTAGGCTGGACCTCGGCCTAGACCTATAGATCCAAGAATGGAATTGCTTATGTGCTTGTAAATTTGGCTTTTAATCAAATAGGCACTTTCTTTTCCATGATTTCTTGTCTAGAGTTAAAAATATTGTATTAGTCAAGTCTTCTTTTATCAATTGTTCTAATATAGATACTGCATCCCTTCTGTAATGTTTTGTTCTGAAATGAAAATTTTATTATAGCAAAAAAAAAAAAAAAGTGTATTGAAAATTTTAAGACCTATCAAGTCCTATAACTTATCAAGTTTGTGCAATTAAGTCTTTCAATCAACTATATCTAACTTGAGAAAAAAATGCTTGTAATTTTAGGATTTGATTGCACCAATCTGATAAGTTTTATGACTTAATTGCAATATTTAAATTTTTTTAGGATTTAATTACACTTTTATGATAATTTTTTAAGACTTGATTGCGCTTATTTAAAAGTTTTAGAAATCAATTACACTTTTATGATAAGTTTTAAGACTTCTAATGCACTTATCGCTATATATTTTTTTTAAATTTCTTCATTTTTTTGTTAGGGCTAACAAATACCATAGTGTTGTGTCATATTTGGGGAGACATCAGTTATAGGTTGAAAATTCAATTGGGAAAACATAACCAGAGTGCAACAATCAATGAACAAAAACCATCAAAGTTCAATGTGTCGAATGATTCAAATCTAATGTTGTTTGCCAATTGAAAAGCTGTATCAATTATTTTTTGGGTACGACGAGGGGAATTTAACCCCAACAAATTGAAATTGTTTACAAGCAACTAGGCCGACATACTTGGGGCAACAAAGACGTTATCAATCCAACGGCCTTGTGTTAAAAATCCTTTGCCTTCGATTGATCTGATTGTGTCAAGATTGACGTTAGCTTTTCACTCTTTCTTTAATCTAATTCTTGCATGACACCTACAATTTTATCTTTTATTAGCTCAAAACACTTGGAATTTTCACAACACACAAAAGTCGAGCTATAAATTCACAGATGATCTTACCAAAGTTAAAGAAAACCTCACATGGGATTTTTTCTTAATTTTCTGAAATCTGAAATTTAGGGGCAAAGTGCTTTTTTCCCCCACAAGATAAATCTCAACCTCAACCAAACGCGCTCTACTCTCAAGCCATTCCGCATTAGTAGGAACTCTAAAATGAGAAGTCGATGTCGCTTGTGGCCCGTGGGCGTACGCAAATTACCAGCCGTGGGCGAGGCAACTGGCGTTTTACCTGCTTATCCTCTCGACCCAAAACGGTAGGCGGAGGGAAGTTGGATCCATGTGGGTTGAAAGCGACCGCAGCAACTGGGGACTCTAGCGACCCTCCATCGACCCTCGATCGAAAATGGGGCGTGCCGAGCAGCATCGGATTCAGAGACGGAATCATGATCGATGGCTAGATCGTGGGTCAGCGCCGAAAGCAGCGCTTCTGGTTTTGTACTTCTGCTCGGTGCCGACGCCCTGGGCCCGGGCTCTTGTCCTCGAGTCCCCTTTTCACGTATCCATCATTCGGTTGGACCTGTTCGTCTTCTTCATATGCCTAATAGCATATTGCATGAGTATTTCACATCGCTTATTTATAGGATTTATGTTCTCTTTGGATACATGTGGTCTCATTTTCGATCATGTAATGTGCTACATGATCATTTCTCGACAGTTCAATAACTTTGATCGGACGTGGACTTGGTTGTTGGTTATCATGTTAGAAAACTCAACTCAACCCTAACTCTCTCCCAAAAATGGCAAAGGGTCGCCGGTGTTGCGAAGGGAACTAAAATGCAGTGCGCCTATGGATGTCAAGTCAGAGCCAAATGACCATCTGGTCAAGGTCTTATTACTTGTAAATTTATCTGAGTTTAGGTCGAAGCGCATTGATCGCCAAGAACGAAAGTTTAGTTCGATCCCTGATGATCGAAAACGAAAGTCTAGTGGACCAGCTTCCAGACGTGAACAAACAAGCAGTCAGGCATGTGCTTAGATCATTTCTCTTGTGCAGACTCTCATGCAAAGTTTATGAGCTACTTTGCCAGTTCATTCCAAGGGATAAGATAAGGAAGGGTTTTGTTGAGCTCGACTTCTCCCGACGTGACGATTCAGTGCTCCTCTTCTACCTCATTTTCGCCCTAATATTTGTCTTTCAGTTTGTCTAATATCAAACATAGGTATCCCATAAATTTGGTCACTTTTGGCTTGAGAATTACGTGCATATACCTTTGATTCGCCTCATCCGATTTCTCAGTCAAGATCGGAAAGGGACAGCGAAAGATAAGACTTCCGTTTTTGAACATTTTCACGGGGAAAACATAACTTCTAGAGGCCGCGCGAGGATTTGAACACGACGCATTGTTTGGCACCGACGGTAGAACATGAAATGCAAACGCGGAAAGCAAATGCAAAGCGGTACTTCTTTCCGAAAGAGTTTCATCGAATGCCACACCATCTACCATGTGAAATGCCATTAACTCATCGGCAAGGGAGAGACGAGAGAGAGAGAGAGAGAGAGAGAGAGAGATAGAGAGAGAGAGGATGATAGATTGCAATTAATGCGGATGCGTGGGAGAGCAAGAAAGGAATGTAACATGGAGCTGGGAATATATGATGAGATTGTGTGAAGTCGATGTGTGGTCCTCTTGGAAGTGTGTTAACTACTGCCTATCCCCTTACATGCATCGGACGGTTGTTTTCATGCAGAGAGAGAGAGAGAGAGAGAGAGAGAGAGAGAGAGAGGTCATGCAAGAACTGCAACGCCAACGAAGCATGAGCTAATAGAGTTCGTCCCTAAATGGGGCACCACACCCTCTATCAGTTCACTTAGACATCAGAATTGCATCCTTTTCTTCATGTAAATTAAGGGTAAGATTACATTTGCTTATGAGGTTTTCATTGGTCCGACGTTACAGGGCAATGTTGTTTTCACATGCTGTGTCAGGATGTTAATTATGGGTACAATTCACATTCAAGAACTGCACGTACATTATATGGTTTTTTTTTTTTTTATTGTACTATATATCTTATCATTCTCATGTCGTCCCTTGAAATGATTTTCTCTTTTTTGTTTTATTGAATTCATCCTCATGGATGTAGATAGTTATTTGGAGGCTCATGAAGCACTCTACAAGATTTACAAACTAAGTAAATTCAAACTCTTGACCCATGCGAGTTAGCCGTAATCCAAAGTAGCTCGCAAGTAGTTGATGGAATTTGAATAGGGGACCTCTAGTTCATCCATCGGGAATCTATCGATACTTCAATTTATTATGTTGAACCCATCTTTCTTTTGGGGTTTTTCGAAAAGTAACAGAGATTTGTTGAGGGGGGACCAAGCCAGGCTATCATCCATCACATGGAGGTGGGGGACACATTGATTTATTGTGCAAGGATTGATGAAGCTACAGTCACACGTAAAGAGCTATTAATGCCTCTCGAGGTTACATTCACAGTCAACTACACTGAAAGCAGTCAAGTGTAAACCTTCTCAGCAAAGGCCTTTGGATGATGTCTTTCTGATTAGGTGATGCCCTAGCAAAGTAAATTAGCGGAAGTCCCTGTGTCTGTGTCAAGGGAAGCAAAGAGGGCTGTTTCGAAAGACATTCTCAAGAGACATCCTCTTCGGTCTGTGGGCTACTAGGTCTCAAGAAATGGCAACATGGCTGGCGCTCCTCGGCTTTGCAAAGTGGGCTCTTGGCAGAGCAACATGGTGGACTCACCCTTGTCTATCAGTGGATCTGCCTGATGTGTTGTGCATCCGACTCTCACATTTGACTAAGTTCTTGTGCTGAAAATATTTTTGATGTGAACGTGGATTTTCATGTTTCGTACCACACTCAATTAAGCATAATAATAAGTGCGTGGTATTCTTGTCCCTACCTTATTTATTTGTTTGCACGAGAAAGATGGTGTTTGCCCCTGTACTGCTCATATGTATTTCTTAAATCAAGTAAATGAAGCATTGAACCGTTAATTTATAGAATCTCGAAAATCATTCTCAACGTCTTTATTAGACATTGTCTCTAGTGTTAGAGATGCATCTTTAGACTACAAGCCCTAGTTGAAAGACCGAACTATCCCTCCACCTCGTTTAAACCCTAATCACGTCCCCAACCGATGCCATTCCTCCTCAATCAGAGATGCGGTCGATGCCCTCCTTATCAATCCCGTGTCTATTTGTCTTCCAGCAAGCCTCGTTTCTCTATCTACTCCCTAGGCCAACCATGGCCATGCCTTTGAAATCTAGTCGGCATCAAGCTCAACTAGATTTAGAGTCGAAGTTGCCGGATTGATGTCACTTGACACTAAGAGAGAGAGAGAGAGAGAGAGCTAGGGGATATGGAGGGAGAGACGAACTCAACCAAGGCGGTTGCTAGTAACGAGATGATGGCTCGACTCAAGGTGGTGAATGGTGCCAGTGAAGGTTGCGAGTTGTGCCGCGAAGGATAGGTTGAGCTTGGATTAAGTTAGGGCTTCGGTTAGATGGATCTTGTGGTGAGTGTTTTTGGAACAATAAAATGGTAAAATTGAGAGGAAAATCTTTCAATTTCAATTTATAGACATGAAAGAATCGTTCTGATGAATCATGCCATACATGATGCTCCGTATAATTTCTTAAGGAGATTTCAATTCGGAAGTTTAACACTGGCCATTTTTTTAAGAACATGTATTTTTTTGGAGTTGTTTGAAAAATGAAATTAATTTACCTAGTACATGATTTTTTTCTCTCTTTCTTTTTTTGATTTGGCCTTTCAAGTTCACCTACCTCAATGCGAGTAATTTCGATCTAGAGCGGTCCAAAGATGAAAGACCCACACACCTGAAGAACCAGCGCGCGACAAGACAACTCGAGAAAAGCTCCATCGCCTTTGTCTCCGGCCCCAGCCTTGATCTGATTTGCCTTGTGTTTTTTTCGCATCAATTATCCAAGAAATGATTTGATAGATGTCGGGAAGGCACACAGTTTCGAGGAGAAAACATTGGCTAGGTCGGCCCCCGTATCACCATAATATCAGGTAGTTCGACTCAACAGAAACTAGTATATATTAATTAAAATTTATTTTTTATTTTATAAAAAATGAAAATCGGTAGCTTGCTATATATTTATCAAGTATTAATTTTCATTTCACAAAATTTTTTAAACTGATATGTTTACCGATCTTTAAAATTCCCATCCAATATTTTCTTAAAGTGCATGAGTATTGCATCTACAAGATGAAATGACGTGGAATATCCAATATGCATTTTAATGGAGTTAGATTTATGTTAGAAGCGTTGGTTTTGGGAAATTTTCATGAGATGAAAAATAGTTTAAAATAAATGTGTGATAGGGATATTGTTTAGGACTTTTTTTGTGAGACGAAAATTAATTTTTGGTAAATATGTCATGGTGTGAACATTTGTTGTTCTTAATGGTATTACCCTAATTTCTTTACGTTATTTTTGTATTTGATTAGAACAGCAAGTTATTAAAAAAAAAGAAGATATTATCATTTTACCACGAGAAAAAGCCAAAAAAAAAAAATCCTAAATTATGTCAAGTTTGATATATTTACTTTGAACTTGTTTTATAATACTAAAAACTTCAAACTATGTCCACTATGATATATCTATCCTAATTTGTATGTAATATAAAGAACCATAAAAGTTGCATTTATGTGACACGTTTACCATCTATCAAGGTTCAATAAGATGATTTTATAATAAAAATAACGTCATTTTTATTTCACTTAGCCATGTCAACACTATTGGCCTTTTGACGTCCATGTAGGTCGATTTTTGATGGAGCTCATTGACAGAAGCAGATAAAAATTTGAAGTTTTTGATATCACAAAAGAAAAAACAAAAAAAGATTTAGGATGAATATGTTACAATTGACATAATTTGAGAATTTTAGTGACTTTTTTTTCTTTTATCATGGTTTGTATTATTATCATAACTATAAATGTTGACGTTATAAGTTCCAACTATTATACTGCACCAATGCCCAATGCACCAAGGGTGTTAATGGGTCGGGTCTGGATAGACCCGCCTAGAGCATAAGGGCCGCATGCCTTGATCCGACCCAACCCCTAACACATGAGACTCAAAACGAAAACCAGGTTGGGTCTGGGTTGGGTTTGTGGTTTGTTTTTCTCTTTTCTTTTCTTTTAAGCAAAGTGTTGCTTCTCCTCCTCTTATTAGAACAAAAGATGTCGAGGAACTCTTTCGATGTCTTGTGAAAAAGACTCGGGATTTCAATTACTTACTTGAATAGACGTCTTGTGCATTTAATGCACTATAAATATCTAGAGAATGACATGGATCTTAATATTGGCCAACCGAACAAGTATGTTAAATGACACCTTAATTTGTAACAAGATAAGTAATTGATTGAATCGTCCTGATCAATAATTTATCACATTATTTGGTGTATTAATCTAGTAAAGTAATCTCAAGACTCCAGCATTAATTCTTGACTTTCCGGCCCCCATCTAATTAACCTCGACCCATTCAAGGATGTGCGTGTGTGATCCTCAATCCATAAGGAGTTTTTGGATACCGCATCGCATGCTTATATAGTGGACTTCTTTCGATGTACTAATTTTATTTCGCATTTTTCATACTTTTTTCTTCATTTATTCATCCAAGCTAGATTAGTTGAACGTCGTGCAACCTATAAACTTAAGAAAAATTTTCCAATCAATCCTGCAAACATACCGTATATAGATGCCAATTGAGTCCTAAACTTTTTAATTTTATCAATTTAGTCTTAAATTTTTGTGCAAAATCCCAATGCAGCTGGTTTGACTCATTTTTTCTTGAAATCCCCGATCGTGTGAGATTGTCGGCAATAATTGAATTGTCGCATCGGATTTCCAATAAAAATTGATTGGAAGGATCAACATTATAATTTTGCGCAAAAGTTTAAAACTAAACAAAAAAAATTGAAAAATCTATAATTGAATTGACATCTACAATAATAATAAAATTGATTGGACAATTTCTCCTATAAATTTAAGAATTGGTAACTTGAAATTTCACTTGGGTACGTGATGTTGAAACCCTTGCCTGTCTTAAAACTCTAAAGCTACTTTATGCACGAAGTGAATAAGACAAAGAGAAGTACTTGCTGGAATGGATGGGTTCACTAAATTGGCGAGGGCAAAAGCGCTATGGATGTTGAAACCCTTGCTTGTCTTACAACCCTAAAGCTACTTTATGCACGAGAAAAGAAGAGAAAGTGCAGTAATTGCTAGAATCTTACAACTCGAACTTCTTTTTTCTAGGTCTCACTTCTTTTTTATTTATTTATTTATTTATGTAAATGCCTGCGCAGTGTTTCGCGGGATCGAACCCAGAGCCTAGTACTCTTCGGCCCCATCCCCCAAATCTCTTTTACTAGTAGGGCCGCATACCTGCTGGCAACAAGTTGAACTAGATTAGTTGTCTTCTAGGCTCAGATAATTCTCCCTGAGAAGTCAACTCGCTTCTCACTGAATGGGCCCTCTTGCTGGCCCATTTACCTAATTTTCTTTTGGCCCATTGTAATAAGGAAGTAAATCAGGTTGCAGACTGGATAATTAAAGCCAAATACATTATAATTGGGTCATTAACCCCTCTTGAAACCCTTTCAAATCCTGTATGTGCTAAAACCCTTTTTAGCGGTCACTAGTCTTAATGGTTGTCTTTCTAGAAAAAAAAAAATGTTTGTAGAAGATGGGTGACATTAACTCCTCTGGCCCATTGCAACAGAGAAACCAACAGACCCGCAACCGACTTGCAAAAGCCCAAAGAGAAAATTACCTTCAAGTAATTGGGTAACTAATCCCTCGACAGCCCTGTTTGATTTATTATGTGCTGATACTTTTGATGTAATTGCTCCAAACTTGCCTAAGTAAATGAATAGTAATCGTACTTTCAACCAAAAAAAGTGAATAGGGATAAAAAAAAATCCGTTGCAAGTTCAACAACGGACACCATTAATAAATGAAAAAAAAAACTAATTAATCAAGATTCAATTCCCTAAAATAGGATCATAACCCTTGCCCAATTCGACGATTCAAGCTATTCTATAATTTTCTGAAAATGTTCCTGACGTGAAGGACGTGGAAAGCCGGAGTTGGCCCTGGGCATGACTTGAAAGCAAAGGCTCTCTATCTTGAGGTAGTTGTTTTGATATCTCTTTAAGTCACAAAAATTCGAAAAGCGAATGTCTCTTTCAAATTGTTAGTTGCATTGTCCACGTCGAAAGGTAGTTTAGAAGTGCAGAAAATAGCTTTTTGCTCGTTTTCGGCATTTCGATTATTTTATAGAAACCGCACGTTCTTATTAGGCCAAATTGAAAGCTATATCCCCTCTTACGAGAGTCATCGACTCCGCTTCTACGTAATTGATATTTCAATTTCGCCCCGGATCGTATAGAATCAGTGCAATTTAATCCATGAGATGGGTGTTTGATCGTCCAACCGCGATAAACATAGTGCTCGCTAATCAGTATTCTTGCTTTTCTCTTTTCTTTTCTTTTTCTTCTTTTGGTTCAACTAAAAGGAAACGTAGCATGACTTCATTCGATAACAAATAGAGATGGCGACCATCAAAGTTGTTAGGCCAGCGGTATAGGGGTTCTACCAATCTAACATGAGATCATGAATTTAATTCACGTTATCAGTTACCTTTCAATGACTCGTGCCACATTGCCTAGCTATTGCATCTCTCGTGCGGTGACTTTGAGGAATTGCAGTGATGGGCTTGCTAACTTCAGACATTTGGATTGCGGGTGTTATAGAGTAGATATGACTCAAATCGAATATTTTGTAGCGAGTGTGAGGCTCTAATGATAACACTTGAAGGCTTTTTGATGCAGAAGTAGTTCTATGCACGTGCTCTCGGATTTATCACTTTTGCCTACATCACCTCGACAATGCAAAAAGTGTGAAATGGGACATGTGGTCTAATCACCGCGAAAGCAATTGCTAGATGTTGCTTGCAGAACCTTAAATTTTCCATTATTGCAGATTAGGGCTTATGTAATGAGCCGCCCAAGAATTTAAACAAGTCCATTATCCGCTTCATGCATTTTCCATCATGACAAAACTGGTGCATAGTGATGACCTATTCCATGGCGAAGCAATATCAGCTTAGGAAGCAAGGTCTTTTGGCTTCGATCCACATGTGGAAGAAACGAATTTCAAAGAATGAATATAAAAAACATAGAGTAACGATTCATCTAAGCATAGGTTTGATTAATGGACTAGAAAACATTTATGAACACTTTGGAATGCATTTGATCTCAGATTCTTAGACGAATTCAAGACGAGACGTGAGACCGTGGAGAATACTATATAAGGATAGCATGAGATCCACACACCAACCACGAACCGCCTTTAGTTAACCCTTCTCTTCGGGCAACATCGATATTGTTTCAGATGCGATCAAGGTGTTGGAACACTCGAGATCATTCATACAAACAGGAAAACCGTGTTGGTCGAAGGATCGCGATGAAGAAAATCATGAATTGCGTGGCGAGGAAGTTCACGGGGAAGAAGATGGTGGATAGCAATGGCACAGCCAAGTTCACGGGGAAGAAGACGGCGGAGAGTAATAGCATAGCCAAGAAGTGGAGGATCCTAAGCGGCGAGGACGATTGGGAGAATCTGTTGGACCCTCTCAACATCGATCTCCGTCGGTACATCTTGCACTATGGAGAAATGGCACAGGCTGCTTACGATGCCTTCATCTCGGAGAAGGAGTCGAAGTTCGCCGGGGGTTGCCGGTATGCGAGGCGAGACTTCTTCTCCAAGGTGGGCCTGGAACTGGGGAATCCGTTCAAGTACAGCGTGACCAAGTTCTTGTACGCGACATCGCAAATCAAGGTCCCGGATGCGTTCATAGTTAAATCTCTGTCGAGGGAGGCGTGGAGCAAGGAGTCGAACTGGATTGGGTACGTGGCGGTGGCGACGGACGAGGGGAAGGCCGTGCTGGGGAGGAGGGACATCGTGATTGCCTGGCGAGGGACGGTCCAGACGTTGGAGTGGGTGAACGATTTCGAGTTTGATATGGTCTCGGCCTCGAAGATCCTGGGAGAGAAGGGCGATCCTAGGGTGCATCAGGGTTGGTACTCGATATACACATCCGACGACTCGCGCTCGCCCTTCACTAGGACAAGTGCCAGAGATCAGGTTGGTTTTGAATTATAATGGCTCGCTAGTCGAATCGAATGGAACGAGTACATGATAGAGGAGAGTCATTATAAACCTGAAATTAAAACGAGTGTACGGCTAAATTATTGGTATCATGAGGAAAGATTTTGATTTCGTCTTTCATTTGGGTTTCTTGTCTGATTTGATGACATTAAATTGTGCAAATTCCCTGCCTGTTCCCTGACAGGTTCTGCAAGAAGTGAAAAGACTGGTGGAGCTGTACAAGAACGAGGAGATCAGCATCACCGTGACTGGCCACAGCTTGGGCGCGGCGATTGCGACGCTGAATGCGGTCGACATCGTTGCCAATGGACTGAATCAGCCTAAAGATCGGAGAGGGAGACCTTGTCCAGTTACAGCTATAGTCTTTGCCAGCCCCAAAGTCGGCGACTCCAACTTCGGAGAGGTGTTCTCTGAGTACCAAGATCTCCGAGCCTTACGCATCCGTAACGCCTTTGACATCGTCCCGACCTATCCAATCCTGGATTATACGGAAGTCGGGGTAGAGTTGGGCGTCGACACTCGAAAATCTCGCTACTTGAAGAGCCCCGGGAGCACGTCGAGTTGGCACAACTTGGAGTGCTACTTGCATGGAGTCGCAGGGACGCAGGGGTCGAGAGGAGGGTTCAAGCTAGAGATCAACCGCGATGTCTCCCTCGTGAACAAGAGACTCGATGCTTTGAAGGACGAGTATCTCGTGCCGGTCTCTTGGCGGTGCGAGAAGAACAAGGGCATGGTTCAGCAGGCAGATGGGTCCTGGAAGTTGATGGACCATGAAGAGGATAATGATGTTACTTCAATGTATCAAATGTAAATAAAGGCAGTAGACACACTTGTGCTCCTAGTCTTTTCCAGAACCGATGTAGAATTCATCGGTTTTCATGAGTGCACGTTGATAGTTCTTGAAGCTTATGGGCCATCAGATGTAATGGTTTTTCATTGTGGATTAGAACTTTCTTTCGCTTTCGTGGGATGGCGTGCCTCCGTTTTGAGGCTACGTGAGATACCTCGCTACTCTCATGAATCCTCGGGAGAGAAGAAAGGCATAAATTTCGTGGAATCGATAAACCATTAACAGGTGTAACCGCAGAAGATGGGGCGTTATCAAACTGATCTCGAAAGGAAATTAGATTTTTCTGCACCCTAAAAGATTGCGCAGAAGAAAGGGGGTTGATCTTGTGCTTCTGTAGAAGGGGAGAAAATACAAAAGCCTGCCCTGTTGGACAAACCAATCCAAACTCATCATGGGAACAGGATAGAGATATTAAGATTTATGTACTCAGTAGATTTATGAAGTTATGCGACGAATGGTAAATAATTATTTATCATAATGGATCCATATAAAATGCTCAAAAGAAATCTTTCGTGTCATTTAGTAAAACCATTTAATTTATGAGTCATAGTAGAATATCTAGTATTTTTCAAGTCACTATTTCAAGATTCATTTTAATATACATCCCAAATTCGTTGAATAAAACTACAAAGCATTCTCACTCTGCATAGTATTTTCCAAATTTAGGAAAGACATATGTTGCTCGGTATCTTTCTACTAGCACAGGAAATCTAACTGTAGAGACGTTGAAATTAGTAGTGCATTTTCTTTTCGCACGAGGATTTGAACGATGATTGATCCAACAAATAAGACAAAAAGTTAGAGAGCTGCCAAGGAAAGAGACCAATATATAGTCCCAAGGAGAGTGATCACAGGGCCGGCGGCCTCCTTTAAGCCCATGGGCAAACTTGGATGGAGGTTGCCGATGGTGGCCCGGACCTCAGATCGAGGTCGTGGCCGCGGCCCTTGTCGGGGCCGTGGGTGGCCTCAGATCGAGGCTCCAAGATCTCATTGCAACGACGGATGAGGTAGTCCATAGAGGTTTTGTGAGCGTTGTCGGTGTGCGCAGAGAGAGAGAGATATGCAGGGGAGATCGAGATGGGAGTGCTTCCTCTCGAGCCAGTAGGCTTCATACCAAGCTACGAAAGAAAGCTCGGGCCAGAATTGTGAAGAGGAAATATTATACAAGCGACCTACCTAATCCTTGTCGGCCGGGTTGGAGCCCATAGATAAAAGTACAGGCAAAGCAGCTACAAGGGTAAGATTTTTACAAAACCGAAGATTGCATGGTCGAATAAAAACAAGTTTAAGAGAGTTGCCACCAATCATTTTAAATAAAATTAGGATGATTGGAAAAGCTAGGTGAATGCATTAAAGATACCGGTCATTTGCGAGCAAACCGTATAAGCAATCCGGAGGTTCACTACGTGTGGGGAACGGTTAATGCCCTCATAATGCCCATTTTGCACCACACTACTTAATTGAATCCTTGAATGCAATTTTGTTTCTTTGGAGAATATAATCCAGTGAAGTTCTTCACATTCTCCTTTATGCCCCAAAATGACTCAGTGTCCCTTGTCTAATTTGTGTTTTGTAAATATGTATAATAACGTTGCAAATATGCATGAGTCCTAATTTTGAGTGTTAGCCGGTGCAACTGCCTGAGTGGCGTTTATCCAACAATGTATGAACAATTTTGAAAATGATGGAGTCATGTTGTTTCGTCTACTTAGATAGAGGTAGTTTTGTCCTTTTAGTCATATAAAATATTGGGTATTTGAAAACTCAAAATAGTTATGAAAAGACAATATAATTTTGATTATTTTTGAAAAAATCCTGATGTATGAGGAGCCTTAGTTTAAAATTGGGCAATTATTTGCTTTTTTTTTTTTTGATCTATTCCTAACCCTACTCCTTCACTCAAGCATCCTCACTACAAGTGTGTAATATGGACCGCCTCAACTGGGAATTGCTCAGATTGGATTGAATTGGCCGATTAGGTTCGGTTTCTGAGAATGTTGGTTTGATTCCTGGTTCTTAAAAGTGAAACTGGTATCCGGATGGTCTAATTCCCGATTTCAAGGGGAACCAAACTAGACTGGACCAATCGGCCACCGCCACTTGCCATCCTTGAACAGTTGGGTAATTACATAAACTTGACCAACGCAGATTCATCGTGACATCACGTCCCCACCACACAGCCATTGTCATGACCTTGGATCCACCGCAACCGACTCCCCCACCGCAATCAAGTTGCCTGTCAAAGTTCCATGAAAGTC
Organism: Eucalyptus lansdowneana; assembly: GCA_017140395.1. Taxonomy (NCBI): domain Eukaryota; kingdom Viridiplantae; phylum Streptophyta; class Magnoliopsida; order Myrtales; family Myrtaceae; genus Eucalyptus; species Eucalyptus lansdowneana. Next base: position 56,747,548 of record CM029487.1, read on the forward strand.
GACAGGGTACACATCTTGACATGAGAGAGAGAGAGAGATGGCTGAGAACAATTGTGGCGATGGGCAAGACAATGAACGGAGGCAGCCGTGATACTTTACGGGGTGGCTATGCGGGGTTGTCCGCAAAGAGATGGTCGAGAACAATTGTCGTTGCCAGAGTCGCCGACTTGCTTCTTTCTAGCGGGTGCTTTGGCCTAACTCAAAACCCCTTCCCCATCCTCAGCAAAGAGCGCACCATTGCCTGTGTCGGAATTGGAGTTGCCGAAGTTGAAAACAACAGGGAAGTTGAAGAAATCAATTGAGTTGCCAAGAGGGAATAAACAGAGCAATGCGAAGATCACAATGCAGGTCTTGCAAGCCATGGATGATGTTGCAGGAAGCTTGTGATTTTCTTTGGAGTTTAGCTACCATTAGGGAAAAAAAAAAGTGATTGGTTTTATTAGACTGGATTGAAATTGGATCGGAACGGTCCAATTCCTGATTATAGTACCAACCACTCCAATCCCCAATTCTTAATTTTGGGAATCGGTTTGTTTTGATTCCAACTTGGAATTGATTAGATTGAGAATTGATCGCCCTTAGTCCTCACTCGAGCCTCGAAGAAAATGGGGAATCGAACTCCCCAGTTCTTAGGCTCTCCCTTCCCAAGTGGGAAGGGTGGTGAGGTTTGTTTGGATTGATTTCCTTGATATTTTGATTTTTGAGTTAGTTGATATGCAAGTGTTTTTCAAATGCAAATTGACATAATGACAACAACAGAAATTATAAAAATTTTCTATATTTTATTTAAGTAGAATAACTATTGTCAAAGCTTATTTTTGTAACTTCTAACCATTATTTTGATGTTATAAGTAGAGGCGAGTGGTTTTAAGTTTCGTATAGGTTTCATATAGTTTCCATTTGAAACTTGGAATCTACTTATTGAAAGAAGTTTATTAGTTTTTTGGAACCTACAATCTACCATATATAATTTGGAACCTGGAACTTGGAACCTACCTTGTCATAGGTTCTAAGGTCTATCTAGATTCCACCTTTATTATTAGTTGAATGATTGCAGTGAATTATTACATTTAATAACTACCACTTGCTCACACGGAAAATATAAAGTGTTAACAAAATAAAAGTCTTAGTTATAAAATGGAAACTTGGACTAGTGGTTTCAAGTTATATACTCATCATCAAATGTTATGGGGTATTGCAGATCATGCCAAGACATAAACCAAGAAAAACACAAAAACTTATTTCAGATTTTAGATTCCAAGTTTTACCAACTTAGAACTTGGAACCTATTAATTGAAATAGATTCTCCAATTTTTTTTTTTTTTTATTATTAATTTATTATTATTATTATTTAGAACCCACGTTGCATATTTTGGAATTTGGAACTAGATAGATTCCCACCGGTCTTGGTTCTTAGGTTTCAAATTCCAATTTATAACCATGCTCACCCCTAGTTATAACAAGCCTTTTTTTTTTAATCTTTCTCTTGAAAAGCTTGTTTTTGATCCAATAGAGTAACAATTATATTTACGAAATTTTCTAGACTAATTATACCATTATAACGAATTATTTTAATTTTAAAAGGTGGGGTGAAAACCCTTACCTAGATGTCGGGCCACCCTTCTTGGATTGACCTCTTTCCCAAAACACTAGATTTATTTCGTGAAAAATGAATGATTTAGAAAATATTTTTTTAAAAAATAATTGTTCTATATAATTAATAAATGAAAATTATTTTTATTGTTGACAACAATTTATGTTTAAACATTTTTGTAGATGATGAAATTTTTATTTATTTATTCATTTTTATAAGTGATACAAATAATCATATTTAAAATATACTTTCCAAATCATTTATTTTTCATGAAATAAAAGCACCTTTAGTTTCTTCTTTACCAACATAAACCCAATATATGATTAACTATAAGAAAATACATATATGAAGATATATTGGCAATTGAAATTTTTTAAAGAGACAGGAAGTGTCATACAAAAGCATACACCTAAATAATTTCAAATTCATTGTAAAAGTGCAAGCACCTTGATGTACTCAAATAATTTATTAATTATCATCATTACCTTATCCCCGTCGCATCTTTTTATGACTCATTTGACATCTCAATTTTTCAATCCTTGAAGCAAATTGAAAGAGCAAATTGCAAAAAGTTTCCTAAAACAGCTATAAAAACAAAACAATTAATGATCCTCAGTTGTTGCACAAAACACTCTGTTATTATCGATAACTTGAACGAAAGTGATCACAAAGTATTTTAAATGACTAAAATTGCATACATCACTCGTTTTTACGACAGACAGATAGGCCAGACAAACCAAAACAGCAGCAACGAATGTAACTAGGACATTGGTATTTCATTAGCGAGAAGATAACATATATAAGGGGGGAATCAGACGCCATCTTTCTGGAACCTGGAGGCTAAATCATCTGGTCACGTGGAGGCCGAGGTTATCATCAGGAATGCCACCGGAAGACGTAGCCGCGCGTCCCGTAGTCCCACTCCCTGCGGTCACGCTGCCCGACATAGAAATTCCCGCGACAATAATCAAGTCGGTGAAGCGACGAATGAGACGATTGTTGGAACCAAGCGGGATATACAGCAGAAGGTATAAACTCAAGATGATGAAGAGGGCGACCGATCCCAAGACCAAGACAACAATCGCAAGCCAAGCGAGTTTGGTTACGGTTACGTAGACGCCTGCCATGAATGCTAGAGCCATTGCGGCAAGAGCTACCAGCAATGGGAGTCTTGCTTTCAAAAGGGCATTTCGCACTGCGTGAGGATCATTAATCTGTGTCCAGAGGAGGATCACGAGTGCGATGATTGAGCTGTACATGGCGATGGAATTGGAAATCACAAAGACATTGTACATGGCTTTGTGGAGCAATATGGCGATTCCGGCGCCTGGGTCGGAACCATCATATCCTCCTGGAACGGAAAAACCAGAAGCGAAAGTCATGGCGGCCACAAGCGTCGCAATGACCATGGGAGTATTCGCGTCCTCCTTGAGTCCATCCAATCTTGGACGTTCCAATTCTTTCCTGGGATCCGATGGTTTGGCTTGTCGATAGCTAATTCTCCACTTCTCGGTGTCCCAGCAGATTGCAAGATTATTCGTGTTAACCTCTGCAAGTAGAGAGTCAAAGAATAAACAAAAAACTAAAACTTTATGATTTTGGCAACTAAATTACACATTTGACTAAGAACATTCCTATTCACATACCTCATTAATTTATATTCGTGGTCTGTCCCTGATCGGTATACAATTTGCAATAGATGATTATCCATGACAAAAGTGTAAGAGGTCATACCTTCCGAAGTGGAGCATCCATTCCTTCCATGTCCTGCTCCACCACATCCAGAGCCGTCATGTTATTCATACCTACCAGCTTGAGATCAACTCTACTGTCTCGCGCAAGAAGAAGCAAGACCGAAGGTTGCCAGTGCAACGCAGCCAGATGCAGAGGCGTATTCATCTCGAAATCTCTTGCATTTATGAGGTGACCGCACCTGGGATTTTTCAGTATGTATTTGACAGTTGAAATGCATCCGTACCTCGCTGACACGTGAAGAATGTTCTGTTGGAATCTAGATAGAAACTCTGCAGGGTCTGGCCATTGCCAAAGTAGCTCCTCGATGATCCTGACGTGATCCATCATGCAGGCGACATGGATAGGAAGATAGCCCTCGGTTTCATCTTGCTCCAGCGCACTCTTTGGGAACTTCTCGATCATGAACTTCACTCCATCGAGATAATTTGTGTATGCAGCAAAATGGAGTGGAGTGCCGTATTCTGCATCTCTCAATTGAAATAGCCATGGCTTCTTTTCCCACATCTCTGTCAGCATATCTAATTCCAGCAAAAGAATTTAATCATTTGGGATGGACACGAATTCTGTAATTTTTCAATAGCGGTTGATCCCGTCCCAGACAATCCGAAATATGGGGAGTTGACTCACAACCTTGCCCCTTAGGATAGTAAGCTATAAATCTCATATGTACACGGGCCTCTAATAAATTAGACGTTGCTTGTGAAACTTGATTTTTACACCACCAAAGGAAACCAAAATGAAGTAAACAAAAGAGTGACCAAGAAGATCAACGAATGAGTGTGAGCATAAAAGTAGGGTTTACCCAATTTCTGGTGCAAAACCGCGACATGAGCAGGTGACATGCCAAAAACCCATCTAGTCTGTGATCTCCTCTCGTCTTCGCCCTCATTTGGCACTTCCAACAAGCACTTGAGAACCTCCAAGTCCCCTGTTTCGACGGCTAGGCACCATGGAGACTTGCTTTCCTTATTCTGAAAATACAACAGATTGGGATCTGCATTCACCAACCGACGGATCACCTCGTAATGGCAATTCTTCACGGCCACGTGCAGAGCGGAGTTGCCGGTGCAGTCCGTGAATCTTGGATTCCCCTGGGGAAGGAGGAGCTCCACTGCACTGGTTTTCCCAGCTCTAGCCGCAAGGAGCAGCGGTGTCTCTCCTCTGGAGTTTGCCCCGGAGATCTGGTCCTCAGGGAAAAAATCGATGATCGCTCTGATAATATCATCATTCTCTGTTTTCCATTGATGTCGGGTAAATTTAAGCATGAAAATTCTAACATTTTAAAAATGCGCAGAAGAACATATAAATGTTATGGTTACACCCTTTTAAATATACCTGCCGCAGCATGGAGCAATGTACTCTCGGAGGGGCTGCGAAGGTCGAGAACGACGGGCAACGACACTCCTTCCTTGGCACAATGATACTCCAGGGCTATGATGAACTTGTCGATGTCCCCTTCCTTTGCAGCCAAGTATAGCTGATGATCCATAATTTTCTCGGGCTCTGCAGGATCCCGCCGTTGTTGGCTCGGGTCGTCCCTGATTAACGCGTCCAGTCTCTGCCTTCTCTGCTTCCACGTCTCCTGCTCCATAGATAGCTTCGCATCCATCTGTGTGTGTGTGTGTGACTATGCCTGTGAATTTGGGTGTCTTGCCCTGGTGTCCTGGGAATCAAATTCAGCAGAGTGGTCAATATATCTGGTATGATATAAGTCTTCGTCTTTTTTTATTTTTTCTTTGAGAAATCATAGACAAAGACTTGCAATTTTAGATGATAATGACCTGACTTGATCCAACGATCAAAACCGTCCATGTGAGGACTCGTGGCCTTGACGAAGGGGATCATTAACACATCACTCCACTATTAATCAAATTCAGCAGAGTGGTCAATATATCTGGTATGATATAAGTCTTCGTCTTTTTTTTTTTACTTTTTCTTTGAGAAATCATAGACGAAGACTTGCAATTTTAGATGATAATGACCTGACTTGATCCAATGATCAAAACCGTCCATGTGAGGACTCGTGGCCTTGACGAAGGGGATCATTAACACATCACTCCACTATTAATCAAATTCAGCACGGCGCCGAAGCCTTTGACCCGGCCTCGGCGGACTCGGGCTTTACCGCTGGGGCCTAGGTGCGGGTGCCGAGGACCCTATTTCGGGCACTAGGGATTATGCCCCGACCTCAGGGGACCGTGCTTGACTATTGAGGTCCTCGGTGTAGACCTAAACTTTTTGTCAAAACATGTCTCAATTTTGAGATCAGTGAAAATCTAAATTTTGAAAATAAAAATAACTAAATACAAAGGACAAATTTAATACAAGTTTTGTAAATCAACTTTCCTACTTACGTTGGAATCCAAGTTGGAGAAGTCTCACTTTGTGTCAGGAAAGGAAATAAAATCAATGAAAAGAAGGAGGAAAGTTGACCGTGTGCTTTCCTCAACTTCTTTCTCCATACGTGTGAGAGATTAGTTTTTATTGGGGCCCGAGAAACACCGGCCAGTCGAGAGTATTTGAGTGATTCGAGTGTGATTATAATCTCTATTATATCGTTTGATTTATTGTGGAATTTGTTGCTGCTTTCCTTATGAACGTAGGTCACTACGATCTGATTACGTAAACCTCATGTTCGATTTTTTTTCATGTTCAGTTTATTTTATTGTTCGATCGTTCACTTTGATAATAGTTTCTTGAACCCAATCTCTAAGAATTTGGCTACGTAAATCTCGGAGTTCAGTTTATTTTATTGTTCGAGGACTTAGACTTGGCAGCTCCAGTACATACAACTTAGGCATGGGAGCCGGGTACCTAGACATAGCCTCAAGAAACCCAAGCATGACCGCCAAGGACTAGGCATGAGCGTGAGGGTACCCATGAAAATAGGTTTTTCGTTGATTATGAAAAGATTTTCCATTGACTCATTTTCTTTAGCATTCCAAATGCAAGAAAATAAGGACAGTGCTTTTTGGTAATAGGTCTTTCGCAAAATAAACAAATCCTAAGTGTGAAAACACATCATAGAGAGGCAAATTGACTTAAGCTGTTAGATGGATGCGATATTTAATATTTAAGTATTTTAACATGCGGTAAATGACGCCCAAAGTGTATAGCGCCGACAAGATACACGACAAAAATGAAGACCTCCTTCGCGCCAACAAGACGTGAGCCGACAAAATCTACAGCTGAACTACTTCACCACGACCAGAGAAAAAAACATAAATCGCATGAAAATGGCTGATCAAACCAAAAACAAAGCCACTCACCAGCTCGTCGAGCCACGGAACGCTTTGGCCTCTCCTCGGAACCGGCACAATGCTTCCTCTCCCTGTTTCCACACACTCTCTCTCTCTTCCTCTCCCTTTCTCTCTGTCAACTCTTTCTCTGTCTTTCTCGAAAGCAAAGCCAAGAGAGGGAAGAGGAGTGAGTGAAGTAAAAAGAGGAGGGAAGGGCCTACGGGCTCGTCCTTCTCTTTCTTCTCTTGACGTTGACGAAGAAGTGAGAGAGAGAGAGAAAAGAGACGACTAATGGGTAGGAGAGATTGCAATGAAACGCGAGTGAAAATTCATTTGAAATGAAGGGCGAATTTCTCCGATAGGATAGCTTTAGAAGGATTAGTTCGCGATAGAGAAACAAGGAAGAGAAAGTGTATAATACAACAATGCGGAAATAAAAACCAGCATTCAATTTCACCTATCTAACGGCTCCCTTTCTCTGTCTCTCCCTCCTTGACGTTAAGAAAATATTTTTTTAATTATTTATTTTTCACGAAATAAACGAAATTTCGGTGTTTTCGTGAAAATGGTACTTTGGTCCTTCCGTCCTTGAGATCCTATATAGTTAGAATACGAAGAGCTGTTTTGGAAAAGAAAAGGGAAAGGGGGAATGTAGTAGAGGGGTCAAAAGTGGGTTTCTTTCCATTCTTTTTTGTTTTTTGTTTTTTTTTTCATTTAGTTATTTTACTCATAAGCATTATCAACAAATGTCGTACAAATACTTGTTGACGAGGTCTTGACATTTAATTGGGACATTCATTTGTCACAGACGTGGCAGAGGGTAATAGATTTTCTACACCTAACATTGAACTTGTATTTATGTTCGTTTGTCTTTTAGCTCTCTAGTATCCGACCTTCTTAATTTACGTTTGCCGATGTTATGCATCTCGGTTGACTCTCGGCCCGTGCCTGATAGCCAAAGGTCTCTTTGGATATCTTGTCTCACAAAATGAATTTTTTAGTGTTCTTTTTGAATTATGGCCTGGATGTTAAAACGTTGGATGATCTGATAATGGTTATATCTTAGTTTTCGTCATTGAATTATGGCAAATCTAAACTTTCATGGCTAAAGGGTTAAATATAGCTAAAGAATTATTGCTTTGGGGGAAAAGTACACACTGCTCCAAAAAATTGACATTTCATTGGTTTTTACTCCTTTGTGTATATTTTATTTCATTTAGTCGTATATACTAGCTTCAATTGTTCCAGCTTTTCCCGAATATTTCTTGAACTTAGTCGTCCTAAAGCATGTGATATAGAAAGAGGGTGTGCATTGATATACGATGCGGCTTATGCTCAAAGACTAGTGGCAAGATATGGGGTTAACATTCTCTAATTGGGGGTGCTCTAAAGAGTTTTGGTGTGCTCAAAGACTAGTGGCAAGATACGGGATTGACATTCTCTAACTAGCAGAGACCAGCCAGCAAGCCGTTGAAGCCGTCCACGCCATCACCGCCGCACATCGTCACCGTGTTCGCGCGCCACCATCCATGCGAGCTGCCTCGCGTGCCGCCATGCTTGGCTGCGCCTCATCGCCGTCCCAGCCACTGTGCCGTGACTTGAGAAGCTCAACCGGAGCTGTCTTTCATCATTCCTTCGCCGGTAAAGCCCCGTCAAGGCCTGGTTTGGCCTTTTCACCCTTTCCCGATCAATCCCCGTGCTAACCGAGCTTGTTTTCTTTCTGTTTCAACAAGAACAGAGCAGAAACTTTGTAGGTATTCCAGCACCTTTGAGGGCCGTTTTTAGGTGGTTCTGAGCCTTGGTTGCTTGGCCTGCCTTGAGGAAAGTCGTTTCTCTCGATGTTCCCATCGGTTTGATTCGACCCATTCGCTAATTCAGTGAGTTCTGCTCACTAATCCTTACTTAGTATGCTAATGATGCTTAGGGGTGGATAGATTAGATTAGAGTAATTAAATTATAGACTTATTAATGCATGTTAGGCAAATGGTTTAGTTAGCAAGGAAATATGTCATAATATTTATTGAATGAGTCTTAGTAATTTTTTGGGCTCGTCTCGGGTTCCAATTAGGCATTAAGGGCCTAAATTAGATTTATTGCATTTATTTAATATTTTCCGTAATTATTTAATTAACTAATTATTTTCTGGAAATTAGGCTGGGATGACGGATAGCCAAAATTTTATGATGATTATTGTGGTGCGGTCTGTTTATTTATTTGAGTATTGAATCGTGCTGAATTAAATGAATTATTGTTTTAGGATTTTATTCCTAAATTATTCAATTTCAGAAATTAATTGGGAATTGACCGAGCCTGGATCTATAGCGTCAATAATATTTTAGTGGGCTATATAAAGTGGTGAGAAAGAAAGTTGTATTATGTGGCTTAGAGACCAAGAGTGTCGTTCTGGAGAATGCACGTGACTTGTGGATTAAATAAATGACCTGTGAATAGCACGTGGCTCGGTGATTAAGTATACCGCCTTAGAGAATACATGTGACTTGGTGACTAAGTATGTTGCCTTAGAGAATTCACGTGGCTCGGTGACTAAATATATATTATCTTGGAGATTGCATAGTATGGATTAAAATGACTGGGTAATGGTCAGAGTGACATGGAGTCGACTAAGTCGATTGATTAATGATTTGATCCGATACTGTGAATTGATGTGGTTCATGTATATTTAATATATACTAATTTGCAGGAATGGAACTGCGGTCAAGGTAAGTCATTTGACTCGTGTTGTGCTTAGACAGCCTCTAGAGTGTATTGGCTTCCTAATCAGATCTTAGGGGGTAGAACTTGCTGAGACGTAGTCTCATTCCGGTTATGGGACAACATTTCGAGTCTCTAAATAGCAGCACCTCCACCTCCTCGTCCTCCCATGCATTTTAGTATACCCGAAGAAGTTATCAAGATAGAAACTCACTTTTCGATACACCCTCACTCGGAAGGACTAGAGTACATTATGGTTAAGTCGACTGTCTAGGTTGACATGGGTAGAGATGACTTGAGGCCCCACGAGTATAGGTCGTGGTATCGTGAATATCATGATGGGCAAAGAAAGGGTCCCATGCTAGAAGGTGATGTATCTTTGCTCGTTTTAGAGGAAGTGTTCAGAGAAGGGACTGTGGATCCTAAAGACGGAGTGGTGACCGATGCTAAAGACCCTAAGTTCGAGAGTGAAACCCACTCTCCCAAGCAATCAGCAGTAGACTCCAGCTAGAACATGGAAGAAGGAGAGGTCGAACAAGAAGAGGTGTACCTAGAAGAGAACCTGAAGGAAGAACCTGAAGAGGAAGACCCTGATGAGAAACTGGAGGAGGGGTTTGAGGAGGATCCCAAGGATGATCCGGAGTATGACCCAGATGAGGATTGAGACCTCACCCCGTTTTGCAAACCCTGAGTGTGAACTATTATGAAATATATTGGACTTTTGTTAATAGTATTATAATATATACTATGAGGTTTGCCTTGTATAAAAGTGTGGTTGTGGTTTTTCAGTTGTGAAAAATATAGCCCTACTTTTTTATCCTATTATTTTATTGTCTGGGGATTTTTATATGCTTTCGTATGCAAAATGAAAGGGTTGATGATGTGTCATAGAACGTTGCTATTAATCGATCAAGATGAGGAATGGATGTGTGCCTGATGATCGGGGCGTGACACCTAAACATGGTGGTCAGATGTAATGGTTTCCATCGTAGGTTAGAGCTTTCTTTCGCTTCCGTGGGATGGCGTGTCTCGATTTTGAGGCTAGGTGAGATATCTCACTAATATCATGAATCCTCGGGTGAGCAGAATGGCATAAATTTCGCGGAATTGATTTTCCATTAACATGGTGTAATTGCAGGGGAAAAGGGACGTTATCAATCTGATCTCAACAAGGAAATCAGGGTTTTTCTGCACCCTAAAGCATTGCGCTCGCTTGGTTGATCATGTGCTTCTGTAGAAGGGGAGAAAATACACGAGTCTGCTTTGTGGGCCAAATTCATCACGGGAATAGAATAGACTAAATATACTTATTAAATTATGTGACAAAAGTAAATGATTATTTATCCTAATGGACCCATTTAGTATTAGGAAAAATGACACTAATAATTCATGAACTTTGGCTCAATATGTAATGTAACTCTTGAACTTTTAATTTGTTTAATGTGGTCAATGAATTTTAGCCCATTCTGCAATGTCATTCTTGAATTTTCAATTTGTTTAATGGACTCTCTAAAGTTTTCATATATATTCAATCTAGTTCTTAGATTATAAAAATAAAATAAAATTAAATGTTGTTCTTGAACTTGAATTAATGGTAGGATAACGTTGAACATTTTCATATAGTCTAGGGACTAATTTGAATATATACCAAAAGTACATGGGCCATATTGAACAAATTAATGCTCCATTCGTTTCGCGGAAAACAACTTCCAGGAAAATATTTTCCTGGATTTCCGGTGTTCGGTGGATGGAAAATTCATGGTCAAGGAAAACATTTTCCGGTCAACGGAAAATTCTCTCTTGACTTTGAGGAAAATGTTTTCCTCTTTTGAAAAGAGGAAAGCATTTTCCTGGGCTCTCACGCTCGCCCTCGCGCTCCTTTTTCCTTCTCATTTTTGCACTCTCGCTTAGGGTTTCTGATATCCTCCTCCTCCTTCGACGCCCGACGATGGGCGAAGCATCCCTCATTCTCCGCCCTCCCCGGCTGCTCCTGCTTGCCTGCTTCGGCCGTGGTGCTCCACTTCCCTGGTGGTTTGAAGCCGCTCGGGAGGATCCGGCTCAAGAGGGAGCACCGCGGCGGCGCCGGGAGGCTCGCGGGGAGCCCGCCGTCCAGGCCCCTCGTCGTGCGGTGCGAGGCTTATCCGGATCTGGCGGCGGAGCTTGCGGCTGGTCGATCCAGGCGAGCTCGAGCTCTGTCGCCAGATCCGGCGAGCTCGGGTGAGATCGGCCGAGCCTCGAGCTCGCCGGATCTGGCCACCGGGTCTTGGTCAGCCGTTGGGCAGTCGGCCATCGTCAGGCAGGAAGGAGGTGGCGGCGGTGGAAGGAGGAGGAAGAAGGAGGAGGAAGGAGGCGACGGCGGAGGAAGGAGGAAGAAGGAGGAGGAGGAAGGAGGAAGGAAAAGAAAAAAATAAATAAATAAAAATTTCGATTTTAAAAATATAAATAATTAAAAAATCATTTAAAAAGAATATAAATAAATAAAATAATTTTTTTGGTCATTTAAAAATATTAAAATTCAATTTTTGATTTTTCTGGAAACATGATATTTTCCGCGAAACGAACGGAGCCTAAAAGTTCAGGAATTGCATTGTACATTTAGTCTAAGTTCAAGTATTACATAGAACATATTAAAAATTCAGGGACTGTATTGCACATTTGATCATAATTCATGGACCATTTGCATCTTTATTCCTTTAATATTACAAGTCTTAGGTATCTAGCATTGTTCAAATTATTATTTCGAGATCCATATTAATAAAATTACAAAGCATTCTCACTGTGCCTAGTATTTTCCATATTTAGGAAAAACGTATGTTGTTCGGTATCTTTCTACTAGCACAGGAAATCTAACTGTAGAGACGTTGAAATTATTGGTGCATTTTCCTTACGCACGATGATTTGAACGATGATTGATCCAACAAACAAGACAAAATGTTGCAGAGCTAATGTGATGCCAGGGAAAGAGACCAATATATAGTCCCAAAGCGAGTGATAGCAGGGCCGGCGGACCTCCTTTAAGCCCATGGGCAAACTTAGATGGAGGTTGCCGATGGTGGCCCGGACCTCAGATACAGGTCGCGGCCACGGCCCTTGTCGGGGCCGTGGGTGACCTCAGATCGAGGCTCCAAGATCTCACTGCAACGACGGATGAGGTAGTCCATAGTGGCCTTGTGAGTGTCATCGGGGTGCGCAGAGAGAGAGAGAGAGAGAGAGAGATGCAGAGGAGATCGAGATGGGAGTGCTTCCTCTCGAGCCAATAGGCTTCACACCAAGCTACGAAAGAAAGTCCAGGCCAGAACAGTGGATAGGGAATTGCCCAAGCGACCAACCTACTCCTTGCCCACCGGTTGGAGCCCATAGATTAGAGTACGGGCGAAGCGGCTACAAGGGGAAAAAGTTTTAGAAGTCGAAAGATTGCGGTTTCGAATAACAACAAGTTCAAAAAAAAATTGCCGTCAAACATTTTAAATAAAATTAGGATGATTGGAACAAAATGAACATGTAATTGAAGTTCATAGACTACGTCGAATAAATTAAAAGTTTAGGGACTATATTGCACATCAAATTAAAGTTTATAAATCATGTTGAATGATTTAAAAATTTAAGAATCACATTTTATATTTAGCCAAAATTCAGGACCACTTATGTCATTATTCCATTGGAGATGTAGTTTAAACAAGAGTATTTCAGAATTGTTGTGTCCATCCTCTATGTAGCAAGTATATCATCTGCAACATGGACTTTTGAAAATTATTTGTGGATGATGCACTCTTGTGAAGGAGACGAACATTAAATTTTTTGTTCTTGCAAATTGCAGGCTTGTTTGGGAAAACAAGATTGAGCGTGATGTGGCCCTAAGTGCAGAACTTGACATGTTCTCTATCAAAGCAGAGACAAAGAGGCAGAAAGAAAGAGGGGCAGAGATTGAGAAAGTGAAGAAGAGAAGGGAAGAGGGAGTGCTTGAAAAGGCTCAGCATGAGGAGGAGATGTCAATGCTAGCCAGAGAGCGTGCTCGAGCAGAGTTTCAAGATTGGGAGAAAGAGAGAAGAGTTTCATTTTGATCAAAGCAACGTCGGGTTGGGTCAGAGTGTGAAGGGTGTGCAAAAGCAATTGATATTCTTTTTAAGCACCTCAATGGTTCAGATGATCCGGATATTGAATTGAATGAGCCTTACATGGTCTTCAAGGGCCTAACAGTGAAAGAAACGGAAGAGCTTCGTGGTGACGTCCAAATGCATCTTGATTTAGACACAGATACACTGACACATGTTGAGTACTGGAAGGCACTTTAGTGGTTTGCAATTGGGTGATGGGAGGAGCTAGGAAAAAGGATGCACTCGATCGAGTTAGAGCGTGTGGTGAGGAGCCTCCTGCAGAGCTGCTTGCAGAAGAAACGGGTGCGCATTCTAGCATAGAAGCAGATTTGAGGAGTTATCTGCTTAAGAAGACCTACCGATAATTGGAGGATATACATGCCGCTGTCGAGGCTTAGTTGCGTTCGGCCACAGCTATTGTTGTGGAGTTTTGGAAGGTTATCCTCAAATGTAGCCACGTACAAAAGGCGCAGGCATTTTGAAAGAATTTCGTGCGAAAATGTTGTGCAAGCATCTTCAACGTTTGGAGCAGCCTGAGGTTGACATTGACAGACCAGAAACTACTAATGTCCTCAGTCCTATACAAGAAGAAGGTGTGCCTGATGATGAAGGATCAATGTCCCCAGAACCCTTACCTAAAGAAGAGATGATGGAGTCAGAAGAGGAGGCTGGATCATTTTCTCTACAACTGCTGCATGGTGATGAAACTGAAGGAGCCATTGACCCTGAAGAGAACAGGGCTGCATTGGAATGGAAAAGAATGGAGGTACTAGAAGAACGACAAAGACGGATGCAAGAAGCAATGGCGTCAAAGCCAGCTCCATCAGAAGATAATTTTGAAATGAAGGCCATCAAAGCCATGGGAGCCACGGAGGAAGGTGATGCAGTTTTTGGCGCCGGTGAGGAGGTGGATCTGCACTCATAGGTGCTTCATGTCTCCAATTTCCTCGAATATTGACTGAGAAAACCAAAATATCTCAACTGTATCCACACTGGATATGAGTGGAATAAGTACAAGCAAACACATTAGGATCACGATAATCCACCTGTTGGGAATAACGGATCCTCGAAAAACAGATTCGACACTAAATCGAACCCCTAAATCAATGCGGAAGACGAAGCCTGAGAAATAACACGCATCACCGATCCTAAAGCACACCACGGATTCGAGCGTACCTTTTAGCCACAGATTGAACACCGACGTTGATGGAGGAAGAGAAACTGAGCAATTCGATCCGATGAAGCCTTGAAGGGAGGAAGAACAAGCCGTATGCGTTACTGTTCTTTCTTTTTCCTTTTGAGAGAGAATACGCGCGGGAGAGAGAAGACGTGAATTCTGATTTTCAACCAACGTCTTCTCTCTCTCTCTCCTCCCTTTTATACCCACCTTCTTTCCACAGGCCCTATTCCTGTGGATCGGGCTTTCTGGGCCCAGCATGGGCGGACGGGCCTTAAGCCCATCTAATAAAGCTTTCATCTCCCATTCGCACATGGTGGGCTGAACATGATTCTCTTTACCTCTCTTCAACATTCATACTGGTGAATAATCCATGCGACCAGCATACTTTGAGAGCTCGTTGCTATACATCTGGTAGGAATATATAGCAGCTCATAATGGGCATCACACTCCGAGTAGATTTAGTATGCAGTACCCTAGATCGATCGATCACATTTATATCTCCCTTGATCTTTTTTAAACAATGATATATATATATATATATATATTGTATTCACAATTATAATTATCACAAAGACAGTCATAATTGGTTGACCGGTGAATACAAAACCACGATGTGATTCTCCAAAATCGATCTTCCTCTTTCCTTCAAACTCTCAATTTCAGTTCAGCTTGCTTTTCTAGAAATGCCCCATTAGATCGAATAATCTCATGACCATTGGCAACACCCTAAGATAGCAAACACTAAATAGAAATCTTGAGAATAAGTAAGAGTCCTGAGGGGACTAAAAATTGAGGAACTCTTTCCCTCAAGAGTCTCACACGTCATAAAAGTTGAGATCAAACTTTTTGCCACTCTTCTTGGTCGTCTCATGCATACGTAGTATGAAATACATATTATGGTATTAACTCCTTTCCCATGGAGCGTACGTCTACACCTTTTAATACCGTACATATGATAGTTCAGACATACCCAATGTCTAACTTGAGTTCACCTATCTACTCATTCACAAAAAATTTATCAGAACTCACATCTGGCATCTTAGACAGATAAAGTAAAATGTGTGGGGTATTTTACTTTCGGACATCACAAGTATTATGTCCTTATCTTAACACTTAGTTAATGCGACATGCGTATTTTAAGCTTGAGCTCTCGATTATCACCTAGATAATAAGCTTAAATATTGTCTCATCTCTATTTATCACACAGTAAATAGAGACGATTACTCGTGTGAGTGGGCTAATCTTATATCTGTCCGACATACTTCTCTTAACTTAAAGTAATACACTGAGTATTAAGATGCATAAAGATCACATAAAGATTCATAAACATTAATCAATGAAAAACAAAATTTCATTAAATGTGAACAATTCAGGGAAAATACAAATTCAGTACATCAGACTCTACGCAATCCTAGAGATTTTACATGACCACAAAACACATCTCTAAGTATTGGCTTTGTCATAGGATCTGTTACCATTCTATGCGTAGATATGTACTGCAAGTTCACATCCTTTCATGCAACCATATCTTTTACAAAGTTATACTTGGTATCTATATGTTTGGTCTTGTCATGATACTTTGGATCTTTGGTGTACGCTATAGCTGCTTGGCTATCACAGTTAACCAACAATGGATTTGCAGCTTTCTCAATAACACCTAATTGATCCAAAAATCTCTTAAGCCAAACTCCTTCTTGTACCGCTGCTGATAACGCCACGAACTCAGCTTCCATCGTGGACAAGGCTATGCACGTTTGCTTCTTACTGCTCCATGATGTGGCGCCATTGTTCAGTAAGCAAGCAAATTCAGAGGTAGATTTTCTTTCATCTAAATCTCCTCCCCAATTAGCATCTGAATAGCCTTCAAGTCGCAGATCCTTTCCTTGGTAATTTAACTTGAAATCAGCAGTTCCCTTCAGATACCTTAGTATTCTCTTGACGGCTTTCCAATGTGCTGGACTTGGATTGGATTGGTATCTACTCACCATTCCAACTGCAAAACATATGTCGGGTCTTGTACACATCATAGCATACATCAAGCTCCCAACAGCACTAGCATAAGGAACATGTTTCATTTGTTCCTTCTCTTGTGGAGTCCCTGGACACAGTCTATGGCTCAATCCTTCACCTTTTGCAATAGGAGTGTCTATGGGTTTACAGTCTTGCATACGAAATCGTTCAAGAACCTTATTTATATAGGTTTCTTGCGAAAGAGACAACGATCTCTTCGAACGATCTCTTGAAATCTTAACTCCAAGAATGTATGCAGCCTCACCCATATCCTTCATCTCAAAGTTAGAAGACAACCATCTCTTGACAGTATTAACCAACTCCATATTGCTTCCGGCAATCAGTATATCATCAACATATAATGATATGATCACAAATTGATCTTTGGATCTTTTGATATATACACAATGATCCTCATCAATCATTGTAAAATCATATGACACTATGGCATTATGAAAACGTATATACCATTGTCTTGATGACTGCTTAAGACTATATATCGACCTCAAAAGTCGACATACTTTTCCTTCTTGGCCTTTCACTATGAAACCAGTAGGTTGTTCCATATATATTTCTTCATCTAATTCTCCATTGAGGAAAGCAGTCTTTACATCCATTTGAGCAGTCTTTACATCCATTTGATGTAACTCAAGATTCATACTTGCCACTATTGCTAGAATAATGCGAATCGAGGTAAATCTCACTATAGGAGAAAACGTATCTTCATAATCAATTCATTCCTGTTGATTATACCCCTTTGCCACAAGGCGAGCCTTATGCCTTTCTATCGAGCCATCGGCCTTTCGCTTTATTTTGAGAACCCACTTGTTCCCAATAGCTCTGCGTCCTTTTGGAAGATCAACCAGTTCCCAGACTTGGTTTGATTTCATTGACTCCATTTCCTCTTCCATTGCATGAATCCACTTTTCTTTACTAGGGCAATTCAAAGCCTCATTGATATTTCTTGGCTCATCCTCATCTTGTGGAGCAACCATAAAAGTTTCCCCTTTAATGTCAAAACATCGACGTGGAATACTTTGGCGACTTGTTCGCCGTATGGGAGATTGTACACTTTGCACATCATTCCCTATTATGCTCCCACTTGGATAAACTCCACTAATATCATTATCTTGATCCAATGTCTCAAATAGGGAGTGATCTTCCCCTATTTCGCCCTTCTTAGGAAACTCATCATCTAAGAATGTGACATCTCGCGATTCAAATTCAGTTATACTCCCACTTTCTTGCTCACCAATGAACACATACCCTTTTGAGTGTTCTGAGTATCTTATGAAAATACTCTTCTTTCCTCTAGGACCCAATTTCTCAAGCTTGTGAGAGGACTCATGTGTATAGGCAGCACAACCCCATGGCTTAAGAAAACTCAAGTCCGGTTTTCTACCTGTCCATAACTCATATGGAGTGGAAGCAACTGATTTGGAAGGCACTCGGTTAAGTATATACGCAGCAGTTAACAATGCATCACTCCAAAAGGTGATAGGCAAGTTAGCATGCGCCATCATGGACCTAACCATTTCCAGTAGGGTTCTGTTTCTTCTTTCCGCAACACCATTTTGTTGAGGAGTGTATGGAATAGACAACTGTCTTTTTATTCCTTTTTCATCACATAATTTTCTGAACTTATCAGATAAATATTCTCAACCTCGATCGGATCTCAATACTTTTATTTTCTTGTCTAATTGATTCTATACCAGGTTCATAAACCTTTTAAAATAACTTATCACTTCAGATTTATAAGAAATCAAATAGACATATCCGAATCGAGTATAATCATCAATAAATGTGATGAAATAAACAGCCCCATGCATTCCTTTTACATTCATTGGATCACAGAGACATCGAATGGATTAAATGCAGAGGAAATTCAGCTCTTTTTCCTTTTCCAAATGGTTTCCTCGTCGTTTTCCCTTCTAGGCAATGCTTACATATGGACAAATCGACCTTTTCAATATTGCCCAACAAGCCCTCTTTGGCTAGTCTATTCATACGCTGTTGGCCAATGTGACCAAGTCTAGCATGCCACACATTCACATCATTATCATATTTATTAGGAGATGTGAGAAGGGAATAACAAACATTAGTATTAACATAATCAATATCTAATACAATAAAACCATCCAGAAAGTAACCACAACCATAGTAATTTGTCTCCAAAAACAAATTCACACATCTACTATAGAAGTTCATATTAAAACCTAATTTAACCAACACTAATACAGACACTAAATTCCGACGAATCTCCGGAGCATACAACACATCATGAAGGAATAAAGTCGTCCACCACGCATATTCAGTTGGCATGTGCCAATTCCTTTTACTTCAGCTACGAGTTGTTTCCCACATAGATCCACTTAGTTCCGGTTGGTACTCGTCGGGAATTCCACGAAGGATCCTCTATCCTTCGCTACATGGTCCGTTGTTGCTCCACGAATCCACGGTCCACAAAGGATTAGACTCGAGTTAAGAACACGAACTCGACACAAAAGCAAATTTCTGAAAAGTACAAGGGGTGCATACCTTCTTTGGCTCACGGCCGATCGCGAGCATAGTGACCCTTCTTGTCACGGTTGTAGCATTTCACCCTTGCAAGCTTTTTCATGCGAGGACGCTTCCCTCTTCCATGTTGGTTAAATTTGGGTTTCTTCCCTGAAGGACCTGCTTCTTCCTTGCCTTTCCCCTCATCAAACCAGTTAGGGCGCTTGCGCTTGGAGCTCGAAGCTCCATTTGAGCTAGAACCAGCATAATAGAGTTCAGCATCCGGCTTAGCTGCCAACAGGCGGTCCTCTTCCAGCTTAAGATGACGCATTGCAACCTCAAAGGTTTTGATATTTTCATTATGAGTCAGGTGTACCTTCATATGCTCCCAACTCTAAGGCAAGGAACGAATCACTTTGCTTGCACTTGCTGCTCATACGTGAGGACATGGCCAGCATCTTTCAGCTCGGTTATCATGTTTGACATTTTCTAAGATGTTGCTTCATGATCGACCATGAGGCTTCTTATAAGAGTCAAACACGATAGTGAGCTGCCTCGATCTAGTCACCGAAGTATGACCATATCTAGCTGCCAATGCCTCCCACTTTTCCTTGGCATTGTCAAAACGCCGAAACTCTCGCATGACGTCATTTTCCATACTGCTCAGCAACGTGATGCGAGTTAGAGAGTTCATTCTTTTCCACGCAGAAAAAGCTTCTTTGTCTCTTTTGTGCTGTGCAGTGGTTCCATCTTCAGGTTCTACCATGGTCATGACAAGAGCCTCAAGTGCTTCTTGCTCTTCTAGCACATACTGGATTTTCATTTGCCAAATTTCATAGTTGTCTCCATTGAGCTTTTCACCTTTGTTTAGCTCGGCAACTATGCTCTTTGTGGCTGAAGCCATTGATCTGAACAAATCAGACAAATATGCACGAATTATTAATGCCTATCATTTATGCATCCCTTTTTACATAGACCTATCATATTAATGAATAATTTCAAGTAAGGCTTCAGAATCAAAAGGTCACTACGTTTCCAATCATCCTCCAAAAATCCTAACTTAAAACTATCATTAATATGATTGTCATATGCAAAATCATTTCTATGAAGCTACAAAAACTTCTAAAACTATCCACAGCTAATTATCCACAGCAACCAGCAATAACAGAAAGCAACAGATAATTGACATACAATTAAGAAACAATAATGCTTTTAATTAACACAATTAGGTAGTAATCATTACATTAAGTTGTCCACAAAGCACACTTAATTTATATCAGCCAATGTAACTAACACAAAGTTAGCACACGAATTGGGAAAGATCCTTTTTTGTTCAATTTCTTGATCTTTTCCCTTGAAACAATACAGTAATATTCGTTTACAAAATCCATCACAATTTTCTTATAGGAAGCAGCTCCGTTGACATCCCATATGCGATTCAACACATCTTGCCATTCAGGTGGAAGAGTATTTATGAAAAATCGCACCATCTCTGACTATGACATAGGACAACCATTCCATATGACCTGTTGAATTTTCCCGTTGACTTCAATGACATGATCAATTAAGTCACCTCTCTCCCATCGATGATCAGTCAGCTCAGCTATCAACTTAGACAGCCTATCCCTTTGTTCATCGGTAACTGCGCGAATAGGTGTGCGCAACCTTAGGGGATGCATAGTTCCTGCAACAAATGCGGAACAAACAAGGGATCACATTATAATTCACATAGACTTAATTGAAAAAGAAACAAATTCTTTTCCTTTTTTTTTTTGGGTCAACGGTCAACGGTAAACGGTCGTCGGTCAACGGTCAACGAGGTCAACGGACGTCGGACGTCGGACCGGTCGGACCGCTCGTGCGGACCGACGCACGTGCCGTGCGCGTGCGGGGGATGACGTCACGCAGACGTCATCCGCACGTGCCGGGCACGTGCCTGCGTTAGCGAGTCGGGTCGGGTCTCCGGTCTGGTCGGGTCGCCTGCCGGTGACCGCCCGGCGAAACGTCGTCGGTGATGACGTCGTCGGTGATGACGTCATCCGAACGGTTACTGACCGTTGGATGACGTCATCGCGTGACGTCAGCACGCGTCGGTCTGCGGACCGGCGCGCGCCGGTTCGCCGACCGGCGCGTGCACCGCACGCGCTGGCCAATGCCAACGCCTCGGGCGCGTCGCGCCCACGCGCAGCGCCTTCCGGCCGCGCGTGTGGCGGCTCCCGGCGGCGGTCGACATCTCGCCGAACTCGTCTCGACGTCGCCCTTCTTCCTATGCTATCACAATTTGATTTTGACTTACGAAAACTCGGAAAAATGGCCGAAAAGCGCTCGGGTGTTGGGATTTTTGCCCCGATCCGTACGGCCGAAGTTCTTTTGCGAAAAATCAATCAAAAATCGTCAAATTGATCGGGAAAAAACGTGAACTAGGGCTCTGATACCAATGTTGGGAATAACGGATGCCTAAAAAACAGATTCGACACTAAATCGAACCCCTAAATTAATGCGGAAGACGAAGCCCAGGAAAACAACACGCATCACCGATCCTAAGGCACACCACGGATTCGAGCGTACCTTTTAGCCACAGATTAAACACCAACGTTGATGGAGGAAGAGAAACTGAGCAATTCGATCCGATGAAGCCTTGAAGGGAGGAAGAACAAGCCGTATGCGTTACTGTTCTTTCTTTTTCCTTTTGAGGGAGAATACGCGCGGGAGAGAGAAGACGTGAATTCTGATTTTCAACCAACGTCTTCTCTCTCTCTCTCTCCTCCCTTTTATACCCCATTCTTTCCACAGGCCCTATTCTCGTGGACTGGGCTTTCTGGGCCCAGCATGGGCGGACAGGCCTTAAGCCCATCTAATAAAGCTTTCACCACCTCCAAGGATCAAGCAAGGGTATAACTTCAATATCTTTTACCCTGAACTAGTCGACAAAACCAAGGCCCCAGCATACACGTTTGAAAAGGATGGGAATAGCACACAGACGTGTATCATCCGGTTTGACGCTGGGCCCCCATAAGAGGACATTGCTTTTAGGATTGTGAATAAAGCATGGGAGTATTCACACAAGAAGGGATTCAAATGCACTTTTGAAGGGGGGAGTTTGCATGTTTATTTCTATTTCAAACGTCATCGCTACCATTGATGAACAGTTACAAAGCCATCGGTTTTGAGAAAGAGAGCATCTATCAAAGGGAAGACTGTAAGAGAAATACAGAATAAGTGACCCAGGGCAGTTTGTTGAAGCAGGTACTTGCGGGTTCATGTTTACCCTATGCGTTTTCTAAGGTTACTCATCAAAGGTGATTGTGCTTATGATACATCCAACTGCACTTGGGTAACTTTGTGACACATGAACTTTGATCAGGTGCAATGAGAAAGATTGGAAATCAAGAATCATTGCTGGGGCTGAATCCTATGTAGTTTTGGACAAACCTGCTGGTACATCTGTAAACTGTCTTTCATAAAGGATTTCTTTGATCTGCTACCAACAAATAGTTGTGGATTCACAAACCGTGGAGTACAGGGGCCATGTTCTTGTTTTGCAGTTTGGGCTTATGTATGACTTATGAAAGTAATCTAGTAGATGAGAATGTGAGACGGCTTCTATCATATGTAACCATCCTATATCTTGTTCTCTGTTTCTGTTGTCCTATTTCATAGCCACTAATTTTTTGTCTGATGTTTGAAGACCATTGAGACATATTTATGTAACTCGGGTCTTAAGAAATATGAAAGTTGTGGACGACTAGTGACATTGATGACTATTGGCTTGTAGGCCACATGATCTGCCTGCAGAAATGGAAGCCCTTTTCTGCAGAAGCACGAGTTTTTATATTAATATCTGCTGTTTGCTTTATTTCCACTGGATGAATATAGCATTGACCAGATTTTTTCTTTAATCGGGAAAGGAATTATCGCCAAAAGGAAATTTGAAATTGGAGAAACCAAACTATCGCTTAGCTTTTGAGGATGCTATATGTTCATAAAATTAACATAGAGAACAAGTTCCTTATACCCTAATAAGGCTGTTGATGGGTTAGTGGTTTTGATTGTTGGTACGCCAAATGAGTAATGAGTCAATTTTAATCTTAACTCGAGGTGGCAACAATTGAAATGAGCTTTTGAGTTGGTTTTCTTGCATTTACATGGACCTGCGTTTCAATAAGGGCGTGGGTAGCTCAAAAAATTGAATTTCCTGTTTAGAGCAAAGAAGTTGATTGGCTGACTCGTCTGGGCATTACACTTACTTGGCATAGTTTAGTATTACACTTCTGAACTTGAGTTTGTGGCTTAATGTCCTAACTCAAAGCTTAATTGAACAGTTTCTTTTCATTCGAAGGGAAAGTATTCCCTCTTAGTTACCATCATTGTCTGATAGTTTTGTGCATTTTTCCTGAATTTTCCTTCGGCTGCATCTTCTATTTTCTTAACATGTATAGCTTGGAGGAACCACGGATAACATTGAAGAGACTTGTGCAACTTTTGTGACTCGGTGCTTTAGGACTAGTAGAACCGCTTAAAACTAGTCATCAGATTGATAATTGCTCAGAAGGATGGTAAATTGGCAATTTCTGTCTGGCACAATGCCGTTGCTATTTTTCTCATATTAAAAATTGTTGATAGGAAGCAGTTGCTTGAAATCAATTATAGGTATTTTGTTAGCCAGGACAAAGGAGTACTGCTCGGTTTTTCATGGTAAAATCAGAGTAAGTTGACCATATATAGTTCCAGCTTTTTCTTGTAATGGGTTTTCACCCATAATGTAAAGGTTCAAGTCATTTCCCCCTTTTTGAATATATATTCTTTAATGTTTTGTTGCCAGCCCAAAAAGGTCAAGCTGGAACGGTCCCTTAGTTTGTACTGTTTTATGAAGTGAAGAAGTGTCAATTAACTGATTAGAAATCAATTGTGCATGTAACCGTGAATTTTCTTTTCCCACACAACTTACATGCACCAATGAAGACACAAGAATATAAGAAACAATTCAAAATTAATCGATTGGCACATTTGAGTAAACCATTTCACACCTTTATCATTTCATAAATATAACATCAACTCCAAAGTACAACTCTCAAGTTGTTAAGACACTACAGCTGTATGAGAGGTCATTCATTGCTCAAACGATCTAATTCTTTCTCCCTCTTCATTCCAAACATCTGACGTCCAGAAGGCACAATGAGACTGTAGTGAGATACCCACACCAACTGCAACAAACCCATTCTTGTTGACAAAATCAGCACCAACCTTGTTCACCCCATAAAAGTAGTACACTAGAAGCAGAAAAAAGCATCCGTCAAATTGAATACAGCAACCCAAAAAACTCGCCTTATCATTAATACCACACATTTGCACTCTCAAAAAGGCTTGTCCCACTCAGATCGTTTGCTTCTATGGAGCTCAAGAGGAAGATAGCTGATAGACGGTCTACAATCTTCTTTTGGGGCTTCGAGGCCCTTCCATCCAGCGACAAAGATGAAGATGAAGATGAAGACGATCGCCATTCGACAGAGCAAAGATCATCGGGTATCTATCGATGAAAAAAGCCTTTTCACCTATTTTCGTTACTGGCATGATAAGTAGAACCATTTTGCCAAAATACACATTAACTTCCATGAACATCTCCCTCGGATTCCTTGAATTCAAGTAAGAACAACGATGACACTGTCAACCAGGAAATAATAATAACAAGATCATAAATCTTGAAAGATATTGCAAGCATGAAATACAATTGAAAATTGAGCAGTAGATCTCAAAAGAGCAAAGGCCACTTACCTGCTTTATGTTCCTTTGTTAGAAAATGTGGATCATCTTTAGTGTATTTCTCATCCGAGTTGTCCATATAGTCTGATCAAAATTCTATCATTCTGCTATAAAAATGGCTTTGTTTCCTCTGTAATTTGGATAAATTCAGATTCTGGGTAAATTTGGAATTGTTTTGAGTGACTTGCGTCAAATGATCCACAATTCTTTCAAATGATACCCATTTTGCAGCCTCCAGCTTCTAATATCCTCAACCTCCCGGATTTTGGAAGGTCTAGCCTTTCAATTGAAGTGCACTCTTGAATATATAACTCTTCTAAAAACTCTAACCTATTGAGGCCTTGAATATTAGATAATTTCTTGCAAAAACCAGCATATAATGTCTTCAGGACCCCGAATTTTGGAAGGAGCAACCTTTCAATTGAAGTGCACCCAATGATATCCAGGCTTTCCAAGAGCTCCATCCTATCGAGACCATGAATTTCAACTAATTTCTTGCATGATTTAGCATACAATGTTTTTAGACACCCAGAATTTGGAAGGTTTAGCCTTTCAATTGAAGTGCACCAAGAAATATATAGTCTTTCTAAGAACTCTAAGCTATCAAGGCCTTGAATTTTGACTATGTTATCGCATTCATGAACTTCTAATATTTTCAGACCTTCAAGCTTTGGAAGGTCCAACTGTTCAATTGAATCACAACATGCAACAGTCAAGCTTTCCAAAAATTTCAATTTATCAAGACCTTGAACTTCAGGTAGATTCTTGCAAAGGTTGATGGATAATGTCCTTAGATGGATAAACTGTGAAACGTCCAGTATTTTAATAGAATCACAGTCATTGACCTCCAAGATTTCCAACTTGAAGAGAGTGTTTAAGGATTGTGGTACTTCTGACTCTCTAATGTTTGTTAGATGGGAGCATTCTGAATTCTTTATTAGTGCTGATGGAATCTCTTGGATGCATTCAAGAAATTTGCACTCCCTAACTCGTAGTTCCTTAAGATGGGTTAGGTGGGAAAGTGGAGGCAATTTGTGACTTTGACAGGTAATGCCCAAAAATGTTAAGCTAGAAGGAAGGTCTGGCAGCAATTGAAGGTTGGAGCAGCCACGGACATCAAGGTGTTGTAGGGAAGAAAGATTACACAACATGGAGCTTTCTGGCATTTCCCTTCCCAGATTTTTGCAATATGAAGCATTTAAGTTTCGGAGCTTTCTTAGCCTCTCAATACCGTTAGGTAATTCTTCTATACCGGTTCCAGAAATATCTAGACTTTCAAGATTCTCCAAAGAACCTATGCTATCTGGTAAAGTAGAAAGAGCTGGAATATCTCGTAGACAAAGTTGCTCTAGTGATTTTAATTTACCTATTTCCGCTGGAAGATCCATTAGGCTCTTACACTTGCGTAATTCCAAGCGAATGAGGGCCTCCATGTCTCCAATTGAAGAGTCGATTTGCTGTAGACTCCAACAGTCATTGAGGATTAGAACCTCTAAATTCTTAAAAGCTGAGAGGAAGTGTGTACTTTCCAAGGAACAACAAAGTGTAAGGTCGAGAAATTTGAGCTTCTTCGCCATCTGGTAAAAATAAGATTGTCAAGGGGTTAGTCGAGATTGATTATGCTTCAAAAGAAAGCATGAAAGGTCAAAAAAGATTTGTTCTTTACCATGAATGAACTCCATCCTTCCCATTTCCCATTTATCTCGCTTATTGACAATTCGAGTACGACTAATTCCTTTACATGAAAGTTGTTTACTTCAAAGTTCATGGGACAATTTGGCCATCGAAGCCATCTTAGCCCTCAATCGAGTTCTTAAAGTCTCCATTGAGATGTGCCCCCTCTATGTGAAGGAATCTTAAACTTGTCAAATTCTTGAATTGCTTTTCTGAGTAAATGCCACCATCTCGTTCAGCTATTGTGTTAAAGCCTTTTGTGTTGCCTTTGCTCAAATCAATGGCCTCAATCTTTTCCGTCCCCTATAAGCAAGAATCAATGTTACATCAATACTGTATCCAACTAAAGTAATCTAATATCATTTATTCATATTGCTATTGATGTGCATTAATGTGTTCAAGAGACTAGCAATGTAAAGATAAGCCAATAAACAGTATTTATAAAGGCTAACAAAATGAAGGATGTCAACTTGCATTCTGAAATTTGGCCATATACATTTGGATCTTAAAGCAATTTATGATGTAATGGCTCATATAGAGTAAAAACTTTACAACTTGTGTTCTTCTTCTTTCAACCAAAAAAAATTTCTTCATCCTTTCGGTACCATAGCTTCATTATCAGACTAGTTAAGACATGCATGCAATGCACGAAATTTAATCAAATTGCTATGTGCAAAATCAAAAGTTAATTTGATCAATTTCAAAAGAAATATATACATTTTTTTTCTCTTTGCAAATTTCATATTAATTTCGTGTATATTACCTAACTATACTACTTACGCAATTAATATAAAAATAACTGTACTCTTATTTTCAATTGGAGTAATAACTAATGACAATAAATGGAATATTGTGATAGTAGTTATATTAATATATTATGTACTTATTATTTTACTAATAGTAACTTCGAATTCTGTTAATTAATTTTTTCTAATTATAAGTAACTGAGACAATAATTAGTTATATTAATGTTCTCTACAAATTATTATTTTATCACTAATTTTGTTTAACTATTAATTCCAATTTGATATATTCATCATCATAAATAACTTAGTTACTCAAGTATAATAAATATAATAAACAGACCCTAATAACTTTGATGTATATTTAAAAAATTAATTGTTGAACGTGCAAAGCATTTTTGAAATGTGAAAATTGAAGCTATTCTTGGCTACAAGCCTAAATGGAATAGCTTTTTGGTTGGATTCAAATGTTTGAAACTCTCAACGCTTTTGGGCTAACATCACAGGCGAAGCTTGAGAAGAATTGGCTTTCTCAAATTGACACGTTTGAGACATGCTTTCATGTGCATGGTCACCCCCTTGATTTTGTACCATACCTCTCTGACTTCATTTGTCAGGATAGCATGTCTGATTTTATTCGTTCTTTTGCCACTACTTTCTAGTGATCGATTGCTGTCCTTGCAAAAGGCCAACATGGTCCTCATGTGCACTGCATTATGCACCAGCTGGCGGTGTTAAACTGCTTATTTGGATAATATCAGTTTCTCCGAGCCAGAAATTTTGTTACAGTACTTCACAATGTTGTACAAGATTTTATGGACACTATACGTGTATGACATAATAATTTGGGAAGTAATTAGATCCCAACACCTAAAAGGAATCCGAGAGAAGAGTAACTACAAAGAAAAGGAAGAAACCTTCAGCAGAAGTAATCTACTGAGATTAGTCGTTTCTCCATAAACCACCCTCTCAAAATCATAAGATACCCTTTTTCAGGATTGTGTGCAACTTTCTTCACCTTCAAAAATCGATAGGTGGAGTTTGGCCAAATCCCTATAATAAGCCTAACCTTTTGTACTTACGACGAAAGTAGCAAAACCTTTAAAACGTCTTAAAAAAAAGCCTAACCTTTTGCGTCTACAGCAAAAATAACATAACCTGTCAAATGTCAAAAAAATAACCCAACCTTTTGACCGTAGAACAAAGCTGACACTTGTTACAAATTTCATTCATCGTCGTCGATAAATCGCCATGGGTACCCTACATTGCTCACTGTGTTAACATACTAGTGAGCCATCTCAACCCAGAGCAAAAAAGATGTCGTGTTTTATTTTATTTTCTTGTTAAAAAAACTTAGTTCATAATCTTTCTTACAAAATTTCTGGCTTTTTGTGATCATGATTAACATGGTTCAATGTGCATGTTCGGATAATGAGCTGAGTAGGATGATATGGGGCGATTTGAAGTGAGAATAGGAATATTTGACGGCATTGTCATTTTTATCCCATGAGTGAAAGCATGAGTTGGACAGGTAATGTTATGTTCGTCCCATATGCAAAGGGCTGGGCTTCTTTTTATGGTAATACCATGGATGAAGAGCGAAATGGAGCGTGCAAAAGTATAAAAATGTAAAAAATTACGGAAGATAATTATACAAAAATGTACCTTTATAGTTGCGAAATTTAGCTATACCATTATATTTGTATATAGAACATACATCATATTTGTTTTTCTTTTGGTTAGTTTAGTTTAATTAATCATGTGGTATGAAAGACATAATAAATATACATTGGCTTTGAATTGTTAATATATGAATTCGCTTTTGAGATTATATATGTTTCACACGTTGAGATTGCAAATAAGTGCTAGTCCTTTGAGCAACAACTTGAGTAACCAAATGATGGATTAAAAGTAGTCAAGTCAAAATTATGATTAATTTCACAAATGCAATTACAATCACATACTTAATTATACAACAAAGAATCTAAGTATTTATCTCTTGCACTTTTTATGAAGAAAAAGTAAAACATTTCTCTTTTTAATGGTCATTGCATTAAGTACGCTTGATTTTACACACACGCACGCACGCGCACACGCACACATATACTTATTTTTTAAGGAATGTCCATTCCTACCTTATTCGGTAAGTTTTAAATCAATCCGTCCTATTGGTAAATGGAATTGCTAATGTAATATCACATAAAATAAGTATCTCTTCCATTCTCCGTTATGGAATAATGACTAAAATTTCAAGAGAAATACGGACATCGTTGGTCCTATTATATTAATTTTAACATCTAAGATTGTAATCTATGATTTATATATCCTAAGTAGTTATGGTTTACAATAGCTAAGTTAAGTTATTTATTGCATGTGTCGAAGACGTAAATGAAGCAATTATAGAAATTCAAGATTATTCCAATAATGAATACCCGTGTCAATTATCTATGAACTTTGAAAGTATCTCATTCTTGAAGATGATTTTGTAATATACACTTTAAGAGAAATGTTAAATAACATGATAATACTTATTAAGAGAGAGAAACCTCCCAACTTTTTAATCACGTCAATGAAACATTGAAGGGCAATAATACTATATAGTTCTCTGTTCACTAGATCAAGCACTTAGTAGTGGACCAACATTGCTCTGACAGTAGAATATGGATAAAGTGAGAAAAAGAAACGAAATGGTTACCTTATTTTCCTTGAGCACTTTTTGGACTTCCTTAGAGTCCCATAACCTACTGTGGTATTGTGGCTCCCGTTGGTTTTCCTCACGAACTATTTCCCTACCAAGGTCTCTCAGTTGGTCATGCATTCGGAGCTTACGATCATCTCCAATTTTTATTAATGACATGAATCTCAATACTTCAATTCCCTCCTCTGGGAAAAAGCCACAAGCATCCCACATGTAGGATGTGATGCTTTTGTCAGTTCCAATGAAGAAACAAGCGATATCCAAAAATATTTGTTTTTGTTCGTAGTCTAATTCTTCATAACTTATCCTTAACTTTTCTCGCACTTTCTTATGGGGAACTCTTTTTAACTTGTCTATTGTACCTCTCCAGAATTCTGACTTTTTTCCACACAAAAATGAACCTAAAACTTCAAGAGATAAGGGAAGCCCTCCCGTGGTAGTTATAACATCACGAGCGAGGTCCTTAAATTCAATTGGAGGGGAGCTCATTCGAAATGCATGTCTACTAAACAAAACTATGGAATGATTCTTGTCCATTTCCTCAAGTTCATATTTGTAGTCCACCCCTACATTGTCAAGAATACTATTGTTTCTAGTGGTAATAAGGATCCTACTTCCAGAAGAAAACCAGTTATGGTTTCCAACCAAAGTCGTCAACTGATCATGATCATCCACATCATCAACAAGAATGAGAACTTTCTTATCTTTGAACATGTATGAGATGAACTTAGTCCCATCATCCTTATTTGAAACTTGATTCTTTTGCTTCAATATATCAGAGATTAGTTGATTTTGCAAGTACTCAAGTCCCTTACGCTGACATGATTCCCTAATATCTGCAATGAAGCTATGATACTGGAACTGATCGGAGAGCTTGTTGTAGATGGCTTTAGCAAGAGTTGTCTTACCAATGCCTCCCATTCCGTGAATTCCAATAAATAGGGTAGCACTATAATTATTATCTACAAATTTAATAACCTTCTCCACATGACCATCAATTCCAACCAAATTTTTAGGAATAACCAACTCAAACTCTTTCTTCAGCTCGCTCAACACTCTTTGGACGACCAATTTCACCAATTCTCCTTCATACCTATTAAATGCGACCAGTTCAAACATGTGAAAGCAGTAATTTTATGTTATTTGTCTAACGAGAACACAATAATAAACAAATTTGGGGATAAATTGAAAAACTTAAAAAATTGCTTTCGTCACACCTCCATGTATTATTTTATAAGCCAAGGCTAAAGTGGGAAACATGGCGTGCCTAATCCATTATTACTTCGACATAATCGATTGAGTCGGAAGACACTTGAGGATATCACTAGTGAATTTTAATTAAATATGTTATGAATTTGAATCAAAATTCAAACTCGTTGTTTGTCAAAGTTATCAGGGATGACGTGGATGAGAGGATATGACTTTGAAAACTTTCTAGAGTGTTTGAATAAGCAAAAGTCCAATAAGCCAGCTCTGTACGGGGGTCTACCTATCTTTCAATACATATGACATAACTTTTGATTCAAGAGATATTCGGGTCCTATAATTTCAATCCGGAGAATTATTCAAAGTCCTGTATAGTGAACTAGTCAAATACAATCGAGAGAATTTCTACTTATTTATGCAATTCTACATGTCTGTAAGTTTCTACGCATGTTGTGAATTCAGCATCATTCTAGATTTGTGTTCGCAACAGTCATTGCGTCAAGGTATAATAACAAGTTGTACTTTATGATCTATGACATTAATTAACCGAATATTGATTTTTATTGAGAAGTAGAAGAATAAATCCCCTCTCTCAAAAAAAATAAAAATAAATAAAGAACTTTGCCTCGATTTAAGCAAGTGTATGAGATAGAAATTATGCGTTGAAGATAAGGAAAATTGCATTGAAACTTATTTAAACAAACATGTAATAAAGATAACCTTTTTTGCTTTTTCATATTTAACATCTTCATACATAACCAATCAAATATTTCTTTTGTAAAAATAACAACATTAATGATTTAATATATGATACTTGGGAAGATAAAGAATATAGCCTTGACCATCATCATGTGTGACATATGATGTTATGAGCTTTAAATGGGGAAAATTATATAAAAAAAAATTCATAAATCCATTGTAATTGTGCTAATTCAGTTTTTTTTTTGGATCAATTGAATCCTAATTTTTTTTATATATTTTAATATTGTTACAAATTTTTTATTTATTTTCTTTTTCTTTTTCTTTTATTCATTTTATATCTCTTTCTTTTTTTTTTTCTTCTTCACTTCTTTCTTCCTCTTGCTAGTTGTTACACCTCGGGGACCAGCCAAAGACTAGGGCTAGCGAGGGCTCACCTTGCCTAGTGACGCTTTGCCATAGCTAGGGCAAGGCCAACTTTGCTGGTCCTCACCTTTGACTGGTTGGTGAACTATTGGAGGAAGAAGGAACGGAAGAAGAAAAGAACAGAAAAAAAAATGAAAAATAAAATAAAAATTTGAAAAATTAAAATATTATTAAAATTATCCATGTCAGCACTACCCAACCAAAATTTGACGTATGGACTGAAATGACACAAATATAAAAAGATTTATGACTCAATATGTAAAAAAAAAGGGTTTACAACTTAATTAACACAATTGTAATAGGTTTATGACTTATGTGGTAAGTCTCCCACTTTAAATAGGAACCACCAATAAGTTGTATTATTAATCTCTAATGAATATCATTATAAAAGTTTGTAATGGAGATTAATGTAGTTTATGCTATAAATATGAAAAGAATGGCACAATGTTATGAAATCTTTGGTTATAAGAGAAAAAATTCATTAAAATAACCTTATATAATTGAAGTGAATGGGATCTTAACAAAAAAACAATAATTATTAGAATGGTCAATTTCATGAATATCAAGATCTTACTGCTAGCAAGGCTTCAGCTTTTTTCTTTTGTAAAAATAAAAGAAAAAGAAAAAGAAAAAGAAAATAAAATGAAGCATATACAGATCAGAACAACCAGTAAACATCCACACAAATGAAAAGACGGTAAAGAATGTTTGGGCGAAAAAGTGAAGTACCTATTGCCTTCCCAACCTTTCAAGGAGCTAACTTTAATAAGTGCTTGCTTCCATTTCTCCAAGATCATCAAGTCGAAATGCCTTCCACACGTATGAAATGCCTCTCCAAAATTCCCAATTTGATGTCGCACATGAGTTGGTTCCACTTTGTAAAATATAGGCCATACTAGACAACCCTTGTTACTGTTTTTGCACTCCATTATTTGAACTAGTTCATCAAGACACCATTTGCTCGAGCCATAATTAATTGAGAGAATGGGGATTAGGATCTTACTATTCTTGATGGCTCCAAAAAGCTTTGGGCCAATTTCCTTGCTATGGTGGAGCTCATTATCATCTCTGAAAGTATGAATTCCGGCATCAACCAGTCTGATGTAGAGGTGATCTGTGAAGCCTTTTCGAGTATCTAGACCTCTAAAACTCAAGAACACATCATAGCAGTTTCTAGTTGGTGCAGTCAACAAAGTAGATGGATCATCATTTGCTTCTATCAGTGCAGTCGACAAACAAGATTTGCCAGTACCAACACCTTTTGCATTTCGACAAATACTAAATTTCTTCCTAAGGAGAAAATTGAAAGCAACCATGAAGAGAAGGATTAGGGCCACAAGTAGAGCGAAATGATGGCTGAAAATAGGACGTTGCATTTCTTTTCGCGCTAATTCTGCCCTTCGTTTTGTGATAGAGAAGAAGTCCTATATGCCTTCTTATTGCCCACAAAAGAGAGCCTGATATCTTTTTTTTTTTGTTTTGGACAAATAAAAAAGTAGCCAATGTTGACCAAGAATTAGTAAGAGGATAGATATTTTTATAACCCTTATTGCACGTCTTTTAAGGTGGAGATTACTTTCAATCCATCAATGCTCAATATACTTGTCTCTTCTTGTCCAATTTCTTTTCTAGATAAGACATTTTAACTCCACGACAATTCTTTCTAGTTCCTTCCTTGACCTTTGCACGTCTTTTAAGGTGGACATTACTTTCAACCCATCAATGCTCAATATACTTGTGTCTCCTCTTGTCTAATTTCTTTTCTAGATAATACATTTTAACTCCACGACAACTCTTTCTAGTTCCTTCCTTGACCTTTGCACATCTTTTAAGGTGGACATTACTTTCAACCCATCAATGCTCATTATACTTGTGTCTCCTCTTGTCTAATTTCTTTTCTAGATAATACATTTTAACTCCACGACAACTCTTTCTAGTTCCTTCCTTGACCTTTGCACATTTCTCTCTTTCTTGACCTTTACACATTACTTTTAACTCCACGCTAATTCTGCCATTCATTTTGCGATAGAGAAGAAGTCCAATATGCCTTATTATTGCCCACAAAAGAGAGCCTGATAAATATATATATTGGACTATTAAAAAAGCAACCAATGTTGACCAAGAATTAATAAGAGGGTAGATATTTCTATAACCCCTATTGCACGTCTTTTAAGGTGGAGATTACTTTCAACCCATCAATGCTCAATATACTTGTGTCTCATCTTGTCTAATTTCTTTTCTAGATAAGACATTTTAACTCCACGATGATTCTTTCTAGTTCTTTCCTTGACCTTTGCACGTCTTTTAAGTTGGACATCACGTTCAACCCATCAATTCTCTATATACTTGTGTCTCGTCTTGTCTAATTTCTTTTCTAGATAATACATTTTTACTCTAGGACAACTCTTTCTAGTTCCTTCTTGACCTTTGCACCTTTCTCTCTTTCTTGACCTTTACACATTGCTTTTAACTCCACGCTAATTTTGCCCTTCATTTTGCGACAGAGAAGAAGTCCAGTACGCCTTCTTATTGCCCACAAAAGAGAGCTTGATATCTTTTTTTTTTTTTTTGGACTAATAAAAAAGCAACCAATGTTGACCAAGAATTAGTAAGAGGGTAGATATTTCTATAACCCCTACTGCACATCTTTTAAGGTGAAGATTACTTTCAACCCATCAATGCTCAATATACTTGTGTCTCATCTTGTCTAATTTCTTTTCTAGATAAGACATTTTAACTCCACAACAATTCTTTCTAGTTCCTTCCTTGACCTTTGCACGTCTTTTAAGGTGGACATTACTTTCAACCCATCAATGCTCAATATACTTGTGTCTCCTCTTGTTTAATTTCATTTCTAGATAATACATTTTAACTCCACGACAACTCTTTCTAGTTCCTTCCTTGACCTTTGCACATTTCTCTCTTTCTTGACCTTTACACATTACTTTTAACTCCACGCTAATTCTACCCTTCATTTTGCGATAGAGAAGAAGTCCAATATGCCTTCTTATTGCCCACAAAAGAGAGCCTAATATCTTTTTTTTTTTTTTTGGACTAATAAAAAAGCAACCAATGTTGACCAAGAATTAATAAGAGGGTAGATATTTCTATAACCCCTACTGCACATCTTTTAAGGTAGAGATTACTTTCAACCCATCAATGCTCAATATACTTGTGTCTCGTCTCGTCTAATTTCTTTTATAGATAAGGCATTTTAATTCCACAACAATTCTTTCTAGTTCCTTCGTTGACATTTGCACGTCTTTTAAGGTGGACATTACTTTCAACCCATCAATGCTCAATATACCTGTGTCTCCTCTTGTCTAATTTCTTTTCTAGATAATACATTTTAACTCCACGACAACTCTTTTTAGTTCCTTCCTTGACCTTTGCACATTTCTCTCTTTCTTGACCTTTACAGATTACTTTTAACTCCACGCTAATTCTGCCCTTCGTTTTGCGACAGAGAAGAAGTCCAATATGCCTTCTTATTGCCCACAAAAGAGAGCCTGATATCTTTTTTTTTTTTTTTTTATGACTAATAAAAATGTAACCAATGTTAACCAAGAATTAGTAAGAAGGTAGATATTTCTATAACCCCTACTGCACGTCTTTTAAGGTGGAGATTACTTTCAACCCATCAATGCTCAATATACTTGTGTCTTGTCTTGTCTAATTTATTTTCTAGATAAGACATTTTAACTTCAAGACAATCCTTTCTAGTTCCTTCCTTGACCTTTGCACATTTCTCTCTTTCTAGCTCCTTCCTTGACCTTTGCACATCTTTTAAAGTGGAGATTACTTTCAACCCATCAATGCTCATTATACTTGTGTCTCCTTTTGTCTAATTTCTTTTCTAGATAATACATTTTAACTCCACGACAACTCTTTCTAGTTCCTTCCTTGACCTTTGCACATTTCTCTCTTTATTGACCTTTGCACATTACTTTTAACTCCACGCTAATTCTGCCCTTCGTTTTGTGACAAAGAAGAAGTCCGATATGCCTTCTTATTGCCCACAAAAGAGAGCCTGATATATTTTTTTTTTTCAACTAATAAAAAAGCAAATGTTGACCAAGAATTAGTAAGAGGGTAGATATTTCTATAATCCTTACTGCGTCTTTTATGGTGGACATTACTTTCAACCCATCTATGCTCAATATACTTGTGTCTCCTCTTGTCTAATTTCTTTTCTAGATAAGACATTTTAACTCCACGACAACTCTTTCTAGTTCCTTTCTTGACCTTTGCACATTTCTCTTTTTCTTGATCTTCCCTTGTTGTCTCTGCTTCACTAATGTAGTGGGATTTCTCTAACATAATTTGGATATATTAATAGTTCTATACTCATTAATTCTCCGATGTAGGACTTCTTTAACACAACTCACACGTGCATCCTAAAAATATTTTGGAGTGATGGTGGCCCACTTTTAATGTGCATCAGTATTTAGTGAATATCTCAATGAATGAATCTAGTAGCCAACCCGATTTTTGGGTAGTTGGGCATTGTGGTGTAGCAATGCGGGTTCGATGGCATACTTCATCATTCGGTCTGGAGAAGGAGACTAAGGATGAAGTTAGGCGTTGGAGATTTAAGATGAGATGAGTTGATGGAGAATTAGATCAACCAGATTTTTAGTCGGTATAGTCAACAAACTAGATTTGCTAATACCAGTGCCTTTTGCATTTCTCCAAAAACTAGATTTCTTCCTAGTGAGAAAACTGAAAGCAACCAAGGAGAGAGAGGATCGGGGCCACGAGCACAGCAAAATAATGGCTGAAAATAAGATGGTGCATTTCTTCTTGTGCTAATTCTACCATTAGTTTTGCGACTGAGATGAAGTCCAATATGCCTTTTTATTGCCTACAAAAGAGAGTTTGGTATCTTTTATTATTTCTTGGACCAACCAAAGAGCAGCCAAGTTGATTAGGAATTAATACGAGGGTAGATATTTCTATTTATTATTTCTTGTACTAATCAAAGAGCAGCCAATGTTGACTAAGAATGAGTAGGAGGGTAGGTATTTCTATAGCCCTTATGACACGTCTTTTAAGATGGAGATCACTTTGAACCCATCAATGTTAAATATATTTGTCTCTCCTCTTGTTTAATTTCCTTTCCTGATAAGAATAATTAACTCCGTAACAACTTTTTCTAGTTCCTTTCTTGACCCTTGCATATTTCTCTTTTCTTGATCATCCCAATTGTCTCTACTTCACTGATGTGGAACTTATCTAATATAATTTGGATATAATAATAGTTCTATATCACACCAATTCTCCATTATGGGTCTTCTTTAACACAATTCATACGTGAATCTTACCAATCTCTTCGAGTGATGGTGACCCATTCCTAATATATATTAGTATTTGGAGAATATTTTAAGGAATGAATTTAGTGACCAACCCAATTTTCGGGCGGGTGGGTGTTGCAGTGTAACAATACCAACCTGATGGCATATTTCATCATTCGGTCTGGAGAAGGAGACTAAGGATGAAGTTAGGCATTGGAGATTCAGGTTGAGATAAGTTGATGCAAAATGATATATGAATTGGGAGTAAGATCAATACAAGTGTCATAACTTTTCTATGGAGCTTACTTAAGAGTCATAACTTTTTTTTTTTTTTAAACTCATTTGAATACTATAAATTTGAAAAATTAATTATGTAAGTGCTATCGGCAATTTGCCTCACCTAATAGTCCAATGTGGACGCCCGTCATCCTATGTGACTTTGCAATTGTTGACGTAGAAAATTTTAAATATTTTTTATTGTCCTTTTCTTTTGCCCTTTTTTTAGGGTCATCGAGGGTCATCGGCAACCTTTATTGGCTGTGAAACCCCTTGCCCAATTTGAGCAAGGGCTATGTTGCCTTCGAGTGCAAAGGCAATTGCTAGATTTAGGTGACGTGGCCTTGCTTACGGCCACCTAGAGCCAACGAGGGCCTTCATGGTGTCTCTCGCAATTGGCAAGGCTGCAATGCCCTAGGTTAGGGCCTCTATGCCCAGACCGAGTGAGGGCTGCCTTGCCAAATTTGGGGCGGTTGCAGGTGAGGTTGCCTCGCCTATATCTAGCGAGGGCCTTCATGGCCTCACCAAGGGCTTTCTTAGCCAAGGGCAAAGTGGCCCCTCGCCCGGTTTGGGTGAGGCTTTCGTAGTTGGCAAGGGTTGCCGATGACCCTTGCCGACCTTAAAATAAAGTTTAGAACATAAATAAAAAATTTTAAAATGTTAAAAATATAAAAAATAGAAAAATCCATGTTGGATGGGAAATTAATAAAGGAATACATATAGGATGATTTTTTCGAAATGACACTCAAATGATCAATTTTATTTTGATGTGGCACTTAAGGGAGTGAAAAGAAAGTTATGGCACTCAAGTGAGTGTCATACGAAAGTTATGACACTTATGTTGTTCTTTTCCCCATGAACTAAGGGAGAATAATCCTAACACTACAGCTCGCACATGAGAGAAAGATTGTTAAGGTTATCTTACATCAATTGTAGAAGGGGCTGATGGTCGGTTTTGATGTGTGAGGGAGATCTTTTGTGAAAGGGCCAATGGTCAATTTATAAGTATGAGGAAAGTCTCACCATTTGAGCAACCTTTTGAATTAAGAGAGGTCTAAGACCACTCAATATTTATATCAAAAGCCAGGTTGCGAACAAGTCTTTTGCAACCTCCTCATAGCGAGTAAAACCACCTAGGGGTTCGACTAATGAATTATTAAGCTCAGACCTAACTTGGGTTCCCCCAAATCCATATCAATTCACAACTTAGGATTTAAATTCTTAACACGCAAATGATTTTCAATTAAGAGTCACCACTATTCAATTTTTTGGTAGGTCGATTAGTAATTCAAGTAAAGTAACAGGAGAATTACTTTACTTCTACGAACTAAAGACTATGGGAATTGGGACTTAATTACGCTAGATTTTTCTAACACTTTTTCGGTACATCTTCTCTTTCATTTCAAAAAAATGTTTTGCTAGCAACTTGCATTGGTTTTGCAAGCAGCTTGCATTGATTTTGATTTACTCCATAACATGTGAGGTGATGTGCACAACTGTTATTTAACATTTAATGATCAAAACGTTAAATAAATTGTAAGGAAAGGGAAGAATTACTCACCTCGGACCAACAAAAGCATATGGTGTGTTAGCTAGGAAATCACGTCATCATCCTAAATATGATGTTTAATTAATAGGTGATTTCACTCAAATACTTTTTTTTAGGGTTTTCTCTTATTTAAATGAGAATTACTTATATGCAATGCATGTAATACAATTACTCTAATGCAATGGCGTGCAAAGCATTTCCATTCTATCATGACACGCAATCCCTAATTAAATGACGTGCATGCAATTACTAATAATGTGCAATTTAATTAAATGATGTAACATTGCAATATCTAATGATGGCAAAACTAATATGCAACTACCCTAACTTGACACGCAATTCTAATTAAGCGAACCTAAGCATGGAATTTCTAAATAAATAAATTTAACATGCAAATTTTATGACAGTTGATTTTTAAATTAAATGACCTAAAAATATAGACCACTAAATGACATGCAAACACTGACATGGCATATGTGATAACATGGAAGATGACGTCGAACATGACATGGAATATGACATGGTGCAATGACATGGCATACAATAATGTAGCATGATGACAGGGCATACGATGAATGATGTGGTAGGATGATACACAACATGACGCACATGGCATGTAGTAATGATTCAATGACATAGTAGTGATGATGCTAGCATAGTGCAATTATTTTATATGACATGCACATGATATATTTTTATATTTTTTAATTTAAATTCGGAATTAGAATTTACTCTAATTGTGCATTATTATCTTTAAAAAAATCTACATCTATTTTTTATGTCGATCTTTTTGAATTTTTCTTTATAAAAGCAAAATCAATTTAAATCAAACAAAAATAGAAAAAAAATATCCACATCAAACGAGGCATCGAGATCACGCGAGATATAATTGATATCCAATTAATTTTGGAAATATATTGACATATCGTATCTCGAGATAAGGATTGAATTGGTTAATTTTTTCGTGTAATAGTGAATCATAGCATGAAATCGGATTAATGATCTTCTATGCAATCGTGAATTGTATCTTGAGCATGAAATTAGATTGATGATTATAAAAACGTTACGAAATTAGGAAATAATTCCTAATTTAAGGGCTATTTGGGAATTTCATGGATATGATAACGTTACTCAAAGATTCAAACAAGATTACGATTTCACAAATCATATAACAAAAATATATTGAAATCAAGTTGTTGGGATTAACGGATTCCCAAAAACTGGATTCGACACTAAATCGAACCCCTAAAACGAATGTGGAAGACAAGCCCGGGAAAATCACGTATCACCGATCCTAAAGCACACCACGGATTCGAGCGTACTTTGTTAGCCACAGATTAAACAACAATGCTGAAAATCGAGGAAGAAATTCTGATCCCTTTAGATCCGATGATGTCAATTAGTCTTGAAGGAAAGACGGCATCGCCTTAAGCACTTGGAGGAAAAGAGAGAGAGAGAGGAACGTACGTTGGAATTGCCAAAAGGGTGCGTTCTTCTTCTCTTTCCTCCCTTATATATGTTCCCTCCAAACAGGAATTGTGCCCCTTCATCCATGGGCCCTAATCTTATGGGCCGGGCGTTTAGGCCTAACATGGGCGGATGGGCCTTAAGCCCATCACATAAAACCATCATCTCCCACTCGCACATGGTGAGCCGAACAGGATTCTCTTTACCTCTCTTCAACATTCATACCGGTGAATAATCCGTGCGACCAGCATACTTTGAGAGCTCG
Organism: Eucalyptus lansdowneana; assembly: GCA_017140395.1. Lineage (NCBI taxonomy): Eukaryota > Viridiplantae > Streptophyta > Magnoliopsida > Myrtales > Myrtaceae > Eucalyptus > Eucalyptus lansdowneana. Next base: position 56,788,685 of record CM029487.1, read on the forward strand.
TTGCTATACATCTGTTAAGAATATATAGCAGCTCATAATGGGCATCACATCTTGAGTAGATTTAGTATGCAGTACCCTAGATCGATCGATCACATTTATATCTCTCTTAATCTCTTTTAAACAATGATATATTTATTGTATTCACAATTATGATTATCACAAAGACAATCATAATTGGTTAACCGGTGAATACAAAACTACAATGTGATTCTCCAAATTCGATCTTCCTCTTTCCTTCAAACTCTCAATTTCAGTTTAGCTTGCTTTTCTAGAAATGTTCCATTAGATCGAATGAAACTCATGACCATTGGCAATATCCTAAGATAGTAAACAATAAATAGAAATCTTGAGTATAAGTAAGAATCATGAGGGCACTCAAACTGAGGAACTCTATTCCTTAAGAGTCTCACACGACATAAAAGTTGAGATCAAACTTTTTGCCACTCTTATTGGTCGTCTCATGCATACGTAGTATGAAATACGTATTAAGGTATTAACTCCTTTCCCATGGAGCGTATGTCTATACCTTCAATACCGTACAGATGATAGTTCAGACATACCCAATGTCTAACGTGAGTTCACGTATCTACTCATTCACAAAATTCATCAGAACTCACATCTGGCATCTTAGACAAATAAAGTAAAATATGTGGGGTATTTTACTTACGGACATAGTAAATATTATGTCCTCATCTTAACACTCAATTAAGGCGACATACATATTTTAAGCTTCAGCTCTCAATTATCACATAGATAATAAGCTTATAAATAGTCTCATCTCTATTTATCACACAGTAAATAGAGACGATTACCCGTGTGAGTGGGCTAATCTTATATCTGTCCGACATACTTTCTCAACTTAAAGTAATGCACTGAGCATTAAGATGCATAAAGATCAAAACAAAGATTCATAGGCATTAATGATGAAAACACAAATTCATCAAATGTGAACACTTAGGGAAAATACAATATTAAGTACATCAGTCTCTACGCAATCCTAGAGATTTCATATGGTCACAAAATACATCTCTAGGTATTGGCTTTGTCATAGGATCTGCTATCATTCTATGCGTAGTATGTACTCTAAATTCGCGTTTTTTCGTGCAACCATATCTTTGACAAAGTTATACTTGGTATCTATATATTTGGTCTTGTCATGATATTTTGGATCTTTGGTGTACGCTTTTGCTGCTCGGCTATCACAGTTAACCAACAATGAATCTGCAGCACTTCCAATAACACCTAAATGATCCAAAAATCTCTTAAGCCAAACATCTTCTTATACTGCTGCTGATAATGCCACGAACTTAGTTTCCATCGTGGACAAGGCTATACACTTTGTTTTCTTACTGCTCCAACATATGGTGTCATTCTTCGGTAAGAAAACAAACCCAGAGGTAGATTTTTCTTTCATCTAAATCTCTTCCCCATTTAGCATCAGAATAGCCTTAGAGTCACAGATCATTTTCTTAATAACTCAGCGTATAATTAGCAGTCCCCTTTAGATACCTCAATATTGTCTTAATGGCTTTCTATTGTGCTGGACCTGGAATGAATTGGTATCTACTTACCATTCCAACTGTAAAACATATGCCAGGTCTTGTACACATCATCGCATACATCAAGCTCCCAACAACACTAGCATAAGGAACATATTTCATTTGTTCCTTCTCTTGTGGAGTCCCTGGACACAGTCTATGGCTCAATCATTCACCTTTTGCAATAGGAGTGTCTATGGGTTTACAATCTTGCATATGAAATCGTTCTAGAACTTTATTTATATATGTTTCTTGCGAAAGATATAACGATCTCTTCGAACGATCTCTTGAAATCTTAACTCCAAGAATGTATGCAGCCTTACCCATATCTTTCATCTCAAAGTTGGAAGACAACCAACTCTTAACAGTATTAACAAACTCCATATTACTTTCGGCAATTGGTATATCATCAACATATAATGATATGATCACAAATTGATCCTTGGATCTTTTGATATATACACAATGATCCTCATCAATCATTGTAAAATCATATGCCATTATGGCATTATGAAAACATATATACCATTGTCTCGATGACTACTTAAGGCCATATATCGATCTCAAAAGTTAACATACATTTTCTTCTTGGCCTTTCTTTATGAAACCAGCAGGTTGTTCCATATATATTTCTTCCTCTAATTCTCCATTGAAGAAAGCAGTCTTTACATCCATCTGATGTAACTCAAGATCCATACTAGCCACTATTGCCAGAATAATGTGAATCGAGGTAAATCTCACTACAGGAGAAAATGTTTCTTCATAATTAATTCCTTCCTGTTGATTATACCCTTTCACCACAAGGTGAGCCTTATGCCTTTCTATCGAGCCATCGGTCTTTCGCTTTATTTTGAGAACCCACTTGTTCCCAATAGCTTTGTGTCATTTTGGAAGATTAACCAGTTCCCAAACATGGTTTGACTTCATTGACTCCATTTCCTCTTCCATTGCATGAATCCATTTTTCCTTACTAGGGCAATTTAGAGCCTCATTAATATTTCTTGGCTCATCCTCATCTTGTGGAGCAATCATAAAAGTTTCCTCTTCAATGTTAAAACGTCGACGGGGAATACTTTGGCGACTTGTTCACCGCATGGGAGATTGTACACTTAGCACATCATTCCCCATTATGCTCCCACTAGGATTAGATAATGATGACGTCATCTCATCATGTGGTTGCAATTGAGAATGAGTTGAATTCAATTCATCACTTCTCATATTACTCCCACTTGGACGAATTCCACTAATATCATTATCTTGATCCAAGGTTTCAAATAGGGAATAATTTTCACATATTTCTCCCTTCTTAGGAAATTCATCCTCTAAGAATGTGACATCCCGTGATTCAAATTCAGTTATACTCCCACTTTCCTGCTCACCCATGAACACATACCCTTTTGAGTGTTCGGAGTATCTCATTAAAATACTCATATTTCCTTTGGGACCCGATTTCCCAAACTTGTGAGAGGACTCATGAGTATAGGCAGCACAACCCCATGACTTAAGAAAATTTAAGTTCGGTTTTCTACTTGTCCATAACTCATATGGAGTGGAAATAACTGATTTGGAAGGCACTCGGTTAAGTATATAGGCAGCAGTTAATAACGCATCACTCCAAAAAGTAATAGGTAAGTTATCATACGCCATCATGGACCTAACCATTTTCAATAGGGTTCTGTTTCTTCTCTCCGCAACACCATTTTGTTAAGGAGTATATGGAATAGACAACTGTCTTTCTATTCCTTTTTCATCACATAATTTTCTGAACTCATCAGATAAATATTCTCGACCTTGATCGGATCTTAAGCTTTTATTTTCTTGTCTAATTGATTTTCTTCCAAGTTCATAAACTTTTTGAAACAACATAATGCTTCAGATTTATGAGAAATCAAATAGACATATCCGAATCGAGTATAATCATCTATAAAAGTGATGAAATAAACAGCTCCATGCCTTTCTCTCACATTCATTGGATCACAGACGTCAGAATGGATTAAATGCAGAGAAAATTCAGCTCTTTTATCTTTTTTCTAAATGGTTTCCTTGTTGTTTTCCCTACTAGGCAATGCTCACATATGGGCAAATCGACTTTTTCAATGTTACCCAACAAGCCCTCTTTGGCTAGTTTATTCATACGTTGTTGGCTAATATGACCAAGTCTAGCATGCCACACATTCACATCATTATCATATGAAGTAGAAGACGTGAAAAAGGAATAACAAATATTGACATCACCACAGTCAACATTAAATACAATAAAATCATTCAGAAAATGACCATAACCATAGTAGTTTGTATCCAAATACAAATCTACACTTCTATTATGGAAGTTCACACTAAAACCAAGCTTAACCAACACCAAAACAGACACAAAATTTCGACGAATCTCCGGAGCATATAGAACATCAAGGTGCGTCCACCACGCATGTTCAATTGGCAGGTGCTAATCCCTTTAACTTTCAGCTCTGGAGTTATTTCCCACATAGATCCACTTAGTTCTAGTTGGTATCGTCGGAATTCCACGAAGGATTCTTTATCCTTCGCTATATAGTCTGTCGCTCCTGAATCTATAGTCAACAAAGGATTGGATTCAGCCAATAATATAGAACTTGACATATAAGCAAAGTTCTCAAATGTACAAGAGGTGTATACCTTCTTTAGCTCACGACAGTCGCGAGCATAGTGACCTCTCTTGTCACAATTGTAACACCTCACCCTTGACATTTTCTTCACTTGAGGACGTTTTCCTCTCTTGTGTTGGTTAACTCTTGATTTCTTGCAATAAGGACTTGATCCTTTGTATCCCCACATATTGAACGAATCAATACGTTTGCGCTTAAAACTCAAAGCCCTTTCTAAGCTAGAACCAGCATAGCAAATATCTATTTTCGGCTCAAATGCCGTTAGACGGTCCTCAGCTAGCTCGAGGTGGCACATGGCATCCTCAAGATCTTCCATAACATGGTCAAGAGCTTCTAGTGCTTCTAGCTTTTCCAGCACATATTGAATCTTCATATTCAATATTTCACAATTGTTGCCGTTCATATAAGCAATTACGTTCTTAGTTGCTGAAACTATCGATCTGAACACATCAGACATACATCCATGAATAATTAATGCCTATCATTTATGCATCCACTTTGCACGGACCCATCATATCAATGAACAATTTTAAGTAAGGTTTCAGAATCAAAAGGTCATTATGTTTCCAATTATCCTCCAAAAAATCTTAACTCAAAATTATTATTAATATAATTGTCTTATGCAAAATAAATTCTATGAAGTTACAAAAACTTCTATGAACTACCCATAGCAGTCAATAATAACATAAAACAAATAATATTCAACATCCAAAAGAATAACAATGCTTTTACATAATACAACTATCTATTACACTAAGTAATATATACAGAGGAAAAAAAAATCAACATAGAAAGAGATATTTACACCCATAAAACATCTCATAATTAATCTAAGAAATAAATAGGGAATGTCCATTCTAATCTATCAGTCAAAACATATGAAAAAACTGAAGGCACATTTGCCAACCATGGAAAAACTTTTGGAGAGCTTTCATGTCACTACTAAGGCACATTTACTCTGCGCCATGTGGCGCTCAATTTAAGGGTTGAAGTTTTGGTTAACTCAATCTTATAGTACTTTCTTACAAAAGCTTCCACTAGCCTCCTATAACCTGGGATTACGTTGACCTCCCATAGCCGATCTAACACTGCTTGCCATTCAAGTGGAAGAGTGTTCATCAAAGTCAGCACATTCTCAAAATCAGGCATAAGATAACCATTCCAGATGATTTCCTGTATCATCTGATTGACCCTGACCACATGTGATACTAAATCACCGTCATGCCACCGATAATTAGCTAAATCTGACATCAGCCTTTTAAGTCTTGCATTTCCCTCGTCCGTTCTCGGGATTGCAGGTATCCGTGCATAACGCATCATAGTTCCTGCAACAAATACAGAACTAAAAAATGGATTACTCATAATTCATAATTTACATAAGGGAAAATACATAATTTTTCAAAATTACAACAAATGCAGAATAAATAATGGATTACATATAACTCACATAGGCATAAATGAAAAAGAAACAAATTTTTTTTTTCTTTCGAGTCTACGGTCAACGGTCAACGATCAACGGTCGTCCGTCAACGGTTAACAGTCGTCCGTCAACGGCCGTCAACGGTCAACGGCCGGTCAATGGTCAACGGGTCAACAGGCGGCGGGTCGTCAGACCGGTTGGACCGGTCGGACCGGATGGACCGGTCGAGCCGGTTGAGCCGGGTCGGACGGATCGACCGGCACGTGCTGCGCGCGTACGCGGCACGCACTAGGCTTCCGCGCGGGTCAGGTCGGGTCCCCGGTTGGTGACCGGCCAGCCAACGGTCGACGGCGATGACGTCATCGGTGACGTCATCCTAGCGGTTATCGACCGTTGGGTGACGTCATGATGACGTCAGCGTGTGACGTCAGCACGCGTTGGTTCGCCGACCGGCGTGTGCTGGTTCGCCGGCGGGCGGCGCGCACGTGCCAGTTCGCCGACCGACGTGTGTGGCGCACGCGCTGACCGAGCCAGCGCTTCTGGCGTGTTGCGCCCACGCACAGCGGCTTCTAGCCGCGCGTGTGGGTGCGTCCGGCGTCGCCCGGCGGCGCACGAAATGTCGATGGACTCGTCTCGACGATCTCTTTCACCTTGTACTTTCAGAAATTGATTTCGACTTATGGAAACTCGAAAAAATGGATGAATAGTGCTCGGGTGTCGGGATTTCTCGCCCCAATCCATGTCGGCTAATTATTTTTGCGAAAAATCAATCAAAAAACATCAAAGGGGTTGGGAAAACATGAACTAGGGCTCTGATACCAATGTTGGGATTAACGGATTCCCAAAAACCGAATTCGACACTAAATCGAACCCCTAAAACGAATGCGGAAGACAAGCCCGGGGAAATAACGTATCACCGATCCTAAAGCACACCACGGATTTGAGCGTACTTTGTTAGCCGAAGATTAAACACCAATGCTGAAGATCGAGGAAGAAATTCTGATCTCTTTAGATCTGATGATGTCAATTAGTCTTGAAGGGAAGACGGTGTCGCCTTAAGCACTTGGAGGAAAAGAGAGAGAGAGGAACGTACGTTGGAATTGCCAAAAGGGTGCGTTCTCCCTCTCTTTCCTCCCTTATATACGTTCCCTTCAAACAGGAATCGTGCCCCTTCATCCATGGGTCCTAATCTTATGGGCCGGGCTTTTAGGCCCAACATGGGCGGACGGGCCTTAAGCCCATCACATAAAACCATCACAAGTTAATGAAAATTCTCATATAATTTGCGATATCACTTGAAGAGTGTTTCCAAACTCGGGTGGACAATGGATCACGAGAATCGAAGGTTGACAATCGGCGGATTATGGTTTGCTCGCAACAGTGGTCGATAGTGGCTCAACAAAGCGGCGCTCATGGCGATGGGGGCCGGCCGTTGATGTCTTGGCCAAGGAAAGCAGCTCGGTGGGGAGTGCTCTCGGTGGCAAGTCGGGAGAAACCACGGTGGGTTTTGCTTACGGTGTTGCAAGGGAATCTGTTGCGCTTCCAGCAAGACTCAACAAACCTGCAAATAATTCAAATTGGATCCAGCGAATTTTGTTGACTTCATTGGACCCACTGAGCAAGAAAGCCAAGACTAATGATACTGCCGTATGCGACGGAGACCAAGTGCTAGCAATTTAAACATGATAGAAGCTCGGTGGGGGGCAGCGAAATTCACTTGACTTGGTACAAAATTGATGGGCGCTCTGGAAATTCAACCGCCTGGGATCTGTTATAAAATCGCACATCGATTCCAAAAAAATAATGCTCGCAAACAATTCACCAGACAGAATATAGTAATAACAGAGCAGAATCAGATAAACACGCCAGAAAATTTGTTATCGAAGTTCATCCAAACCTGGGCTACGTCTCCACGTAGAGGCACTCTACGAATCCACTAGATTTCGAAAAAAGTTAGAATACAACGACAATATTCTCTCAAGATCAGGGCAAAAAGAGATTAAGAACTCTCATCAAGAAAAAAAAAAAAAGAGTCACTTTTTTTTTCTCTTTTTCTTGCCTCTCTATTTCCTTTTTAGCATCTTGAAGCTAGGGTCTTCACATCGCTAATATAAAGGTATCACTTTCAACCTAAAAGCAAATCTAATAGAAAAGACAAAAAAGCCCCTAAAAACAAATATTTGGCTTCATCTATAACAATCTCCCACTTGAAGACAAATATATCTAAGCACCAAGAAACTTTGCATCCATCTTCTTAAAAAAAAAAGTAGTTGAAAAACTTGTGCCTCTGCGATATTCCTCATCAATCAACATGAAGTAATACCAATGGTAGTAGTACAGAAAATATGCTTCTCTCTGTCTACTACCTTGGTCATCATGTCAGCTGGATTTTTCGAGCTATCAATCTTTTGTAGCTTTAACTCATTATCTTTCAATGCTGACTTGATAAAGTGATAACTCTTCTTGATATGTCTAGTTCATGAGTGATAAACTGCATTATTTGCTAAGTGCACTGCACTTTGACTATCACTCCAAAGCGTACTAACTGGCTATTTTCAATGAAACTTTTCCATATAATCTTGTAACCACATGATTTCCTTGGAGACTTCTGTAATCGCTACATATTCTACCTCTATCGTCGATAAAGCCACTACTTTTTGTAGTTGAGATACCCAACTCATTGCTGTACTTGCAATTGTAAAGACATATCCAGTGGTACTCTTACTACTATCTTGATCACCCGAATGATCTGCATCTACATAACCCTACAACTCTAGAGATGTACCACCATAACAAAGTGAGTAATTTGAAGTACCTACTAGATATCTCAATATCCATTTTACTGCATTCCAATGCTCTCTGCCCGGGTCCTGCATATATCGAATCACAACTCCCACTGTATGTGCAATGTCTGGTCTCGTGCTCACCATGGCATACATCAAACTCCCCACTGCTGATGCATATGGAACTACTGCCATCTCATCTTTCAAAGCTTGAGCGCTTGGACACATATCCTTGGAAAGTTTGAAGTGATTCGCTAGAGGAGTTGTAACTGGTTTTGTCTTGTCCATGTTAAATCTCTTTAACACCTTGTTCACATAGTCTTCCTACGACAACCATAATTTCTTATTTTTCCTATCCCTGATGATTTTCATGCCTAAAATATTTTTGGACTCTCCCAAGTCTTTCATAGCAAATTGTGATGATAACATCTTCTTCACTTCTATAATTCTCTTTATATTGGAACTAGCCACCAGCATGTCATCCACATATAAAGAGAGATACATAATTTCACCATTATCATAATTGCAAAAATAAACACAGTGATCAGATTTACAGTGTGCAAATCCTTTTTCTTACATGAAACTATCAAATTGTAGGTATCATTGCCGCGGAGCTTGTTTCAAGCCATACAAGCTTTTCTTCAAGTGACATACCATGTACTCCTTACCTTTGACTTCAAAACCCTTAGGTTGTGCCATGTATAGTTCTTCATCTAAGTCACCATGTAAAAACGCTATTTTTACATCTAACTGCTCAAGATGAAGATCCTCCATTGCAACTATACTCAGCAGAATTCTAATTGATGTTATTTTCACTACAGGTGAAAATATCTCGGAGTAGTCGATCCATTCTTTTTGAGAAAATGCCTTGACTACAAGGCTCGCCTTGTATCTAATACTACCATCTGCTTCATTCTTAATCTTGTACACCCATTTATTTAATAAAACTTTTTTACTTGTAGGCAACTTGGTTAACTCCCAAGTTTTGTTCTGAAGTAACGAGTTCATCTCGTCTTTCATAGCACACTCCCACTGCAAGTGAGACGTGTCTGCCTTTGCTTCATCGTAAGTCTCTGGTTCTCCTGAATCTGTATATAAGACATGGCTCAGAATAGTATTATTACTTTTGGCTTTCTTACATGTGTAGACCTCTTCAAGATAGGTACTTTAGGGTCGCTTGTTTGCTCCGCATCACTGCGTTCCTCTTGAACTTCCTATTCATTGATAATAGGCTCATCTTGAACCTCTCTTTCAAGTACACTTTGATCTACTTGAAACATATTCACGGACATTGTGTCTAATTCAACATATTCTGGTTCTACTACCTTCTAATGCTCTGTCTGACGATCTTTGTACATCTTTTCTTCATGGAATACCACATTGCGACTGTGGATGACTTTGTTATTCTCATAATTCCAAAGCCTATAGCCATACTTGTCACCACCATATCCGATAAATATATACTTCTGGGACTTAGCATCAAGCTTTTTTTTATCCTCCTTGTCAATTAAAGCATATGCAACACAACCAAATACTTTTAGATGTGAATAATTAATCTTTTTACCTGACCACCGTTCTTGTGGTATTTCTCCATCCAACACACTAGATGGACTTCTGTTGATAAGATAAACAACTGCATCAACTGTGGCAGCCCATAAGTGTAGCGGGAGACCCACGTGTAGCCTTATGTATCTCGCACATTCTAGAATAGTCCTGTTCATTCTTTCAGCTACACCGTTCTCTTGAGGAGTTCTAGGAACAGTCTTTAACCAGTGTATGCATTCTTGACTCAGATATTCTGCAAATTCCTTACTTGTATAGTTACCACCATTATCAGATTTCGGAGCTTTAATCTGATAACCGGTCTCTTTTTCTACCATGGTCTTCCACATTCTAAACATCCCAAATACTTCTGATTTTTCTCTAAGAGCATAGACCCAAATCTTCCTTGTTGCATCATCAATGAAGGTGATAAAATATCTCTTACTACCATAAGAGAGTTCCTGAGCAGGTCCCCATATATCAGTATGAACCAACTCTAACTGCTGGCCTTTATTTTGTAGCCAATTCAATTGAAAACTAACAGCCTTCTGCTCTCACAAAAATCTAACTCAACTTTTTGTAAACTTGGAAGTAATTTCCTTGAGTGTAACTGCTTTACACATTTTTCACCAAGATGCCCCAAACGATAATGCCAAAGTATAGACAAATTACCCGTAGCCATTGTAGTTGCAACCATATCACTGATATTGTCTCCTTGGAGAAGGTAAAGTATACTTGTACGCTTTCCCTTTGCTACTACTCTTGCCCCTGAGGATCTCTTCCACTCTCCGCATCCAAAGGTTATTACTAAACCTTCTTGGTCAAGTTTACTGGTTGAAATCAGATTTTTTTTTTTTTTTTTAAATTCCGGAATATGTCTAGTTTCACGGAAAACTAGACGTCCTCCACCTGAGATGTTCACAGTCACAATTCTTTTCCCAACAATGGGACACAAGTGGCCGTTTTCCACAACCACTTGTCCGAAATCTCCACTGGCATAATCATCAAATATGTCTCTTTGTAAGGTGTAATGAAAAGAAGCACTAGAATTAATAAACCATTTATCTGTCGTCAAGTCAAACATTGCGACAAACACAAGTTATCTAGCAAAGATTCATCGCTAACCACATTAGCTCCTTGATTCTCAACTTGCTGCTTCTTTTTGTAGGCTTCACACTGAAACCTCTAGTGTTCGGTTTTGTCAGTTTTGTGACAAAACCAACACTCATCTTTTGTAACCTGTCTCCCACCCCTTGATTGTGATCTGCTACGCCCGCTGAAATTTTTTCTACTTTTACTTCTTCCACGGTTCTCCATTGCGAGTGCCGTTGAAGATGTAGATGCAGAAAAATTATCTCCACCTGAGACTTTCCTTCGCATCTCTTCATCCATGATACTACTCACAGCATCATCAAGAGTTAAATCATCTTTCATGGTGCTCGAAATTCCATGCATTGCAGTATTGTAGCTTTCTGGAAGAAAACATCAAAATAATAAAGCTTGAAGCTTCATATCTAAATTTATGCCTGCGGATTCCAATTAACCCGTGACCTGCGTGAAACTATTAATATACTCTGCCACAGAACTTCTATCAGATAACTTCATATTAACCAGTTTCTTCAGCAAAAATACTTGATTTGATGTGGACGGCTTCTCATAAATATTCGTTAGAATACCCATGGCTTCTTTTGTAGTTTTTGCTTTCACGATGTGGTACCCTGTCTTTTTTGTCAATCCTAGACGAATCGCACCTAATGCCTTTCGATCAAGAATTTTCCAGCTTTTGCTGTCGGATCCACTTCCGCCATCTCGGGTTTTCAACCTTCAAGTGGTGTATAGAGATCTTTTTGATAAAGATAATCCTCTATTTGTAGTTTCCACCATCCGAAATCCTCCCCATTAAACTTATCGATTCTGATTTTATCTTCTACCATCCTGTTTGCTTTCAATCAAACGTCACCGAAAAATCTCGATGTTCTTGATTAGCCAACCTAGGCTTTGATACCAATTGTTACGGAATCGCACGTCGATTCTAAAAAAATAACGCTCGTAAACAATTCACCAAATAGAATATAGTAATAAAAGAGCAGAATCAAATGAACACGCCAGAAAATTTGTTATCGAAGTTCACCCAAACCTAGGCTATGTCTCCACGTAGAGGCACTCTGCGAATCCACTAGACTTCGAAAAAAATTGGAATATAATGATGATCTTCTCACTTCGATCAGGGCACAAAGAGATTGAGAACCCTCATCAAGAAAAAAAAAATCAATTTTTTCTTCTCTCATTTTCTTGCCTCTTTATTTCCTTTTTTAGCATTTTAACGGCTAGGATTTTACCATCGCTAATATAAATGTATCATTTTTAACCTAAAAGCAAATCTGATAGAAAAGACAAAAAAGCCCCTAAAAATAAATATTTGGCTTCATCTATAACAGGATCTACTGAACTGGATTGGGACTCAGCTGAGGAAAACTCGGCTGGGACAGAAAGTCAGGTTTGTGGTGACTCGCTGGACTTGCTCCTTCGCCCCGATGCAGGGCTGTGTCCTGGTCTGGTAATGCAGCGGGGAATTCCCACAATCTAGATGACTCACGAACGGCAGCAAGAGCTAAGGGATTCGTCAGATTGGAGCAGCTGGTCGTCGGTAGGTAGGCTCTGGTGGGACGCCGAGATCTGCCTGAAGTTCGCTGGGTTGCTGCTAGGATGCTTGGGGTCGGCTGGAGATTTCGCGACAGTGACGACGACGCTTGGCTAGCGTCGCGTGGAGCAACAAGAGGGAGTTGATGTAGCTGGTGATGGAGCTCGAACGTTGGCCACCCAGAGAGGAATTCGCCGGTTGTCCCTTTTATACGTGGCGTCCTCCCTATGTGTTGCCCAATAGTGGAGACGTCTGTCCTCCTCTCTCTCTCTCGTCGCTCCTCTCTTCTATGTATGCCGAGCTTCGTCTCTGTTTTTCTCTCTTGCTTTCTTGTGGCCGTGTATCTCAATTTTGTGGCTTCTTTTCTGTGAGCGTATTGTGGTCCTTTTATAGGTGAGGGCGCCTTGGCCATCAAGAGAAGTGAGTAGATCTTCTTTCCTTTTATGGGTGCTTCCGGACATATATTTTATTTATTTCCTCACTCTTTATTGCTCTTTTCCCGCACGTATATCTCCTTTTTATATTGGTGTATCTCTTCCATCGCGACCTACTACCTCGAGGGTCAATGCCAAGGGAATAAGTTTAGAGGTAATTGCTTATGAGATAATCCGTCTCTTGTTGGACGCCTTTAGTAGAAAGTCAATGACTGATTAGTTGCATATTCTAGTTACTCTGTGATCCCTGCACTTAGCATCCTATATCCAAAGCTCCACAATTCATTGAAGTTAGGTGATAACTAGCTCCATTACAGATCTCCAATGAAGTTGTGTCAAGAGCCGGACTAAAATTATCCTATCATTACCAGTTCGAGTCCATCCGATACCGAATAAACTCAGTCCACATAAAAGAATCAAAAAATCAGAAGGCTTCATGAATCTCGACGTGAACGCCGCTGTAAATCATGACCCCATGAAGTCTGGACACAAAAATGACAGCGCTAGACTCGTCAAGCGCATGGAGCAATCGCAGAATCGAAGTACTCTGACATAGTTTGGCGGCCGACTCGGGAACGTCTCGAGCTTTCCGGCCGATCGCGACTGCGAGCTCCACCTTGTGATCAAGGGACAGCAGGGGAGGCGGCACCTCGTCATCCCTCCATTTTCCAAATACGAAGACAGCTTCAGTAACAGCACCACCTCCTAGCCACAGGACAACGTGTGCACGAATCGTCGGTGTCGAAAAATGGACCCAAACAAAGGAACTGATTCAAGATGTATAGCCACCGAGTACGGCGATCTTGGTAGAATTCAAGAAATTGACGAAGGCAGACTGTACCCTCAAAAAGAAATTTCTGAGTTCCTTGGCGTGGGCGGCGTAGTTGCAGCCGATGGCGACACTCTTGGTGCCGGCTTGGAGCAGCTTTTGAAGTCCTCTAAACTTATGGGAAATACACCTAAATCTATCCATTGCAGGACCTTTCCCGCCTCCAGGGATAGGTCGCGACGGTACTATGCATTGAAAGGCTATATATAGAAATCTTGGTTACTTAAAGAAAACAATATGAGCTATTATATAGAAAACAACCAACAATACTAAAAGGATATTCAAATGATAGTTCCAACTAGCATAATTTTTTTTTTTTTTTGGGACTGGAGAAACTGCTTTGGCCGACAGCTGCCACGTAAACTCCCAGATGGCGCTAGCAGGGAAACTACCACCCCGACGCCACGTGTAAATCGCCTAATGATCCACCAGCCTCTCTGCAACTTGCGTTGCAGGGGCTTCGAACTCTCGACCTCCCGTCTAAAGGTCTAAAGCCTACGCAGCGAAGCCATCATAGCTGGTGGTTCCAACTAGCATAATTGATAACAAGTCAACATTTAAATGAGTTTTTTAAAGCTTGTCAATGGTGCAGCCTGTTGGGCATCAAAGAAGCAAACATATATAATTCATTCAATGAAGGACTATGACTTTATATCACTATCGACGGTTGGTAAAGAGAGGGAGTGGCTATGGAATTTATTATTAACAAAGAGTTATGGCCACAACCAATTGTGGCCACATCTTTACATTGTGATAGTGAGAACTATATCTAAGGCATATTAAATCTAAACATACTAGTTTGTGACATGAGTATATTCAATAATTAATTATTACTGGAGTTATTGTAGTAATTTATGTTCGGATAAATAATAACTTGACTGATCTATTCATTAAGGGACTCTTGAGAGGTTTCATTGAAAACACTGCTAAGGGAATGGGTCATAGACCAATTGATAATAGTCAAGCAAAATGGCAACCCAACTTTATAATTTCTAACAAAATTATTAAAGTTAAATGGGTAACACCAAGCTAACTTGATGGTGATCGAGTACTGGGGCAAGGTTAATACTCATGGAAAGTTAAGTGGATGAGTGCAAGAAAACACTCTTAATGAAGTTCAAGGTCTTAGAAAAGCAATGCCAAGGTAACAAATTTGGGAACTTCACTTATATGAACATAAGAAGTGGTGCTGTTTCTAATAAAAGTTGGACGAACTTTTGTAAATGTTCATAAATTCAGGAGGGGTACAAGGTCATAAAAGTGCTTAGGCATATGCAATTTCTAACTGAATGTGTATAAATTCAAAAGTGTGATAATTTGATTAACAAGTGAAATCATTGTTCAAAGTTTTATCTACTATTGATTTCGTGAATGGAATTATTTACACTAATTGAAGTCAAATAGATGCATTCCTGTATGTATGAATTTATCTAAATTAGTGTATATAACAAACTAAATGGGGGATTGTTGAAATAATTTATTATTGTAAGAGAGGTATCCTTTGGTTAAGGAAGACATGACTCTTAGTTATGAAAAAAATAAAAATATGACTCTTGGTCCTAAAAGAAGGTTATCGATAGGTATGAAAGAAAATTATTCTTGACATGAAAAGTAGTGATTGTTGGGGATAAAATACCTATTCCCAAGAAATGTGTTGATCGGTTGTCTATGAATAGAGACTAGTTCATAAATTATTCATAATAACCACAATTATTCATAAATGCTTCTTCTTCAGAAGTCTTTCATTTTCTCTTTTCATACACTCAACTTTAACACATTCAAGATGAAATTCTAAAAGAGAAATTAAGGGTGCGCATGACAACCATTCTGTTCAAGAAATAGTTTTTAAAATAGAAATAGATTTTTCTATTTATATTTTTAGAAGAATTTCTAAGCAAAAATAACCGTTTGATAACGATACAAAATTTCTACTCTAAACATAGAAATTCGTTTGATAACGACACAAAATTTATTCTTTTCGGACGGCGGACCGGTAGATGGTGGTGACGATGGCGCGGTGACGGTGCGGCGCGGGTGGCGAGCGGTAGCAGCAACCAACGGCGATGGCGGCCGGCGTGAGGTGGCGGCGACCGTTAGCAAGTGACCAGCGGTGGTGGGGGTCGGCGAGCGGCAGGCAACCGATGGATGATGGTTGGTGGCAACGGATGAAGAACCGGTTGACGAACGATAAGAAATTTTTTTATTTCTCATTTATGTTCTAGAAATAGAGAAGTAGAAAATTTCTACTTCGATTTCTATTCCAATTCTATTTATGGAATATAAATCTATTCTAGAAATAGAAAAATGGAATAAGTTTATCAAACGGATTTCTATTCTAAAAACAGATCGGAATAGAAAAATTGTTTCGAAATAAAAATTATTGGTTGTCATGCACCCCTAAGTAATTGTTGAACTTGTTTATTTGCAGCTTTGGTTTATATCTTGGAAGTATATTTGTTCTAAACCCCATAGTGACAATATTGGGGGCAAATAATACCTTAAAGGACAGTGATCGTCATTACGTTTCAAAGCATCAACAATCTATCTTATTCAGCAATCAAATTTCACTAACACCTTTTTCTCTAATATTTTACCAATGTCAATCTTCTCTTAGATCGGTTGCTCATTGGTTACTAAACCAAAACTTAGTATTGCGAGGAAGATGCAGATTATTGGATTTAATTATCTTGGGACAAATGGGATTGTATATGATTTTTCGTGTTATGAACATATAGTAGATTGAAAATTGGTGCCACCCAACTAATGAAAGCGGATCTTGGTCCATGGAGTCCCGAGAAGGTAAGAACTCCGGCCCATCCGATGCTTCTTCGGCCAAGCACATTGGAATATTCACCTCTTAAGCAATGTTAACATAAATCTCAGAGACACTCGACGACAAGCTTTATAAATATTTGAATAGTCATTTATTATGAACAGAAATTAAAAGATTCTCTATACCTGACATTGAACTGGTGGTTGTGTTTGTTTGACTTTTAGGTCTCTGGTACATGGCTTTTTCTTAATTTTGTAAAATGGAAATAATACCCATATCTTTGAACAGGGAACGCGAATCAACAATTGGATCGAAAAAGAAAAAGAAAAAGGTGATAAATTACCTCTATGTAATAAAGAAAGTACTGAGATATTGTTATTGCTTCGCCAATCTTTATACATCTTTGATTGACTCTAGACTCGTCCATGGTAGCCAAAGGTCTATGTATCATTGCACCGAAAATGAAATTTTTAGTGTTTGTCTTCGAATTATGGCTTGGTTATGTTTAAACTTTGAATAATCTAATAATGATTATTTTTAATGTCTAAATTTTTGCGATCCGATTATTAATTTATTATATAGAAAATTAGGGATTGATTTTTAACCCCTAAACAAAAACATTAGGACCAATGATGGATGGTTTTGAGCTTAAAATTTGATAAATTGAGCCTGTAAAAGGAGAGAAAATTCGCCTAAGCCTAGGGGAGGTATAGGCTGAAATTCATAGGCTTAAAGGGCTTTGATTGGACTGTTTTGAACTTAATTCAGTCCATCGAGAGTTAATTAGAGACAAGCCTTAGGTTATTAGAACCCATCACATTAGAAAATGATTAAGTTAAGCCCATGATATTGAAGTTAACCTAGATTTGCATTATAAATCGAGCATTATGCCTCACAAATTAGAGGTCAGCAAATTATTTCTCAAAGCACACAAATTAGAGGTCGGCAAATTAGGGTTCATTAGTTCCCGGTAATTTCATTGGGGAATCTGGAACCGGTTCGGCTGGTGCTGCAATTGGGGATTGGACCGGTCTGGTCCAGTCCAGTCCGATTCCCAGTCGGTCCAACAAAACCGATGGACCGTGCTTGTCAGCCAAGTCGAGGGTGATAAATCGGAGAGGATGGCCATGGTAGGGTTGGGGTGGGAGGCAAACCACCGGGCGAGGGAGAGGTGGAGGGTGGATATGATGGGGACGTTGCCGAACAGATCGAAGTCGCGGGACGTTCTCGACGCCCGGTGGGAGCAGGGGAGGGGCGCATGGAGGAGCGACGTGTGGAGGAAAAGTGTGTCAGTGACTCAATGGGACATTGCTTGGGACTTTGGTGAGGATGGGGACTTTGTTGACCGAGAGCTTGCCTTCGGTGAGTTCGAAGGGGTTCCGCTGGGTGGAGAGTGGCTTGGCTGGGTCGTTTGGTGGGTGCCATTATCAGCAGAAAATGAAAATGGAGAACTACTACACGAAAGAGATAAACGAAGCTACTGGAAGAGAAATGCAGGACTAGAAAAATGACAGAGTTCACATGAATCTGCAAAAGGAAGGGTCACTAATTAAGCTTTGTACGGATTGATGTGAGAAGACTATGGATTGATGTCAGAGAGAGAGAGAAATTGGAAAGACAATGTACTTTTTTCTTCCTTAAAAAAATGAAGGAGGTAAAAAGGAAGATACAGGATCAAGAAAAAACATTCTCGAAAGATTAAAAAATATCCAGAGTGATCCGATTCTCACTCTAAAATTGATAATTGAGAATTTGATTGCCCATTATTGGTTCCACTTTCATGGAATGGAGAATACACTGTCTAATTTGGTTTGGGCAGTTCCCGATTTGGGCAATTCTGTTGCACACCTGTAATTCAGGTACACGGCCACAAAAGAATTAAGAGAGAGATCGTGAGTGGGAGAGAGGGAGAAATTGTAACTGCCCTCAGAGACTGAAGATGGTGATGAAGCGGTGATTTTTGTAGTCCTTCTCGTGACTGTCAAGTTCAACAAAGTGAAGCTTTTCCCGGCCACAATACGAAGGAAAAGACAAAAGGAGGCTACGGACTCAACACAAAAGTCGAGAAAGATAGGCAATTGAGCCTTTCTCCGCGCCGGACCCACGACAAATCCAGGAGATCCTCCTCGGCATTCCACGAGTTCATCACCACCGCTGCAACTTGGCGAACTTCCCCGGTTCCTGTGACGTTCCAGCAGTCCCCTCACGCAGCTGCGCTCTCACCGTCTGCTGCTGTGCCCCCACCCTTAGCAACGCTGCTCCCTTCGCTGTCCAGCCTTGACGTCGCGAGCTTGCTGCTTGAACTGACCGTGAGCCGCAGAGTCCCAAGCCCCGACGATTGAGCCGCTGCCTTGGCCGTGGATCCTGCAACATCAGCGACTAGATCAATATCAAGCGTTACCATGAGCCTCCAGGGAACGACGAGTAACCAGCAACCCAAGTCGACTCCTAGTCATCGTTGCTGCATCTGAATCTGATTTTAGAGGCATCCCTCCCCGTGAAGTCACGTTCCCATAAGTAGTCCCCTTGATGAGCACAAGTTACTGACGTTTTCTTCACCAGCTAGCAGTTCACCGTGAGCACCTCAACCAAGAGTTACTAGTCGTGAGCCGCCCCCAATCGCCTGCTGCCGGTGCCACCCCGAGGAGCTGGTCACAATCTTGGTGCGATTGCACTTGGTTTAAATTTGGAAATAAAATTTTCAATGTTGAAGATATTGTTGCCGATGCTGATTGATCTTGATTGATTTTTGATTATAGGGAATATTTTGTGGGAATATTATGTATATCTTTGGGATATTTTTATTCCTTAGTTATTTAGACACCTTGTATTATAAATATGTTATAATTACATACTGAAAGAATCAATAGAAAGCCGTATATAATTCTCCCAAATTCCTATAGCTTTCTACTTTTCTGACATGGTATCAGAGCCTCCCGCCTTGGCCTAGCTTCCGCAAAGCCTTTTTTTCTTTAGGGAGGTATTATGTCAAAGATTGAGGATTTAACTTCCGGTGTTTTTGGGGGAGATCAATAGTCTCTCACGAATCAAAGAGGAGACACGATCCCTGTAGAACATCAAACGAATCCGTTAGAAATTGAAGGCCAAATGGGCCTCGCGCAGCCCAACACAGGATTTAATCCTGGAAATGTCTTTGCAAGCCTATATATTCGGTGGGTATTTGTACCAATTCAGCCAAATCAAGGAGGCCCAACCCAGAGCCCAGCTCAAATCGAGCTTGGAAGGATTAGTGGGCTGGAAGAAAGCCCATCGCACATACCTGGAGCGGGTCCTGGATATGGGGCGAGCTGGACCTTCCCAGGCCACAGTGGATTGGGTTTTGGATATGGGGCAAGCAATCCCTACCCGACCTACGGACCTAGATTTTTTCCCTTCGCAAGTCTTGCTAGAATCAGCGGCCAGCTAGAACCTGGAGACTCGTTGTACACCGCCATCGTCGATGGACCAGAGCTGCGCTTGATCTCTCAGCAGTTGTCAGGATTGGAGAATTACTCCCTATGGTCTTGTGAACTCCGGCGAGTACTCGTGACAAAGGACAAAGATGGTTTTTTGGACAGCACCGTCCTGATCCCATCCGACGACTGACTTGCATGGTAATGGCAGAAGTGTAACGAGCTTGTTCGAAACTAGATAGGAAATTGTCTCACGGTGGAAGTTGTCGCTGGGGTACCACCGACCGAAGATGCAAAAAATTTTCGGGAGAACTTACGGGAGATGTATGGTAAGCTAGGTAGAGCAAAAATATTCACACTGACTCAAGCTTTATCATATCTCAAGTAGGGAAATTTGTCGATCTCGGCCATCTACAACAAACTATCTGCCCTATGGAACGAAATTGAAATGGCAGAGGAAAAATTAGAGGGACACAAGGCGACCTTGGCTCAATACCGGGCCATGAAGGACTGAGAGAAGGTTACAAGGTTCCTGCTCGTGCTGAATGAGATGTACTTACTGTTTTGTAGCCAAATCTTGGCCATGGATCTGATTCCTCCGCTTGGCTGATATACCAGCTTGCTGTTCAAGAAGAGTCTCAGAGGCTGGCGTCGTCTGAATATGTGAAGACGGGTGACTCCGTCGTACTCGTGGCCTAGGCTTTGTCAAAGCACCGACCGGCGTCTTCAAGATCTGGCTATGGAGGACAGCCGAAGAAACCAAGGGCGCTAGGGTTGCGGGAGGAAGAAGAAGATGGTTTTTATTTGCCTCAAACGGATGGCCAGGATTATTTAGGGAGATCGGACGGCTCGGGCGGTTCGCAAGGGACGAACGGCCGAAATCTGATCTTCAGATTTGATGGTGGAGGCTCCTTCGCAAGATCGGACGGCTCACCTTTCGTCCTTGCAGCGCCCAGATCCGACGGTCCATTAGCGTCTATCTTGAAGTGATCCAGTGGCCAAAATTCGGCCACATCCTTGAACAGAAATAATTCAAACAAATGGAAAGGTAAATTTTGTGATTATTGCAAAAAACCTTATCATACCAAATAAAATTGTTGGAAATTGCATGGAAGACTAGGGGAGAAGAAGGAACGAGAATTTTCCGTTGCAGTAAATGCTAAGGTCAATCAACCCATCAACAATGATCAACTCTTGCAAATCATGAGGACCTTAAGTCAGATGGGAATTCAAAAAAAGATGCATAGCTATGCGTATTTCTTATTATTTAATGAGTAATATTTCGAGCAACGCATGGATTATTGATTCAGTGCTAGTGACCATATAGTCTATGATGAATGTTTCTTTTCTAAATTTGACAAGTCCTCAAGTCATACTTCCATTCGTCTTCCAAATGGTAGTGATATTTCGGTAAATAAAATTGGGGATGTTGAGCTTAGTCCTTCCAGCACACTCAAAAATGTCCTTTTCATTCCCAATTTTCAATTTAATCTCATCTTTGTATCTAAATTTGTGAAGACAACCTCTGTCGAGTCATTTTTGATTTTGACGTTTGTCTCTTTCAGGCCCTTTTGACTAGGACATTGATGGGCTCGGGTAAAAATTTCGAAAGACTTTATTTCTGGACAGCATTTCCAAAAAAAAATTCTTTCAATAAGAGCATCTTATGTAATGCCAATTATAATAAAAATGTCTCTTTATCCCATCAACGTCTAGGCCATAGTGCCGTTTTTCCTTATCCCAAGTGCCATATATGTCCATTAGCTAAACAGTCCAGAATGTCTTTTCCACAAAGTACATCACGTGCTGCTAGAGCCTTCTCACTATTACACATGGACATTTGGGGCCCATATCACACCCCTCATCGTGATGGGTCACGCTTCTTTCTCACCATCGTGGATGACCATACTCTAGCAACTTGGGTTTTTCTTATGCAGTCCAAAGTCCAAGTGCTTTCACATCTAAAAAATTTTCTTGTCCTAATCAAAAATTAGTTTAACAAATCCGTACAATAGGTTCATACTGACAATGCATGTGAATTCTTTAATCATGAATGTTCTTCGTTGTTCATTTCCAATGGCATTCTTCACGAGAGCTCTTGTGTCTATACTCCTCAACAAAATGGGGATGTAGAAAGAAAACATCGTCATTTGTTAGAAGTTGCTCGAGCCCTTAAGTATCAAGCTTCAATTCCTAAAATGTTTTGGGGAGACTGTGTGGTCACATCGGCATACCTAATCAATCAAATGCCATCTCAAGTTTTAAATGGAAAGACTCCATTCGAGTCATTATTTGGGAAACGTCCTGACATTCGTCACCTTCATGTTTTTGGGTGTTTATGCTATGTATCTACTACGGGCCCTTGGGACAAATTAGGTCCCCGCACCCTTCCCTGCATATTTATCTGATATCCTACCCTTCAAAACGGATATTTGGTTCTTGATCCATCTATCGGAAAATTCTTCGTCAGTAGAGATGTCATCTTTCATGAAGATGTTTTCCCTTTCAAGAATAGGCTATCTTCATATCAACATGATGATCCCCCTACATCTTCTCATCCTTTTTTGAAAGAAGATGATCCTCCACAGGCAACGATGATTATGCTTCCACAAGTAATATCACCTATGTCATCTTCAGATGACAATACACATGTTGCATTGAATAGGGATAATGAAATTTCCAGTCTTCCTTCATCCGAAAGACCTGACTCTTCGGAATCCAATATTCTGGCGAATGATACTCCTATAGACTCATAGGTTGATGTTCCATCTGAACCAACTAATCTTCGGCAATCAAGACGCACAGTTCGACCACCAACATGGACAGCGGATTACGTTTGTTCTTCCTAAAAAAAATGTGGTACACAATATCCTATTTCCTCCTATGTTAGTTTCGCTAATCTCTCCCCTGAACATAAGTGTTGTGTTAGTAGGATTTCTGAACAACAGGAACTCTCATCTTATGATAAAGCTGCCAAGGATCCTCGTTGGCAACGAGCTATGAAAGATGAGTTACAAGCTCTCATAGAGAATGAGACTTGGGATATTGTCCGTCTACCTCCCCATCATAGACCCATAGGATGCAAATGGGTATACAAGATCAAATACAAAGCAGACGGATCCATTGAGCATTACAAAGCCAGATTAGTTGCAAAATGATTTACCCAGAAGGAAGGATTTGATTATACAAAAACTTTCTCTCCCGTTGCCAAAGAAGTCACCGTATGACCCTTTCTTTCTATTGCCACCATTCGTAATTGGCCTCTTCATTAAATGGATGTCCACAATGCTTTTTTACATGGGGATCTTGAAGAAGAGATTTATATGGATATTCCACCGGGATTTCGCAGACAGGGGGAGGGCAGCATGTGCCATCTTTGTAAATCCCTATATGGGCTCAAACGGGCTTCTCGTCAATGGTATGCCAAGTTTAACAATGCACTTACAACTGCAAAATTCCGGCAATCTAAGCATGAGTATGCTTTATTCACATGGAAACAAGGTATGTTCTCAAGCTACTTACTTATATATGTTGACGATATACTCATTATGGGAAATGATGCGCCTGCCATTGAGAAATTTAAGGAGTATCTGCATTCTACCTTTCATATTAAGGATTTGGGATCTCCCAAATACTTTCTTGGGATAGAAATTGCGCGGTCAAATAAAGGCATATCTCTTAGCCAACGGAAATTTGTCTTAGAAATTGTATCAGAAGCGGGTTTGTCGAGATCTAAGCTAGCTATTATTCCAATCGATTAGAATATCAAGTTAACAATAGTTGATTATGACAAAGGATTGTCGCCCATAAACAAGGATCCTTTGCTTAAAGATCCTTCTACTTATCAAAGACTCGTTGGAAAACTTATCTATTTGACCATGACCAGGCCAAACATTTGTTATGCAATTCAGATTCTTAGTCAATTTATGCATGCTCTGAAACAATCTCATATGAATGCGGCATTAAAGATCATAACATACTTGAAAGGGTGTCCTGGATTGGGAATATTGCTATCCCGAGACAACAATATGGAGATGACAGTATATTGTGACATGGATTATGCTCTTTGTCCCATGAGTAGAAGATCGGTTACAGGATTCTATATAAAATTGGGAGATTCTCTAATTTCATGAAAGACGAAGAAATAATCAACCGTATCTTTATCATCTACCAAGGCAGAATATCGAGCAATGACAAAGACTAGTTGTGAGATAGTCTGGATAAGAGGCCTTCTTTAAGATCTTGGTGTATGGATAAAGGAGCCCACTGTCCTATTTTGTGATAATGATGCTGCACTTAAGCTTGCAATGAACCCAGTATTCCATGAAAGGACGAAGCATATAGAAATTGATTGTCACTTCATCCGAGACAAAATCCAGAGTGGGGTGATTAGAACAAGAGGGATAAGAACGGTAGAGCAACTCATGGACATTTTTACCAAGGCTTTATGTCAAAGGCAACATTCGTATCTACTAAACAAGCTAGGTGTCTTCGATGTGTACAGACCACCGAGCTTGAGGGGGAGTGTTGAAGATACTCGTAGCCAATGTTGATTGATCTTGATTGATTTTTGATTATAGGGAATATTTTGTGGGAATATTATGTATATCTTTGAGATATTGTGTATATTTTTATTCTTTAGTTATTTAGACACCTTGTATTATAAATAGATTGTAATTACATACTGAAAGAATCGGTAGAAAGTAGTATACAATTCTCCCAAATTCCTATAGCTTTCTACTTTTCTGACACTCAAATTAAGTAAAGTGCATATCTCTAGTAGATTTATAATATTTAATTGCCTTATTTGAGCGATTCAATTTGTTTTGCAATTGGTTGATATATGCCATTAGGAAGTAAGTATATTCTATTAGACATTTAATTAAATAATGTAATATCAAAAAAATCCTAAGACGTCCCCTCTCAAGTTAGGAAACTTTCCTAACTTAACAATGTATCTAGGTGGCCGTTCGATCACTAACCACGAGATATGATGCCCGGGGTGTCGAAAATCTTCCATTCTATTCATAAAATTTACCCATTTCCAAATTTGAACGGATAACCTTCCATCAATATCTTTAACCACTTGGATATGGTCGTTGGTTATTTTGTGCCCCTTTTTGAGATAGATAACATAAGATTGTGGATTGCATTATTTTAGGATCATTTAAATGTGTGACATACTAAGATAGTTACATTTAATATTTGCCCATCATTAAATTAGATCATATTAGGTTTATTTAACTATATGTCGTGTGTGATGTTAGTATAGACATGTGGTACGTCATTGCATTGCACGTAGGTGAGGTTTCATTAATTATGTGGAAATCCCCAAAAAAATTCAAGTAACTGCGTGTTGATTAAAGATCATATCTAGGGTTTTTGATGTGATTTTGAGCTAACATTACACATACTTTCATTGCTATGAAACAAGTTTGGTAATTTCTTTACTACTTTACTCGGTATTAAATTGGTGGTTTACGTATCTGTATAGTCACCTCACATGTTTAGAAGTAATAAAATGGATTTAAGTTGTCTGCTAAATATTTTTGTTTAAAAGAACAGTACTGAAAGAGTATTAGAGAAATCTATCTCTGGTTCGTAGGAATAAAGTATTTCTCACAATACTTTAGTCAGATTTCTTATCGATCCACTATAAATTGATTAGTGGCGATTTTTGAATGAAAATTGTTTGCATGTTAAGAACTAAAACCCAAAAGTGCTAATTGATATGGGCTCGAGTTAGGCTTATGCTTAATAATTGGCAAAAGAATAGTACAAGTGTCAAAACTTGGCACGGGGACACTTAAGTACCAAAATTGATGAAAAGTATATTTAAGTACCACTTTTTTTGAAAATTTGGATACTCGAATGTCAAGTTTGATGACCCTAGCCGGAAATCCTACGTGACAATTTTTTAATAAGACAACTCACCTACGTGGCTCGTTGGAAAGTTGAATTAGCAAAGAAGAGCCAAAAATACGTCGTTTTGCCTCTTTTTTGAATCTTAATATAAATATTAATTAAATTAAAAAATTTTAAGAAAAGGGGATGAGGGAGAAGGTGAGGGCTCAGCCCTTGCCACCGCCTCCCCACCGTTGCCGACCCTTCTTGGCAATGGTGGGGGAAGGGTCAATTGGGGTTGCGGGGCCTTGGTTAGGGGCTAGCGACCCCGATTGATTAGAAGCGAGGGCTTGCAAGCCCTCGCCCAAATCTAGGGCGAGGGTTGTGGCCTTCTTACAAATCCGGTGAGGGTTGTTGGCCCTCGCTTGGCTGGGCCAAGGGCCACCGCTGGGCCGGCCCACTAAATCCCTAGGTGCACTTTCGTGGTAGGTCGCAACAACTATATTTTAGTTTTTGTCAAACTATGGGATAAAGTTTAAACTTTTATGGCTAAAGGGTTAAGTATAGCTGAAGAATTATCACTTTGGGGAGAAACTACACACTAGGCCAAAAAAAATAAATTGATATTTCATTGTTTTTTACTTCTTTGTATTCAATTTTATTTCGCTTAGTCACCTACAGTAGCTCAATTGTACCAGCTTATGCCACGTATTTCTTGAACTTAGTAGCCCCATAACATCTGATACAGAAAGAGGGTGTGCACTGTTAGACGACTACGGCTTATGCTCAAAGACTAGTTCCAGGATGTGGGATCAACATCTCTAATTGGAGGAGCTCTAAAGAGTTTTGGTGCTATGAACTTGAAGTGAGGCTCTTTAGGAAAGGGTTAAATATTTCCGGTTAGCCTGATGTAGTCGGCAATCCCAGTTAAGAGGCCTATTGGGGCGCTGCCATTCCCTGTCCATTCCCAGAATAGGCCACTCGTGAAGTATGGGATCCCGGCTCGTCCGTCAAGTTGCTGGAGGAATGTCTGGAGGTAGTCCACATTCAGGTCGATCCGGCTTTTATCGGAGGTTGCTATGGCGAAGGGTCTACGGTCGATGATGAAGCTTTCAACTCCCACCTTCGCAAAAGGATTGTCTCTTCCCTCTGTATCATTTTGGCCGAATGTAATGAACGCGGTGGCAGCTACCAAAGCTTCTACAACGTGGTGCACACCGATCTCTCTGCTGAACCGGGGGTCCGGAGTCCAGGGTGCAGTCAACAACCTCACATGCGAATGGATAGATTGCTTGTGTTGATTTCAGAGCAACCGCAAAGAGGATGACAAAGAGAAAGAGCTTAGTAGGCCTCATTCTTGCAAATGATGATTTTATAGCTCTTGATGTGCAATCTCTTAAGTCTATTCGTTGACTATATATAAGGTCTGTCAGCGATGAAATGAAATATGTTCAATTTAATGTCTCGATCGCAGATTATTTCTTGCACAAAGAATTGCTAGGTTAGTTCTCGATACAAATTCAACGATTACATTGGTCTCTTTTCCACGTTTTTAGTTAGAGTTTGTCCCATGTATTGAGACTTATGGGACGTCTTCTCTCTACAGAAGTCCGAAGCAAGGCGTAACCACCGATTAGCTCCTTTCATTTTTCTTGGCAGACACTAGATCTTCATGTACCAATTGCCAAGAAAACGCTAATGCAATCTAACAAGCATTACTTCATAACTAAGTTCAGTCCAACCTCGCCCCCTTTCCCTCCTCCTCCGCACACATGCACACGCACCAAAAAAAAAAAAAAAAAAAAAAAAAAAAAAAAAAACGTAATTTCATTCTACTACACTAAGTCAATTGTAATTTTGCCCCTTCATGCCTCTGTCTTAGCCAAACGTCCTATCTTCAAGCGGTGGAATAGAGTTTTTCAATAAGAGAACAAATCAATCAGCCATGTGATGATATCTTCCCTCGCCATTGGACTTCCTTATTCCTCCAAGTCAATCACCTAGGATATGGTTGAAAATGTGGGCCAAAGTCGAGCTTCCGATTTTATGCATGAAAAATCTAGGACGGTTATCATATAATTGCACATTACGATTTAAAGACCCATATATTTCAATTGATTATCAATCTAAGTCTTAAGGAATAAATATGGAAAGAACAAATTCTAGCGTTTTCGAAACAAGAGATAGCTCTTTGCAAATATTAGAAATTACTTTTTATAGAATTATTTTCCTTTTGCAAAAATCCTTTTTGTTTTCTCTTTCACAAAAGAAATTTCCTTTTTCTAGCTCAACAACCCTTTCTTGTCTCAAAACACCTAGCTCTTTCAATTTGGAAACTTCCTTTCACAAATCAAAGATTTTCCTGAAACCATTTTTGTGCATTGCACAATTCATTAATAAATCCTTTCGTATTATCAGAATTTGAACAATTTATCTCATCTTCCTCACATTGGATGTCGACCATCAAATAGAGATGTGCTTATTCCCCAATCTCATCGTCATTGGATTCACATTGAGTGTGATTTCATGGTTCCACTTGTGAGGATTTGGCACACAAACACAACGAAATAGAGAATAAAAGTGAGAAAGAGAAATTGAGACATGAGAATTCATCCTTAAACTAGGCTTACATCTAGAGGATTACACTATAATTAGCACTAGCAGCTCTCTGTTACAACTCTCAATACAAGAGAAAGAGATTTTATATAAGCAATAGTAGCTATTTATGGGCTCAAGTCTAAATTACTGATAAAATATAGGCTCAAACTATAAAAACCTTCTTGCAATCGGTGTGCCACTCCCTACCTAGTGGGAACACTATCTCTTCCTATCAATGGAGAGTATGAACCATACCCCAACACTACCTCATAGGCTTTGTTTTTGTTTTTTGTTTTTCCTAAATTTCTTCTTCAATTTCTTGAGTGAGGGGCAATTTAGGCTTGATGTGTCTACCTTTCTAGCATTGAAAGTATATCACATCCTTACCTTTGTTATCCTCTTTTCTTTTAAAGAACTTCCTCTTATCGAATTCTTTTGATTGTTTGTCTCCCTAGAAGTTTCTCCCTTTTCTTACAAGGTTTTTGAACCTTTTGGGTAACAATGTCATCTCTTCATCATCATCTTCATCTGATGTCTTATCATCTGCGTCATAAGCATTAGCCTTAAATGCAATGGACTTCTTACCTTTTTTATCACATTTATCTCGTCATTCAACTTCATAGGCCATTAGAGTTGTTATTAGCTCATCCGTTGTTAGAGGTATGATCCTCAGTGTCTTGCAAATGGAGGTATTCATGCAATTCCATTCGGTTGGCATAGTTCTTAGGATCTTGTTCACATTCTCTTCATTGGTAAATGTCTTTCATTGATCGGCAAGACCATTACTATCTTTGCATACTCAGTGCTCATCTCAGTGATAGTTTTGTCATACTTCATTTTGAAGGTTTCACACACTCCCAAAAATATGTTTATCTTGATTTTCTTGACTCTATCAGTGCCTTGAAAAGTCACTTGAAATCTGTCCCAAATCTTTTTAGCTGTAGTGCAAGTTGAAATACGATTGAACTTAATAGGAGATAAAGCATGATATAATGGATATACAGCAATAGCATCTAAAGCCTGTCTCCTCAACAATTCTTCAAGAGTTATCGTGGCTTGTGGAGTTGTTTAAGCTATTGCAAATTGCTTACTACCATAAGATGTTGTCGATGCGATTGCTCAACGGGTTGAGCACCTTTAACACCATTTTAAACAACGTCCCACATTGTTGGATTTCTAGATCTGATATATGCTTTCATCTTGCATTTTCGAGTAGCAATAATTTGTTCCATCAAAATATGAAGGCATTGTCGTTAATTGTCCTTGATAGACTCCTGCACCAATGGTCTAGCAATGGCAGATTTTTATGCTCTTGAAATAAAACAACTTCAAAATATATGAGCAACTTGCTATGATACCAATCATTACAGCTAAATATGCAACACAAAGGGGTGAATAGGTTGAAAAACAATACTTGAGATATTGTCGAATTATTAAAATCAAGTTTAATTAAGCAAGAGTAATTTAATATATGCAAGAGCAAGTTGATAATGTCAAGTGTAATGTGCTTATATTAAATAAAAGTGGAAATAAATGAAGAAAGATAGAAGATTTTGCAGGCAGATCTTATAGTGGATCGGCATAAATCAAGCCTACGTTCACTCTCATAAACTAAGCATAAATTAAGCCTACATCCACTCTCATAAACTAACAGCCACTAATACGTAGGAACCCACTAGTAATATTTTGAAAGGTCATAACATAGCCCGTGCTACTCCTACTCAAAGCTAATAGATCACACTACTAATCCCAAGCACTAATATAACACTCGTACACTTCTCAAAAGAGACTACAATTAGTGAAGCACTCTTAGTAAAAGAACTTCACACTCAATGATACAACAAGAGTGTAATTGTATCAAAATAAAGTTTTCTTAGTTTGTTCTCACATTCATGTCTTCTCTAGCGTGCATTGATCTTCTCTTATAATCTTTAGTATTTAAGCTAGTCATTAGATAATCTTCAAGAAGATCAATTCAGACATTGAAGATAATCAACACAATTATCAAGAGATCTGATTGCCCATACAATCAAATCTTCCTAGTGTAGTATCATTTTCATGGATCGAATTATCTATACTAGATAAAAAAATCTTTACCACCAAATCGATTGACAACTAATTGGATTCTCCTTCAGGTATTTCTTCCAAAGTTGTCTACTACTTTCTATTAAAATTCCCGAGGTTTAAATTTATAGTCAATGGAATATTTGCCTTTTCAAATCATAGCATATAATCCCATGACTCGCGTTTTCTTCTCAAGTGATATAAGAATCTGCTTCTATCAGCAATACGTACGTCTATTAAGGCTTCCTGTAGTAGTTGATTTATGTAGTCTTCCATTTCATCTTCTTGAGTATTAACCAAGACTGCATATATACTTCACCTCGTTACGGTACCTCCAAGTCCCCGTGAACTTTTTGTTCTCTAATTTGTTCACTTTCATTAAGGTTCATCTAGCTATCATCAGTCTATCACCTTAATAGTTCAAGTTCTAAGTGTTGGGGAAACTACTATGCTATTTTGAAGTTGACTAAATAGTCTATATTATTATTTGATAAATGCATATGTTGTCTTGTCTCAAGTTGAACTAATGCAAGGAGAGCTTTATCACCACTAATAAAACCTAGAAAATAATATAAAAATCTGATGATGGCCGGATGGACATTAATCGAGGTGAACAAGTTAGAGAACGGGAAGTTCACGAGAACTTGAAGGTACCATGACAAGGTGTACAACTTATATAGTCTTGGTCATACTTAGGAAGATAAAGAAGAAGGCAGTACGTTTATAAAATATTGGCAGGAAGCCTTGATAGATTGTTGCGATGCTGATAGAAGCGGTTCCTTATATCACTTGAGAAGAACATAGGGTGTCTTGTGATTATAAAAGGGAAAATAACATTACAAGTGCTATAACTTTTGCACAATGCTCACTTAAGTGTCACAATATTTTTAAAATCCCTTGAGTGCCATAATTTTTGTATAGTGCTAACTTGAGTGTCATAACTTTTTTGCCTGATCACTTGAGTGCCATAAATTTTAAAAATGTTCATCACAAATGTCATGCCATGTAAGATTTTCGACACTCTACGTGAATGTTTTTCAAAGTTATCGCACTCAAGTGATTCATTTTAAATTGTGACGCTCAAAACATTCTCTTATAAGTAAATAGTCAGAAAAAAAAATTATGACTCTCAAGTTAGTGCCATATGAAAGTTGTGGCATTTGTGCCTTACAAATATAGTTTTCACTACATAGGCAAATCATCTAAAGGTTTAGGACTAAATTCATAAAATTGAAAAGTTTAGAATTAAATTTTTGGGCAATTTTTCCTGGTATAACCTATAGCATAAATGTTACTTAGGATTAGCATCCCTGTGGAATGCCCATCCGATTAGGGACTGATAGGTTATGCTAGATTCTAGATTACCTTTGGGAAGCATCCCCGTGACTACATGACAGATTTTTCTATTCACTGCATGCTAACGACGAAGTTGGAAATTCTAGGCATGAGGCGTTTACCTAAGGATGATCTATTCTTATCAATATTCAGAGGTCTTGAATATAATTCCTATCTTATTTCCTTCTTCTCCTAAAATTACCCATACATATATATGGGCAAAGGAAAAAGATTAAAAGAAGAAGAAGAAAATTTGGCAATTCCTTGTTGTATTATTCAGCCACATACATGTATTCACCCTTGATCAGTTAATAGTCTATTTTCGGACCAACCGCGTGAGAGTCAGATCCTCCAAACTCGGCCATGACAATAATGGCAGAATAGTGGTCATCAATCATGTATATGAAAAGTCAAAACTCGCACGAGGTCAGATCTCTTAAAGAATAACGGCCATAAATCATATTATATCAAAAGTCAGAACTCATGTTCGAGGTCAGATCTCTTAAAGAATAGAAAGAAGAAGAAGAAGTAAACAAAGACCAACATCGAGTGAGGAAAGAGGAGAAGACAGAGGAGTAGAAGGTCAACAAAGAGCAGTTGTTTCGAGCAGTTGCTAGCTGGGTGAGGTGAGAGATGGGGAAGTCAGACTCGATTGAATCCTATAAGAGGGCGGCTGTGGGGTTACGAAGGTCTTCGCACCAGCTTTATCTTTTAGGACGAGGGAAAAACTTGGTTAATGTCGCTAGTGAATAGAATGTCGCTAGTGGAAGGAGGGGGCGATGACTATACGCAAGACGGAACCGTCGATCTCCGTGGAAACCCTGTCTGTCGATCCAAGCGAGGCGGATGGACCGCCTGCTCCTTTATCGTAGGTACTCTCTCTCTCTCTCTCTCTCTCTCTCTCTCTCTACAAAAGGATGACTAAGAATATATACGCAAGCCCTCCTGAAAGTAACACAGTAAAGGCACTATTCCAGGTTTCCAAACAAAATGAGGAGATTCCTTCCGCTTTAAATTATATTTGTCTGTAGACAAAACTCAGCTCCTGAACTTGACTAACTCGGGAGAATAATTTCTACAATAGAGAGATTTTGCTTGTAGTAGATAGTGAAGAGAGCCAATAACACCTCCCAACAGAAGAGTCAACCCATAAGTTGTCATTTGTCACACCATTTCTGTCCCTAATTTCAGCTTTAGTCTAATCACAGCTAGCTCTTTAACATTAACTCCAATCATAAGGACAAAATTTGAAGCATTTATTTGACCCATTTCTTCTAATACCTAAATTTTTAAAATAACTGATAATGATCTCAAAGTAATAGTGAGGGAAATTGTTTTTTTTTTTTGGTAAAAATAGTGAGGGAAATTGTTTGCCTCTCTTATTATTTATTTCTTTTCAAACACTTTATTTGCCTCTTATTATATATTTCTATGTTTAGTCTTAAGTTAAAGTCCAACCTTTACATGAGGGAAATTGTTATAATATTTAGATATTAAATCACGCATTTATCCAATAATATAAACTTTTAAAATAGTTAGTTGTAGTCTGATAAAGTTTTACAAGCTTCTGCTAATCATGCACCTTCAACTAGGGGGAAAAAACGCAATGCGGTCTTTATTGTCGATTTCTCCACTGAATCACGTAAGCCCACATGTACTTTCACTTTCCTTCATTTTCCATGATTTTATGGTCATATATATTTTCCTTTAGTTTAGATTGGACTCAACATATTAAGAATTCATAAGTATGCAACCACACTCTTAGTGTATCAAATAAGTGGGTTTCACATAATTTGACCTAAATTTTCACGATATTTATTAGTTATACATCATTTTCATTAGTGTGATGAAAAACACGAGTGCAATCTAATTTTCATTAGAAAGATTAGTAAATAGATTGTCGAGTCAAGTTACGTAAGATTTCAGCAAATTATTTTCATATCGCACCTTTCGAATTTACTTGGTTTGTTTTATTATTTGTTTTTTGCTCGGTTATTCTTTGCTTTGACCCGTTGACTAAATGGTGCAGTGTATGAAGTCATCGAGAGGATGGCATACTATGGAATTTCATCCAACCTCGTCATGTACTTGACCAAGAAGCTTCACCAAGGCACGGTCGAGTCGGCCAACCACGTCACCAACTGGGTCGGCACCATTTGGCTCACTCCCATCCTCGGCGCGTACATCGCAGACGCCCATCTCGGCCGTTACTGGACCTTCATCATTGCGTCGGCCATCTATTTTGTGGTATGTGTTATGCAACATCACCCTGGAAATGTATCTCTTATAGAGAGTCGTTATCGGCTCAATATGTGAAAATCATGCCGAGCTAGCCCGAAAATTTAGCACTATAAACTCGTTATGCTAGCAAGCATGTAATCCAAATCGGGTCAACCCAATTTAGTTAATAATCGATCTTGAATCCACTCAATCACTTTTAGATTGGTTCGATTTTGAACTCAAATTCTTAAAATACAATGGGGTTTCTTAAAATTGTATCATTTATCTATTCACGATAGTCGCATGTGTGTATGTACATGCAGTTAAAAACGTGTGAATTAAGCTTTCGAGCTCTGACCAAAAAAAAAAAAAAAAAAGCTTTCGAGCTATTAGTATTTTAAAACTTGAGCTCTAGTGAAATTTGACCTAAAAAAAAAAAAAAAAGAAAAAGAGTACAAGTGAATGTTGGTAAATGCTGGACTTTTCCCTGACACCAAAGACTTGAAACTTTGACCGGACACGTGGAGGATGCCCAATGCTTCCAAATGTCTGGCATAACAAGTTATTTAGAGCTAATAGATAAATAATGAGTAATTTTGTAATAAAGACAAAATATGATTCGCTAGAGAATACTAAAGTCTATGGATTAAATTTTAAAACCCAGTAAAAGACTTATTACGCCTTTTAGTAATTGTAAAATAGATCTTAAATTATGAGAACATTGCTCAGTAATAGGAATTAAGCCATGTATTACTCCCAAATCAATGTTCCTAATTACCATTTAAATACATGTAATGTGGAGAAAGCATCTTATCTTATACACCAATTAAAATTGGGTTTTTTTTTTTCTTTCTTTCTTTAACATATTATATAACCACTTAACTGAAATGCGATTGAGTTGCTCATCTTGCAAAAGATATTTTTTTCATCATGGGTGAGACAACTAACTAGCTTACTTCATGCAGGGCATGTCGCTGTTGACCCTGGCCGTCTCGCTTCCCGGACTGAAACCGCCTCCGTGCTCGGAAGCCAGCGTCAACAATTGCAAGAAGGCCTCCATGTTGCCACTCGCCGTCTTCTACGGTGCGCTGTACACGCTGGCAGTCGGGACCGGTGGGACCAAGCCCAACATCTCGACGATCGGTGCAGACCAGTTCGATGACTTCGACACGAAGGAGAAGGCCAACAAGCTCTCCTTCTTCAACTGGTGGATGTTCAGCATCTTCTTTGGGACCTTCTTTTCCAACACCATCCTTGTGTATATCCAGGACAATGTGGGGTGGGCTCTCGGTTACGGGCTCCCAACCCTTGGGCTCGCAGTCGCGATTGCGATCTTCCTCATAGGCACCCCAAGGTACCGGCACCGGGTGCCTGCAGGCAGCCCATTCACAAGGATGGCCCGGGTCATCATGGCCGCTGCGAGGAAGTGGAGGGTGCAGGTTCCGAGCAATCCGAACGAGCTCTATGAGCTCGACTTGCAAGAGTATGCCGACAAGGGCAAATTCAGGATCGACTCGACACCAACTTTGAGGTAGTAATTTGCTTCAAATTCTATTTCTTCTGTGTTCCAATCTGAGATGTTGATACCTCAGCTGTCCATTGAAATAGTTTCCACACAATGGGCGATTGTTTGGTATACATTGAATTTATGCCTTTCGTTTTGTGATGATTTAGCTACAAAGTTTTATTCTATCCATCATTAGTTGAAATGCTAGTTTCCAAAAGCAATTGCTATCATCAAATCATCATCAGATGTCGTGTTTTCAAATCAAATTGATAAAATCGTAGGTAGATTCCTTAATTTTATGGTTGTGGCACACATGATAGTGTACCTACGGAGTAAATTGCTGGCAAAGGATGTTATCCATGGACAATTGATTGAAACAAGGGTATGCAGCAATTGAACATTGTGTGGCTCACTCTCCATGCAGATTCTTGAACAGAGCATGCGTCCGAACTGGCTCGACTTCTCCGTGGAGGCTATGCTCGGTCACCCAAGTTGAGGAGACAAAACAAATGTTGCGGATGATCCCAATTCTGATCGCGACTTTCGTCCCGAGCTGCATGGTGGCTCAAGTCAATACCCTCTTCGTCAAGCAAGGAACTACCTTAGACAGAAGCATCGGCAGCTTCAAGATCCCCCCGGCGAGTCTAGCCGGATTCACGACCATATCAATGCTCGTGTGCGTCGTGGTGTACGACCGCGTCTTCGTCAAGGTCATGCGAAGATGGACCAAGAACCCGAGAGGCATCAGCCTTCTTCTCAGGATGGGGATCGGCCTTCTCCTCATCATGGTCATGAGTGTGGCATCGTTCACCGAGAGATGGAGGATCCGAGTGGCTAGGGAACACGATTTGGTCGAATCGGGAGGACAAATCCCACTGACGATCTTCATTCTGCTTCCTCAATTCGTGCTCATGGGAATGGCCGACGCATTCCTAGAAGTAGCGAAGATCGAGTTCTTCTACGACCAAGCGACGGAGAGCATGAAGAGTCTGGGCACGTCTTATTCATCGGCCCTGTTTGGTTCAGCATTTGGAATGCTCATTTGGGCTCTAAAGTCCCTTGGCCAACGCAAAGCACTTTTGGTTCGTTTTTTCGCACGACTTTGGCGAGATGCGTATCTCCAAGTGGCTCGAAGTGGCTTTAGCCGCTTTAACGTCAATTTCTTGAGGTCCTTTGGCAAGTTGCATCTTCGAAATGCAACTTCCGATTTTGTTCATCTCTCCTATGGAGAAGTCGATCGGCCTTTGAATAAAAATAAATATAAAAAAATAAATATGTTTATATTTTTATATAAAGATATATATTTTATATTTCATATAAAAATATATATTTTATATTTTATATAAATATATAAACATATATATTTTTTTATATTTCATGTTTATATATATTTTATATAGATATAAACATATCCATTTTTTTATATAAATATATTTTATGTTTAATAAGTAAATATATATTTATAAATATAAACATATCTATTTTTTCTCCTATTGTTTTTATATAAATATATATTTATATAAACATATCTATTTTTATATATATTTTATGTTTAATAAATATATATTTATAAAAAAATATAATACATATTTATATATTTTATATATATTTTATATAGATATAAACATATCCATTTTTTATATAAATATATTTTATTTTTAATAAATATATATTTATAAATATAGACATATCTATTTTTTATATAAAAATAGTTTATATAAAAAATATAAACATATTTTTGATTTTTTAATTTAATAAAAGTTAATTACAAATGTAAATTTTACCAAACGATATTTTGGCCAAAGTTGTTTCTCAATGCAAATTTTACCAAACGACATTTGCATTTAGAAAACCCCATTTACCCAAAGTATTTGCGTTTGTGAACGTCGTTCCCCAAAAAAAAAAAACCACCAAACGGGCCCATCAATCACTTTGGGTGTTGGGAACTTCCTCAGCAGCTTCCTACTATCGATGGTCTCGCACCTCACCGAGAGGCGCGGCCACCACGGGTGGATACTAAACAACCTGAATGCGTCGCACCTTGACCATTACTATGCCTTCTTTGCAGTGCTCAACCTCCTGAATTTTGCATTCTTTCTGTTCGTGGCAAAGCTCTATGTGTATCGCGCGGAAGTCTCAGATTCGATGGTGGTGCTCGAGGAAGAACTGGAAGTACATAACCTGGAAGCCGCGGTGCCATAGCTCTGGCTAAGTAAAATGCCATATATTGGAGTTGTGTCGATGAGAAGATCGTGAAACAATGCTTATAGCCTAAGCTTTACTTTGTGAAGAATATCTAGTGCTTGTACGGCTCTTCGAGCCGTCGCTACAATGCGTGCCTTTACATTTACATACAGAAGATGATAACTATCAACCAAATATAAGTTTATCGGTTTTGGAACCCTACCTTTGGAAGTTGTAAAGTTTTCTACTTTATGTATTTCTTTCCCTACAAATCAAGTCTCCTACGATATACTCGAGTATATAAATAATCATCAAAATTTTAATGAAAATATGTAACAATTTCTATCTCAATAATGACCATGACAATGTTGATGCTGATCTATCTTCACTCAACTATTTTGATGGATGATAAATTGCTAATTTCAGATGCAAAGACAATGACAACCTCAATGGGAAAATTTCTCCTACTGCAATCACCATCAACCCAACATAATTTTTCTCTATGATATCCAAATAATAATGCACTACTAATTATCTGTTCTAAAATCAATGACACAAGCTCGTTTCTATTTGAAGTATTCATTTCAATAGCTGATTCGCTACTCGATCGTTCATGTGACACAGGACATGCATTATTGCTTTTGGATCTAATATACTCAACCATTCTGTTGTCAGAGCCACAGATTGCATTTTCCTCGTCTCATCGGCTGCATTCTCGTCAATTTTGATGATAACACTGCCTTCGATTGGCCTCTCCTCCCGAGGTGAACTGTGAGGGGTTTAACGAGTTTGCAACCAGGCTGGGAACAATCCTCTTGCGAGGTGAAGGTTGCACTTAGCTGCGCCCTCCCTATCGATGACAACTATACAAAGGAGACAATGAAACAAAATCTCAATATTAAAATCGGTGATCATGATTGGTGTCGAGATCAATCCATTTAAAAGTAACATGCGACCAAATTCTTTCAGTCACTCTATACATCTGTGGGGTCAAGGAATTTCTATCCCATACTAGATCAATTCCCAAGTCTAGTCCAAGAGAACACAAACGAAGCCCTTGTGTGCCCAGTCACTATGCAAGAGGTGAGGAATGTCGTGTTCCAATCGAATCTACAAATGCACTAAGGCTTGATGGACTCAACGGCTAGTTCTTTCAAGATCACTAGGAGGAAATCAAAGGGGATATATTCTAGAAAGGTAAAAAGGTTCTTTGATTTAAGTAACCTCCATCCTGAACTTAATAAAACCTATACTACCCTTATCCCCAAGGTCCCAAACCAAGAGAATTTATCCTAATTCCATCCCATTAGTTTGTGTAATTTTGCATACAAGATTATTTCCAAGGTCATGGCAAATTGTCTCAAATCTTGGCTCCCTGAGATTATAGTGGTGGAACAAAGCACCTTTGTTAGTGGTAGGCAAGTCCGAGACAACATTATGCTAGTCCAAGAAGTGTTGCATCAACTAAAGACCACAAAAAGGAAGGAAAACTTTGTGACTTGATATGCAAAAGGCATACAATCATGTGGAATGGGACTTTTTGGAAGCATGGATGAAGAAAATGGGATTTTGGGAGAAACAGTTTTCCCTGGCAATGGCATCTATAAAATCGGTGACTTTTAGTGTTGAGTTTAATGGAGAACTACTAGACTTCTTTTAGCCAACGAGAGGTATTCTACTAGGGTGACCTTCTATCCCCCTACTTGTTTATAATTCTTTCTAATGTGCT
The DNA here is from genome assembly GCA_017140395.1 of Eucalyptus lansdowneana. Taxonomy (NCBI): domain Eukaryota; kingdom Viridiplantae; phylum Streptophyta; class Magnoliopsida; order Myrtales; family Myrtaceae; genus Eucalyptus; species Eucalyptus lansdowneana. The sequence goes on from CM029487.1 coordinate 56,828,181, forward strand.
GTCTCACCTTCTGAATAAAGTAGTAAGAGAGGACAACATCTTAGGAATTTAAATTAAATAGGCATTGCCTCACCTTATCTCACTTGTTGCGGATGATGCGATGTTCTTTCTAGATGGGAAGATTAAGGAGTGTTGGAGTTTTGCTACAATGTTACATCAATAATACTTTGCTTCTAGACAAGCTATAAACTTAAACAAGATAGGAGTTTTCTTCAATCAAGGATGCCCAAAATCTTTGAAGAGGAACATAGTTACCGAGCATAGAGTTCTTTTAATAGATAAATCTAGAAAGTATTTGGGTATTCCATTTGATTGGGATAAATAAAAAAGGAAATGTTTTGTTGGATTTTGGCAAGGGTAAATATGGGTACATTTGATAACTATTATGTTCTTGGAACAATTTATGCTCAGAAATAGTTTTTTCTAATGCTATTCATTAGATGAGTTTTTGAGTATTCAAAAGCATTTGGTAGTTATATAGAATTTCTATTCTCCGGAATAAAACTGCATTTGGTACAATTATAATTTTTTTTTGTGACTTAAAATTTCTTTTAATTTTTTAAATAAGTTTATTACATGTTTATCTTCTTATAGTCGGTTGTTGGACTCGGGCAAGCCTTGCCTAGCCACGATGAGGATCGAGTCGTCGAGGCTTCACCTCATTGGCTACGCCAGGGGCTAGCGAGGTCATCGATTAGAGGAAGGAGATGAGGAAATGAAAAAGAAAGAAAAGAAAATGAAGAAACAAAAAGAGGAAAAAAAAAAAAAGAAAATGGTTTGGCTTAATTCTTGAGTTGTTCCCGAATATAAAGAAGCAACTCTTTTATACTTTTTGATTCAATTCCAAATATATTTTCTAGAGCAATAAAATTACCAAACGTATTTCTATTTTATTTTTTTTTGTTCTAGGGAATAAAAGAACATAAATAGTTACCATTTGGCCGGTTATCAAACAAGGCTTGAGAATAGTTATTGGGTACATTTGGTAACCATTTTGTTTCCAAAAATAATTTATGCTCAAAAATAGTTTTTTTATTCTATTCCCTGCAAGATTTTTTGGACATTCGAAGGCATTGATGCATAAAATTTCTATTTCTAGAATAAAAAACAACAGAACGCGTTTGATATGACTCTCAAAGTTTTTTGTGACATAAAATTTATTTTAATTTTTAAATATTTTTTTGTGATTTTTTTCTTTTCTCCTTCTCTTCTCCTTCCTCCTTTAGTTGTTTGCCGAGCTCGGCATGGTTGGTGACTAGCTAGACGAGGAAGAAGAAAAAAAAAAAAAAAAAAAAAAAAAAAGAAAATGACTTGATTCTTGAATTGTTCATGAGAATAAAGAAATAACCTTTTTCTATTTTTTAAATTAATCTATTTCTGAGAATGTATCTTTTTGTGGGAATAGAAAAATTAGTTACGTTACTAAATGGATTTTTTTCTTTTTGTTGTTCCGAACAAGAAAAGAATAGAAATAGCCAAGAATTGATCGGTTATCAGCAAAAGGTTATCTGACTCTAATGAGGATGTTGCCTAGATCTCGTAGAGAAAAAACTTGAGAGTTTCAACCAAGGCAAATGTCTTGACTTGCTCGGCCGAATGCACTTTGACCATTCCACCAGCTCTCCATCTCGATTCCTGAAAACGCAGCTAAAAGTTCTATTCGTCGTTCCTGGTAGGAAGGATCCACCGATGTCAATTTTGAGGGTTTCTTTGATCGGGCCTCTCCAGATCTGTGGTAAGGGGTTCTCAGTTGTCTTGGCCTTCTTCTTCGACCTTACACAACTAATGAAGGATTGATTTTCTTCCATGGCTGAGCCAATTAGGTTCTGTGGGTTTGGCTTTTGACAGTGAAAAACAGTGTTATTTCCTTTTTTTCCAGATCCGCTAGAGAACTATAGCCAGAAGGCTGAAGCTTGTTAAACTATGGTGGATACTTAATATCCATTAATCAATTTGGCCAAGACAGGCGAAATGGGTGTCTATTTCACAGGCTTTGGAATGCTTAGGAAAATGAGTTAACGAAAAATGTTTCATTAGTTAATGAAAAAGATTTTCCTACCAAAATTTAAATTAATGATATCATAAATCATTTTTGAAAATATAACTAAGTATCAACACTTGAACTAGAAATTTTGTGCTTGGCCACAAGAATCTTAATGTCCATTCTTGGGCCCTTGGCAGCAAGGCTGACTCCCTAGCACCCCTAGATGTTTGAGACCCTGGGTCTATTGAGGCTGGGCCCATGACACTAGTGCTTGTGCCTAGGACGCGAGGCCCGGTAATATCAAGGTTAAGCTCGGTCCCTGATGCCTATGCTCGAGTCCATCAAGAATTTTTTTAAAAAAATTATAACGCTCCCTTTTACGTGCAAACTGAAATTTAGTTTAAGAAATGGCATGGAAATACATAATAAAGAGGCAAATAAAGGACCTGACAATTTTTAAATTCAAAACTCTTGCTATGATACAATGTTAAATTTTGTGATATCACTATCTATTATTCTATAAGATATGAAATTTTAAAAAAAGATGACAGTGATTCAATATGTAATTATTTTAACAGACAACATATAGTGTCCAAAAAGGGACAAAAATGAAGACCACCTTCCCGCCAAGGAGATCTGAATTAAAAAAATTCTACAGCTGAACTGCATCACCATGACTGGAAAAGAAACGTAAATCACGAGAAAAATAGCTGATCACCAGCACGTCGAACCCAGGAACGCTTTGGCCTCTCCTCGAAAACGACTTAATGCCTCTCTCTCTCTCTCTCTCTCTCTCTCTCTCTCTCTCCCTGAAAGCAAAACTGCAAGGGAAGAGGAGTGAGGGAAGTATTTATTGAGGCGGGAAGGGCCACGGGTTCGTCTTTCGCTTTCTTATGAGTGAGAGAAAAATGAAATGCCAATGAAATTCTTGTGAAATGAAGTGTGAATTTGTCAGATCATATTGGTTTTTAGGCATTAATTCCGCACAGAGAGAGAGAGAGAGAGAGAGAGAGAGAGAGAGAGTCGGTGAATTTGACGACCAATCCTGGATCGTCATCTTCGGAGGGCGAAGCAAGTTTGGTTTGCCCGTGAAGCAAGTTAGGTGTACTTCTTAGGAGCTTTCCTTCTGAAAGTTCAGTCCTTAAGATGCAACTAGCACGCCGACAAATGGACTGAAAATTCAACTCTTAAGTCAATGAACTAATCTATTTAACTTTCCATGTCCCCAGTGCCAGCTATTCACCAGCTCTTTCATTGTCCACTTCTCGGTGCCACTCTTCTCCAATTATTTTTGTGTTCCTTTTCCTCTAATATTTAAACAAGGGAAAATTTTAAATAAGAACTTGAAGTGCACTCAATTTCTCAATTAAGAATTTGAAGTTAATATTGTTTCAAATATGGGCTTAAAGTGCTCTCATTTTCTCAAATAAGGGTTTGAAGTGGTATGTTAATCTCAAAGAATAACTTGACCTCATGGGCTAGTCAAGGGCATTTCCACCCTTTATATTTTCTTATTTTCTTCACCATTTTTTCCTTATTCTGTTTTTTCATAAAAAGACAAACTAAAAAAAAAAAAAAAGACTAAAACTTAAAAAAATAAAAAAGAAATTTAAAAATAAAAAAAAAAAAAAACTCTTACCTCTAGCAACTACCCCATCGATAGTGAGGGTTAGCCATGGCAAGTCGGCACCTTGGTGAGGACCGGCAGCCTCACCGATCACTCATCAAAATTGGGAGAGGGCCACAACCCTCTCCCAAATTTGGGCGAGGGTTGCCAGCCCTCCCCTCCATCTGGACCCTTGCTCAAATCTGGGGGAGGGCCATGACTCTCCCAGATTTGGGTGAGGGTCAACATTTTTGGGAGGGTTGGAGGCCCTCACCCATATTTAGGAGAGGATCGTGGCCTTTTCCCAAAGTGGTAACCATAGGTGAGGGAGGGTTACTAGTTGCCTGTATTTTTTTTTTATTTTATTTCTTGAGTTTTAGCTTTTTTTTTGTGAAGAAAAAAATAGAAAAAGGAAAAAATGAAAGAAAATAAGAAAAAGTAAATGATGCAAATGTCATTGACTATCTAGTGAAGTTAGGGCATTTTTTTGAGGTTAACATGCCATTTTATGCATTTATTTGATAAAATGATAGCATTTCATATTCTTATTTGAGAAAATATTTACTTCAAACCCTTATTTGAGAAATCAAAGGAATTTCAAGCTCTTATTTGGAATTTTTCCCTTTTAACAATGTTGTTCTTCTATAGGATTGGTGGCTCATAGGTTACCAAACCAAAACTTAGCATTGCGAGGAAGATGATTTAGATTAAATTGTCTCTGGACAAATGGGATTGTATATGATAATTTGTGTTATGAATAACTAGGAGATTGAAAATTGGTGTCGCCCAACTAATGAAAGCGGATCTTGGTCCATGGTCCCCCCATAAGGTGAGTTCCAACCTGTCCGGTGCTTCTTCGGCCAAATATGATATACAAGTGGGACTCACACTTTGGAATATTCATGTATTAGGTAGTGTTAACAAATATCTTGGAGATACTCATCAACAAGGCCTTCATAAATATGTGAATATTCATTTGTTATGGACGTGAACAGATGTTAAAAGATTCTCTAACGTTGAACTTATTTCTGTGTTTGTTTGTCTTTTAGGTTCTCTACCGCCTGACTTTTTCTTAATTTTTTAAACGGAAATGATACCCCTTTCATTGAACAGGGAACATGACGAATCAACAACTGGATCGAAATAGATTTTTTTAAAAAAAAGACGTGGTAAATTACCTCCAGGTAATAAGGAAAGTACCGAGAACTTGTTATTGCTTCGCAATCTTTATACATCTTTGGTTGACTGTAGGCCCGTCCCTGATAGCCAAAGGTCTCTTTTATATATCTTTGCATCGAAGATGAAATATTTAGTGTTCGCATTTGAATGATGGCCCGGTAAAATTTAAACTTTTAATAATCTGATAATGGTTATATTTTAGTTTTCATCGTTGAACTGTGGTATAAAGTTTAAAATTTTATGGCTAAAGGGTTATATATAGCTGAAGAATTATCACTATGGAGGGAAACTACACACTGCTCCGAAAAATTGATATTTCATTGGTTTTTACTCCTTTGTATTTATTTTTATTTCACTTGGTGACCTACACGAGCTGATGTGATATAATCTAAATGAATGCGCATGGAAAAGAATTAGGGATACGATAGATGGTGCGCTTATTTAAGTAATTGATTGAAAGGCGATACATTAATATATGATTATGCTAAATCTTGTAAACCATCAAAGATACCTAATAATAATTTTGTGCATATTAAAAACCAAAGAAGGATTTGCTCAAAAAAAAAAACAAAACAAAGAAGGAAAGAAAAAAAAAAGGAGGATGTCAATGATATTTGGAGTGGGATCCTAGAAATTTTGGATCTTTCCCAACTCCAATGTTTGTTTCGTTAACTTTCACACCGTAAGATACCATCAATAACGCCTACAACGTTTATTTACATAAAGGATCTGCTGGGTTCAATACCCATTACCAGCTAAAAAGAAACCCATAAAAAAAGAAAAAAAAAACCCATAAAAAAAGAAGAGCTTTCGTGATGTATAGGTAATGTCTTAGGAATCGACATTTTCTTATTAAATTTAATCAACAAAATTCCATTAAGAGTAACTAAAAGTGCCATCTTTTTCTACAAACAGTTGTTCCCAGGGGTCATAATTGCTCAGCAAGTACGTAAGAGAGGAATTCCCAAGAATCTATATTGATACATAGAAAAACGATGCAATAGTAGTTGAGAAAAATGATGTGTGACCCTCTCGCCTGAAGCAGTTAAGACTTATCCATTTCGATGGATTGGGCGGGTTGTTTATTTATTTTTATTTTTTTATAGCAGTCAGATCCCTTGAGGAAATATTGTTGCAGTATTTGCTAAATATAGGCACATATCTCTATATCTAAACCCCATATTGAAATGACTAATTTGTCCTTCCTGTAGACTCATTTTAGTGTCTTTCCTATGATTTAATGGTTTTGTTTTCATTTAGTTTTGGATGATTTGAGTGGGAGCAAAAATTTAGGTTTCCGGGTTTGGCATTCTTGGAATATAGTGACCCTTTCTTTTTATAGGACAACAAGATAGTTCATGTGAAGGTGCAAAATGGTCTTTAGAAATAAAATTCAGGTAGGTATCTAATACTTTTAGAAAATGGAGGTATGAAACAGAAAAATAATAGAAATTCATTTGATAGTGTTAGCTAATTTTAATATTTGATGGGATATCAAAGTGATCAAGGAATAGATTTGGAACAAAAATAAAAAATAGAAAAAAGTTACTTCTTATTCATAGAAACAAATTTTGAAAATAAATCTTTTTTTCTTTCAGGGCTAGGCGAGATCAATGTCGCTCGGCCATGGCAAGGCCAACCTCATCGTGGCTAGGCAAGGTCGGGTCTCACTAGTGGCCAAGTGAGGCTTGACCTCACCGAGGGCCAATGAGGCTCCCTCGAGGTTGGCGAGGTCACAGGCTCTCGTCTCTAGCCAATCGTTAGCCATTGCTGAGGCTCGACGATTGACTAGAGGAGGAAGGAGAAAAAAGAAAAGAAATTTAAAAAGAAAAATATCAAAAAATGATTAAAAATTTTCTACATCATAAAAAAATTTAAGGGTTGTACCAAACACATTCATGTTTTTTTCTATTTTAGGAATAAAAATTTTATGCGATTACCAAACGCACTATTTTGCTAAAAAATTGTTCCAATGAATAGAAATAAAAAAACTATTTCTAAAAAGAATTTATTTTCAAAAATAAAATGTTACCAAGTGGTCATTAGGTGAAATTTGAGGTATATTATTTTGTATTTTTCCTAAATATAATGATATATCCCAATTTATTTTTTCATTTATCTATTTAAAAATATTATTATTTTATTTATTCAAAGCCCCCCCCCCAATGACACGTATTTTGACCATCGTAATTCATCTTCTCTTGGGGTTCGTTTGTTTCATGTAAAATAAATAATTTAGAAAATATTTTCTTAAGAATGATCATTTGTATTGCTTTTAAAAATAAATGAAAAAAAAAAAATTTCATCATCCTCGAAAATATTTAGATATAAATCATTAATTTTTTGTGAAACAAACTCACTGTTAATATGCAAACTAGTGGAGTAAAAAGGGGAACGATCCAGGTGAGAGTAGATGATGTTTTACGCTGGAGGGAAATTGAAGCGACTGTGGAGACGAATAATATAGTGCATCTGTATAGTGTAATTTTCCACAGAGAAGACGGACGGTAGTTGAGGAATAGTCATCGACGGAGTCCTTGTCAATACCCGTAAATACCCGCTCATCTTCAGGCTCATCCCCCTTCCATCTTCTCCGCTCTGTATCTCCCACGATCTCGCCGTACAAAGTAAACGAAATGGCTGCAGCTGCAGGCGCAGGCAGGGAGTTCATGGTGAAGTTGGACAAGAGAGAAGTGGTGGCGGCACCACTGCCTATGCAAGATCATTGGCTGCCCTTCTCTAACCTCGACTTGCTCTTGCCTTCCGCTTGACGTAGGCGTCTTCATCTGCTACATCAATCGAAAGCCGGAGAGGCGGTGCAGAGGCTTGAACATGGGTCCATGGTTGGTATTCTGAAAGCCGCCTTGGCCCAAGCTCTGGTCTCCTACTATGCTCTCGCCAGAGAGGTGGTGCAGAACTCGGCCGGTGAGCCTGAGCTCCTGTGCAACAATCACGGGGTCGACTTCATCGAAGCTTTCACAGACGTAGAGCCCGGCCATCTCAACCTGTATAATCTCGACGAAACCATTGAAGGGAAACTGGTGATCACAAAAAATCGAGGTATTGACACGTAAATTTTAGCAATCCAGTTATTTTTTATTGCATAAAAGTTAGAGATTAATTTAATCCCTGAAAAAAATATTAAAATGCATGGCATATAATTTTAGGTATATTCATTTTTTATTTATTGCATTTGCATTAGATTGACGATGGTGGATGGACTCAGGAGAATGAGGCTCTAAATATTTTCTTACAAGGTCGTGGAATATACTTCATCAATTCCTTTATGGTTGTGTCTACATAATCTTGAACTTTTGACAATTGAAAATATGAATATTTCCTTTCTATGAGCAAAGCACTTATCCTTAGCATAATATGAGCTCATTATTTAGTTGAAAGAAATAAAATTGATAAAGATTATTCAGTATACACGATCAAAAGGAAATAAATATGCATGAATCGCGAAAAGATGGACTCACGGTCAAAAGGAGGGAAGAAAAGGACAGATCATGATATCTTTTAAGATGAAATACGATTTGTTTTCTTTCTTGATAACCCTGCCCGTTGATCGTATAAAAGGAACGCTTCACGACCGAAGGGCGGGGGCTTCTCGGGGGTTCTTCAAAAAATACCACAAAAACAAAAGAGAAAAAAGCTGTTGAAGAAGAAAGGAAAAGTCTGCAGAGGGGGCAGAAAGTACAGAAAAGCAGCAGAGAAAGAGGAGTACCGTGAGGGGGACGTGAGAGGACTTGAGAGAGAGAGAGAGAGAGAGAGAGGGGGGGACGTATGAGGGGCTAGCAGGAAAAACATAAAAAAGAAAAAAAATTGGTTTTATAAGTCCCTGGCAACCGGAGGACTTGTGGAGGAATTTAAATATAAATCTTATAATAAACGCATACCATATTCACTTTAACAGTGGAAGCTAAAATGAAAGGGAAAAAAAAAAAAAGGATCACGGCATAAGTAAAAAAAAATATATATATATATATATATATTTGGTGAAAACGGCATAAGTAATATTTGTGCACTGGTGATTCTTACATTTTTTTTTTTTTCAATTTGTTTGATTTCCTTAATGAAACCTTTTTCCAAATGTTCGAAAAAACATGTTTATTTTTTCCATTGAAATTGGTTATTATGTTAAAGTAGTAAATGAAAATACGGATGGAGACAATTAATCACAGTTAACTAGTGATGTGGTGTTGACCCATCAAGCATCAAGGCCACTTGCAAGGCCAATGCCTATAGTCTGCCGATGATTAAGGTTGCGGTGATCTGAGTAATGAATGGTTAGGGTAGCACAATGTTAGGCTAGCTAGAACTTGCTAGGAGTTGCACTTGCTAGGAGTTGCACGACCCTAGCAATAATTGGCTGAAGAAATTAACATGAACAACAATCGCTGCCAAACCTATGGACTCTCTTGCACCATTTGCTTTCGATTTTATGCTAGTCTACCTTTAATTTAGTCATTTAAGGGTAAAAGTAATATAAGTCCTCTGATAATTTCATAAAAGGTGATATATATATATATATATATATATACTTTCATAAGTTGTTGCATTTTCATTTTTAAACTATCCCATCAGGTTTGAGAAAATATTGGGTGGTCATTACTCATTACCTCAGTCCTCCCCTCAACCCAAACTACTGGTTGCTGGAGGTGAGAAAATATTGGCTGTAGCTCTGACTCCAGCGTGTCTTCCTCCGAGTCCATTCATCAGGCGACACGTGTCGCCCGGCAGCCACGCTGGAGTTTGAGTGCATCCTTTTTATTTTCGGTAAAATAATCTTCTTTCTCTCCCTTCTAGCGCCTGTACACTAGCCCTGCGCTCTCTTTCTCCCCTGCAGAGTCTGCACGCATTTATTGTATTCTCTTTCCTCTTCCATTGTTCTTTCCTCTTGAGTAGAAGAAAAGCCATTCCAAGCGAGCGAAGCTTTCAAATTTTGAATCTCTGGTTTTGCTCTCGTTTGCGTTCCCTCCTGTTCGCTCTCTCCCGTGGTCGCTCGCTTTCTGCTCCGGCACTCGCTTGGGTGTCACTTCTTCGTTCTTTGCTCCGGCGCTCGCTCAGTGCCCGACCATGCACGTCCGGTTCCGCTCGTTCTCCTCCGCCAGTTCTTCCAACTCCTTCATCGCCTCGACAATCGAGTGCTCGGCTGCGAGCTCCTTCACCAGCTTCAAGACGCAACCCTCTCGAAGGACGACTTCAGGGTCAAGATCCAGTCGACGCCCTTCTTCGCGTTGCTGACGTACCATGCCTGGATGAGCTGGAGGAGCGTGTGGTTCGAGGTGAGGCCGGAAGCCCTCGGCAGCGGCTGGTTAGGCAAGTGGCGGCCGCACCGTTGCTGGAGGACTTGGACAACCACTTCTCGGTGCTCTCGCTCTCGTAGGTTATGCGCGTCACGGTCGACACGGGGGCCCTCGTGGTCTGCAGGGATATTAGACAAAGGAAATACCGAGGGATCTCGACGTTGCAGCCCTCCATGAATCGATGTGGCGACTCTCAGATTGAAAAGGGGGAGAGAATGTCTTGAAGTTGAAGTTGTTTTGTATATATTCTAAAGATGGAGTTAATTATACGTGACATTCTTTTGGCGTCTGTACAGAGAGTGGAGTCATCCTATTCAAATTTTTCATTTGGGGTGGATGGAGTTGCTCTTTTTGGGGGCTGTGTCTGCATTCCTTCACACTCTCCTCTGTCCTACTATTGCGGTTTCTTTTCTTGTTACTTTCTTTTGTCCGTGTAATTCTTTGTATGTCGTTGAATATGTAAACATATAGAAGTCCAAGAACTCCATTTGTGAACTAAATACAACATTTTAAGCATATCGGCTGGAGTATTTTCTTCGTGCCCGTCTTCTCAGAACTTATGAGCATTTCAGAGCAAGTTTGAAATAGTTGTATCTTGCAAGTTTTGTGCCTACAGTCAACCTGTAGTAATCTTGATAATCATTGTGGATGTTTTCACTTCAATTCAAGCTGTTCTTATTTAGTAGTTGAGTTCATTGTGTTCCCAAGGGACCTGGTCGGGCTAATAATATCCTGGCACAATTCAAATTAAATTCATATTCAAACCTAAGCTTAAGAGAATAGTGTCATGGATTTTTTTTAAAGGTCTTCATGGCCTCCTCCTCCACAGTCTATGAGGACCAAGGACTCCTCATCTTATGCTAGATTTAGTTCATCAATGATGAAGTTGAGTTTTGTTTGCACATCAGTCTACCATACAGTGTACCTGTGTTGAAGTCTTCATTCCACAATCTCTTCATTTTAAGGAATATGAAATCCAAACATCAATGATGAATTTATCTTGAATTTCTTTTCTTCATTTTAAGGGCAAACGAAATTTATCAATTCCACCCATAGATAGATGCATGCGGATCTCTCTCATCCGACCACAAGCTCCCCTGAAAGATAGCTCAATCTTTCATGGGTTCTACATACAACGGGAAACCAAGCCTTTCCATCGCTTAACCCCCAGAGAAAGACCAGTAGTGGGATCTTCTGCCCACGAGCTACGGAATTCATTACATCAATGGTGGAGACTCCTATTTGTATCATCTTTTCCACGTAGGTTCGGCAAGGGCGAGAACAGGGAGGGAAAAAAAAACCTAGGTTGAAGGAAAATCCCAAAATTACAAATCGATGGCAAAAAAACATAATGTCGGAAAAAAGGCTCCGAAAATCAGTATCTAGATAATCAGGGAGAAAATGCCATTGCCAAGAGAGCATCTTCTCCGCCGTTGGGCTTCCGCTTGCTTGCAATTCGCCGTCCTGACAGTCTCTGTAACATGTTCTGCATCTGGAAATGGCAAGCGGGGACTCCGGCGTCACCCGCAGAGCTTGGGACGTGGTCCGCCTTGTGCTGTTGTGGCTGAGGAGAGGCAGGGCGTTCAGGCGGCTCCTCGCGGTCAAGTTCCGTCTCGCCGTGGTTGGATTCGTCAAGAGCATCAGTGGGGTTGCGGCTACCGCAGCGCGATGCCTATTCGCTACGGGGAGCGCGAGCTCTCATTCGACAAGACCCTTCTCTTCCACGTCAAGATGCATCGACCCGGAGCATCCACGAGGTCCGGCTTCTGCCTCCCTCGCATCCCCTGCATCAGCCCGGACGTTGACTTCGAGTATGGAACGAAGAAGTGACACCCAAGCGAGTGCCGGAGCAGAAAGCGAGCGACCACGGGAGAGAGCGAACAGGAGGGAACACAAACGAGAGCGAAACCAGAGATTCAAAATTTGAAAGCTTCGCTCGCTTGGAATGGCTTTCCTTCTACTCGGGAGGAAAGAATGACAGAAGAGGAAAGAGAATACAATAAATGCATGCAGACTCTGTAGAGGAGAGAGAGAGCGCAGGGCTAGCCTACAGGCGCTAGAAGAGAGAGAAATATGATTATTTTACCGAAAATAAAAGGGATGTGCTTGGACTTCAGCGTGGCTGTCGGGCGACACGTGTCGCCCAGTGAATGGACTCGAAGAAAGACACGTTGGAGTCAGAGCTGCGGCGAGTATTTTCTCGGGTGCTGCACCCTCCTGCCTGCACCACTGCACCAGTTATTTTCGAAGCTCCATGAACGACAAAATATGTACTGCCACTCCTACTCCCCAAAGAATCGTGGAAAATGCGCTCAGAAATTGGTGTATCTTTTAGCATATTTTCCTTGGTATCTGTCTCCAAGGGCTCGAATCCCCGGACTCGATCGGATCGGAGGACTTGGATTGAAGATTTATGGGTCAAACCCTAGTTCTGCGCGCTTAGACACGGAAGCCTAACCTGCGAACTCCTCGATACCCAAACTCGTTACTCTACGGCCGTTTGGGACTATAAATGCCGGCTCATCTTCAACCAAACAGGTCCATCCCTCTACCTTCTCCTCCTCTCCCTCTCTCTCTCTCTCCCCCTCCCTTCCTCTCAAACTCGCTACAGAGTACATAAAATAATTAAAGATGGAGGTGCAGGCAGAGAGTTCGTGGTGAAGTCTGGCAAGAGAGAAGTGGTGGCGGCACCACTGCCCATGCAAGGGCATTGGCTGCCCCTCTCCAACCTCGACTTCCTCTTGCCTCTGCTCGACGTAGGCGTCTTCTTCTGCTACGTGTCGCGACCTAATTTTTTCGGGTTCACCACCTAAAACTAGGTTAATGGACTACTAAGCTTTTAGACTTAGCTCAGGCTCTCCCAAGCCCATACCAATTCGCGACTTAAGATTCAAACATTTAACATGCAAGATTATTAACTAGGAGTCGCCACTAATCGGTTTATGATAGGTCGATTAGACACCTAAGTAAAATAAATGGAGATTTATTTTACTCATACGACCGAGACTAAGGGTACGGGGACTTGGTTACACTAGAATTTTCTAATGCCCTTTCGGTACCATTTCTTTTAATTTTCAAAATATTTTCGCAGCGACTTGGATTTATTTTAAGCTAAATCATTATCATGCAAATGTGGTGGCCACACGTACTCATCCATTATTAAAACATTCAAATAAATAAATTGCATCACACAAAGCAAGCAAACAACATTTTTGGATTTTCTTAAAAATTAGAATTCTTTTATTAAAAATGCATTTTACAACTAAATGACTTAATTTTATTAATATGCAAATTCTAATTAAATGGGCCTATTATGCAAACTAATTAACATGCACCTCATGACCTAATTTTACTAATTAACAAATTTTGATTAAATGATTATATTATGCAAACTAGTTAACATGCATCTAATATTTTTGCATTTTTTTATATTGAAATTCAGAATTTATGAAAACCCTAATTAATCTATCTAAAAATAATCTTCTAATCCATTTTTGGGATTAATTTGACTTAAACCCTATTCTCGTCTTAGAAGTCTATTTATTATTATTATTATTTTTTAAAAAGATGATGAAAATGTGCCAATTATATTTAAAACTCTAAGAAGGTTATTTAAGTCTAATCCTAACTTATTTCTTTAAAAATATCTAGAAATGCAGTCCTAAGATATTATCAAAAAATGCAATCCTAGAAATATAATCCTAAAAATTTGATTAATTAAACCTACGATATCTATTATGTTAAACCTTAATGTCTTATATGCTCATGCAAATTTTTTTTTGAATATTTTGATTTTCTGATTTTTTTAGTTTTTTTTTAAGTTGAATAATTGGTCAATTATGGTTAAATCTAACAATTAATATAATCGCTAAATAAAGGATCAAAATAATTGAAAAAATAACCTCGTTGTCTCACAAAGGTTAAATTAACAATTATTTTAACCATAATCATCACAACAACTCAAAATAATCAAATAATCTAGTCCGAAGTCTTACGGACCAAATTAAATAATTATTATTATTTAACAATTAAAATTTCACCAAGAAAACCAAAATTAATGTAATTAAAAGAATGATCGGATGTCTCTCGGATCAAACTAATTATTACAAAAATCTAGGATAAAGCCTTAAGGATAATGTCTAAACAATGCAAATAATTAACATACAATACTGCAATTCAAACAATTAAACTAAAAGAATGCTATCAAATAAACATAAAAATAAAGAGAGTAAAATAAACTAAACTACAAAAAGGTAAAAGTAAATAAAAAACTACCTAAAGAGGGTAAACCAACGTCAATGAGGAAGTGGTTCGCGGGCAGAGGCGATGCGGGAAGCACGGCGTCGGCGAGGTCAGGAATGGCGAGTAAGGTCCTGGTGGCCAGAGCAAGGGCTGTTTGTCGGAGGTCCGGCGAGATTCGACGGTAACCGCACCTACAGCAAAACAGAGAAGGCAGCAGATGGCTCTGTTCGGGCGTGCAGCAGTGAGCAGAACAGCAAACTCAACAGCAAGGGGATCACTCGGGCGTGCAGAATAGCCCGCTCAGGCGGAGGACTCGGGGCTGGCGCCTTGGAGCGGGTGAGAGCGTCGGGCATAGGCGTCGGAGGAGGAGCGGTCGCGGATCGGCACGGCGGAACAGGGGCTGCTGGCGGTGTTGCGGGCGAGCAGTGGAGGCGGCGTCGTCTTCGTGGCCTCTAGGTGGAAGCAGCGACGCAAGCTCGCTGGCGGGGGAGGGTTCTGGCGACAGGCCGAACGACGGGCGGAGGCTCGGTGGCGCGGGGGCAACGGCGGCGCGGAGTGGCGGTGCGGGAGTGCGGCGACCAGTGGGGGCAGCACTGGTGTCGGCGAGCGGATCGGCGAAGTGGCGGTGGCGGAGGCGCGAGGCGGAGTCTGGTGCGGCGGCCGGTGCAGCTCTGTGGATGGCGCGGACGGGCGAAGGCCGTGGAGAAGAAGATGAACAGTTGCTGTGTCTTGTTTTCTTCTTCTTTTTTTTTTTTTTAACTTTTTCTCTCCTGACACTCTCTCTCACCTGTCTCTCTCACTTTTCTCTTTCCTGTGTACTTTCTGCAGGAAGCTTTTACTTTTCTCCTCTTTTCCACTGTTTCTCCTCCACGGACAACTTCCTCTCCTCTTTCAGTTTTTTCTATTTTTTTCTTTTGACGAAAGAGGAAGAGAAACCCGAAAACTCTCTTCTCCTTTTGTGAAAATTTTTAAACCTCAAAACTCGAGAGCAGCCCCCGAAAGGTGAAGAAGAACCCCTCTATTTATAAAGCGAAAATCCAAGTTTGTTTCGCCGGTAGAGATTTTTGCTCAACCTCTCGCCGGTGGAGATTTTCGCTCAACTTCTCCAACAAATAAATGGCTCTAAAATCCGGCTGTTGAATTATTTTGAATTCAAAATTTCTTTTTTCAAAATTTCCCTCTAACCTTTTATTTTCTAAAAATTGAATCTAAATTAGGTGTTAACACTACGCCAATCCAACCACCACCACGTCACAGAGGCTGGGATATGGGTCCGTGGTTGGTGTTCTGAAAGCCGCCTTGGCCCAAGCTCTGGTCTCCTACTATGCTCTCGCCGGAGAGGTGGTGCAGAACTCAGCCGGTGAGCCTGAGCTCCTGTGCAACAATCAGGGGGTCGACTTCATCGAAGCTTTTGCAGACGTGGAACTCCGCTATCTCAACCTGTATAATCCGGATGACACCGTTGAAGGGAAACTGGTGCCCACAAAGAAGCGAGGCGTGCTTGCTGTTCAGGTATTGATATTAGATACAGCCTCACTATATATCGTTTATCCATCTAAGATCATATTACCGTATAAGCAATCGCACCCATTTTCATCTTCGTTTCACCTAAATCTATAGTCTTTTTCTTAAATCTTTTATTTATGCATAACCAGCGTCGAACGAAATAGTGTATCTTCTGCATCTAGTCTATCAGTCAAATTTTCCAACTTTACTTAGAACAGTTCATAAAATTGATTTATTCATCGATATTGAAGTGTTTCCAAAGGCGTTGAATATAAACTAATTGTTTACATCACTCGGCGTGCAAATTTAACTGATCGATTTTGATACCCTCTACCATTGTTCAGAAAGAAGAATAATGCTTGGACTTTGATCACGCCTAATAGCATAATCTATGATTAAGGCTTTGTTTGTTTCACGAAAAATATTTTCCAGCGTTTAGTTCTTTTAAGAAAATGAGTTAATGGAAAACTATGCTTAAATCTGACTAAAAAAAAAAAAACAGACAAGAAATTCAGGAAAATGATTTCCTCTTTGAAAGATCATAAAACATTTTTCAAAATATGATTTGGTATTGGTGTGGGTCTTTAGCACACGGGCTTGATTTCTTGTTTATGAAACGTTCATTCTTATAAAAATATTTAAAAATTTGAATTTTCAATTAATTAATTTTTTTATTTTACTTCTTTTGGCCAATTGTGGGCCACACCAACAATCGTCGAATGGCCATAAGCTAGCTTTAGCCTCATCAAAGGTCGGTGAGACTCGAGCTCGAGCTCGCCAAATTATGGGGAGCTCTAGTCTTGTGGAAATTTGGCAAGTCTTGAGCTTGCTAGAATTTGGTGAGCGCACACCTCAATGACCTCTAAAAAGTCTCTAGCTCATCGAAATCTAGCAAGCTTGAGCCTCGTCAATCTTCAGCATGGCTGGTGACAAGCTAAGAAAGAAGGGAAAACAAAAAAACAAGAAAGAAATTAATAAATTCAAAGTATTATTTAAAATATTGAATTTAGAGGTAATTTTTCTTAGAAAAATCAAATTAGATTTTATATACTTTTTATATACCGAACGGTGAATAATATTTTCCAATTCATTTTAAGGTTTCAACTAAACACCATAAAACGTTATCATTTTCTTGGGAAATGGCTTTTTGGAAAAGATTTTCTAGAAATATTATATTTTATGTGAAACAAATAGAGCATAAATACAACAATGGTTTCTCATACAAAACATAACAATGTAGAAAGATTTATTGCTAAGGTTCTATTTGTTTCGTGGAAAATATTTTATAAAAAAAATTTTCCACTTTTTCCATCATTTGGTTTGCTTAGGAAAATGAGCCAATGGTAAATGTTTTCCTAGTCAGCAAAAAATTCTATACTAAAATTTGGGAAAATGATTTCCTCCTTAAAAGGTTGAAAAGCATTTTCCAAAATATGACTATATATCGGCATCAGTCTTCGGCACTTGGACTCGAGTCCTTGGTTGATGAAATGTTTGCTCTTATAAAAATATTGCAAAAAAAAATATTCAAACTTTAAATTATTTTTTATTCTTTTTCTTTCTGCTTTTCTTTTCGCTTCTTAGTCAACCACCACGGTGACAACCCATTGCAGGCGAGCCATGGCTCAAGCTTGCTGGAATTTGGAGAGCATGAGCCTAGCCAATTGCCGCTATGGCCAGCAATTGATCAAGAAAGAAGGAAAAAGATAAAAATAATAGAAAAAAATAATTGAATATATTAATTTTCTCCAAGAAAATCAATTTCCATACCAAACGGTGAAAATATTTTCTAATTCATTTTTTCATTTTTTAGTTAAGCACTATAAAATAGTCATTTCCTCGAAAATGATTCTTTGAAAAATATTTTTCAGAAATATTATAAATTGAACCTAAATATTGAAAGGAAAAAGAATCTCACACTTTGCACGAGAGAAAGAGTTTCTCTCGTTTACTTGTGTGATCATTGAGATTATACATTGGCTCATTGAGTCCATAGAGAACAGCGAGATAATAATAGCACGATAGATGAGTGAGAATAATATAGTGCAGGAGGAGACTATCAATTTTTTTTTTTTTTTATTTTTTTATGGACTGAATTGAATGAGTGGAAAAATCTTGCGAAGGTGGACCTCAAAAGCAATCATTAATTTATTGAGACCGTAATGGCATGGCGTGCGTTCCTAGTGCCCTCAAGCACAAAAGAATTCAAATATATGTGGCAGAGGTGGGATCTCTCTTTTACCCTTGACTTCATGGGAAACATGTTAAGGTCTTATTAGATGACCGGTCAATCCTTAATTATTTTTATTCTTTTATTTCTCAAAATAAAAAAAGAAAATAAATTCATCTGATAATATTAGCTAATTTTTCTATTCACGGGAATAAATCAGTGACCATTGAATAGATTTGAAACAAAAATAAGAAATTGAAAAAAAAAATAATTTTTTGTTTTTGGGAAAATTTCTAAATCATTTTTTCCTTTTCTTCTTCTTCCTCCTCTAACTAGTTGTAGGGCTTGGCAATGGTGGCAACTAGCTAATGACCAATCAGAGATGAGGCCCAGTGACCTTGCCGCCCCTCAACAAGGTTGGCCTTGCCTTGATTGGGTGAGGTTGAGCCTTATTGGTAGCTAGGTGAGGCCAACCACCCCGGGGGCTAACGAGGTCGCTAGCTCTCGTCTTTGGTTGGTTACTAACCATTGCAAGGCCTAGCGATTAGCTAGAGGAGGAAGAAGAACAAAGTTAAAAAAAAAAAAAAAAAAAAATCTCACAAAATTATTAAAAAATTGAAAGAAATTTTACTTCATAGAAAAAAAAAATTGAGGATTGTACAAAATGCATTCATGTTCTTTTACTATTTTGGGAATAAAAATTTATGCAATTATCAAACACATTCAAATACTTAGGGGGTGTATGACAAATGCCTCTTTATATTCCGCAATAATTTTTTTATTCTAGACTTATTTCGGAATAGAAATCCGTTTAATAAACTTATTTTGCATTTTTCTATTTTTTAATAGATTTCTATTCCGAAATAGGTTTGAAATAGAAATCATGAGTAGAAATTTTCTACTTCTCTATTTCTGCAATAGAAATGAAAAATAAAAAATTTTCTCATCGTTCGTCAATCGGTCTTTCATTCATTGCCGCGACGACCATCGTCTATCGATTATCGATCGCGCCCGCCGGCCGCAAGGCCCGACTATCGCTTATCGCCCTCGCCACCACCGGCCACCGGCGGTCCTATCCGCCGCCATTTGAAAGAAAGAAATTTTATGTTATTATCAAAAGAATTTCTATTTTTATAAAATAGAAATTTTAAAAATAAAAATAGAAAAATTTATTTATATTCGTAGTTATCAAAAACGATTATTTTTTGAGTGCTTAAAAACTCTTCTAAAAATAAAAATAGAAAAATTATTTCTATTCTAGAAATTATTTCTAAAATTGAGACAAAATGGTTGTTGTGGAGGAATAGTGGTGGCATGTACGTTTGACCATCGGATAGCTGACCCTACTCGGTTAATATGTTCAAAAAACGGCTTTTTTCCCTCCCTCCTTCCTTCTGTTGCTCTCTTCTCAACCCAAGGCATTCGCTCTGCTTTGACCCCTCTCTAGACCGCATGTACATCCCGGTCTCCGCATTGTACCCACCTCCCAAACATAAGCTGTAGGTGGATGAGCAATCCTCCTCGGTTGCCGATAATGATGACTTTTTGGATAGCAGGTGTAGGTTGATGAGTGGGCAAATTCATCCTACTTTGGGAAAAGAGGGCTAGGGAAAAGCCGTTGAGCTTATGTGGTGCAAATACATCCTAAGAAAAATAAAAAGTCTATTAATTAGATAATGGATATCTTCACGTTGACCCCTCACCATCTTAACCTCCTTTGATTCTTCTTGTTCTTCTTCTAGTATCGCAATCAGCACTTGTTTCTCTATATTTAATCAATCATGAATATAAAATTTCATTATCAAATAAACATCCTAAGAACTGGACCATCAATTGAAAGTTAACATGTCATTTAAAAATAAAGAGAGAAACACAATAAATAATCCATATAAGTCTACATCTCTTTAGTAAGGTGAAAATATCTTGGTTTAGTCAATCCATTCTTTTTAGAAAAGCTCTTGACAACATCTTGCCTTGTATCTAATGCCACCACTTGCTTAATTTTTTATCCTATACACTCACTTGAATAAGGCCTTTTTACTTTTAGTAATTTTGTTCTGAGATAATGGATATCACCTTTTTTGCAGTCGCTATGTTAATCATGCATATCCATTTTCGTGATGCATATCATAATGGGGATTTATTGAAAAATAACATTGACGAATCATGCGGCGCAAGAAAGCTCGTCTTTGGCACCATCAAGACGCCTCAGTCTGTCAAGTTGACATTGTCGCAACGCGCACCGCCACGGCAAAGCCACTAGGTCCTACCGTCACCTCGTGCCAGCAACACCGGATCCATCGTGCCTCACGTTAGTAGTTTCCGGCATTGGCAAACTACCACCGCACCGCCACGGCAATGCCATGCCAGCTCGCCAACTCGGCACCTCCGCATGCTACCACCTGGCCGCATCCCTACAAGACACGCCTGACCGGTTGGCCCTTCTTCCATTTGCCACCAACAGCAATGCCGCTCAAGTCAATCACGACGACCAACTCGAGCAACGGTGCTGCCCAACTCCAGAACAACAGCGAGAAGGCAAAAACAGAGTATAACAAAAACTCTACCCATCCTCGCTCGGAGCAGAAGCTGCTTCCTTAATCCCTCTTCAAACACTACATGCTCCCTCCCTCTTTCTCTTCTGTTGTGACGCCCCAATTCACCTCACACTCATCTTCGGTTGCCCTCTACATGTCTATGCTAGCAAGCTAGAAGCTAGCGAAGACCGCCGCCTTTGTCCAGCGCACCACTACAACTTGCGACCACTAGCAGCTTCCCTTTCCGTCACAGCCATGCACGTCGCCACCATCAGCCACCCCACCGTCCTGCGGAACTGCCACCACAATCCATAAGGACCCAAGGCAAGTAGATATCTCCCGTTCTATCATATATCAACCGATTACGTGTGATGAGGATGATTTCCTAGAAATTCATGAACATTGTTTAGATCCTCATTTTATCAAAAGTTTCAATTATGTTACCTAGCTACATTGTCGAGTTCGAAGTAGTCGAGCTTGTGGTTAGGTCGTAGGAACATGGATGGTTAATATTTACCACGTACGGGGCTGGTAGTTGAATTTCAGGGTGAAATTAGTGCTGGGATTGAGGACAGATTCGATTTAGCCCAACCCTGAACTTTTGCTAATTTTTTACTGACTTATATGATGTGAATTTCAGGGGCATTCTTCAGGAAAGTTGTCCATTTTTGGCCGTTCTACAACATACTTTAATATTCAAATTTTAGGACTTCGTATGACAAAAATACATTTGAAAACTACGTGATTAGAAATCTATTTTCGAGGTCACCGAACCAACCTCTTTTTGCTTTCCATTTTCCACAAATTTTTGGTCAAAGAATCTTAACACGTGTCCTTCATGAAAGTTATTTAGCTGAATCGAACTTTGGGTCCTTCGTTGAAAAATGTCCCTCTAGGTCTAAAGTTTCCTTATTTTTTAAACCTATTTACCTATATAACAAATGTCATTTCTAAAGGTGCGCAAAACACCTTTCAAGGCTAATTTAGGGCCTAGAATATGAGATTGTTTTTACAGTTCATATAATATCAATGGGATAAGTACACTAATGATACCATAAATTGTGTACGGCGCTCACTTTGGTGCCAAAAGTTTCCGTTGGATCATTTAAGTGCCAAAAAATTTGGAAAACGCTCACTTCGGTGCCAACGCCAATCTGATCGGCCAGAAATCTGACGTGGCCCTTTTTTTATTAATTTCTTATGCTGATGTGGCTCATTGGAGTTTCCATTAGATCACTTAGGCCTTCAAACGATGTCGTTTTAGCATCCTAACACCAAAACGACGCTGTTTTGTGTCTTTCCCCCAAATTCAAAATCCTAAATCCTCAAACGACGCCGTTTTGTGTCGTCTTCTTCCCTGAGCAGATTCGTTTTCTTCCCCAAACAGATCCGGCAACACCAACAGCACCAAACCAACAACACCAGCAGCGAAGAACCAGCAACACCAGTAATTTTCCAGAAAAGAAACCACGCATTCCCCTCCGCCCTCCCCCAGTAGTTTTCCCCCATTTTCAATCACCTTATCAACCTTTCAAATCCTTGAATCTTAGCCTCATCACCACCTTTTACCAAGAAATATCGTTGGGTGCAGAGGAAACGCGAGCTTGAAGAATCCCCAGAAGCACGAGCTATCCGGCCAATGGTAGCCGCGAAGATCTGGAAATCCACGGAGGTTGTCGGCGAAGCCAACTGCTACGAAGGCGACAGCCATGGCCCCGCCATCCCCTCCTCCACCCTCATCGTCGACACCTCCCTCTTTCTCGGGATTTTCTGTTCGTTTTTCTTTTCTTTCTTTCTTTTGTCTTGCCGTGGCAAGCAACTACAATGGAGGTTGAGGGATGGCGGCTGAGCGACGATGGCCGAGGGACAGCGGCCAAGTGACAGTGGCTGAGGGACGGCGGCCGAGCGACGGTGGACGAGCAATGGCAGACAAAAAAACCCTAATTTCAATCTCCAAATAAAATTAACAAAACTGCATCGTTTTTGTGAGGCTATCCACGTAGGACGGCAAAACGACGTTGTTTTCTTAAAAAAGATGGAAAACGATGCCGTTTAAAAGTCTCCACGGTTTTTTTTTTTTAAATATAAAAGCCACGTAATCATTTTGGCCGGAATCTGTTGTCGGTGGTACCAAAGTAATCGTTTTTCCTCCATTTTGGCACTTAAGTGATCCGGCGAAAATTTTTAGCACCAAAGTGAGCGCCGTACACAACTTATGGCACCATTAGTGTACTTATCCCTAATATCAACACTAGTGAGTTTATATTACTCTCAGGATAAGAAATGACTAAGGATTTATTTGATTGATGGTTGAGTGCCTAGATTGTACTGACGTCAACGTGTTTTTAAATTGAATCATGGAATTGCTGCATCATGATGTGGATGTGTGATTGAAAATGACATTGGTCCTTGGGACAACAATATAGATGCTAAAAAATTATCTCCACTTGAGACTTTCTTTGGCATCTCTTCATCCATCTAAAGTCAAATCATCCTTCTTGGTGTATGAAATTCCTCGCACTATGGTATTATAGCTTTCTAGAAGGGAACATAAAAATAACAATGCTTGAAATTTCATATCCTCTTTATGCTTGTGAATTCCAACTAAGATGTGACTTATGTGAAGCTATTGATAAGTTCTGCCACAAATAACTTCATATTAACCAATTTCTTCAACAAGAATACCATATTTGATGTTGATGGCTTCTCATAAATATTCGTTAGAATATCCATGGCTTCTTTTGTAGTTTTTGCTTTTGCAATGGTATCTTATCTTTTTCGTTAGCCCTAGATGAATTGCACCTAATGCATTTCGATCAATTTTCCACCCCAATTTTGCTACTAGATCCACCTCCATGATCTTGGGTTTCCAACCCTCAAGTGGTGCTTAGAGATCCTTCTAATAAATATAGTTCTCAATTTGGAGTTTCCACCTCCAAAATCTTGCCCATCGAACGTTACTAAAAAAATCCTCTATGTTCTCAATTAGCCAAGCCTAGGCTGCGATACTAGTTGTTAGGAAATAGCATGTCAATTTCAAAAAATAACGTTTGCAAACAATTCACTCAAGCATAATATAATAATAAAGAGCAGAGTCGAAAGAACACACTAGAAAATGTATTATTGAAGTTCATCCAAACCCAAGCTACATTTTCGCACAAGGCACTCTATGAATGCACTTTGAAGAAATTTGGAATATAGTGATAATTTTCTCTCAAGATCAAGGCACAAAAAGGTTGAGTACACTCATAAAGAAAAACTCACTTTTTCTTCTCGCTTTTTCTTTTCTCTTTATTTTCCTTTTCAACCCCTTGACGGCTAACTGCTAATGTCTAACTATCACTAATATAATGGTGTAGCTTTTAACCTAAAAGCAAAATTAATATAAAAGACAAAAAAGCCCCTAAAAAGATTTGGCTTCATCCACCAATAAATAGTCCATTCCATTGACCAATCTCATGCTCAAGTATTTAGTCATGATCATGCATAATGCTCATAAAAAGGTGACCAAGATTCTCTCCTTAGTCAGGTCTCCACCTATTAACAGCTGGCTACTTTGTCCACAAAAATATCCTAAACTGGTATGCACATACCCACACACACCTCAATAGCTTTATAAAGACACTAAGCATAATCCATCAAGCTCAATCTCTAGAAATCCACAAGTAAAATAATACAATCCTACAACTTAGGTTTAACAACCATATCACAACTTTTCACCATTACAATTCAAGTCCATTAATTAATCTCTATTAAATCACATCTTATATATCACAATACATTTCCCAAACTATTTCAAAGTCCATTTCATGAACCAGTTCACAAATCAATATATAACCATTCACAAACCATATTTATAATCAAAGACTTCTCATGAGTCTTTCCCAAAAGGCTTTGTAAACCCATTTGCAAGTAATCAATTTAGACTATAATCAAAATATAACATTTTCATATCTAATACGCAAATGGTAGTAAATGCTCAATCCAATTTATGCAAGGAATATGCTTGTTCTTAACTCATAACATAACTACTTTATTTCATTTTTGAAACATGAATTTATAAACTCAAAGAAGAAATACTATCATTTACCTAAAAAATCCATAAACCAACCTACGGTGGTTATTCAAACTATTGCACTTGCATTCCTATCAATTAATTGAAAAACAATATGAAAACTTGAGTAACACAATTCTAACAAACGACTAGACTAAACTACGTTTAATCATCAACAAAATGACTTCTATGTGTTCACGAGTGACCTCATTCAAAGCACACATGCATCCTTTTCCTTATGTGTAACTTGTACGCAAACTTCATAATATTGTTCCAATCAAACTGTACTTCAGAATTGAACTTCTACAAACTCCAAAGCTCCACAATGCCTTTATCAATCATTTCCATATAAATCTAAGGTTAATAGCTCCTCAATCGTCCATTAGAGTCCACATAAGTTTGAACTCGTGCCCTAAATCATAAATTTACTCTAATTAGATGAATGATCGGCTTGAATACTCACCAAGTGTTGCAACTTGTTGTTGATTTGGCTAATGGTGGAGTCTGAATTGGCTAGGCGCTAAACTTTTTCCTCTTTTCTCCTTTTCTGCTTCTTCTCCTCTGCCCAGGATGAGCTCCCTCTGTTTTTCCTTGTTTTGTTCGTCGGAGACGTCTCACTTAATCTGCTGAAGAAAATTAAAATGGGTCAGGGCTTGGGAGAGATAGGCTTGAGCTTGTTGAGCCCATCTATTACAAAATCATACACACGAAACTATGGAGAATCAAAAGAGCGAAAGTGTTGGACCTAGCTTATCGATTGACATCCTAGTCCATGAAGTTAGATGTACATAAGGTCCGCAGTTTGATTGGCAAAGATGATGCGGCTCAAAACGGTAATGATGCAACAATCTTTGAGCTCAAACCACCATAGAAGCAGAGTAAGAGGGTAGCTCCAAAGTTCACATTTGCAATGTCAAAAACCAAATTCATAATGTTGTATTGATGGGCAAGTTTAATGTTGGCGTCTACTCGAATTCCACTACATGTGCATGAGTTAAGAAGAGTCTTTATTGTAATGTTGTTTAAAATAGTCTATTCGTATTTCTATGTCTTGATTGTTTGTGTTTCTAAGTTGAGTTAATGTTTTGTAAATTCTCGAGATTTATCTCATTGGATTGATAAATATATTTATGAGTCATTTAAGTGTAATATTCATATAACAAGCTTATTTAAAAGCAAGTATTGTAATCATTTCTGATAAGGTGAAATAAATAAATAAATAATCCATCTTGTCTCCTTCGCTTCCTTGAGATGTGTGAGTTGCGTTCGCTTCCTTGAGATGTGTGAGTTGCGAGTGTTTCAATTTCAAATTATTTCATCAAGCAATGTCGTCACAGGCAGTGGGTGACGGCATTGCTAAACTAGAACAACAGCCATTGACAGAATTTACGACACTAATTGCGGCAGTGAAGATGGACTAGTGATCAATGAGGATAAACGCAGTCGACGGATGGAAACAGGTGATCATCTTTAGTTACTCATGGGTTCTCCTTCTCTTTGTTCAATGTTCCATTGCCTTTAGCAATTCATGTAGCCATCTAACCTAGGAGAGAGTGAATCACGTCGTGCATCTGTATATTCAAATGAATCCTCCTTTTCTCTCCTCTCTTTTTCTCCCGAAATTCCCCCTTCTATAATTCACCGTCAATCTCCTTTTAACGGAAAAACAAGATGGAGGAAGAACTCCCTGAAGTCTGTCACGCCTTGATCCTCGGGCACGCACCCATCCCTGCTTGGTTGATATAATAGCAACGTCCTATGGCACATCGCCGACCCATTCATTTTAATACACATGCAGAAGCATATAAATAATTCCCAAACAATAACCCAATGGGATAGGAAAGTATGACCAAATTTTCAAACCGACCGAAACGTTTTTATAAACAAACTTGTTTATTTACAATAGCAGGCTGTTTACAAAATCCATTGGCTCCATAAAAGGTAATGGTTCTATGACCCACTAATCGGACACGTTGCCGATTTTTCGATCTCCTCCTTCCCAGACTCCAAGGCTGTCGGTCCTTCATGACCGCCATCTAGGGACCTGAAATAGTTATACAATAACCAGTGAGACAATGTTTGAACGAGTTCTTTCATCTAAGACCCGATTAGGAAGCCAATATGTCATAAGGGCTGCCTAAGCACGACACGGGTTAGAGGGCTTACCTTGGCCTCTATTCCTTCCTGCAAGTTAGTATATATCATATATACATGAACCACATCAATTCACAACATTAGATCAAAGCATTGATCAATCGACCTAGTCGATTACATATCAATCAGACCATTTCTCGGTCATTTTAATCCATACTATGCAATCTCCAAGATAATATATGTCGAGTCACCGAGCCACGTGCATCCTATAAGGCGACATGTCTAGTCACCAAGTCTCGTGCATTCTCTAAGGCGACGTACTTAATCATCAAGCCATGTGCATTCTCTAAGGCAACGTACCAAATCATTGACCCACGTGCAATCTCTAAGGTGTTGTACTAATCACTGAGCCACATGCCTTTCGAAAGTGATGTATATAATCCACAAGTCACGTGTATTCTCCAGGACGATACTCTTGATCTTCGAGCCACATAATACAACTTTCTTTCTCACCACTTTATATAACCTACTAAAATATTGCTAGCGCTATAAACCGACGCTCGTTATTTTCCAATCAATTCTTGAAATTGAATAATTTATTAATAAAACCCTAAAATCATAATTAATTTGATTCAGTGTAAATCAATGCTCAAATAAATAAACGGACTGCACCACAATAATTAGCATAAAATTTCAATCGTTGACTATCCTAACCTAATTTTCAGAAATAAATAATTATTTAAATGATTACGGAAATTATTAAATAATTGCAATAAATCCAATTTAGGCCCGTAATGCCTAATTGGAAGCCAGATAGACCTAAAAATTTCTGAGATTCATTCAATAAATAATAGAGCATGTCTACTTGCTAACTACGCTAACCAATTGCCTAACATACACCGGTAAGTCTCTAATTTAATTATTATAATATAATCTATTCACCTAATTGCACTTAATTAAATTTAATCAACCCCTAAGCATCATTAGCATACTAATAAGGGATTAGTGAACAAAAATCACCCCGATTAATGATCTGCTTAGATTAAAACAATGGGGACACGACAGCGGCCGATAAACCACAAAGCGGCAGCACCAACGGGGCCGAGACAGCTCGAAATCAGCCACGCAACTTTCTGCCCTAGCTAAAAGATCGGTGTAGATCTGGCTCATTTCTAGCACTACTGTGTAGCTTGGCTCGCGTACAAGGAGGGGACACACAGCATCGCTGTTGGCAGTCCACAAATCAACCGAAGAAACAACTTCAGCTTTGCTGGATTTGACCCGTTGAAAACGTTCGGCCAAACAAGAATCGAAAGAGGGGTGGTGGAGAGATGCTGCTGGTGATGACCGAATGGGATGCTTTGATGGGATCCTGCATGAAGAGAAGGGAGCTGCGGCATTCGGTAGAGAGCTACATGGAGAGAGGAGGACGTGCGGTGCTATTTCGGTCAACAATTGTCACGCCCGATCATCGGGCACACACCCATCCCTCACCTTGGTCAATTAATAGCGACGTCCTAGCACACATCGCCGAGTCTTTCATTTTAATACGTATATGGAAGCAAATAAAATAATCTCTAGATAATAAAACAATAGGATAGAAAAGTAGGGTTATATTTTTCACAACTAAAAAACCACAACCACATTTTTATATAAGCAAACCCCATAGTATATATTACAATACTATTGACAAGCCAAACCTATCACACATAGAATCCCAACTTAGGTTTTGTAAAAGAGGGTAAGGTCTCAGTCTTCATCCGGGTCATACTCCGGATCATTCTTAGGATCCTCCTCGGACTCCTCCTCTGGTTCCTTATCAGGGTCCTCCTTTTTGGGTTCTTCCTCCTCAGGCTCCTCCTCCTTGGGCTCCTCCTCCCAGTTCTCTTCTTGGTATACCTCTTCTTGTTCAACCACTCCTTTAGGCATGCTCCAGCTAGAGTCTACTATTGATTGCTTGGGAGAGTCGGGGTCACTCTCAAGCTTAGGGTCTTTGGTATCGGTCACCGCTCCGTCCTTAGGATCTCGTAGTCCCTTCTTCGAATGCTTCCTCTAAAACGAATAGAGGTACATCACCATCTGGAATGGGACCTTCCCTACACCCATCATGATATTCGCGATACCATGACCGATACTCATGGGGCCTCAAGGCATCTTTACCTACATCAGCCCAGACGGTCGACTTAACTAAAATGTACTCTAGTCTTTCCTGGTAGGGGTGAATCGGGAAGTGAGTTTCTATTTTAGTGACTTCTTCGGGTATACCAAAGTGCATGGGAGGAGGAGGAGATGGAGGTGCTGCCATCTAGAGACCTGAAATGTTGTCCCACAACAAGGATGAGACTACGTCTCAACAAGTTCTACCCCGTAAAACCTTATTAGGAAGCTAATACACTCTAGAGGTTGCCTAAGCATGAGTCAGAGGACTTACATTGACCTTAATTCCTTCCTGTAAGTCAAGTATATATATATATATATATATATATATATATATATATATATCAAATATACACGAGCACATCACATCACTCAATCAGATCGAATCATCGACCAATCGACCTAATTGATTACATGTCATTCAGACCATTTCCTGGTCATTTTAATCCATACTATTCATTTTCCCCAACGGTATACATCTAGTTACTGAGCCACGTGCATTCTCTAAGGTGACATGTCTAATCACCAAGCCCCGTGCATTCTTTAAGGCGATGTACTTAATCACCGAGTCACGTGCATTCTCAAATGTGATATACCAAATCACCGAGCCACGTGCTATTCACAGGTGAATTATTTAATCAACGAGTCACTTGCATTCTCCAAGACGACACTGTAGGTCTTCGAGCCACGTATTACAACTCTCTTTCTCATACTTTATATTAAATCCATAAGTCACATGCATTCTCTAGGACGACCTTCTTGGTCTCTGAGCCATGTAATACGACTTTCTTTCTCACCACTTTATAGATATAACCCATCAAAACGTTATTGATGCTATAGACCCACACTCGGTCATTTCCAATAAATTTCTAAAATTGAATAAATTAGGAATAAAATCCTAAAATTATAATTAATTCAATCCAGCATGATTTAGCGCTCAAATAAATAAACGGACTGCACACAATAATCAGTATAAAATAATTAATTGATTAAATAAATAAATAATTAATTAATTACAAAAATTATTAAATAAATGCAAGAAATCCAATTTAGGCCCGTAATGCCTAATTGGAAGTCGAGATGAGCTCGAAAAATTACCGAGACTCGCTCAATAAATACTAAGACCTATTTCCTTGCTAATTACACCAACCATTTACCTAACATACATTGATAAGTCTCTAATTTAATTACTCTAATCTAATCTATCCACCTAATTACACTTAATTAAATCTAATCTACCCCTAAGTATTATTAACATACTAATAAGGGATTAGTGAGCCAAACTCACTTGATTAACGCGTGGGTCAGATCAACCCGACGGGAACGGTGCAAGGGTCGCTTTTCTACTCGGGGCAGCGAACAACGGAAGAACAGCAACGGTGTGGGCAGTGCGTGCGACGGTTGCAGCTGGTTTTACTCTGGCTTGCTAGTTTTCTCACGACTCAAATGGAGGGCAGGAAAGGAGTTGGTTGCCAGTTGCTATGGGAGGGAGAGAGAGGAAGAGGATGAGGGGGTCAAGGGCCCCATTTGGCCAAGTTTTTCCATTCAATGGTCTCCTTTGACCATTTCCAGCCATGGCCTTCCATGTATTTGGATATTTCCCTTCAACTATACAATCCCTTGGCTGCAATCAGCCAACACGGCTCTCTTCACAACCTTGGAATGGTACAATTTGGCTAGACTAAGGGGGTATACGAATTTGACACAATTCATCACCAATTAGACACTTGATCTACCTCAAATAAATCTCATTTGACCCTCATAATTTCAATTGGCACCTCAATGCTACAATTGATATTTTTCCTCATCCAATTAACCTTCTAGCATCTCGATTTTGTGACCAAAAATGATCCCTGGCATTTTCTGAACAAAAACGATTCTCTGCCGACTTTTTCCCAAAAAGTCTCGGTTTGCAGAAAAATCTTCTGAGACTAAGTCGACGTTCCTAAAATTTATTGTGACATGATAGAATCTTAAATCAGACTCAAATTCGCGGTTAATTTCCATTTGGCGTGTTTTTAGCGTGACCTAAGCTATCGGGTAGTTTTCAAAGATTTTTAGTACAAATGACCCATGGTCAAATTTCTTCGAGCTATAATGAATCCATTCAATTCATTGGCGACTCTCGGTTGTCATGAAAATCTCGATGATTCAAATATGAACACAGTACCAAAACGACAAAATAATTAGTCTAGGGTCGGTTGATGAGAATTTTCCAATTTAGTGGTGTCACTCACGATTAGACATACATCTCAGTCAAATCGACATTTCTCTAATCTCAAATTGATTTTAAACTGTGCTATAATGACCTCTAAAAATGAGCACGGCGAAAAGTCGATTCCTGGTCAAATTCTCAAGTCTATTGCCTTAAAATTCCTTAATAGCTTCTCTCCGAATAGCCTAGTTATCTCGAGAGTGATCGCTTTGAGAACAACCCTATAGGCGCGTTAATGAAATGCTTGATTTATTCAAAAGAAAACATGATTGAAAATATGGGATGTCACAACAACAGGAAGTCCACAAGTGATGCTGGCGTGGAGAGAAGGGGCAAAAGACTATCAGTGGGGATGAGGGACAGTGGTTCTCGTCTAGGAGCAGCCCACGTGCAACAAAAATGAATAAAATGAGAGATGAGCAAGAGGAACCAAAGTAGAAAACGGCAGAGGGAGCTCGTCCATGCAGCCGAGAGAGAGAGAGAGAGAGAGAGAGAGAGAGAGAGAGAGAGAGGTATTTAATCATTGGATAAGTGAAGGCTTGGTCAAACAGAAAAAGTGATGTTGAATTATGTAGAGGGATCATCGGTGGGGGCAACAATGAGAGAGAGAGAGAGAGAGAGAGAGAGAGAGAGAGAGAGAAACGTGTGGCCAAGAGGGAGGGGATATCTACATGCATGGGGGGGGGGGGAAGAAAAATGTGGAGATAAGTAAAAAGGAAGAAATAATATGCGGCCAAGGGAGGGTTTACGTGAAGGGGCAAGAGACCAAGGGAAGAAGGAAGAAAAAGATTAAAACGAAACAATAGTATTATTAACTTCAAAACACCTTGCCAATTGATCATCCTAGGGCCAATTTCTTCGCCAAATGTGCAATTTGAAGTCTAAACAAAGACCAAGATAAGATAGTCCCTTTATTCCACGAATTTCCTTCAAATCCGAATTTCATTTTGTTTTTCTCGGAATCCGATTTTTCAAACAAACTTTTTGATTGGGGTCTAATTTGATGCGGAAAAAGCCCACGAAATTCCCTATCACCAATTTACTTACACCCGATGCCAAAAATCCCTTCAAATTGACCAATTTCGTCCGAAACGATTTTCCGTAAAAATCCTGAACTTGTCGGAATTTCCTCAAAATGTGAGCCAACATTCCTAAAATGACTCGTGACACGACACGACCTTTAATTTCTGAAATCAAATTCAAATTCGTGGTTAATTTCAATCAAATGCGTTTTTAGTGTGACCTTGTCTACTGGGTAGCTTTTAGGAATTTTTGGTGCAATTGACCCTTGGTCGATTTTCTTCAAGCCATACATACCTCTTCGACACATTGTCGACTCTCAGTGGTTGTGAAAATCTCGAGATTTCAAATACGGATATAGGGTACCCAAAACAATAGAAAATTGGTTTAGTGCCGATCGACGAGAATTTTGCAATCAGGTGGAATCACCCATACTTTGATCACCATCTCAGTTGAATTGACCTATCCCTATTCTCTGATCGATTTTTAATTATACCATAATGACCTTTGTAGACTAGCACGGTCAAACAGTCGATTCCTGGTTGAATTCTCAAGTTTATTACATTAAAATCTCTTTACAGCTTCATTTGATAGGTCAGTTATCTCATGAGTGGTCATCTTAGGGAAAAATACTATAGTTGCATTGATGAAAGACCCAACTTATCCAATCGAAATCGAACCTAAAATTAGGATGTCACAAAGTCCATCCCAACATGCGTGTTCGTCTTTTTCCATGCTTAGCTAAACGTGTTCTTGCTTTCTTCTACAATGCTATTGTTTCTTCCTCTCCCTTCGGCCATGAATGTTCACCTACTCTTCCCAAAACTTTCGATTCGAAGCTAAGCAAATATTCCCTCCGAACCTTGCTTTCTTCTTGCTTGTCACATGCTTCTTTGCTCTTCTTTTATGTTTCTCCACATGCGTACTCATCCTTTTCTATCTCCCTCTATCGTGTGCTTCCCTATCCGTTCATTCGTTCGCCTCCTTAAGAAAAACGCCTCTTCGTTTGATACCTACTCAACCTACGCTTCTCATAATGCCCAAGCGCAAATATGCTCTTGCGTGTCACTAATTACGCCCTTCATTTCCTCATGTCTCCTTTTAGCTATTCTTTGACCACCGAATTCAGAAGTTCAAGCTTGCTTATGCTGACTGGAGCTTCGTCTTAAGCAAAATAGATCGCTGACACCTCCAAAATAAGTTAAATTGTATGTCTAAATGATTTATTTAAAATGCCAAACTTGCAATTGGTATAGGCTGGGAGAGTTCGTGCTAGGCGACAATACCATCTCTTTAAGCTCTATTTGTTTCGTAAAAAATATAATTCTTGGAAAATATCTTACTCATTTTTCTGGTAATTGATTCACTTAGAAAAATGAGTCAATAGAAAATGCTTTCCGAGTAAAGGAAAAATATTTTCCTATCGAAGTTTAAATTAAGGAAAATGATTTTCTCTTTGAAAATTCGGAAAACATATTATAAAATATGACTAGGTACTGCAGAACTTGAATCCAAAACTACACGAACCACTATGGATCAAACCCATCGAGAGCGTTGGACCACACGGTCTTCAGCTCGAACCTCATACATTGGTTGTTGAAGTTTTTGAATTCGCAACTCTGGTCGACATGTTAAGCATGTGAGACCAGCTTCTGTCCTTCTTCTTTTTTTTTTTTTTTTGGTACAGAATGGACATTTTCGTAGTTCTTGCCATACAAAAGATATGCTCTAAGTAAAACAAATGTTACGAATCCTCTTAACCCCCCCCCCCCACCCCAAAAAAAAAAGGAAAAGAGAGATGCGAAATGACGAATTGGGCGCTTGACTCTTCACATGCTTTTTTCAATTTCTTTGTTTATTCCAACAAGAAATCTTCCATTTCAATAAGACAATCTTGACACAATTTTTATGCTTGTCATGAATCCTATGGTTTACTTTTAACCTTTGAATCAACATTGGTCGTTTTCAACAACCGAAACTGTTAAATTATATCTCAAATTTGAGCATTTACAAAATGCGATTCGCTGGACTTCTTAAAGCTAAAGTTGCACAAAGGAGGAAATAATTAAAAAAAGGAATTTTTCTCTTTGAAGTGAAGCTGCCGAAGATGTCCCCTGTCCCCCTGCACGAAGAAGCCCTGCACATGAAGAATCAAAGTTGGTGGGGCCCAAGGTCTGACCTTGGGCACACATTCATGCTGATTTCTTGTTCAGCCATGCAAACAAAAGAAGAAAAAAAGACTGCCGAGACTCTCTGCACATGAAGACAAATCTTGGTGGGTCCAGGTCAAACTTTTGACTCTTCACATGCTTTTTTCAATTTCTTTGTTTATTACAACAGGAAATCTTCCATTTCAATAAGACAATCTTGACATGATTTTTATGCTCATCATGAATCACATGGTTTACTTTTAAACCTTTTAATCAACATTGGTCGTTTTCAACAACTGAAACTATTAAATTATATCTCAAATTTGAGCATTTACAAAATGCGATTCACTGACTCCGTAAAGCTAAAGCTGTACAAAGGAGAAAATAATTAAAAAAAGAAGAATTTTTCTCTTTGAAGTGAAGCTGCCGAAGACGTCCCCTCCACAAAGAAGTGCTGCACATGAAGAATCAAAGTTGGTGGGGCCCAAGCTCAAAGGTTTGACCTTGGGCACACATTGACACTGATTTCTTGTTCGGCGATGCAAACAAAAGAAGAAAAAAAAAGGCTGCCGAGAATCTTTGCACGTGAAACACAAATCGTGGTGGGCTCACGTCAAACTTTTGAATCGTCCCAAGATTTTTTCAATAAATACTATGACGTATTTCCTTGCTAACTACACTAACCATTTGTCTAATATGCATCAATAAGTCTCTAATTTAGGTACTCTAATCTAATCTATCCACCTAATTGCACTTAATTAAATATAATCAATCCCTAAGCATCATTAACATACTAATAAGGGATTAGTGAGCAAAACTCACTAGATTAAAAGCAAAGGTCAGATCAATACGACGATGGCACGACGGTGGTCGAACTTGGGCTTGCGATGACACCCATGGACTTGGACTGGGCCTTGAATCGGCCCAACAAATCTCAACCCAAGCTGAGACTTGTTGGATTGGGCTGGGCCTAAAGCGGGCTGACTTCACGGGCTTGGGTTGTTGAATTGGGCTTGCTGGGCTTCACTTGCCGAAGATGGGCTGAGCTGATGGAGATGGGCTCAAACCTACGAAAATGCTGGGCTTTGGGCTGAACAGAATGGGCCTACTGCAAGCGTAAGGGCCTAGCTGGGTTGAGACGAAGAGGCCACAGTGTGAAGGCTGCTGCTTCAGTTGAAGACACGTTGCTAGAGGCGACGGTTTCGCTGGGTCTTCGATGGACATTGAAGACGCTGCTGACATCTTCATGCAAGAGGCCCAGATGAATGATAGAGGGAGCTGCTTCGTGGGTCTTCGGTGGCAGCGAAAGGGTAGGGGAGCACAAGTTCGCTGGCTTCATGGAATGATGGCTTCGCTGGTTGGCTGTGAAGACACGTGGCTGAAGACACAGATGAAAGCAGATTCGGTCAACTATGGGGAAAACCTGTTGGTTTTGTTGACTTGGCTAGACAATTCTTGATGGAGAAGTAGAACCAAGATGGGGCAAATGGCTGATGAAGAAGTGGATGCATGCGACAGAGTGGAAATCGGTGGTCTTCAGCTGGCGCTAGTGAATTGAACAAAGGGAGGGAGAGATGATGTCGTTGATAGAAAAGAGAGACCAGCAGGGGATAAGGTAGAAAAATTAAGAGAATTGTCCAAATTCCATAAATGCTTTGTTAAATTTATGACTCGAGTTTGAGATTCGCTGGACTCACGATGGATTTACTAAAGAGGAAATAAAGTTGAAAAAGGAATCTGGTCATGGGCCCAAGTGGGCACACGTATAAGAAGCGAATTTCCTCATGGAGTCTGCACGTGAAGAGGAAGTTGGTGGGGCCCAAGGTCATGCGCACACACTCCTCGTCAATGGCCAAATTCCACTGCACCATGGCGTGAAGTCTTCAGCTTGTGTAAGAATCCAAACGTGGCAGTGGACCCAGGTCAAACTTTGACCTGGGCACACATAAAAATTGATATAATTTCCTTCTTTGGGTTTTTGGCATGAGCGGCAGAAAGAAACCCTACGTAGAAGAAGTGAGCGTGAAGCCGCACGTTCGCTGAGCCAGATTTAGCACGAATCTTTGAAGAAATACATAGTGTATTGTTTTGAGCTTGAACGCGTGGTAATTTTGTGCCGTGAGTTGGGTTTGAGGTTAAATTGGGGTTTGGGAAATATTGAGAGAGTGTTTGAGTGACTTGAGTATGTAATCTCATTGTATCGCTTGATCTATAGTGAAATTCGCTGCTACTCTCCCCGTGGATGTCGGTCTTTACGATTGAACTACGTAAATCTGGTGTCCGATTTATTTTATTTTTTCTATCTATATTATTCTTCGATCGCTCGCCTTATCGCAACAATTGGTATTAGAGTTAGGCTTGGCTAAGTTGAAGCGAATCGATGGCGACAGAAGAAGTAAAAGTGAGAATCGACAGATTTGATGGGAATGATTTTAGTTTCTAGAAGATGCAGATTGAAGATTTGAGTCTAGACCAATGATTGTATAAAAGAACTCTTTGGGACAATGACATTACAAATACTTGAATTATTACCCCTTTTGCAATCAGGTACCTATAGTTCTTTTCATTCAATCAATCATCTTAATTTTTCATGTGGGTCAACATGAGGCCTTCGTTAATTTTGTGGATGGAAAATGTTTACACGACATTAACGTCGTTAAATAGTTGTTAAATGTCCATATTGGTGTCCAATACAACATCTCGAGATGTTGCTACATCGGCAGAGACATTGGATACTAAGATTGTCTAAGCCACCACGAACTCTCTCTCCACATCACCCAATTAGTAGGGTAAGCGAATTGTGTAAATAAAATCATTACAATGTAGCAATTTTTTAACAGATACCTCAAATTGAGACAAATTTGAAAAAAGAAAAAGTAAAATAAATTAATCCAGACATAAAGCATGAAATTTCTACTAGTAATGGAAAAAAGAGACGTTCTCATGGGGATGCAAGAGGAGGGACGTGAAAAGCGAAGCAACAAATTTCAATTTGTGTCCTTGGTCTTCTGAAATTTATTGAAGTTGCTTTCCCATGACCTCTTTTTCTCTTTTGCTTCATTTTCCAGACAAAAAGGCATATGGTATCGATGAAGCCTTTGGAGATACTCTATTACCAAACAAGCACTTGTGGACGAAGAGTATTTTGTTTTGATTCCCCTTACCACTAACGTATGCATGAAAAGCACCCAAAATTAAATGGATGACAGTGTGCTATAGCCTGGTCCCCAGAAAGCATCATTGCTACTTGAATACTTTTTACATTTGTATATGACTTAACGAAAAATTATCCAAAAATCCATAAATTTATTGGATAATGAATAATTCAGTTTTAAACTTTGATATAATATCATGTCAACCGAGACATATTAAAGGCTAATATCATCTAAGTTAATGCATTTTCTCTCTCCTCATCACTCAATCTGTAGAGTAAGGAGTCATGTCAGCTATTATGTTTAACTTTTACTGATTAAGTGAGTCATATGAGCAAAATTACATAACATGACAAGTTATTTAATTGATGCCTCAAATTGAGCCAAATTTGAAAATTTGTGGTTCTTGATTAAAAAAAAAAAAAAAACAATTTCTGTACTCGATTGTAAACCAAACAAGAGCTCAAGTACTTACGATATCATTATTCTTAACTCTTATATCGCTTTAAGAGTAACTTTATTCTTGCTTCTTCTTTTTTTATTTTTTATTTTATAGAACATAACTATGAAAAGATACCTGAAAATTTAGACATAATTCTAATAGACAAGTACAAGAGATATTACTAAATGAAAAATCATAGTACGATTAAGCATGGAAAAAAGAATTGGATGAAAATTATAGTAGCAGTCAATTTTAAGCATGGCATGTGATGCGTGGGAAATTCTACTAGTAGTGGAAAAATAAAGGCATTCACATAGGGATGGAAGAGGAGGGACGTGAAAACTAAAGCAATAAAGCCAATTTGCATCCAACAAAGTCTTTTCTGTTTTTAATTGCTCTCTTTCGGTTGTGCTTCACTTTCTAGACAAAAGCACATTATGTCCATTAAAGTCTTGGTCTTCCTGATGAAAAGTCCTTTATGAGTGTACTATCATGACAACCAGTTTGAATTAGCCTACAAAGGCCATGTTTTGATGCACATCGTGTCCTTGAGTTAGACAAATCAATCGTTCTCATTTTTCTCCATAGCAAGACTTTTTGTCGTCGTCTAAAAGAAAGGACCTTTTCTTGTGGCCATCCAAAGCATAGAATAAGAGGTGATCAAATTACCAACTTAGAGGGCATGCACATCTTCATAAAAAATTTATAATTTACAAATGTTTTGTTGGTTTTTTTTTTTTTTAAGTAGGGCCTTTTACATGGCAGTTATAGTGTTAAAAATTTATAGCAAAATGGGCAAGAATGATCTGCTGAAGGGTACTGAAGTAGTCGGTGATGATCGTGAATCACTTGATAGGACAATTGTGGTCTTTTGAACTGAAAAAGTTAGCCCAAAGCAACTTGCTTGATGGATTAGTTGGTGATTTACTATTTCCAGAGTAAAATTAAGCAACTTGCTTCATGGATTTGTTTGTGTACCCAACTCTTTTTCTTGTTAAGCCCAGAGCAAGTGCTTCTATTCTCGTTATCGAACAGTCAATGTTAGTTGTCTTTAATGACTTGTAGATGCATAATAGAAAGTAAGATGTCACTGTTAGGTGGATCATCAATATTTATTTCAGTTGGTGCAAGTTGTACAAAAGATGTTTATTTGTCAGTCATATTAATTGTGGCCATCTTTGTTCATCATCAGACAATGGTCAGGCATCGCCAACTAACAATGTACAATGTACTAGATATACTTTAGGCATCACAATTATGACCATGAAAATCGTGCAAAGGAACACGATTCTCCTATCAAGAGTAATTCTCGATCATCAACTACTACCTTAGCACCCTTCAATAGATCATTGTTGCTTGACTTGCTATGAATCTTTAACACTGCAACTACTAGGCAAAAGCTTATCTTGATCGCATATTCTCCAATAACGCATTAAATGAAGACATTGAAATTATAAGGTTACTGAGAATGTATGGATGCCCAAAGAAAAAGAAGCCTTGGTCTTGGTTTTTGTTTAATGTTTTTGGCAGGTGAATGTTTTGGTCTTCCTAAACTAAATAGTTTTCTCTCTCCATTAGCTCACTTCTACCTCAAAGAAGATAGAACAAAGCAAAAAGATAGAAAAAATTCAATAAGTTGTAGATAATTTCTATTGTTTCTCGTGAGTTCCTAGATTGAAATATTCAATTTAAAAAAAATAATAATAACTTTTTGCTGTTTCTTCTTCTTAGTTTTTTTCTCTTTGCTTTTTCTTTTCTTTTGTTGAACTCAAATTTGAAAAGAAACAATAAAGATTAATAAATGATAAAAAAATACCAAAATGATTAGACCCGTAAAGAGTTGGAGGAAAATTAAGGAATTGTTAATTTTAAGCAAGATGGAATTCTACTGGTAATGGCAAGAAAGATATACACAGTCTTGGTCTTCTAGGAATCGATTAATTTCTTTCCCACCATCGAAAGTATGCAAAAGTCTTGGTCTTCTTGAAATCTATTAAAGTTTATTTCCTATCATCAAAAGACATGCAAAGTCTTGACCTTCTTGGAATCTACTAGTTTCTTTCCCACAAAGATGAGTAAAAGTCCTGGTCTTCCTAAAATTTATTGACGTTTCTTTCCCACCATCACTCTTTCGCTTTTGCTTCACTTTCTAGACAAAAAGGAAAATGATAACTTTTGTATGTAAAAGTCCGGATCTTCGCTTTGCCATAACAACTATAGTGGACTAATTCAGTCATGGCCATTGGAGAGATCTTTCTTGGTTCCTTCTTAAGGGTCCTGTTCAACAAAGTCAAGTTCTCTGGCATTGGACAATGTGCAAAGTGATGGAATCAACATCGCCTTGCTCAATATGTACATCAATAATTTTGTTATATTCTCTCATGTAATTCATTCTGAAATATTTGAGTTTTCCTATCTTATAAAAAATTACTAGAAAATTCAAATTTTGATATATTTTTCTTTTTCATGTAAACAAATATGGATATAATTTCCTCATATTGTATAAATATTTTTTTATTAATTAATAATTTGAATTTTGCAAAATCTCATGGATGTTAATCTTTACAAGCAACTAGTATGCATTATTTGCTAGTATAGTTTTATTAAATATGAAATTTGCTAGGAAACACGGCTTCTAAAAGCATTAGATCAATCCATCCCCTTATTCTGGACATCACAAAGACCCGAAGGCCCACCGAAACAAGAACACGAACACTCCACAAAGAAAATTCCCTGCTTTTCCATAGAAAATTCCCTTTCCTGCCATTTTTTGGCTGAAAAAGCCCGACAGTTGGAAATCTGCTAGGAAACATGCCTTGCAAAAGCATTAGATATGTCTGTCGAATCATTTTGGACATCACAGCAACCTTAAGACCCATTGAAACAAGAACATGAAGACTCCACAGAGAAAATTCCCTGTTTTTCCATAGAAAATTCCCTTTCCGGCCATTTTTTGATTGAAAAACCCCGACTGTTGGAAATCTGCTTGGAAACACGGCTTCCAAATGCATTAAATCAATCCGTCCCATTATTTTCAATATCACAGCACACTGAAGGCCCGCTGAAACAAGAACACGAACACTCCGCGAGAAAATTCCCTGTTTTTCCATAGAAAATTCCATTTTCTGCCATTTTTTGGCTGAAAAAGCCCGACAGTTGGAAATCTGCTAGGAAACATGCCTTACAAAAGCAATAGATTAGTCTGTTGCATCATTTTGGACATCACAAAGACTCCACGAAGGCCCATCAAACAAGAACACAAAGACTGCACAGATAAAATTCCCTTTTTTTCCATAGAAAATTCCCTTTCCGGCCATTTTGTGTTTGAAAAACCCCGACTGTTGGAAATCTGCTTGGAAACACGGCTTCCAAATGCAATAGATCATTTCGTCCCATTATTTCGGATATCACAGCACCCTGAAGGCCCCTTGAAACAAGAACAAGAACACTTCACAGAGAAAATTCCATGTTTTTCCATAGAAAATTTCATTTCCTACCATTTTTTGGCTAAAAAAGCCCGACGGTTGGAAATCTGCTAGGAAACATGCCTTACAAAAGCATTAGATTAGTCTATTGCATCATTTTGGACATCATAGCACCTTGAAGGCCCACTGAAACAAGAACACAAAGACTCCATAGAGAAAATTCCCTGTTTTTCCATAGAAAATTCCCTTTCCGGTTATTTTTTCGTTGAAGAACCCTAACCGTTGGAAATCGCTTGGAAACATGGCTTCTAAATGCATTAGATCAGTCCGTCCCATTATTTTGGATATCACAGCACCCTGAAGGCCCGCTGAAACAAGAACACGAACACTCCACAGAGAAAATTCCCTATTTTTCCATTAAAAATTCCCTTTCCTGCCATTTTTTCGCTGAAAAAGCCCGACAGTTGGAAATCTGCTAGGAAACATGTCTTACAAAAGCATTAGATTAGTTTGTTGCATCATTTTGGACATCACATCACCCTTAAAGCCCACTGAAACAAGAACACAAAGACTCCACAGAGAAAATTCCCTGTTTTTCCATAGAAAATTTCCTTTCCGGCCATTTTTGTCTAAAAAACCCCGACTGTTGGAAATCTGCTAGGAAACATGGCTTCCAAAAGCATTAGATCAGTTCGTCCCGTTATTTTGGACACCACAGCTCCTCGAAGGCCCGCTAAAACAAGAACACGAACACTCCACAGAGAAAATTCCCTGTTTTTCCACAGAAAATTCTATTTCTTGCCATTTTTTAGCTGATAAAGCCCGAAAGTTGGAAATATGCTAGGAAAGATGGCTTACAAAGGCATTAGATCAGTCTATCCCATCATTTTCGACAACACAAAGACCTTTGTGAAGGCCCGCTGACACAAGAACACGAAGACTCCACAGAGAAAATTCCTTATTTTTCCCTAGAAAATTCCCTTTCTAGCCAATTTTTGTCTGAAAATCCCCGATTGTTGGAAATTTGCTAGGAAACACAGCTTCCAAAAGCATCATATCAGTCCGTCCCCTTATTCTCGGACATCATAGCACCCTGAAGGCCCACTAAAACAAGAACACGAACACTCCACAGAGAAAATTCCCTGTTGTTCCATAGAAAATTCCATTTCCTGCCATTTTTTTGCTGAAAAGGCTCGACAGTTGGTAATCTGCTAGGAAACATGCCTTGCAAAAGCATCAGATATGTCCGTCGAATCATTTTGGACATCACAGCAACCTTAAGACCCATTGAAACAAGAACATGAAGACTCCACAAAGAAAATTCCCTGTTTTTTCATAGAAAATTCCCTTTCCGGCCACTTTTTGGTTGAAAAACCCCGAGTGTTGGCAATCTGCTTGGAAACACGGCTTCCAAATGCAATAGATCAGTTCGTCCCATTATTCTGATATCACAGCACCCTGAAGGCCCGCTGGAATAAGAACACGAACACTCCATAAAGAAAATTCCCTTTCCTGCCATTTTTTGGCTGAAAAAGCCCTACAGTTGGAAATCTGCTTGGAAACACGGCTTCCAAATGCATTAGATCAATCCGTCCCATTATTTTGGATATCACAGCACACTGAAGGCCCGTTGAAACAAGAACACGAACACTCTGCAGAGAAAAATCCCTGTTTTTCCATAGAAAATTTCATTTTCTGCCATTTTTTGGCTGAAAAAGCCCGACAGTTGGAAATCTGCTAGGAAACATGCCTTACAAAAGCATTAGATTAGTCTGTTGCATCATTTTGGACATCACAGCACCCTGAAGGCCCACTGAAACCAGAACACAAAGACTCCACAGAGAAAATTCCATGTTTTTCCATAGAAAATTCCCTTTCCGGCCATTTTGTGG
This sequence comes from Eucalyptus lansdowneana, assembly GCA_017140395.1. NCBI lineage: Eukaryota > Viridiplantae > Streptophyta > Magnoliopsida > Myrtales > Myrtaceae > Eucalyptus > Eucalyptus lansdowneana. The sequence goes on from CM029487.1 coordinate 56,871,315, forward strand.
CTGAAAAACCCCGACTGTTGGCAATCTGCTTGGAAACACGGCTTCCAAATGCAATAGATCAGTTCGTCCCATTATTCTGATATCACAGCACCCTGAAGGCCCGCTAAAATAAGAACACGAACACTCCATAAAGAAAATTCCCTTTCCTGCCGTTTTTTGGCTGAAAAAGCCCGACAGTTGGAAATCTGCTAGGAAACGTGGCTTACAAAAGCATTAGTTAAGTTTGTTGCATTATTTTGGACATCACAGCACCCTGAAGGCTCACTGAAACAAGAACACAACGACTCCACAGAGAAAATTCCCTATTTTTCCATAAAAAATTCCCTTTCCGGCCATTTTGTGGCTGAAAAACCCCGACTGTTGGAAATGTGCTTGGAAACGTGGCTTCCAAATGAAATAGATCAGTTCGTCCCATTATTTTGGATATCACAGCACCCTGAAGGCCCCTTGAAACAAGAACACGAACACTCCACAGAGAAAATTCCCTATTTTTCCATAGAAAATTCCATTTCCTGCCATTTTTTCGCTTCCAAAAGCATTAGATAGGACCGTCCCATCATTTTGGACAACACAGCATCCTGAATGCCCAGCGAAACAAGAACACGAAGACTCCACAGAGAAAATTCCCTGTTTTTCCTTAGAAAATTCTCTTTCCGGCCTTTTTTTGGCTGAAAAAGCCCTACAACTAGAAATCTATCAGGATACATGGCTTCCAAAAGCATTAGATAAGTCCGTCCCATCATTTTGGACATCACATCATCCTGAACGCCCGACGAAAGAAGAACACGAAAACTCCACAGAGAAAATTCCCTGTTTTTCCTTAGAAAATTCCATTTCCGGCCATTTTTTGGCTGAAAATGCCCTACAGCTGGAAATATGTTAGGATACATGCCTTCCAAAAGCATTAGATAGGACCGTCCATCATTTTGGACATCACAGTATCCTGAATGCCTGACGAAACAAGAACACGAAGAGTCAACAGAGAAAATTTCCTGTTTTTCCTTAGAAAATTCCATTTCCTGCTTTTTTTTTGGCTGAAAAAAGCCCTACAGTTGGAAATCTGTTAGGATACATGCCTTCCAAAAGCATTAGATAGGACCGTCCCATCATTTTGGACATCACAGCATCCTGAACGCCCGGCAAAAGAAAAACACAAAGACTCCACAGAGAAAATTCCCTATTTTTCCTTAGAAAATTCTATTTCCGACCATTTTTTGGCTGAAAAAGCCCTACAGTTGAAAAACGGTTAGGATACATGCCTTCCAAAAGCATTAGATAGGTCCGTCCCATCATTTTGGACATCACAGCATCCTGAACGCCCGGCAAAACAAGAACACGAAGACTCCACAGAGAAAATTCCCTGTTTTTCCTTGGAAAATTCCATTTCCGGACATTTTTTGGCTGAAAAAGCCCGACAGTTGGAAATCTATGAGGATACATGGCTTTCAAAAGCATTAGATAGCTCTGTCCCATCATTTTGGACATCACAACATCCTGAACACATGGCGAAACAAGAACACGAAGACTCCAAAGAGAAAATTCCTTGTTTTTCCTTAGAAAATTTCATTTCCGGCCATTTTTTGTCTGAAAAAGCCTTATAGCTAGAAATATGTTAGGATACAAGTCTTCCAAAAGCATTAGATAGGTCCGTCCCATCATTTTATACATCACAACATCCTGAACGCCCAATGAAACAAGAACACTAAGAGAGTCCGGGCTACGCTTAATAAACATAGCCGAACCATTAGCCTTCGCAAGGCACCCACCCCGATTGAGCATCGAAAAAAACAGAGGTCGCGACAGGGGTGAAAGACACGTGTAGAGAGACAAGTGAAGGTGGGAATTGCTTCGGTCAACCGTAGCTTTGCTGTCAAATTTGTTGGTTGATTGGAAGTGGATGGGCATCGGACAAGTGGCAGCAACTTCGAAAGAAGAAATTCAACGAAAGAAAAAGACAGAGGCAGCTGGCTTGAGGAGAAGAAATGAAGGAAAAAAAAAGAGAAAAGCAAAACAGGAACCGAAGGAATTGCCATCGAAGGGGAGAAAAGAAAAGATGAAGGAGGAGGAGCAGCTTGTGGCGTGCTCGAGAAGCCAAAGAAAAAGGGGAAATAAGTCAACCATCTTAGCTAAACCATTAATTGCTTGTCCCCTAATTCTTTCTAGCTTGATAAATCCACACATTATCCAAATTGATGCCAAAAATTCCAGCCCCTTGCCTAGCTCCGAATTCTTCAAATTTGGACTTCATTTCTTCGCGCAATTCCTCAATTTGACGTCCCAATTTCGTTGAAGAAAAAACCCACACAATTTCCACACTTTCCTTTCACCAAATAGCTTGGTTTGGAAGCCAAAATTCCCTTCAAATGAGCCCATCCAAATTTCCGTTCGTTTTCCGAATCGTCCAAATCCATTTTCTGCAAAAATCCCGAAATCTCTGAAAATTCTTCGGAAGATGAGTCAACGTTCCTAAAATGAATTGTGATACAACAGAACTTTCAATTTCTGAAACCGGATTCAATTCCGTGGTTAATCTCAGCCTGACGTGATTTTAGCGTATCCTAATCTACCGAGTAGCTTTTAGGAATTTTTAATGCAATTGACCCGTGGTCTATTATTTTTTAGCCACAACGTACATTTTCGACATATTATGTGACATCTCAGATTTTCAATCCTGTTTTCTATTGAATATAGGGCCTATATGACTGTTCTAAGAGCTGATCACTCTTGAGATAACTAGACTATCTAGGGAAGCCGTTAAGGAATTTTAACGCAATATACTTGAGAATTCGACCAAGAATCGGCTATTCGACCGTGCTCATCTTTAGAGGCCATTACGGTATAGTTAAAAATCGATTAGAGATTAGAGATAGGTTCATTCGACAAAGATGTGTGGCTAAACGTGGGTGACTCCACTAAATTGGAAAATTCTCATTGGCCGTTACTAGACTAATTTTTCTATCGTTTTGGTATGCTATGTCTATATTTGAATTATTGAGATTTTCAAGATAATCGAGAGTCACCAATGTGTCGAATGGGTTCATTGTGGCTCGAAAAATTACGCTATTGGAATTAACCTTCTTGCATCTCAATTTTGCGACCAAAAATGATCCCTGGCATTTTCTGAACAAAAACGATTCTCTGCCGACTTTTTCCCAAAAAGTCTCGGGTTGCAGAAAAATCTTCTGAGACTAAGTCGACATTCCTAAAATTTATTGTGACATGATAGAATCTTAAATCAGACTCAAATTCGCGGTTAATTTCCATTTGGCGCGTTTTTAGCGTGACCTAAGCTACCGGGTAGTTTTCAAAGATTTTTAGTACAAATGACCAATGGTCGAATTTCTTCTAGCCACAATGAATACATTCAATTCATTGGCAACTCTCGGTTGTCATGAAAATCTCGATGATTCAAATATGGACAAAGGGTACCAAAACGACAAAAGAATTAGTCTAGGGTCGGTTGACGAGAATTTTCCAATTTAGTGGTGTCACCCATGATTAGCCACACATCTCAGTCAAATCGACATTTCTCTAATCTCAAATTGATTGTATACTGTGCCATAATGGCATCTAAAAATGAGCACGGTCGAAAAGTCGATTCTTGGTCAAATTCTCAAGTCTAATGCCTTAAAATTCCTTAATAGCTTCTCTTAATAGCCTAGTTATCTCGAGAATGATCAGTTTTGAGAACAACCCTATAGGCGCGTCAATGAAATGCTTGATTTATTCAAAAGAAAACATGACTGAAAATATGGGATGTCACAACAACAGGAAGTCCACAAGTGATGCTGGCATGGAGAGAAGGGGCAAAAGACTATCAGTGGGGATGAGGGACGATGGTTCTCGTCTAGGAGCAGCCCACGTGCAACAAAAATTAATAAAATGAGAGATGAGCAGGAGGAAGCAAAGTAGAAAACGGCAGAGGGAGCTCGTCCATGCAGCCGAGGGAGAGAGAGAGAGAGAGAGAGAGAGAGGTATTTAATCATTGGATAAGTGAAGGCTTGGTCAAACAGAAAAAGTGATGTTGAATTCTGTAGAGGGATCATCAGTGGGGGCAACAATGAGAGAGAGAGAGAGGAAAGAAAGAGAGAAACATGTGGCCAAGAGGGAGGGGATGTCTACATGCATGGGGGGAAAAAAGAAAAATGTGGAGATAAGTAAAAATGAAGAAATAATATGCGGCCAAGGGAGGGTTTACGTGAAGGGGCAAGAGACCAAGGGAAGAAGGAAGAAAAAGATTAAAACGAAATAATAGTATTATTAACTTCAAAACACCTTGCCAATTGATCATCCTAGGGCCAATTTCTTCGCCAAATGTGCAATTTGAAGTCTAAACAAAGACCAAGATAAGATAGTCCCTTTATTCCACGAATTTCTTTCAAATCCAAATTTCATTTTGTTTTTCTCATAATCCGATTTTTCAAACAAACTTCTTTGATTGGGGTCTAATTTGATGCGGAAAAAGCCCACAAAATTCCCTATCACCAATTTACTTACACAAGATGCCAAAAATCCCTTCAAATTGACCAATTCGAATTTCCGTATATTTTCCGATTCATCCGAAACGATTTTCCGTAAAAATCCTGAACTTGTCGGAATTTCCTCAAAATGTGAGCCAACATTCCTAAAATGACTCGTGACACGACAGGACCTTTAATTTTTGAAATCAAATTCAAATTCGCGGTTAATTTCAATCAAACACATTTTTAGTGTGACCTTGTCTACTGGGTAGCTTTTAGGAATTTTTAGTGCAATTGACCCTTGGTCGATTTTCTTCAAGCCATACGTACCTCTTTAACACATTGGCGACTCTCAGTGGTTGTGAAAATCTCGAGATTTCAAGTACGGATACAGGGTACCCAAAACAATAGAAAATTGGTTTAGTGCCGATCGACGAAAATTTTGCAATCAGGTGGAATCACCCATACTTTGATCACCATCTCAGTTGAATCGACCTATTTGATCGATTTTTAATTATACCATAATGACATTTGTAGACTAACACGGTCGAATAGTCGATTCCTGGTTGAATTATCAAGTCTATTGCATTAAAATCTCTTAACAGCTTCATTTGATAGGTCAGTTATCTCATGAGTGGTCATCTTAGGGAAAAATACTATAGTTGCATTGATGAAAGACCCAACTTATCCAATCGAAATCAGAACCTAAAAATTAGGATGTCACAAAGTCCATCCCAACATGCGTGTTCGTCTTTTTCCATGCTTAGCTAAACGTGTTCTTGCTTTCTTCTACAATGCTATTGTTTCTTCCTCTCCCTTCGGCCATGAATGTTCACCTACTCTTCCCAAAACTTCCGATTCGAAGCTAAGCAAATATTCCCTCCGGACCTTGCTTTCTTCTTGCCTATCACATGCTTCTTTGCTCTTCTTTTCTCTTCCTCCACGTGCGTACTCATCCTTTTCTATCTCCCTCTATCGCGTGCTTCCCTGTCCATTCATTCGTTCGCCTCCTTAAGAAAAACGCCTCTTCGTTTGATACCTACTCAACCTACGCTTCTCATAATGCCCAAGCGCAAATATGCTCTTGCGTGTCACTAATTACGCCCTTCATTTCCTCATGTCTCCTTTTAGCTATTCTTTGACCACCGAATTCAGAAGTTCAAGCTTGCTTATGCTGACTGGAGCTTCTCGTCTTAAGCAAAATAGATCAGTGACACCTCCAAAATAAGTTAAATTGTATGTCTAAATGATTTATTTAAAATGCCAAACTTGCAATTGGTATAGGCTGGGGAGAGTTCATGCTAGGCGACAATACCATCTCTTTAAGCTTTGTTTGTTTCGTAAAAAATATAATTCTTGGAAAATATCTTACTCATTTTTCTGGTAATTGATTCACTTAGAAAAATGAGTCAACAGAAAATGCTTTCCGAGTAAAGCAAAAATATTTTCCTACTGAAGTTTAAATTAAGGAAAATGATTTTCTCTTTGAAAATTCGGAAAACATATTATAAAATATGACTAGGTACCAGAACTTGAATCCAAAACTACACGAACCACTCTGGATCAAACCCATCGAGAGCGTTGGACCACACGGTCTTCAGCTCGAAGCTCATACATTGGTTGTTGAAGTTTTTGAATTCGCAACTCTGGTCGACATGTTAAGCATGTGAGACCAGCTTCTGTCCTTCTTCGTTTTTTTTTTTTTTTTTTTTTTTGGTACGGAATGGACATTTTCGTAGTTCTTGCCATACAAAAGATATGCTCTAAGTAAAACAAATCCTCTTAACCCCCCCCCCGCCCCCCACCCCCAAAAAAGGAAAAGAAAAGAGATGCGAAATGACGAATTGGGCGCTTGACTCTTCACATGCTTTTTTCAATTTCTTTGTTTATTCCAACAAGAAATCTTCCATTTCAATAAGACAATCTTGACACAATTTTTATGCTTGTCATGAATCCTGTGGTTTACTTTTAACCTTTGAATGAACATTGGTCGTTTTCAACAACTAAAACTGTTAAATTATGTCTCAAATTTGAGCATTTACAAAATGCAATTCGCTGGACTTCTTAAAGCTAAAGTTGTACAAATGAGGAAATAATTAAAAAAAGGAATTTTTCTCTTTGAAGTGAAGCTGCCGAAGATGTCCCCTGTCCCCCTGCACGAAGAAGCCCTGCACATGAAGAATCAAAGTTGGTGGGGCCCAAGGTCTGACCTTGGGCACACATTCATGCTGATTTCTTGTTCAGCCATGCAAACAAAAGAAGAAAAAAAAGGACTGCCGAGACTCTCTGCACATGAAGACAAATCTTGGTGGGTCCAGGTCAAACTTTTGACTCTTCACATGCTTTTTTCAATTTCTTTGTTTATTACAACAGGAAATCTTCCATTTCAATAAGACAATCTTGACATGATTTTTATGCTTGTCATTAATCACATGGTTTACTTTTAAACCTTTTAATCAACATTGGTCGTTTTCACAATTGAAACTATTAAATTATATATCAAATTTGAGCATTTACAAAATGCGATTCACTGGACTCCTTAAAGAAAATAATTAAAAAAAGAAGAATTTTTCTCTTTGAAGTGAAGCTGCCGAAGACCTCCCCCTCCACAAAGAAGTGCTGCACATGAAGAATCAAAGTTGGTGGGGCCCAAGCTCAAAGGTTTGACCTTGGGCACACATTGACGCTGATTTCTTGTTCGGCGATGCAAACAAAAGAAGAAAAAAAAAGGCTGCCGAGAATCTTTGCACGTGAAACACAAATCGTGGTGGGCTCACGTTAAACTTTTGAATCTTCACATGCTTTTTTCAATTTCTTTGTATATTCCAACAAAAAATCTTCCATTTCAATATGACAATCTTGACATGATTTTCATGCTTGTCATGAATCACGTGGTTTACTTTTAAACCTTTTGATCAACATCGGTTGTCTTCAACAACTGAATCTGTCCACGACCCTCGACAAATGGGGTGGATTGTTAAATTGGGTCCCTTATTTCTATGTGCTAGGACCTACCTGCTTTACCTCTCTCATTGGTATAATATCTTTTTCGAGCCACATATGCTAGTGTACCCACTGCTTATTTAACATCTAAAGGATGCTGAGATTTGCATGAAGTCTTAGACGAAGCAGTTTCAAATTGTACTTAGGGACAAACCACTCTCTTTCTATAAAGTTGGCTTGTTTGGTCATATTTTTAACAATTTCAATCATTAATAAAAAAAGATTATGTTGAATACTTTGATATAATAATTTAATCAATTGTGACCACAAGTTGGTTTTATAAGTCCCTAGCAACCGGGAGGACTTGTGGAGGAATTTAAATATAAATCTTATAAACCGGTCCCTCTTCCTTCTTCTTCTCCTCCTACTCCTCCTCTCTCTCTCTCTCCCCCCTCCCTTCCTCTCAAACTCACACCAGAGTACATAAAATGGATGCAGATGGAGGTGCAGGCAGAGAGTTCGTGGTGAAGTCGGGCAAGAGAGAAGTGGTGGCGGCACCACTTCCCATGCAAGGGCATTGGCTGCCCCTCTCCAACCTCGACTTGCTCTTGCCTCCGCTCGACGTAGGCGTCTTCTTTTGCTACGCCAATCCAACCACCAACGCGTCACAAAGGCTGGAATATGGGTCCGTGGTTGGTGTTCTGAAAGCCGCCTTGGCCCAAGCTCTGGTCTCCTACTATGCTCTCGCCGGAGAGGTGGTGCAGAACTCAGCCGGTGAGCCTGAGCTCCTGTGCAACAATCAAGGGGTCGACTTCATCGAAGCTTTCGCAGACGTGGAACTCCGCCATCTCAACTTGTATAATCCGGATGACACCGTTGAAGGGAAACTGGTGCCCACAAAGAAGCGAGGCGTGCTTGCTGTTCAGGTATTGATATTAGATACAGCCTCGCTATATATCGTTTATCCATCTCAAGAGATCATATCACCGTATATGCGCCCGCACCCATTTTCGTCTCCATTTCACCTAAATCTATAGTCTTTTCCTTATATCTTTTACTTATGCATTGAAGAAATCGTACTTTTTGTATATTGTCATATGATCTCTTTTGTACAGACTATATATAAAGATATTACAAGAGCCCTAAATTAGGGATATTGAGGATGCTTAAGGCAAGTAGAGAAAATACGGGAACAATATCAACAATATCTTAAATTAGATACAAAAGATAATATTGCTGACTAGAAACGTTATCATGCATAACTAGCGTCAAACAAAATAGTGTATCTTCTGCCTCTAGTCTATTAGTCAAATTTTCCATATTTACTTAGAACGGTTCACAAAATTGATTTATTCATCAATATTGAAGTTTTTTCAATAGGTGTTGAGTATAAACTAATTGTTTACATCACTTGGCGTGCGAATTTGACTGATCGATTTGGATACCCTTTACCATTTCTCAAAAAGAAGAATAATGCTTGGACTTCAATCATGCCTAACAGCATAACCTATGATTAAGACTTTGTTTGTTTCACAGAAAATATTTTCCAGCGTTTAGTTTTTTAAGAAAACGAGTCAATGGAAAACTATGCTTAAATCCAACCAAAAAAAAAAAAAAAAATCAAACAAGAAATTTAGGAAAACGATTTCCTCTTTGAAAGATCAGAAAACATTTTTCAAAGTATAATTTGGTATTGGTGTGGGTCTTCGGCAAACAAGCTTGAGTTCTTGTTTATGAAACGTTCATTCTTATAAAAATATTTTAAAAATTAAATTTTGATTTTTTTTTTTTTTTTTGCTTCATTTTGGCCAATTGTGGGCCACAGCAACAATCATCGATTGGCCATAAGCTAGCTTGAGCTTCACCAGAGGTCAACAAGACTCGAGCTTAAGCTCACCGAATTCTGGCAAGCTCAAGTTTTGAGCTTGCTAGACTTTGGTGAGTTCATGCCTCAATGACCTCTAGCAAGTCTCTAGCTCGTCAAAATCTAGTAAGCTTGAGCCTTGTTGATCGTTGCCATGGCTAATGACTAGCTGAGGAATAAGGGAAAACATAATAAAGAAAGAAAAGAAATAAATTCAAAATATTATTTAAAATATTGAATTTATTAGTAATTTTCCTTAGAAAAATCAAATTAGATTTTATATACCAAATGGTGAATAATATTTTCTAGTTCATTTCCAGGTTTTAATTCTACATCATAAAATGTTATCATTTTCTTGGAAAATGACTTTTTGGAAAAGATTTTCTAGAAATATTATATTTTTAGTGAAACAAATTGAGCACAAATACATCAATGATTTCTCATACAAAACATAACAATGTATGTTAAGGTTCTATTTGTTTCGTGGAAAATATTTTCTACAAAACATTTTCCTCATTTTCCATCATTTGGTTTGCTTAGGAAAATGAGCCAATGGTAAATGTTTTCCTAGTCAACAAAAAACCTATAATAAAATTCAGGAAAATGATTTCCTCCTTAAAAAGTTGAAAAACATTTTCCAAAATATGACTATGTATCGGCATAGGTCTTTGGCACTTGGACTCAAGTCCTTGGTTAATGAAACGTTTGCTCTTATAAAAAAAATTAATTATTATTTTTTATTTATTTTTTTTTTCTTTTTGCTTCTTACTCAATCACCACAACAACAGCCCATCACAGGCGAGCCAAGGCTCAAAGCTTGCTGGAATTTGGAGAGCATGAGCCTAGCCAATTGCCGCTATGGCTAGCGATTGGTCGAGGAAGAGGAAAAAGAAAAAAATAATAGAAAAAATAATTCAAATATATCAATTTTCTGCAGGAAAATCAAATTCCATATCAAATGGTGGAAAATATCTTCTAATTCATTTTCATTTTTTAGTTAAGCACTAGAAAATATTGTAATTTCCTTAAAAGTGATTTCTTGGAATATATTTTTCAAAAATATTATATTTTTCCAAACAAATTGAGCCTAAATATGGAAAGGAAAAAGAATCTCACACTTTGCACGAGTTTCTCTCGTTTACTTGTGTGATCATTGAGATTATACATTGGCTCATTGAGTCCATAGAGAACAACGAGATAATAATAGCATGATAGATGAGTGATAATAATATATCGTAGGAGGAGGATATCATTTTTTTTAATGGACGGAATTGAATGAGTGGAAAATCTTGCGAAGGTGGACCTTAGAAGCAATCATTAATTTATTGAGACCGTAATGGCATGGCGTGGGTTCCCAGTGCCCTGAAGCACAAAAGAATTCAAATATATGTGGCAGAGGTGGGATCTCTCTTTACCCTTGACTTCATGGGAAACATGTTAAGGTCTTATTAGATGACCGGTCAATCCTTGATTATTTTTATTCTTTTATTTCTAAAAAAATCATTTGATAACATTAGCTAATTTTTCTATTCATGACAAAAAATCGGTGACCATGGAATAGATTTGGAACAGAAATATGAAATTGAAAAAATTTACTTTTTTGTTTTTGGGAACAATTTATAAAACCAAATCATTTTTTTTCTTTTCTTCTTCTTCCTCCTCTAACTAGTTGTAGGGCTCAGCAATGGCGGCGACTAGCTAATGACCAATCGAAGATGAGGCCTAGTGGCCTCGCTGGCCCTCAGCAAGGTTGGCCTTGCCTTGATTGGGTGAGGTCAAGCCTTGCTGGTAGCTAGGTGAGGCCGACCTCCCTGGGGGCTAACGAGGTCGCTAGCTCTTGTCTTTGGTTGGTTACTAACCATCGCCAAGGCCCACCGATTAGCTAGAGGAGAAAGAAGAAAAAAGGAAAAAAATTTCAAGAAGTTTTACTTCATAAAAAATTTGAGGATCATATACTTAGAAACTTGTTTTTTTTTTTTTGGTAAAAGTAAGGCATGTATTAACTTTAACCCAAAACGGAACTATACAAAAGGGGGGGGGACCCGACACCAACATAAGGACTTTCACTTCTGGTGACATTAGGAAATGTCAATAAGAGTGCAAGGGTGTCATGGTAACCCAAATGAAAAGAGGGGGCTAATACTTAGAAACTCGTTAAGGGAGCAGAATAAAAAAAAAAAAACTATTTTCAAGTACAAATTGTTTCTGGAAATAGAATGGTTACCAAATACATACTAAGACTCTTAAATAATCTCTCCTCTCTTTAGTAAGTCTCGTATGAAGTAATTGGATAATGGATATCACCATTTTCGCAGTCTATATGATAAAGACCAAGTTTGTTTCCACTGTTAATCATGTGTATCCATGTTCAGACATATATAATTATTTATTGAAATAGTATTGTTCTATATGGTCAATATGTCATTTGATAACTTCTTGGCGTAAGCTGCCAAAGGTATGTCTAGAGCGTGTAGAAGTAATCTTAAATCTCACCAAGGCATAAGTTTTCTTTATACAGTTTCCGCATTAGGATTGGTTCTATTCATTGAGACATAAGTTTTTCATTTCATGGAATACATTTAGGCAACGGAGCTAAAGTGTGGAGGAATAGTGGTGGCATGTACGTTTGACCATCGAATAGCTGACGCCTACTCGATCAATATGTTCATGGTGTTTTGGGCAGAAACGGCTTGCTCCACTACACCAATTTCCCTCCCTCCTTCCTTCCGTCGTTCTCTTCTCAACCCAAGGCATCCGCTCTGCTTTCACCCCTCTCTAGACCACATGTACATCCCGGTCTCTGCATTGCCCCCATCTCCCAAACACAAGCTGCAAGTGGATGAGCAATGCGAGAGAGTGACATTGAGGGACGATGACCACCTGTTAAGCCGCCTGTACTATGTGACCGCTGCCAAGCTAAGTGAGTTGCAGCAGAGTGCCTGCTCCAATGGAAGCAAGAGGACTAAGTTGGAATCGTTCAGCGCTTTCCTTTGGAGGATGGTGGCTGAATCCTCCTTGGTTGCCGATAATGATGACAACAAGACAATGTCAAGGATGGGGATCGTGGTGGATAGCAGGTGTAGGTTGATGAGTCAGGGCGAGGACGACAAGCCCACACCCATGTCATCCTACTTTGGGAACGTGCTATCGGTGCCATTTGGGGAGAAGAGGGCGAGGGAGGTGGTGGAGAAGCCGCTGAGCTGGGTGGCGGATGTGGTGCACGAGTTTGTGGAGAGTGCAGCAAAGAAGGAGCACTTTTTGGACTTAATAGATTGGGTGGAAGGACACCGGCCAGTGCCAGCATTGGCAAGGATATTCTGCAAGCCCGGTAGTGAGGAGGAGGAGGAAGGGTCGACAGCACTCGTGGTGTCATCCGGACAGAGGTTCCCGGTGACCGAGATGGACTTCGGGTGGGGGAAGCCAATGCTGGGGTCCTACCACTTCCCATGGGGAGGCAAGGCGGGGTACGTTATGCCCATGCCCAGCCCACTCTCCAACGGGGATTGGGTGGTCTACCTTCACCTCTCCAGGTCTCAAGTGGCCTTCATTGAGTCCCACGCTCCCACCGTCTTCAGGCCGTTGACCCCTCACCATCTTAACCTCCTTTGATGCTTCTTGTTCTTCTTCTATGAGTATCGTTAACGTGCCTCATCAGCACTGTCGATTGTTGTTGTTTGTCCTATTGAATTAAAACCTTATGTTCCTCGTGTGTTTTCTTCCCGTCCATTTGGTCCCTATGATTTAATCAATCCGAGGCATACGTCTTCTTTCTAATTGCAAGGTGTCTGGCTTGCTCAGTCTTTCAATGTCATAAGCAATTGACGAATGCGGACATTTTGAATTGCTCATTACATGTGAATGTGACATAAACGTTGTGTACAGGGGAGTAACTTTTCCTTGCACCACAAGATAATTACAACCAAATATACAAATTACATAATTTGTGTATCATATAGAATTTTGATTGATAGTTACATTGAACATTTATATATAGTTTAGGGACTATATCGAATAAGTACCAAAAGTTCATGGACCATCAATTGAAAATTAACATGTCATTTACATGTAAAGAGATACACAATATCACCATCATCATATTTGCAAAAATAAACACAATGGTCAACCTCACAATGAGCAAATCTGTTTTCTTCCATAAAACCATCAATTAAATACCATTGCTACGAAGCTTGTTTCAAGCTATATAAATTTTTCTTCAAGCGACATACCATCTTCTCATTATCTCTGACTTCAAAGCCATTAGATTGCACCAGATAAGTCTACATCTAGGTCACCATGTAAAAACACTGTTTTTACGTCTAACCGCTCAAGATGTAGATCCTCCACTACAACTATACTTAGTAGAACTCTGATTGATGTCATTTTAACTATTGGTGAAAATATCTTTGTGTAGTCAATCCATTCTTTTTAGAAAAGCTTTTGACCACATGTCTCGCCTTGTATCTAATATCACCACTTGCTTCGTTTTTAATCCTATACACTCACTTGTTTAATATCAATTGTTTAATAAGGCCTTTTAACTTTTAGGCAACTTGGTCAACTCCCAAGTTTTGTTCTAAAGTAACAAGCCCACCTTGTCTTTCATAGCATGCTCCCACTGCATGTGTGATGTCTTTTTTTCTTTGCCTCATCAAAAGTCTCCCACTCTCTTGAATCTATATATAAGACATGGCTCATAATAATATTTGCTAGTGTATCAAAATTACCTTTAACTTTCTCACACGTGTAGACTTCCTCAAGACAAGTTCTTCAAGGTTGTTAGTCTACGCCAAGCCATTGTGCTCCTCTTAAACTTCCTCCTTATTGATAATAGGCTTATCTTTAACCTCTCCCTCATGTGCACTCTAATTTGCTAGAATCATCTTCACATATACTGTGTTCAGCTCAAAATATTCTAGTTCTACTGCCTTCTCATGTTATATCTAACAATCCTTGTACACGTTTTTTTCATGGAATACCACATTCCGTCAATGGATGACTTTGTTATTCTCATAATCCCTAAGCCTATAGCCATACTCATCATCACCATATCTAATAAAGACGTACTTCTAGGATTTAACATCAAGCTTCTTCCTATCTTCTATATCAATCAAATCATATACAATGCAACAAGATTCTTGTAGATATGAATAATTAACTTTTTTACCTGACCACTGCACTTGCAGTATTTCTCCATTCAACACACTAGATGGACTCCGGTTGATAATGTAAATAGCTGCATTAACCGTAATAGCTTATAAGTGTAGCAAGAGATGTATGTGTACTCTCATGCATCTTGCACTTTATAGAATGGTTCTGTTTATCCTCTTTGCTTCATCGTTTTTTTGAGGGGTTCTAGGAACAGTCTTCAACTGTTGTATGCCTTCCTGGCTCAAGTATTCTGCAAATTCATTGCTCATGTATTTACCACTATTAACAAACTTCAGAGCTTTGATTGGACGAACTATCTATTTTTCTACTATGGTTTTCCACATTTTGAACATCTCGAATACTTCTGAATTTTCTCTTAGAGCATAGACCCAGGTCTTCCTTATTAGATCATCAATGAAGATGACAAAATATTTCTTACCACCATAAGAGAGTTGATGTGTTTGCTCCACACATCAATATGAACTAACTCTAGCTTTCAACTTTTATTTTGTCACCCATTCAATTGAAAACCAACTAATGTCTTCTTTTTTTTCTTAATAAATGCAATCCTCATAGAAATCCAACTCAACTTTTGGCAAACCTAGAAGTAATTTCCTTGAATGTAATTGTTTTACACACTTCATCAAGATGTCCCAAACAATAATGCCAAAGAGTAGCCAAATTACTTGTAGCTACTGTACTTACAACCATATCATTAATATTGTCTCATTAGAGAAGGTAAAGTATACTCATATGATTTCCCTTTGCTATGACTCTTGTTTCTGAGGTTATCTCCCACTGTTCACATCCAAAGGTTGCTACCATAGCTCTTTGGTCAAGTTTCCTATTTAAGATGATTTTTTTCTTTAATTTTAGAATATATATGTTTCATGCAAAACTAGACATTCTCTACCCGAGATGTTCACAATTACAATTCATTTTCCAACAATTGGACACATATAGCCATTTCCCATAACCACTTACTCAAAATCTCCACTAGCATAATTAGCAAATATTTCTCTTTGTGAGGCGCAACGAAAAGAAACATCGAATTAATAAACCACTTATTTATTGTCAAGTTAAACTTCGCGGACATACATAATTTCTTTAGCAAAGGTTCATTGTTAACTACATTAGTTCCTTGATTCTTATCATATTGCTTTTTTTTCTAGGCTATACACTGAAACCTCTAGTATCGGGTCTAGTAACAAAACCAATACTCATCTTTTGCAACTTGTCTCTTTCCCTTTGATTGTGACTTGCTACGCCCGCTGAATTTTCCTCTACTTTTATTCTATGCTTCTCTATTGCTAGTGCCTTTGAAGATGTAGATGTCGAAAATTTATCTCCACCTAGGACTTTTCTTCGCATCTCTTCATCCATCCAAAGTCAAATCATCGTTCATGGTGCTTGAAATTCCTTGCAATGCCGTATTGTAGTTTTTTGGAAGAGAACATAAAAATAATAAAGTTTGAAGCTTCATATCCATATTTATGCTTGTGGATCCCAACCAACTTGAGACCTATGTGAAACTATTAATATGTTATGCAACAAATAACTTCATATTAACCAATTTCTTCAACAAAAATACCAAATTTGATGTGAACGATTTCCTGTAAATATTAGTTAGAATATCCATGGCTTCTTTTGTAGTTTTTGCTTTCACAATTTGTTATCTTATCTTTTTCGTTAGCCCTAGATGAATTGCACCTAATGCTTTTCAATCAAGAAATTTCCACCCCAATTTTGCTGCTAGATCCACCTCCGTGATCTTGGGCTTCCAACCCTAAAGTGGTGCATGGAGATCTTTTTAATAAAAATAGTTCTTAATTTGGAGTTTCCACCATCTAAAATCTTGGGTTTCCAACCCTGAACAATCTCATTCTTTGTGTGGATCTCTTTGCATTCTTGATTGGAGATCATTTTCTCTTGTAATGGAGATATTACTGTGTGATCAGCTATTACTCATAGTTTCTGCTTTATGACTTAGTAGTACCATAATAAAGGTTGGTAATGCAAAAGTGGAGTGGTTTGATTGAGTTGTATTGGTAGTACTAAGTTATGTGTGTTGTGCTAGTGGTCCTAAGTTATCTTTTGTTTACCGTCATGTCATGCAATAAATATGGTCTTAAATGAATAATAAAGATTGCTTCATTATCATTTGTTTTCTTGCAGTAGTTTCATTGTGTAAATCTTGATTTCGTAATTTGCCTCCTTTCTTTATTGCTAGCCTTCTATGTTGAAAAATCTCATTTGAGTTGACAACCAAACCAAGTCGAGATCAATTAAGTTGACAATCTTTAAATCATTTCGATTTAACTCGGGTGCTATTGTTCAAGAGTCTGATTAAATGCCCAAAATTATATCAAATGTGTTGTGACCTAACCTTAGTTTGCACTACCTAAGGACGAATGGAATACTAAACCTAGACTTAATTCAGCCTCTCCTAAACCCATACCTATCGCGACCTCTTTTTTTCGACGCCCAATTCAAGGCAAGCGCCTGCAGAGGCTAATGGTTTGGCTAGATTTATTAGACTCAACCTGGGCTCTCCCAAGCCCACTAATTCATGATTTAATGGTTTGATATTTTAACTTATAAATTTAAAATTAGTCACCACTAATCAATTTGGGGTAGATCGATTAGAAACCCGAGTGAAATATCGGGACGAATATTCGCTCCTACGCAACCAGAGAAATTAGGATCGAGGACTTGATTACACTAGTTAATCACTAATGCGCTTTCTGGTACCTAATCTTGTTTAAATCCTAAGGATTTTGGATTTTTTTAGGGGTTTTCCATGCATTTGTTGTGCAAAACATTTTTCGGGCATTTTTCTATTTTTTGGACAATTTTTTTTTTTTTTTTTTGGAATTGTTATCTTTTTCTGAAAACATAAATCATTTTTTGGCTTTCTTTGAATTTTTTGGCTTTTTGGGAAAATATGAGATATTTTTTATTTCTTGATTTTTTTGGGAAAATAAATTATTTTTATTTTCTGAAAATTATTTATTATTTATTATTTATCAAAATATTATTATTTTTATTATAATAATATATTAAAAATGACCGGCCGGATCCCTAGGTTGGGTCCAACACGGACATCCACTTGAGACCTGGATGGGCCTGCGTTGTGGGCCTAGCCCGAGATTTTTTAAACATGAAAGCCCAAATTGATTTGGCCCATTTTTGTTAAAAGAATTCCAACCCAAAGGCTACCTAGCACACATGCTGGAAACCTTACCCGGACACCAACCCAGGTCCTAAGAAAACCCTAACCGATCGCTAACCCATGGCCGACCCACTTTCCGACCCGGTTTCTTCTTCGCATGACTGACTTTTGGAACCATAGAGTTCGACGATCCATGGCACCAAGGAAGGGTTCGCTAGGACATCACCAAGCAGTGACTTGACAGAGGTGACTTGACAGCGGCGACGCGGCGGATGGCGGCTAGGGTTTCGATGATGACAACGGGTGGCTACTGGATTCTCAAGAAGTGGCAACAACGATGATGGGTGGCTGCTGGGTTCTCGAGGGAAGGTGGAGTGACAGTGATGACGCGGGCGAGCGCAACTGTTACTTGTCCGCAACAGGGCACGACACGACGGCTGCAGGGATGTCTTCATTGAGCAATGAGCAATGGTGATGAGGAAGCAGCAGCTTGGTGTAGCGATGGCATTGGGGCACGGCTCGATCATGGCAACGGCAGCATAACGACGTCACAACATCGAGAGGTAACGGCAGTAATAGTAGGAACGGCATGGGAACTATGGCACAGCTCGGCATGGCGTCAAGGTTGCAGCAGAGCTCGATCAACCCCCAGATCTGGACCTTGGCCGACCCCCGCCCTCAAATCTTCAAATCGGAGGCTCATATCTAGATCCCTCACTCGGTCACCCTCTCTGTAAATGGCAATTCCGTTGCGATTGAGGTTCTTACTGGATCAAACTTTAAGAAATGGAAAGAGGATTTTCTGTTTAGGATGGAGTTGGTGAATGTTCATATTGCTCTTACTGAGAATAAGCCAGCAAACCTTACTGATGCCAGTACAGAAGCCTAGAAAGTACATTTTGCTACCTAGGAAAGGAGCAATAGAATTTGCTTGCTCATTATGAAACAACCAATTCATGAACATTTGATGAGTGTCTAGCCAACTGATTGTACTGTTAAAAAATGATGGAAGCTTTAGAGGCTAGGTATCGTATCTCTTCCAATGCTGAGATAGGTACAGTTATGGAATCACTCTTTAATATGAGGTATGATGGTTCAATTGGAGTAAGAGATTATGTGCATTGGATGGTAGATCTTTAGACAAAATTTCGAATTCTTCAGGTTGATATCCCTAAAACTTGCATTGTGCTTCAAACATTAAATACACTTCCTCCTGACTTTGGAATTATCAAGAAGAACTATAGTTTGCAAAATGAGGCTTGGTAAAATCAATGACCTTATAGTTAGAGTGGTGACAGAGGAAGAGAAATTGAAGAAAGAAAGAGGGCATCTTGCCTTGTATGCCTCTACTTAGAGTGGTGGCAGAGGAAGAGAAACTAAAGAAAGAAGGATGAAAGAAAAATTTCGGCTTATTGTTTGGTGGCGAACAACAAGAACATGATCCAAGATGAGGTCACTAAAGACTAGAGGTTGGCCACTCTATACATCCCACCTCCACCAGAAGATAATTAGAACGAATAGTCCCAGGTCTCAATATATACATATATTACTGTGTGATCAGCTGTTACCAATGGTTGCTGCTTTATGACTTAGCAGTACCATAATAAAGGTTGGTAATGCAAAAGTGGAGTGGATTGATTGAGTTGTATTGGTGGTACTAAGTTATGTGTGTTGTACTAGTGGTCCTAAGTTATCTTTTGTTTACCTTCATGTCGAGTTTAGGACACCTGAAGTGCTATAACTTGGCACATACTTAAGTTCCATAACTTCAAAATCGTACACTTAAGTGCCAGTTTTGAAATTAAATGGAACACTTAAGTACCACTCCGGCAAAAATCAGGCCAAATGGCCGACATGGCAATTTTCCGGCAAGTTTGGTCCAAAACAAAGTTGTTTTACACGTTGATGTGGCAAGAAAATGCAAAAACGACGCCGTTTCGTGTCTAACGTGTAAATAATAATATAAAAATTAATTAAATTATATTTAAACTTAATTTTATTTAAAATATTCAAAAATATATAATAAATAAATAAATAAAGTGGGGGAGGTCAAAGGGGGCGGTCGAGGGCTGCCGCCGTCGCCTCCCTGCCGTTTCAGGGAAGGGCCGATGACAGAGAGGGGAGGGTCGGCCGGGGTTGCCGGCCCTCGACCGACCGGCGCGGATTGTGGCGAGGGCCACGACCCTCGCCCCAGATCTGGGCAATGGCTTGCAGGCCCTCGCTGCTGGTCCGCTAGCCTCGCCAGCCCTTGGCCAAGGCTTGGCGACCTCGGCCGACCCTCCCCCCTCCATCACTGGTCCTTCCCAATGGCGGCGAGGAGACAGCGAGGGCTTGCGACCCTCGCCCCACGCGAGCCTTCCCCCAGATCTAGGGCGAGGGTCATAGCCCGCACCCAGATCTGGGGCGAGGGTTGCGGCCCTCGCCCAGATCTGGGGCGAGGGTCGCGGCCCTCGCTCAAATTCGATGATGGCTCGTGGGCCCTCGCCACCTCCCTGCCGCCGCCGGGAAGGGCCGGCAACGAAGTGGGGAAGGTCGGCCGGGGTCACCGGGCCCTGGACAGGGGCCGGCGAGGCCAACCAACCAGCGATGAGGGCCCGCAAGCCCCGCCTAGATCTGGGGCGAGGGTCGCGGCCCTCGCCATGATCCGGTGAGGGCTCGTGGCCCTCGCCGCCGATTAGCCGGGGGCTGACGACCCCGACCGACCCTACCCCCTCCGTCACCGACCCTTCCCGGCGGTGACGGGGAGGCGACGGCGGCGGCGAGGGCTCGGCCTCGGCGCCCCCTTCGACCTCCCCACCTTTAAAAAAAAAAAAAAAAAACAATTTAGAATATTTTATATAAAATTAATTTTAAATCTAATTTAATTAATTTTTATATTATTATTTACACGTCAAACATGAAACGGCGTCGTTTTTGCATTTTCTTGCCATGTCAGCGTGCAAAACGACACCATTTTGGACCAAACTCACTGGAAAATTATCACGTCAGCCATTTGGCCGAATTTTCGCCAAAGTGGCACTTAAGTGTTCCATTTAACTTTGAAATTGGCACTCAAGTGTACTATTTTGAAGTTATGGCACCTAAGTGTCATCACGTGCCAATTTATAGCACTTGGGCTATTCTTCTGCCCCTTCATGTCATTAAATAAATATGGTCTTAAATGAATAATAAAGATCGCTTCATTATCATTTGTTTTCTTGCAGTAGTTTCATTGTGTAAATTTTGATTTCGTATTTTACCTCCTTTCTTTTTTGCTAGCCTTCTATGTTGAAAAATCTCATTTGAGTTCACAATTAAACCAAATCGAGATCAATTAAGTTGACAATCCTTAAATCATTTTGATTTAACCCGGGTGCTATTGTTCAAGAGTCTAATTGAATGCCCAAAATTATATAAAATGTGTTGTGACCTATCCTCAATTTGCACCACCTAAGGACAAATGGAATACTAAGGGGGTACATGATAACCAAAATTTCTATTCCATAAATAATTTTTTTATTCCAAACCTGTTTTTGGAATAGAAACCGTTTAATAAACCTACTCGCTTTTTCTTTTTTTCTCGAATAGATTTCATTCCAGAAATTGATTTGGAAAATAAATTAGAAGTAGAAATTTTCTACTTCTAATTTTTGGAAGAGAAATCATAAATAATTTTTCCCACTAAACACTAATTTCAGTGAGTCATCCCTCATCTCCTCTACGTCTTTGCCTCCTCCTCCTCCTCCGCCTCTCCTCATTTTATAAAAAATAAAAAATAAATAAAAATAAATATATTCATTTTATTCATTTAAAAATAAAAATAAATTTATTAAAATAAATAAATTATTTTTATTTATCATTTTATTTTTAGTTTATTAAAAATAAGTTATTAAATTTATTTAAAATAAATTATTTATTATAAATAAAAATAAATTATTTTTATTAAAAATAAATTTAATAAATTTATTTTTTTTGCCTTGAGTGTTTTGCCAAATAATTTTTTTATTCATTTTAAAATAAATTTATTAGTAAAATAAAATAAAATAGAATAAATAAAATAAATTTATTTTTAAGGATATTTTAATTTTAAAATAAAATGATATTTTAATTTTATTTTTTATGATTTATTTTATTTTATTTTATTCTTTATTTTTTTGTTACTAAATCATTTTTATTTTTTTATATTAAAGGTCGTCGGTCATCGCGCCAATCCGTCCGAAAAAAGAAGAAATTTTGTGTCGTTATCAAATGAAAATAAATTCCGTAATGTTATCAAACGGTTTTTGGCTTAAAACTATTATAGAAATAGAAATAGAAAAATTTATTTCTGTTCCGGAAACTATTTTTGGAAGAATGGTTGTCATGCACGCCCTAAACATAGACTTAATTCAGGCTCTCCTAAACCCATACCAACATGCGACTTAGAATTTAAATTCTTAACATGCAAATGATTTTTCAATTAGAAGTCACCACTAATCTATTTTGGTGGATCGGTTCATGGAAGAATTAATTCACTTCTATGAACCAGATTAAATGAGTTGAAGGACTTGATTATGCTACATTTTTCTAATCTCATTTCGGTACAATTTCCCTTTTACTTCAAAAAATGCTTTGCATGCAACTTGCATTGATTTTATGGGTGTGAAACTATTATTTAACACTCAATAAAGCAAAGCAATAAATAAATTGTGAGCACATGAAATCAAAGCAATGAAAGTAGAAAATCACTTCTATAACCTATATATGATTTTTAATTAACACTTAATTCATTCAATATTTTAGGGTTTTCTCTAATTTAATGAAACCTAATCTATAGTGTTAGTTAGCAAATCACATCTATAATAGAAAATCACATCTATAACCTATATATCATATTTAATTAACACTCAATTTATTCAATATTTTAGGGTTTTTTCTTATTTAATAAAACCTAATCTACGTGCAATGCAATGGCATACAAAAGATCTAAATAAAATGACATGATCATGCAAACTATATGTCACGCAACATTAATTAATTAAATGACCTAATCTAATGATAGGCAAAATAATAATAATAATAGTGATGATGATGATGATGATGATGATGATGATGATGATGCAAGTATTCTAATATGTCACACGCTTTATTTTAAATGATCCCTAAACGTGCAATTTCTTGACTCGTGTCTCTTGGATGTGTTCTGTGCTCCATCCTCTTCAGTTGTTCTTCATCACTCAGCACCTCTCTCTGTGTTAGTTCTTTTGACTTTTCTCCCTGAGCAAGTGCTGGAACTCACGGCTCTCGGATATCTTGTTAGGGTTGATGGAGACAGGATTGGATAGCACGCCGCGAAGCAGCAACAACTTAGCAGGAAACCAGCAACCTTCGGGGACTGAGCTAGGAAGCTTGCCGGGGTTGTTGATGGTCCATCGAGAGGATAACAATAGCGGCTTTGCTGTTCATGATGTGGTTGTGGACGACATCGTCATATGATCAGCGTCACAGCCAGCGTCATGGGGAAACTGCAATGTGGGGAGAGCAACAGCGTCGTTGGGAATTTGCTGAATCTCGGTTCGTGACATGGGCAGCAACGGCAGAAGCTTCAAGCAGGCGATGTTGAGATTAGCAGGAGTGCCGATTCACCGGCAGGGTCGGATAGCAGAGCAGCGAGGCTCCAACGTCAAGGTCTCGTACAGGGAGCAGCGTCGATCGTCGCATTAGTTGGGGCCAAGCTTCGTTCGGATGAAGACGTTGTAGCCGTGCAGGGCTACTCGGGGCAGGGAAGCAACGTGGTCATCGAGCAGGGAGGTCAGAACGGCAGCAATGTGGCTGTTTGTATCGATTGTGTGGCCTCCTCCTTTTAACTTCTATTTATACTGTATAGGAACTGACCTCCTCATATATTCTTTTCCTCAATCAATTATTTATTTCCGTCGTTGACTGATTCCATACGAATATTTTATTTGATTGAGACCGTGGATCTCTCTGCCGAGCCAAATGTTCACTGCCCATATGCCAGTTGCCAATACACGAGAGATCTTAAGAATAACAAAATAATCTCCTCATCTCTCACACGTGAACATTTTGAAATATCATGCCGATTGCTTTCCTTGTGATCCCAAATATAAGTCTTAAGTCTGGCCGTGAACAAAGTAACGGGCTTGGAATACTATCATGGGCTCAGTCCAATTAATTAATTAAGCTCAAAACCAATCATTTGAGTCCATCTACCTCCAATTTAATTCAATTGCAAACTATATGAATCTATTAACTATTAATGCGAATGTTCCTAATAACTATATGCAGTTTTAAATAATATTTTTATTTAGGGACTAAAACTTAGTAGCTAATTTTCTATGTAATTAACAATTAAATGGAATGCCAAAATTTAGTTGTCAACAAAATGAAAGCTAATGTATCATTCTTAATCGAGATGAATTAAGTAGCCATGGTGTATATACCCAGTCACTCAAACAAAAAGGAAAATTCATTGGAAACCGGATAAAGAAGTTTCCAACTTTCGAACTTTAAAGAAATTCCTTTGAAGGAAGAAGATGGGCAAGCACTAATTCCAAAAAAGAAAGAAAGGGAGGATGTCTATTGATATTGCTTTAGCACTGGACTTCGGGGGCTACCAAAGTTCATTTTTAAACTAGGCTTAAATCTAGCTGAGGATTCCATCATAATTAGCACTACCACCTCTCTGTTACAATTCTCAATTACAGGATAAATAAATTATATAAGTAGTAGTAGCAATTCATAGGCCTAAGCCCAAACTACCAATAAAATATTAACTGAATCTATAAAAACCCTCTGGCAACTAGGGGCGTTGCTCCCTAAACCCCTGCTGGGGCGGCCTAGCAGGGCCCTTGTGTCTCTCTATCAATGGGGAATAAGAACCACACCTTAACACTACCCGTCCTGAACATGCTTCCAATTCTGCAGAAGAAGTAGGCAAAAGTGCCAGAAAGAAAAAAAAAAAAAAAAAGACACTATTCCAGGTTTATAAACACAAATAGCTGATCCCTTCTGCTTTGAATTATATTCTACACAAGTGAGATTTTCACCTGGTTGAGAATCGAGATGCACGTAGGAGATGGTGAATGGTCGACAATAACTTTTTCTTTTGTCACGGGTTATGTCCCTAATTTCAGCTCTTCTCTAATCATAAACAGTGGAAAACTAGCTCCTTAACATTAACTCCAATGGTACGGGCAAAATTCGAAGCACCCATTTGACCCATTTCTTTTTATATCTAATTTTTAAACCACACTTTCTTAAATTTTTTAGAAAAACTGATAATAATCTCCCAATAATAAATCTTGAGTTCACATCTTTCTTAATGTCATATATACCTCTCTTATTATATATTTTTATTTTTAGTCTTAAGCTAAAATTCAATCTTCGAATGAGGAAAATACATCACGCATTATAGTTGATAGTAGTCACATGATACTTTACAAGTTTTTTATGATAATACATCATCAATAGGTAAAAAATGCAATGATGTTTTTATTATAGTTTGTCTACTGAATCATGCAAACCCCTATGTACTTTTCACTTTCCTTCCTTCATTTTCCATGATTTTATGGTCATACATATTTTCCTACTTTAATATTGTCCCGAACATATTTATGATTTCTTAATATGCAATCGAACTCTTAGTGAATCAAATCAGTTGGTTTCACATAATTAAACATAGATTTTCATGAAATTTGTTATTTATACATTATTTTTGTTAGCATGATAAAAAACACTAGTGAAATCCAATTTTTCGTTAGAAAGAAGAGTAAAGACCATCGAGTCATATTATGTCACATTAGATTTTCGAGAATTATTGTGATATCGCTTTTTTTGAAATTACTTTTGATAGTTGTTAGTTGTTCGGTTATTCTTTGTGTTGACCTGTTGACTAAATGGTGCAGTATATGAAGTCTTCGAGAGGATGGCATACTTTGGAATTTCATCCAACCTCGTCGTGTACTTGACCACGAAGCTTCAGCAAGGCACGGTCCAATCGGCGAACAACGTCACAAATTGGGTCGGCACCAGTTGGATCACTCCCATCCTCGGCGTGTATGTCGCGGACGCTCATCTCGGCCGTTATTGGACCTTTGTCATTGGGTCGGGCATCTATCTCGTGGTACGTGTTATACAACATTGCCCCAAAGCGCATATCCTGTATAGACTCGTCGTCACCTCGACGTGTGAAAATCATGCCGAGCTGGCCTAGAAAAGCATGTGATTCAAGTTGGGTCAATCCTATTTAGTTAATAGTCAAGCTCATATAAGAGTTTTCCTAATGTGAACTACATTAATTGATATTGTAATTTTACCATCTTATGGTAACCGTAAAATGAGGTGGGTCTAAGGTGAGATATAAAGTTTCTTAATTAGTTTAATATATGACTGGCTAGTATGGGCTGAGTTGAGCCTAGCCCATAAGGAGAGGGCCTAGGTTTTTTTTTTTTTTTTTTTTTTTTTTTTTTTTTTTTTTTTTTTTTTTTTTTTTTTTTTTTTTATCGAAAGAGATATTTTATTTATTTCATAAGCGGAGAACCGCGAAAGCCCACTACTGGGGCATCAGCACATAACAAGGCCCAAAGGCCTGAAGGAGGAGAAGCCCGCCAATTCGGAGGAATGGTCTTCGTTCGCTAATTACGTGTGGCCCAATCCGCCACTGAGTTAGTTGAACGTGGGTAGTAAACCAAGCCCACTCACAGCAATTGCTACAGAAGCGAACAACATTCGACCAGCGTCCCACGTACATGCCAGTCCATCTACTGTTCGTGCTTCAAGTAGTTGACCAAGACTTTGTTGTCAATCTCCATAACTACTTCCCCAAGTTCCTTTTCTTTCACGAATTTTAGGGTTTCAACCTGCAAAATTGTCTCCGCCCATACTATCTTCATGAATCCATCAAGGAGGGTGCTGGAGGAGTCTTGGACGACGCAAAATACTGGAAACTCTATAAATAGTGTTCAAGTCTCTTCTCTAATCCTAATTCTCACATGTATCTTGTGAGGGGGCCGTCTCTTTGAGCCAGTGATATGGAAGGCAAAGATGAGAAGGACTTGCGCATGGAACATCGGTTTTCCGCTTCCGCTTCAAGATCAATAGATCCCAAAAAATGTGTGTTAATCTTTTTATACAATTATGCATGTTCTTGTTCGGTTATGGAGATCTTGGGATTACACAATTTGCATCTAACATGTGGTATCAGAGCAACCATAACCTTAAAACTCGAACACATAAATTTTTGCCCTAATTTTGTGATTTTCGTGATTTTTTGTTCAATAAAAATCAAATTAAATTACAAATTTAAACTGGGCTCGTCGAGACGAGCAGATTGATTGGTGGCGTGTGGGCGGGGGAGGCCCCACGCGCCCCCACACATGGCCACGCGTCGATAGGGCATCAGAGACACGCCCCACGCGCAGTCATGTGCCCTCACGCGCTCCCATGCATAGGGCGCCGCTCGCATGTGCGTTGCATACGTGGAGCCTAATGTCATCGACCGAGGCCGTTGACCCGACCCATGACCCATTGACCGACTCGACCGATGATCTGATCCGACCCGTTGACCAACCTGACCTGGTCAACTATTGATAGGACCGGACAGCTGGACCGGATGGTCGAGCTAGGAACTAGCCAGTCCACTATTGGTTGGACTGGATTTGTTGGATTAATTCGTCTGTGC
Source organism: Eucalyptus lansdowneana (assembly GCA_017140395.1). Taxonomy (NCBI): domain Eukaryota; kingdom Viridiplantae; phylum Streptophyta; class Magnoliopsida; order Myrtales; family Myrtaceae; genus Eucalyptus; species Eucalyptus lansdowneana. Next base: position 56,898,563 of record CM029487.1, read on the forward strand.
ATTAGCTCCATGTGTCGCGCACTCAGGCAATGCGTGCGAGTGCGTAGAGTGTCAATTTGGCACGTGGCTTGTGGCGTTGGATTTGTATAACCATTATCTATCTTATGGTGTATTTATTCTACATATTTGATGATTCTATGGATATGAAAGTACATACGAAACCCTACATACGTATATTTTAAGTATATTTTTGCATATTTTTCTTGTATTTTTTTTTTTCTGATTTTGGAAATACAAGTATTGGGTTATTGGTATGTTATCACATAAACATTATAAATGTGTGATTCATTAATAAAAATTAAAATTTATTGTAAATTGAATCTGGCTTAATGATAAACGTCTTAATAACTCGTAACCAAACTAATTGTTGCTGAATGTGAGTAATGTATTTCAGTTAAATTATTGCATATTGCACCTAAACTCATCTAGTCATTTGTTAATGTCTATCAAGTTGAACATTTTTTATGGTTAAGAAGTATGGCAACATTTACGCAAAGTAATAGTATCTACTATTATAATTAAGATATTTGGTTCTGTGATTTCACTCAATTTATAGGCCACTAGTTGATACAATGATAATTTGTTATTTAAAAGTGGCTAATAAATCAGCTGTTTGGCCTTAGAATCATGTTTTGTCTTATGAAACTCATGAGTGATAGTGGATCAACTATCACACTTGTCAATCTGGGGTATCATGTATTGTTATTGATGTTAACTTGTGATAGATCTTTTAGATCAACATTCTTCTTTATGTTGTTCTAATAATCTGTAATCTGAGTGCACAAGAGATGCTTTCTTCTATGTTATGAGAAGTTTCTTGTGTTGCTATGATCGGTGATTTTCTTGAATGAATAAAGCAGTATAATTAGCATGATTTGTGATTTTGGTGATTTACTACCCATTTCACTAAAGTTAAAATCACATGTATATGGTGTATGTAAGAAGTAAAGTTTATATCATTGGTATGAGAGAGTTTCAAGAATTCAATTGAGTTGTGATCGCCAAAGTGGTACATTTGATTGGGTTTGAGAAATATCGATCTCGTATAATGATTGGAATGTTTCCTGGTCTAATGCATAGTCATACTCTTACAGGAGATGATTGTGTATTAATTCATGAAGAGATACATGATGGTGTGGTGGAGGAGTGACTAATCCTAATGGTTCATATGCCCAAAGATGATGAATTCACGAATATTTGAATATATTTTCATAACTACTATTATGTGGTGAGTGTACAATTATATGTCATGTATTCTGCCAAAATGTGATTATATGATTATGTGTATAACTCTCTAGATATGTACTTGTACGTCAAGTTACACAGTGCTCACATAATGCTAATTATATACATTGCTTGTTTTCAATCACTTTTTCAGTAATTAATAACTCCACTATTATTGAGGTTTTTACTACTACAAATTTTAAGTTATTGACATATAATTTGCTGCTTGGCAAAAGAGTAATAGAATTTGCTTATTGTCCATGAAGCATTTCATTCAGGAATACTTGAAAAATAGTTTACTAACCGATAGCACTGCTAAAAGATAATAGAAGCCTTAATGGCTTGAATTTATGTATTATCTAATACTGAAATTAGGACACATCTGCAAAGATTGTGTTTAAGTTCTAATAATATATACGTCTCATATAAGGTTGAAAAAGTTGTTTCCAAAAGTTTGTTATTTAAGGAATAATCTCACATATGTTTAAAAAAGAGTAGAATAGGTGATAATGTTGATATTTTGCCTACTTATAATGGTTATTTAAAAACTTCTATTGATTATTGTGGAAGTAAAATGACCAAGGTAAAGAATAAATCGGTTAGAATTAGTCTTAAAGGTTGTCAAGTCTAACAATAGCAGTTGGTATTTTGGCAAGTATGACATTGCTAAATAGCTTAAATGGTCATTTGTCAAATACTAGATAAATTCTTATGTGGTAACGTAATTTACTATGCTTGAAAATCCTAACAAAATGATTTCTTCCAAAATGCATAATTGCACCATAATTAACATGGTGATGAGTAAGACTAATTTATTTGGTTTATTGTAGGCTGATATTTTGAAAACAATATTTTCACATATAAAACTTGTTTCTTACCAAAGTTGTTTCATAAACTTCTTTTGAAGTATGGACTAGACATAAATTACTTGAATCATATTAAATTTAGAGGTGTCAAGCAAAAGTGAGATTATCTAATCCAATTTTAAGTACGTTGCAATTCAGATTCACTTGGAATTATTTTGCATCTTACATAAATTGTTTAAAGAGGTATTGATTTTATGACCCTAAATAAAGTACAATAATTATGGAATCGCATACAGTAAAATTTCTAGAGATCCACGTAGGTGTAAAGGATAACTACTCTTAGACTATTAAAGGTAATAGTACGATGGAGATTACTCTGTATTTGTCTTTGCCTATATAGATAATTGTGAAATCTCATGTACCATAAACTAACCTTATTGAGGTTCAAGGTACTATTCTTGATATAGTTTATAATGAAATTTATCAAACATCTCAAGTGTAAAATGAAGTGGTTGTAGCTTTATTTAGGAGATTGGCTAGGGAAAGACGATCAATTATACCATCAAACTACAAAATCTATCTGTGATAGCATAATTGCAATATCCACTACATGGTTGATTTAGCGACTTATGTATAAATATTGTTTCTTATTCTCAATTAAGTATGTGATTAAATATCATAAAATATAATATACAATCTATGAAACATCATAGTGTTTAAAAATTTACTGACTTGCCTAAAGATCACAAGTTTATTAGTTGCAAATAAACGTACAAATTTAAAATGATTTCAAAGAAAGATTGTGGAATTTAAAGCCAAATTGGTAACTAAAGTTTTCACTCTAAAAGAGGAGTGGATAGTTAATAATGAATAAATAAATATTTCTTTCTAGTATTTTTAAAGATTCTTTCACCATATATGTTGGATTTATCTCAAAACATTTGTGACATTAATAGCTCTTTTTGATATGGAGTTACGTCCTTATTTAGATATTGAGAAAATCTAGTTAAATAAAAAATCTGTGGCATACTAAAATTTCATGAAAATCCCTAAATATGCCAAGAGCCATGGATAGGCAATGGAAACACCGTTATTGTATTTTTGTAGTCTTTTGGTCCATGATTCGCAATGAGATTTATGGCCAAGCTTTTAATGGATAAATTTTGGGAAAGAAAGTTCTATCTTTGGCCATATGTATTATAAATTCCAATTTAGTACTTTTATTTAATAGGGATTTAGTTAGTTTTTAAAAGGGTTAATCTTAGGTTATTTAAGCTTGGGTCTTAGGCCCAAGAGTGTTGGGCCTAAGATGGGCCGAAATGGCCGGCCCATAAGCCCATGAATGGGCCATTGATAGCACGAAGAAGGGGGAGACCAGTTTGCATGCCCCCCATTTGTACTTTGAAGTTAGCCAAGTGTCACCCATGCACAACTAAAGATGGCTAATGATGGAGAGAAGGAAAATTAGGGGAAAATGATGGCCGGCTTAAGCGAGAAAGAGAGAGAGAGAGAGAGAGAGGGAGTTCATCCGAGAGAGAGAGAGGAGAGAAAGAGAAGGAAGAAAGGAAGAAGAAGGAGACTATGCGTGCGCGAGAGGAAGGAGAAGGGCAGTCCACCGTCGTCCGTTCGCCACTGTCGAGTCCACCTCGCCCTCTGTTCATGTTTGCTATGTTCACTCGGTCTAGAGGCAAGTGGGATCTCTTGATCTACTCTTGCATGCTGTGCTTAGTGTGTGTGATTGAATGATAAAATTTTGGAGGTTTAGAATGTGAAAAATTGAAGTTATAAGGGTAGTGCTCTAGCCTAGTGTACTGTTCTTGAGAAAACAGCTCGACCTTGGATGTTCTAGTGACTTGCATGTGATGTTCGAGTTGGATTTTGGCTTTGAATTTTAATTAAAGTTTTTAAGGACTTCTTGAATTATAACATACTCAAATTTGGGACAAAAAAAAACAAGTATAAGTGGGTGAAATCGTTATTCTTTGGAAAGACTGGATCTGGAAATTTCGGTACTAGGAACAGGGGTTTCAACTGCCTATATTTCATTACCTAGGACAAATCTGACCTCAATGTCTTCATGAATTATTTACCTTATGGTATTAGCTATTACATAGTCATATTTCATGAGTTTTGAATGTCATTTGGGTATTTAATCGAAAATGTTTCTAACTAGGTAATCTGATGTGTTCGGACTTGGTAATGTTGCAATGCGTAGTCTATACCGTTTTGTATGAATCTATTTAGGCTCCAAATTTTGTAATTTTTTAAGTTCATTTGTCTATTTAACCAAAAATGTTTCAAAAACTTAGTAATGCTGTGATGTATGTTCTATATTGAACTATATGGGGATGTGTTGGGGTAGTGTTCTTCAAAGTATCGTTTGAATTTCATAATTGTTTAATGTTATTTGGGTATTTAATGAAAAAATTTCTAAAACTTTGGAGGCCTAAAGATCTTTGATATTGAGCAAAAATGCTAGCCTATTTGGCATTAATTTTTGTGGGATGCAATTTGCCCGGGAAAGAAAAATGTGGTGACCCAAATTAAAAGATAAAAGTTGAAATTGAATCATGCATGGTATGATGACATATATGCATGACTGTATGATATAATGTGATTAGTGCATGGTTGTATATGCACCTATGGCATGGATATGCATGAATGCTTGGTGACGAGTGCATGGTTGTATATGCACCTATGGCATGATGGTATATGCATGAATGTTTGATGATGAGTGCATGATGGTGTATGTACATATGGTATGATGATATATGCATAGCTACAAGGTAAGTTATGTTTAGATGCATGAATGATATGTACTCTACTATGATGTTATGATTGTTTGTTTGATGCATTTAGTAGTTTAATGGATCTTTTACCTGCTGACTGGTTACACTCACCCCTTTGGGGACCAAAATTTCAGAGTAGAAAGATGCCTCTCTCTCCAGTCACGCGGGGTACCTTTTACGGCCTTCCATCTGACGTGGAGGTCGATTGTACAGAGCTTGATTGTGTCACCATCCCTAGTTTGACGTTCATACGAGTTCGTGTGCTAGTGATGTATGATGTGGGCCTGGCTAGGGGCCCGGTCATCCAGGAGTTCTTGTTTGTCCATGTCCGTCGTGACGAAGTGATACAGGGGATGTTGCCGCCGCCACCGCCCGATGCACCAGGATGAGTGTGATGGCCTACGTTAGGAGGGGGAGCTAACTTTTTGGAGATAGCCGACACTTGTGGATAGAGGGTTATACATGATCGATATAGGGGGTCGAGATCTCTCTTTTGGGCTGTAGCCAAGTTTGGCTAATAGTCTTGGCTTTTTGGCTGTATCGACCCAAAATGTCCATCTTAAAAATGTAAATAAAAGTGGCTCGGCTTATGTTTTCCTTCGATGTGTAGCTAGTGTGTATTGTACCATAAAAATGCCTATGGACTTTAGTCCTTCTTTAAACCTCTTTATATCAAAGATATGTAACTGGTATTCATTAGATGGAGCGATAGGTAGCTGTGGCAACCTTAGCTGTTTGGGGGTGTCACACGATCACTAGGTTGCTGCCAAGAAGATTTTAAGGTACTTAAATAAGACAAGAGATTGTATACTGATTTACAGACATGTTCAATTCTTGTAGTTAATAAGGTATTTATATGTAAGTTTTGCTTGCTGTTAGGATGACATGAGATCAATAACAAAATACATATTTATGTTAATAGGAAGTACAGTAAATAAATTTTTATGTCATCTTCTACTTTGTAAGCAATGTTAGTAACATTCTTTTAGGCTGTTACTTAGGCTATTAGGCTAACCTCATGAAGAAGTTAATCGTTTTTAACTTTATGGATAGACCCATTTGTATCGAGATAATAAATTTATAGTATTATTAATAACAGAGATCTCAATGGGTCTAAATATATGGTGGTCAAAATTTTGACAAAAAAAAACGGTATGTTATAATATAGCATATTTCCACAAATGACATAGTTGCAATCCACTAATTAAAGGACTTTATTCTTCTATCTCAAGGTACTGTATAAGCCTTGAGTCAAGGCTAGGGCATCTGGTTATTAGCCTTGTGCATATGTCTTATTATACATAAACAAAGGTTAACCATAAGGACAAGACATATGTGGGTTTATTGGAACCATAAAGATATTTTCTAGTGGGACAAGTTTTTTATGACACTTAAGGTAAGAAAATAATGACTGATAAATGAGATCTCTCTATGAGAGATGTTATCCATTTGCCACACTACCATATTGAATACATATCAATAAAGTTGAAAGCACTTGTGACCATGGAATGCTCTGCGTGTATACATGTAGTTACCGCCATGATTCAGTATTTGAGACTTTATGGGATGTGATTAACTATTAAGAATTATCTCTAGATCAAGGTGCGCACATACAGTACAATTTCAATTAATATAGTTCAAGTGGGATAATGTAAGAATTTTCCTAATGTGGGCTATATTAATTAATAGTGTAATTTACCATTTTACGGTAATCGTAAAATGGGAGTTGTCTAAGGTGAGATAGAAAGTTTCTTAATTAGTCTAATATGGAGCTGGTTAGTGTGAGCCGAGTTGAGCTTAACTCGTAATGAGGGAGATTGGTTGGAAACTCTATAAATAGTGCCCAAGTCTCTTCTATAATCTTAATTCTCACATGTATCTTCACATAAGGAGCGTTAACATAACGCTAAAGAGTGAGGAGCCGTCTCATTGAGCCAGTGATACAAAAGGCAATAGAAGAGAAGGACTTGCGCATGGAACATCGGTTTTCGCTTCCACTTCAAGAAAGATAGATCCCAAAATAAATACGTTAATCTTTCTACTCGATTATACAAATTCTTATTTTGGTTATGGAGATCTTGGGATTGCGCAATTTGCATCCAAGAACTCAAACCCGCTCAATCGCTTTGAGATCAGCTCGAGCTCGAATCCATATTCTTAAAATACAAAGGGGGTTTTTTTTTAAACTGTATCATTTAGCTATTCATGATAGCCGTATGTGTATGCACATGCAATTAAAAACGTTCGAATTAGCTTTCAAGCTATTAGTATTTTAAATTTGGAGCTCAACCCAATCAAGTACGCGTGAATGATGGGAAGTGCTCAACTTTTTCTGGACACCAAAGACTTGAAATTTTGACCGGGACACATGGAGGATGCCCAATGCATGCAATTATTCGGTATAATTGATGAATAATGAGTAATTTAAAAATAAAGACAAAATATGATTAGTTAGAGAATACTTAAGTATATGGATTGAATTTAAAAACCCAATAAAAAATGTATTACTTTGGTAACATTGTAAAAGATTACTAATTGTGAAATTTTTACAGTATCACTAACAATTATTCTAAAAGCTTAAGTCAGTAATTGAAGGTGCGATTTAATATTTAATTGTTCTAACACTAACTACCGAATTAATGTTGCTTATTATCATTTTTCTGGACACATGTAATGTGGAGAAAACATCTTATCTTATACACCAATGAGAATTGAAATTTTCTTTATTTAACACGTTTTTATAATAATTTTTTTTTTTTTCAATTATATTCTATTTCTACTATAACTCTCACTCTCAGACTTTTGTCCTACCTCCTTGCAAAGCGTGGGAATTGAAACCCATATTTGAAACTAAATTGTCCCCACCCCAACCTCTTTGAGAAGATGGGGATTCGAACCCTCAACTCCCCTTTCCATGCTAGAAGAGTGGCCATTGGGATAAACCCAAATGTTTTTTTATAATCACTTAACTGAAATGCGATTCTGACCAAAAGAAAAAAAAATGAAATGCGATCGACTTGTTCATTCTGAAAAAGATAATTTTTTTTGCCATGGGTGAGACGATTAAGCATACCTAGCTTACTTGATGTAGGGCATGTTGGTGTTGACCCTAGCCGTGTCGCTTTGTGGACTCAAGCCGCCTCCGTTCTCGGCACCCGATGCCAGCAATTGCAAGAAGGGCTCCCTGCTGCAACTCACCGTCTTCTATGGTGGGCTGTACAAGCTGGCGGTCGGGACCAGCGGGACCAAGCCCAACATCTCGACGATCGATGCGGACCAGTTTGACGATTTTGACGCGAAGGAGAAGGCCCACAAGCTCTCCTTCGACTGGTGGATGTTCAGCGTCTTCTTCAAGACACTCTTTGGCAACACCGTCCTCGTGTATATACAGGATAATGTGGGCTGGGCCCTTGGGTACGGTCTCCCTGCCCTTGCGCTCGTGGTCGCGATTGCGATCTTCCTTGCGGGCACCCCTAGATACCGGCACGAGGTGCCTGCAGGCAGCCCAATCACGAGGATGGTGCGGGTCATCGTGGCCGCCACGAGGAAGTGGATGGTGCAGGTCCTGAGCAATCCGAATGAGCTCTGTGAGCTCGACCCGCAAGAGTATGCCAGCAAAAGGAAATTTAGGATCGACTCGACACCAACCTTGAGGTAGTAATTTGCTTCAAAATTCTATTTCTGTTGTGTTCTATTCTGAAATGTTGATACATCAGCTGTCCATTGAAAATGTTTCCCCAAAATGGGCAATCCTTTGGTAACACATCGAATTTATGTCTTTCGTTCTATCGTGATTTAGCTTCAACTTTTTGCTTTGTCCATCATTAGTTGAAATGCTAGTTTTCCAAAAAGCAATTGCTATCATCAAATCGCCATAAAATACAAATAATATGTCGTTGGAATGGCTGTGTCATGTACTTTCTAATGTTATAGAATTCATTGCATGAACGTTATTGTATGAAAAAGATATATGCCACGAAAGTTGAAATTTTCGATTTATTTCTCTGACTTGTTCCAGCTAGCGCAACTTTCATATAGAAATTAGTTAAGCTCAGGCCAAGCCCATTACGGGTGGCCCATATCCAAAGCCCAATAATTCGCAAATATTTTATATATGGAGTACGAGTTTTAGAGACAAAAAAATTGAACATTCAACGAGAAATTCATTAATATTTTGATGGGAATTAATTCATAGTCCGCCATGTAATTCAGTGGCTAGAAAGTAGCCTCGTATAAGCACACAACGATTGCTAAAAACACATGAAATATAAGAAACAACACAAACAGAACTTATAATCGCATGACCCACGTGATGCATGTATGTATGTTGCAATTAGTACCCTCAAGCAGTTGGATAAGAAGCTTTCGATGCGACTCTGCATATTCCTTCAGAACTACCACGGCCTCTTTGAATCCTCATGTAACCGCGTTCGCCCCATGTCTCGCCCCACGAGTTCCTGATCTTCCAGAAGTCGGTTCCTTCTTCGCTTGTCCCGTACCCAACCAAGACGACTGCATGGTCTAGCCGTTGGCCACATTCCCCATTGAACATGTTGCGCGCAAATATGGACCAAGCGAATCGGATAAAATAGTTAGAATGAAGAAAGGAAATCGGACATTGGATTTATATGGTTCGATCCAAATATCGGAACCTATGTTCACGAGGAGAGCAGCACAGAATTCTACTATAGAAACAAGTAATACACTGGAGATTACAATCACTCGAGCACTCAAACACACTTTCAGTGTTTCCTAGCCCCAAATGACACCCAAATAACTCACACAATGTTTAGCCCCTCACAATTCCTAGTGAAACCTCATTCAAGGAATTAAACGAATTCTACTCATAAAAATTTAACTGGCTAAAATACTCGGGTATAATTACAATGAGATTATTTCTCTCTGCCGAGAGCTTCTACCTTTTCTCTAGGAAGTCTCACGACTTCTCTCACCAGCTCTACCTCGGCCACCGAAATAACTCGGCGCACTCCTCCTTTGGACATCTCTCCTTTATAATATAAAAGAGAATATCCATCATTTATTGCAATGTGAGGAAGTCTTCTTCAGAGAAAGAAATGACAAAGCAAGCCAACCCTAATCCATGGGCGTCCATGCATGTGCATGCATTAAAGGAGAGAAGAAAATGGACGTATCAAGCTTTCTTTCTTCTTCTCTCAAAGTCAGCAATGATGGCTTTGGCAGAAGACAAGAAAGGGAACACCCATCCTTGCATGCAAGTGGGCCACCGTCCACTTTCCTCCATACGTGAAGTCCAACTTGCAGATATGAGTAGAAGACAACAAAAGAAGCCGCACATTAGCCTCTTCACGCTTGCAACTCATAGATCCGCATGCAATCTTCTTCTAACAATTTCGGTTAATTCACATGCACACTTTGACTCGCACGTGGTCAAGTTCACATATTCTCATTAGTCCGGTTTCATTCAACGGGCTCAAACTCAAGACATATTTTCAACAATCTCCACATTGGCTCAATGTTTGAGCCAAATCACAATCGCTTCAATGGACACCTCGCTACTACTCTTCCACAACTCCAATGGGCTCAACCGCCACAGAGTACTTCCAAGTTCAAGCCATGCTTGAACTTTCCCATTACCGTGGACCTCATCAAGACACCAACTCTACCTGCATAATTAGCTACTCCATAAGGATTTTCTGACATAACCTCCTATATCACAGATAAAGCAAAACCATCATTGCTTCCATATCTGACAGAAGGTCGAACACGCACCTTGTCAAATTCAGCAGCTACAACAACCATTAGCTCTATCGGCTCCACTTCTCTACAAGCATCATTCGTATCAATTATTCTGCTAGTACTCGCTACCTTAGAAGTTTCTGGTTGCAACTCCACCTTAAGCTAAACACCATTCAGATCCGTATTAACACTACCACAAACACTCCTAGCCAGAAGTACCAGAGACTTGTCAAATGTAACTTCTCTATTGTGAGCAAGTGAATTTATATTCGGGCACCACAATTGATCACCCCACTCACCTTGTGCATAACTATGGAATATGCACATTGCCCTCCCATCGAGCTTACCATGACTTGCTCGAAAATAACATAGGCAACCAAACATTCTAAAAATAGAATAACCAACAACGTTACCTGACCACACTTCTTCAGGAGCCCGTCATTCAATAGCAGTTGATGGGATCTATTCACCAGGCTACTTACCATACTAAGCACATCTACTAGGATTCTCCTAGCAACACCAACACTAGAGATCATTTTACAAGCCGTCTTTAGTAATATTCTGCTCATCAATTTTGCAAATTGTTGTGATTTATTAGCACTAGTGCAGTGTTTCACTATGCCCTCTTTCATGCATAATTTATTTACTAGCTCCGAGGCAGAACTCCATACTATTGTCAATCCGCACATGCTTGATTGACTTATCAATCTTTGTCTCGATCAAAGCTCTCGACTACGTGATCATGACACCAGCATCAAACTTGTGCATCTCCTCAAGCAGTCAATAGACTCTCGAACAGATGCATCCAACGTCTCCAGGGCAAAACCTATCACTATCTCACCTTGAAGTTTATATAGGCCTCCGTGCTTGATTCCTTTCATTATCACCAGGGCACCTTGAATAACCTTCAAAACTCCACCTTCTGAAGAATACCTGCAACCAGTTGAATCTAGGGTACCTAAGAAAATTATGTTCTTTTTCAATTCTGGAACATGTCTTGCTCCAATCAGTGTTCTCACAATACTATAATGCATTCTAATTTTAACATCATCAACACCCACAATATCGGACTCAGTGTTGTTTTCTAACTAGACTTTACCACTACCCATGCACTGATAAATGATAAACCAGTTCCTATTTGGTGTAGTATGAAATGAACAACCATAATCCATTATCCATCTGTCAAATGACGAATTCTCAGTGACAGACAAGACATAGTCGACACCATCAGAATCATTCTTAACTATAGCTACAATATTATCTGTAGACTCAACTCTAATTCTCTTACTCTTTTACGATGTCCTCTATTGCCACAATTCCAACAAACAACCCTACTAGTCCTAGACTGACTATGTCTGTTCATGTTCCTACTAACACGTGTGCTAGTTCTTCCTCTACTTTCACCTACTAAAGCAATAGACACGGGTTCACTAGATTCTTTCCTACTAATGTCTTCATTTAGAATCAAATCATAAACCTCATCAAACGTCAAACTTCTTGACCCAAAGGAATTATTAACAATAGTAACAGTAGTATTCCAACTATCATGCAATAAGGATAATAAAATCAACGCACGTACCTCATCTTCAAAGTTAATCTCAACCGAACTTAATAGGTTAATGACCTCATTGAATTCGTTGATATGTTCAGCTACTAACATACCTTCGCCCATCTTTAAGTGAAATAGATGTCGCATCAAAATAGACCTTATTCATCGCAAAAGGTTTCTCGTACATATTTGACCGGGCTTTCATCAGTCCCGCAGTGGTTTTTTCCTTCACGATGCTAAATGTGACTTTACGAGCCAACGTCAGCTGAATAACACCCATCGCTTGTCTATCTAGCAATTCCCACTCGACATCCTTCATTGAGTCCGGTTTCTCCGCAAATAAGGGTAAGTGCAAATTTCTCTAGTACAGACAATCTTCAATTTGCAACTTCTAGAAAGTAAAATCCTTCCCATCAAATCGGTCAATTCTTACCTTTCCTTCTTCCATTGTTACCAATTCACTTCACGTTAGCCAAACTAGGCTCTAATACCACTTGTTGTGCGCAGAATAGGGACTAAGCGAATTGGATAAAATAGTCGGAATGAAGGAAAGGAAATAGGACACCGGATTTACGTGGTTCGGTCCGAATATCGGAACCTACGTTCATGGGGAGAGCAGCACAGAATTCCACCATAGAAACAAGCGATACGCCGGAGATTACAATCACTCAAGCACTCAAACACACTCTCAGTGTTTCCTAGTCCCAAATTACATCCAAATAACTCACATAGTGTTTAGCCCCTCACAATTCCTAGTGAAACCCCATTCAAGGAATTAAACAAATTCTACTCATAAGAATTTAACTAGCTAAAATACTCGGGTATAATTACAACGAGATTATTCCTCTCTACCGAGAGCTTCTACCTTTTCTCCAGGAAGTCTCACAACTTCTCTCACCAGCTCTACCTCGACCACCGAAATAACTCAATGCACTCTTCTCCCTTGGACATCTCTCTCTTTTATAATATAAAAGAGAGTCTTCATCATTTATTGCAATGTGAGGAAGTCTTCTTCAGAGAAAGAAAGGACAAAGAAAGCCCACCATAATCCATGGGCGTCAATGCATTTGCATGCATTAAAGGAGAGAAGAAAATGGACGTATGAAGCTTTCTTTCTTCTTCTCTCAAAGTCAGCAATGATGGCTTGGCAAAAGACAAGAAAGGGAACACCCATCCTTGCATGCAAGTGGGCCACCGTCCACTTTCCTCCATACGTGAAGTCCAACCTGCAGATATGAGTAGAAGACAACAAAAGAAGCCGCACATTAGCCTCTTCACGCTTGCGGCTCATAGATCCTCATGCAATCTTCTTCTAACAATTTCGGCTAATTCACATGTGCGCTTTGACTCGCACGTGGTCAAGTTCACGTATTCTCGTCAGTCCGATTTCATTCAATGGGTTCAGGAACTCTTGGCGGCTTGATGAGATTATGACTGAGACCGGCTGCTGCACAACTGCCTTCATGAGCTCGTCCTCCCCAGACATCCCTGAAACCCTTGATCTGTGTCGCGTGCTCTGCTACTTTTGTTGCATTGTAGGTCCCGGCTACTCCTTCATATGCATAGCTATCCTCAAATGGAATTCCTTGGTTTTGGATAATGTACTTGAAAGAATTCTCTAGGTAACCGCCTCCATAGCTGTAGCTTGTGGTCTCACAATCTACTAGCTGTTGCTCGGAGAGCACCAGCAGTGTACCGTTAGTTATACCCATGATTCCTTCTACTGCTGCAACGACTGAGAATGCCCAGCAATATCCTACATAATATTTGTTCACGTTATAAACATATTGTCGCGACCAATTTTTTTAGGTGTGGACCACCTAGGGTTTGATTAATGGATTGTTAAACCTGGACTTAACTCGGGCTCTCTCAAGCCCATACCAATTCGCGACTTAGGTTCAAATTCTTAACATGCAAATGATTTTCAATAAGGAGTCGTCACTAATCTATTTTTCGGTGGGTCGATTAGAAACCCAAGTAAAATAACGGGAGAATTATTTTACTTCTACGAACCAGAGACTATGGGCACGGGAACTTGATTACACTAGATTTTTCTAATGCCCTTACCATTCTTTTATTTTCAAAAAAGGCAGCTTGGATTAATTTTGAATCTAATTCCCTAACATGTGAAGCAATCATGCGGATGCGCAAACCACCAATTTAACACCCAAGTAAAGCAGTAAATAAATTGCAGGACTTACCTCATAGCAACGAAAGCATCTGCGTTGTTAGATCAAAATTCACATCAACAATCCTAGATATGATTTCTAATTAACACGCAATTTCTTTTTATTTTTAGTTAATTAATTTAAATCGTGCAATATGCAATGCATGCTACTAATCTAACATGAAATATTATGACATGACAGTATAGCCTAAACTATATGAATGAGTAAACTAATTTTTTGAGTTTTCTTAATGAACATGCAATAATTAAACATGCGATCTAAATTAACTAAAATGACATAATCTTAGTGATGGCCAATTTCTAATTAAATGCACCTAGCAACAATCACTAAATGACGTGCATTTCATGAACCTAATGATATATGACGTGCACATGATTTTTTTTTATTTTCTTAATAAGCATGCAATCTACCATAATATGCAATGACGTGCAAAGAATGCCCTAATTATATTTTTTTCTTTTTTTATTACGAAATTCGAAATTAAAATTGCCAAATAATTAAACGTGCAATTTAAATTAATGAGAAGAAAATATGATATCCTAAATTAATGTTTTTGGTCTTTTTATTTAAGAAATTCGAAATAGATTTCCTATCCTAAACATGCAACATAACCTTAAAACCAATAATATCCTAACATGCATTTAACCTAACTCAAATAAATATTTTTGGGTTTTTCTTTTATGGGAGCAATCAAATAGAGGCATCAAGAAAGCACGGCACCAAATCAAGCAAGATATCATCCATGTCCATTTAATTTAGGGAAATAAATTGACGAATCGTATCTCTTGCATAAGATCGGATTGGCCAATTTTTAACAAAATCACAAATCGTATCTCGAGCGTGAGATAGGATTGGCAATTTTTCCATGCGATTGTGAGTCGTATTTCGAGCGTGAAATCGGACTATCATGTGCACGTTGTGAAATTAAGGAATAAATCCCTAATTTAAAAAGATTTCCGAGAAAATTTGGATTGGATGCATCATCGGAAGATTTGAATTTGAACGCAATATCAACAAATTAAGTAAGGAAATTATCAAATTAAATTTGGATAATATCTTTACCAATTTCGTAATATCGTTCTCAAATTTGGACTCATCGGATGATGGGACCAGCGATGGCTCGTGGTGGATGATGCTGGAACTGATGCGGCGACCGCTGGATTGGACTGAAATCGTCGCAATGAACTACTCAACAAATCTGGGAAAATTAATGGAGCGGACTAGACTTGCGCCAGGTGGTGTCTGCGATTAATGGAGATCGTGGCTGTGTGTGGCAATGCATTAAACATATAATAACCACGTTAGGAAAGCGAAGCCATGAGAAAACCGGAAAACTCTTCTTCTCTTATTTTCAGGTGTTCACATGGGTATGACATGTGCCCCTTTTACATGACTATAGAGAAAGAAAAGTGGAATTTTTATTGAGATTGATAACTCCCTTAATAGCTTGATGATCTCCTCGGTTTGGTCTCAGTGTGGCAGCAGCTTCATCGACAGGGAATCCGTGGTGGTGTCACGTGCGGACCGACGATGGGACTCTGATTATGGGTTGCTCAACAAAGCCTGCTGGTCCAGTAATTCTTGGCCAGGGAAGGAACAACTCACTGGTGGGGACTTCTCGATGGAGGCTTGGTGCCCGCTGGACAAGCTCGGCACAGCAGTTACACGCTGACTGAGTGACGAGATATTGGAACGAAAGAAGGCTGATGATTTGTTGTCGGTCGTGGGCAAAGGCACTGGTAAACTTGCAGGGAAAAACTCAGATTATGATGGCTAGATTCGGTGCAGGAGCACTGGGGAGCTCGCTGGAAATTTGCTGATATTCCGACGCTGCACGTTGTCGTGCAATAGTTGTAGCACCGTGGGAATTGACCGGATGCAACACGAGGAAGGCGCCGGTTTCTTAGCGAACGCGTTAAACTGGAGCGGCACAGCAACTAGGCGAAACCCGTTGATGTTGTTGTCAAGATTATCAGCAACGCTGGACCGACGCAAGTCGGACAACTAGAAGCATCAAGTCAGCGGCAACGAGGGAGTTGGCAGCGGAACACCGCTTTAGACTGACGGATATGTCTGCGAACCTCTCTCTCTCTCTCTCTCTCTCTCTCTCTCTCTCTCTCTCTCTAGTTGCTCCTCTCTTCCATGTATGCGACCTTCCTCTCTGTTTTCCTCTCTCGCTTTCTGTTGGCCGTGTGTCTCAAGGTGTGGCCTCCTCTTTGCTTGTCCGTAGATGGTCCTTTTATAGGACTAACCTAGGTTTTCGAGGAAAGAGAATAAATCTGCATATTATATTTTAGAACAATGACATTTGTAGCCAAAAATTTTCCGATTCCTTTCCATTCACGTTCCTCGATCCTTTTACCCGCATCTTCGTAAAATCAGCCGAATTCTTTCTTCTTTTATTTGCTTTATGTGTCCACGTGTGTCCATGAAGCAAATTTCTTCAAGACAAACCAAATATACTGCCATAGATACGCATGAAGAGAATATATGGTCAATATCTCCAAATTTTACTTCCTTTCTCTTCATTATCTTTCTTAGCAGAAACATTGGTGAGCCCTTGGATTTTTCTTTTTGCCCAAGCCAATTTTTGGAGTTCACGCATGAGTGGGCTCCTTGCCAGCAATATTGAATGTCCACTGCCAAATTCCGCATGAGATCCACGCAATGTAATTTTATGTGGACTCATTGTTATGCTAATGCTCCTAACATCTATGCAATTAATATTTTTTTAGGGATAAAATTGACCCCTAATTTTCTATGCAATAAATAAATGATCGGATTGCCAAAATTTAGGTGTCAACACATATGAAATTACATTATTTCCATAACTTTGTTGCCATTGGTGTCTGACCTTTCATTACAATATGGTAAGCATTTGTTTGGTACAATTGTGGCTGTGTTTTAGTTGTATTGCTCGGTGGTTGTGCTAGAATGTGTTGTTACACATTAACTATAGCACCTTAAATTTGGGTGAAACAACAACCGAGAAGCTATAAACTATTACAGTTATCAAGAGTTTATCAAACCCATTATAAAAGATGAAGCACTTCTGTTCACAATTGTAGATGCCTAGAGAAAATTTTACCAAATAGGCCACAAAATACCTGCTTGTTTATTGGGTAAAAAAATGGTGGATGCATACTTAACATTTGTACTTACCACAGTGGCCTTGGTACTTGACGACACCTTTCTCTACCCAGTCAATGTGATCAGGAACATCTCCGGTCAGCTTTTGGTGGTTAACGGACAGTGTTTTGGCAGGCTCAGGCTGCCTGGGTGCCAAGTATCCAGTATGGCTCCGGACAAACTCCTCATTGGTCAAGTCTGAGAATTGGTTGAGACCTAATTTGAAAGTCCGATTCCCGGACTTGTTGAAATCTTCGATGAACTGCAAGTTCTTTGCGAAAATCGCTTGGCGCATCGCCTTCTCCTGTGGGTCGTTGTAGGTCTGACCGTAATTGGCCATCCAATGCTCATGCTGCTCGGCAATGGTGGGATTGTGCAACATCTTACGCCACGCCCAAGTGCCAAGAATTAGAGCAAGGCAAATGCTGAGTTCACTCTTGAATGTGTTTTCTTCTTATTCAAATGAGCAGTCAACGAAGAAGCACTCTGATTGCAAGCAAGGGCGTCAGAGAGGCAGATAAAACATAAAATTACATGAGTAGGAAACGCCAAGCGCATCAATTCAGAGAGAGAATAGAGAGAGACCTGAGGTGTTTGTTATGCGTAGGAGTAGAGACGAGGAGATAATGAAGGTTTCAAGAACAGAGGAGAAGGCCCGGAGATAGTCAGATGATACCGGAGATGCAGACGAGTCATTGCTGCCATTTTCTTTCTGCGGTTGCTTGGCTTCCTATTTGAACTGGGTCGAAGCTTGACTGTGCTACGAAACTTTTTTTTCATTCAGGAAAATTGCAGAATTGGTCGCTATTTGATTTTGATCTCCATACTAGTCACCTGCCCACCTTTGGCGATGTTAGGTGAGGCTTCAGCCCCGCCAGCCTATGGTGATCTTCAATATAAGAAGAAGAAAGAAAAGAAAAAATAATTTAAACATAAAAATAATTTTTAAAAATACAATTTTTTTGGTAATTTTCCTCACAAAAATCAAATCAGATTTCCAATACCAAATAATGGAAAATACTTTTCAGTTCATTGTCAGGTTTTTGCCAAAGATGTCAAAAATATTATTATTTTTTTAGAAGATATTTTTTAGAAATGTTACATTTGTCACGAAAAAATAGAGCCTTAGCGAGTAACCGTTTATGCCCTCCAAGTAATCCATTAACCTGTTTTTTAATGTTTCACTTCAAAAAAAGGTCGTGATGTTGGTAATCACTGATCTAGCGTCGCCAGCCTAGACCCGATACCGCGACAGAGGAGAACGCAGATAAGTGGTGCCGGCCCATGGCGATGGCAAAATGCAGATCTTATTCTATTCAATAATTTAAGAAAACAAACTTAGAGGCACTTTCGAGAACGGTTAGCGCTCTTGTTCTTTTCAATAGGAGGGAGACTTAAAACGATAAAACCATGATTTGTTGCCTTGGGTCACCTCAGCCGACAACGTAAGGCGACAAATTCAGTTTTGGCACCGTAGGATTAGGTAAAACAACAAAAGTCAATTTTGTTCCTTTAGGGTATTTTTTGAGAGTATGCACGTTTTAAATCTTGGTCACCTTTATATCATCAAGAACAATAGAACTTAAATAAATATTCTATGTCACCCTACAATAAAATGTTTTAGGTACTTATTAAGCCTAATCATAACTGTATTTATCTCATTCTTTGTGTGGATCTTTTTGCATGCTTGATGTTTAAGTAGTAATTATGATCCTTTTCTCTTGTAATATGATCATAAACCTCATGTTGCACAGACGTCACGAATGCATGCAAACTATTACGTCTAGATACGCTTCATGAAACTCTAACAATAGAATGACAGATTAATCTGATTGAGAAAAGGCTTGTCTTTTTTTCAATAGGAGGTAGATGTAAAATGATAAAACCATGATTTGTTGCCTTGGGTCACCTCAGCCGACAACGTAAGGTGACAAAATTCAGTTTTGGCACCGGAGGGTTAGGTAATACAACAAAAGTCTTTTGTTCCTTTAGGGTATTTTTTGAGAGTATGCATGTTTTAAATCTTGGTTACCTTTATATCGTCGAGAACAATAGAACTTAAATAAATATTCTATGTCCTTCTACAATAAAATGTTTTAGGTACTTATTAAGCCTAATTATAACTGTATCAATCTCATTTTTTGTGTGGATCTTGCATTCTTGATGTGTAAGTAGTAATTATGATCCTTATCTCTTGTAATATGATCATAAACCTTACGTTGCACATATGTCACGAATGCATGCAAACTATTACGTCTAGATACGTTTCTTGAAACTCCAATCACAAAATGATAGATTAATGATTGAGAAAGGGCTTGTTTTTTTTTTTAATAAATATTTTTGAAAAAAAAAAGGAGGTAGACTTAAAACAATAAAACCACGACATGTTGCCTTGGGTCACCTTAGCCAACAACCTAAGGTGACAAAATTCAGTTTTGGCACCGTAGGGTTAGCTAATACAATAAAAGTCAATTTCTTTCCTTTAGGGTATTTTTTTAGAGTATGCGCGTTTTAAATCTTGGTCACCTTATATCGTCGAGAACAATATAACTTAAATAAATATTCTATGTCCTCCTACAATAAAATGTTTTAGGTACTTATTAAGCCTAATCATAACTTTATTTATCTCATTATTTTTTTGGATCTTTTTGCATTCTTGATGTGTAAGTAGTAATTATGATCTTTTTTCTCTTGTAATATGATCATAAACCTCATGTTGCACAGATGTCACGAATGCATGCAAACTATTATGTCTAGATACGCTTCATGAAACTCCAACATCAAAATGACAAATTGATCTGATTGAGAAAAGGCTTGTCTTTTTTCAATAGGAGGTAGATGTAAAACGATAAAACCATGATTTGTTGCCTTGGGTCACCTCAGCCGACGACCTAAGGTGACAAAATTCAGTTTTGGCACTGTAGGGTTAGGTAATACAACACAAGTCAATTTTGTTCCTTTAAGGTATTTTCTGAGAGTATGCACGTTTTAAATCTTGGTCACCTTTATATTGTCGAGAAAAATAGAACTTAAATAAATATTCTATGTCCTTCTACAATAAAATGTTTTAGGTACTTATTAAGCCTAATTATAACTGTATCGATCTCCTTTTTTGTGTGGATCTTGCATTCTTGATGTGTAAGTAGTAATTATGATCTTTATCTCTTGTAATATGATCATAAACCTTACGTTGCACATATGTCACGAAAGCATGCAAACTATTACGTCTAGATACGTTTCTTGAAAATCCAACCACAAAATGATAGATTAATGATTGAGAAAGGGCTTGTTTTTTAAAATAAATATTTTTGAAAAAAAAAGGAGGTAGACTTAAAACAATAAAACCACGACATGTCGCCTTGGGTCACCTCAGCCAACAACCTAAGGTGACAAAATTCAGTTTTGGCACCGTAGGGTTAGGTAATACAACAAAAGTCAATTTTGTTCCTTTAGGGTATTTTTTTTTTAGAGTATGCACGTTTTAAATCTTGGTCACCTTTATATCGTCGAGAACAATATAACTTAAATAAATAGTATATGTCCTCCTACGATAAATTGTTTTAGGCACTTATTAAGCCTAATCATAACTGTATTAATCTCATTCTTTGTGTGGATCTCCTCGCATTCTTGATGTGTAAGTAGTAATTATGATCATTTTCTCTTCTAATATGATCATAAACCTCATGTTGCACAGATGTCACGAATGCATGCAAACTATTATATCTAGATACGTTTCATGAAACTCCAACCACAGAATGACAGATTAATCTGATTGAGAAAAGGCTTGTTTTTTTTTTTCAATAAGAGGTAGATTTAAAACAATAAAAACAATTATTTGTTGCCTTGGTTCACCTCAGCCGACAACCTAAGGTGACCAAATTTAGTTTTGGCACCATAGGGTCAAGTAATACCACAAAAGTCAATTTTGTTCCTTTAGGGTATTTTTTGAGAGCATGCACGTTTTAAATCTTGGTCACCTTTATATCGTCGTGAACAATATAACTTAAATAAATATTCCATGTTCTCCTACAATAAACTGTTTTAGGTACTTATTAAGCCTAGTCATAACCATATTAATCTCATTCTTTGTGTGGATCTCTTTGCATTCTTGATGTGTAAGTAGTAATTATGATCTTTTTATCTTCTAATATGATCATAAACCTCATGTTGCATAGATGTCACGAATGCATGCAAACTATTACGTCTAGATATGCTTCATGAAACTCCAATCACAGAATGACAAATTACTCTGATTGAGAAAAGGCTTGCTTTTTTTTAAAGAGGAGGTAGATTTAAAATGATAAAACCATGATTTGTTGCCTTGGGTCACCTCAGCCGACAACCTAAGGTGGCAAAATTCAGTTTTGGCACCGTAGGGTTAGGTAATACAACAAAAGTCAATTTCGTTCCTTTAGGGTATTTTTTGAGAGTATGCACGTTTTAAATTTTGGTCACCTTTATATCGTCAAGAACAATAGAACTTAAATAAATATTCTATGTGCTCCCACAATAAAATGTTTTAGGTACTTATTAAGCCTAACCATAACTGAATTTATCTCATTCTTTGTGTGGATTTTTTTGCATTCTTGATGTGTAAGTAGTAATTATGATCCTTTTCTCTTGTAATATGATCATAAACCTCATGTTGCATAGATGTCATGAATGCATGCAAACTATTACATCTAGATACACTTCATAAACTCTAACCACAAAATGACGAATTAATCTGATTGAGAAAAGGCTTCTTCTTCTTCTTTTCAATAGGAGGTAGACTTAAAACAATAAAACCATGATTCATTGCCTTAGGTCACCTCAGCCGTCAACCTGAAGTGACAGAATTCAGTCTTGGCACCCTAGGGTCAACTAATACAACAAAAGTCAATTTTGTTCCTTTAGGGTATTTTTTTTAGAGTATGCACGTTTTAAATCTTGGTCACCTTTATATCGTCAAGAACAATAGAACTTAAATAAATGTTCTATGTGCTCCTACAATAAAATGTTTTAGGTACTTATTAAGCCTAATCATAACTATATTAATCTCATTCTTTGTGTGGATCTCTTTGCATCATAACTATATTAATCTCATTCTTTGTGTGGATCTCTTTGCATTCTTGATGTGTAAGTAGTAATTATGATCCTTTTCTCTTGTAATATGATCATAAACCTCATGTTGCACAGATGTCAGGAATGCATACAAACTATTACGTCTAGATACGCTTCATGAAACTCCAACCATAGATTGACAAATTACGCTGATTGAGAAAAGGCTTGAACGGGATTTATTGTATAAGAATTTATTGTTTATCACATAATCACCAGAAACTACCTAAATTTAATTCATCGATGAATGATTGAATTTGCTGTATTTTATAGTAGTTATGTAATAAACAATTGGTCGAGGACTGTGGTCCTCATTAATCCAACGTTCACTGCACAGCAATTCCATTAATTTTTCTCACGCCAAAAGAAATTCCCTTCATTTTTCTCGTGCACGAGGACGGTGGTCCTCATCATAAGATATTTTAAATTAGTTCTCATAGACACCTCCGAGGGACATTGGACTGCGTAAGGCACTAGATGAAAGATAAATGAGGCCCTCCCGTTTTTGCTAGTGACAAGGAATGACATACATAAAATGTCTAATTCTAGGATCTTACATCGCATACATGTGCACGTTTCCTATTCTCTAAAAGTATTTATTTCGGGAATAGGAAAAGGCAAAGAAAGAAAGAAATGATGTAGAAGCATTGTGTTATAGAAAGCAAGAAAGTTCGAGAGATTAGCAAGGAGAGAAAACTTGCCTAATCAAACTACAATGTTATACTAACAAAAAAAAAAAAAAAAGCCTACAATGCTATGGTTTAGTGATAGTAATGACGTCATGTTACAATATGAAGAAATTTGTTTACCTAAGAGGTGTGGCTATAATTGTTGAGATATATGTGTTAGTTACGTTAGACAGGTCTCACATTAGAGAATTGGTATGGTGTGGCGTTCTTAATATATCATAATTGACCCATAACTCATAAGTTAATAGATCATATTGACCCATAACTCATAAGTTAATAGATCATATTGACCCATAACTCATAAGCTTAAGTTTATGAGTGAATGTAGGTCCAATTTGATATGTTGAAGGGCTCGGACTTGGGCTCCCTCTTGACAATCTCTCTTGGTGAAAATATCTGGTTTCTATTGCATGCTCTTAATAAATGATATCAAAGACGATAGTCAATTGATGCTCCACCCCAATTTGTTCTGACTTAGAAAAGAAATCTCATGATCAAAGCATGTTTTGGGTGGAAATTGCCATCACAGTTAATTTGGCGAGAAGAGACCATGGATAGTTGGTCTGGTGATGCTAGATAGAGACCATGGGGATGTAATCCCAAATTAGTAGTTGATGATTATTGTTGTGCATAGTTGCGGGTACATTACAATGATGTGGAGATTCAACTTAAGATAAGTTGATGTTGAATAATACCTAAATTAAAGGAGAATATACCTAACAATGAGCTCATACGTGCGAGGGAGATTGTCAAAATACACATGTGACTTATATTAGAAAAATCTCACATCAGAATATTGGCATGAGCTTACGCGTGAAAGGGAGATTGTTCAGATACACGTGTGAGTTATATTAGAGAAGTCTCATATGTGGAGCAGTTAATACAATTTTTGTTGGTCTATAACTCATTAGCTTAAAATTTTGAGTGAAAATGGATCCAACCAATTATGTTGATGGATTCAGTAAAAATGGATCCAACTGATTATGTTGATGGATTCAGACTTAGGCCCCCTCTCGACAATCTCCCTAAATGGAAGTATTGGATTTCTATTGTATGCTCTTAACAATAATCACTAGCAATGATGGAATTAAAGAACATCTGTAAACTTATCATAGAACATGTTAATCTTAGAATAAGAGTGTCACGAGATAGAAATGATGTATTTAGTTATATAACGAGATATATTATATTCGGAGTTAAAACAGAAGGAGTAAGAAGAAATCAGGCATGAACGAAACAGAAAACTGAAAGGATTTGTACCAGCGAGATGCTCTTGGTCGAGGTCAGCTGTCATCATAATTCCACTGTTCACTGCATGACAGTTCCCTTCATTTTTCTAATGCACGAGGACTGGAATGGTCAAACAAAAAAAAAAAAAAAGCAAATATTCCAGAGCTGATGTGGTCCAAGAGCGAGCTGTCCATATAACGGGTGGATGGTCCCCGGAGCTCGCACGCTTTGCACGTTTGACAAGTTTCAGCGATCGAAAAATTGAATATATGACCAGGCGAAACATATGACAGAAGTTCGATTCGCTACCTTGCCAAATTCAATTTGGCTCATGATGGCCAAAAGGCCAAAACTCAGGCTTTGGGAGTAAACAATCATATTTTCAGGATGCAAGGCCACCGACCATCAATTAGATGAGTCTTAATCTCTCAGAATTAATGACAAGAAATCTAATTATTCACCCACTAGAAAGGGTTAGGAATAGGTAGGGCCATTCCTAATAAGCTTCGTCCCCAGCTAATCGAGCAGAAAACTCTAAAACATCCCAAATAGTCAAGAACAACCTAGGGTCCTGCCACCTATCCTAAGTCATTCATTCATTGAGCAATGCTCGCATGAAAAAAGCCCTCGACAAATCCCTAATAATGGCATTTTTGGTTAAATTCATCAATATGTATGTAGGAATGATAGATTTAATTGCTAAAAATAAGAAAGTACAAATTTACATATCTACATATTGTATTTGAATAATGTAGAGGTATTGAAGACTTCTTAATTACTAAATTTCTCCTATTGACAGAGAAGCAGTTTATTGACTTAAGTTTGCAATATTTCTTACGCAAGGGCCACCCTCGCTTGTGGTTGGCTATGGCCTAGGCGGGGCCATGACTCTCAATGGTCAAAATGAATAAAAAAATTAAATAAAATAATTTAGAAAAAAATTGAAAGTTTACTAAAATTAGTCCATGTTAGCATCAGTCATACTAAGTACAACAGTTCTGGTCCATGTCAACAATTTCTGGCCTAATACAGCAAGATTGAATTTAATTAGTTATATAAAGAGTGAGACCCAATACAAAGTGGATGGTTCATTCCCTTCACCAGTAGCTGCATTACCCATCGTGTGGAAACAAAATATTGGCACATTTTTATAGCACAAGTATCATTCCTTACGAAAGACAGGCATGTAATCTTTAATATTTAGTTTCGAGCTACTGAGACTGGAAATTCACATTCTTATCTACTAAACTGAAGATATGCACGGTCCCTCTGATCCATTCGGTTCGTAGTGCTATTTAATATAGGTGGGCACGCAAAAATAAGGTGGAGGACTCACCTCCAAATTGAGTACTCTCTAATAAATAATCGGGGGAGTTTTTCACGTGCCAGATAATGCACAAAGCAACTCCATCGCGAAACTTATCGTAGCGATTTAAAGAAAAAACAAAAACCCTCGACACGTAATGTGATCGCGCATGGCACAGTGAAGAGGTAGAGTCTATAAATTGCATGGAAGCAAGATTGCATCTCCACAAGCCTTTCCATCTAGAGAAAAAAAAATTATCAGTGAGAGTTCAGGGAGTGGGAGAGGGAGAGATACATACCATGGGAGACGGCAGCTCAAGGCCATGGACCGAGCTCAGCGGCGAGACCAACTGGAAGGACATGTTGGATCCTCTCGACGAGGATCTCCGGATGTACCTCATACACTACGGAGAACGAGTCCAAGCCATCTACGACGCGTACAACGGCCAGGAGGAGTCTGGAGACGGCTACGGCATGCCCCTGTACCCGATGGACGAGCTCTTCTCTAAAGTGGGTCTCGAGACGGACAACAACAAGTTCAGGTACGAGGTGACCCGGTACTTCTACGTGCCGGCGCACTTAACCTTTCTGCTGCAGCCGGACAGGTCTTGGGCCGGGTATGTTGCGGTGAGCACCGACGAGGGGACCGAGGCGTTAGGGAGAAGGGACATTTTGGTCACTTGGAGAGGAACGGCGAATCTCCTGGAGAAAGTAGAAGAGATTCAAGATGATTTGGCCCCGGCGACCAACATTTTCAAGGACGACACCGATACTAAGATTCACGCTGGCTTTTTAGATTTGTATACGAAGAGTGATCTTGTAAATCCGTACACAAGGCTTAGTGCCAGAGACCAGGTATGAAACTTTCACTCCTTTATAGATTGCTGTTGCTAATTTACTTCCCGAGTAAGCTCCAAATGGCGTTCACCTTTTTTTTTTATATTATTATATATAAATCTAAAAAATATGATAAGATATCGCAAGTGATGTTTGGACTACTTTGTCAAATTAAAACTGGTATTGATGGACAACTTTGGTCAGGTTCTAAGGGAGGTCCGGAAGCAAGTCGATCTCTATGCCGGCAAAGGCGAGACAATCAGCATAACAGTGGCCGGCCACAGCCTGGGCGCGGCTTTGGCAACGATCAATGCGCTGGACATCGTGACCAATGGCTACAACGCGCCCACCGACCACCCCGAGAATGCCTGTCTGGTGACCGCATTCCCCTTCGCCAGCCCCAAGGTCGGGGACGAGAACTTCCAAGCAAAGTTTTCGTCGTCCGAGAAGCTCCGCGCCCTTCGTGTGACCAACGCCCTTGACATCGTTCCCTTCCTCCCTCCAATCAGATATTACCACGTTGGAGAACAGCTGCTGGTCGACTCGCGCAAGTCCCCGTACTTGAAGTCTCTCTACAGCGGTTTGACTGGCGCCGTGGAAATTGGGCATATGTTGGAGACGTACCTGCATCTAATCGCGGGCACACAAGGGATCGATAGCAACGAATTCGATCTTGGCGGGCGTCGTGGGATTGCGCTGGTGAACAAGGGAATGGATGCTCTGAAGGATGAATACAATATTCCGGCGTATTGGTTGGTGGCCAAGAACAAGAACATGGTCCAGGATGAGGTCACTGGAGACTGGAGCTTGGCTACTCCGTACATCCCACCTCCACCAGAAGATAATTAAAACAAATAGTCCCAAATCTATATATATATATATATATTACTGTGTGATTAGCTATTACCAATAAGTTGCTGCTTTATGACTTAGCAGTACCATAATAAAGCTTCGTAATGCAAAAGTGGAGTGGTTTCATTGAGCTGTATTGGTGGTACTAAGTTAAGTGTGTTGTACTAGTGGTCCTAAGTTATGTGTCTCATCTTTTGTTTACCTTCATGTCATGAAATAAATATGGTCCTAAATGAATAATAAAGATCGCTTCTTTATCATTTGTTTTCGTAATTTGCCTCATTTATTTATTGCTAGCCTTTCTATGTCGAAAAATCTCATTTGAGTTCACAACCAAACCAAATCGAAATCAATTAAGTTGACAATCTTTAAATCATTTCGATTTAACCGGGGTGCTATTGTTCAAGAGATTGATTGAATGCCCAAAATTATATAACAATGTGTTGTGACCTAACCTCAGTTTGCACCATCTAAGGACAAATGGATTACTAAACCTAGACTTACTTTGGGCTCTTCTAAGCCCATACCAATATTATTGACACCTAATTTTAAAAATAGAAATAGAAAATAATCTTTGATTAGAGGAAAATTTAAAAAAAAAATTGAAAAATTGAATTCAAAAGCTCAACCGTGTGATTTTGGAGCCACTTTGTTGTTGAGAGGTTGAGCAAAAATCTCCACCGGTGAGAGGTTGAGCGAAAATCTCCACGGGCGAAAGAACTCGAGTTTTCGCTTTATAAATAGGGGGCTGCTCTTCACCTTTGGGGGGGGAGTTCGAAAAAAAAATCAGAGCAAAAATTCTGTCGTTTATGGGGCTTCTCTTCGTCTTCGTTGAAGCAAAAAAGAGTACAAAAGTGAAAAAAAGAAAAAAGTCAAAAAGTGAAGGGATCAAGAGAGGTTCTGGTGGGTATTTCTTGCAGCTAGTTTCGAAGTCAGCAGGGGAAGCACTTTTTCTTCTGCTAAAAAGTACAGCAGAGCACGGTAACAAAGAGAAAGCAGAGAGAAGAGTCAGAGAGAAAGTGACGTGAGAGTGAAAGGTGAGAGCAAAAAAAAAAAAAAAACAAAAGAAAAGGAAAAACACTGTTCATCTTTCTTCCTCGCTGGTCCCTCCGCTACTGCAAACCCACGAACGCACCATTGCGCCACTGCCACTGCCGCTTCGTTCGCCGGCTCCAAGCACCGCACTTCCGTCTTCCGTTCGCCGGTCTCACCGCCATTCTTGCAACTGGTGCAACCCCCGACGACCGCTATGATCGAGTGACGCCCCTGCAGCTGACAACCCAGCTCCGCCGCTGTTCTTGTCCTCACAGTGCTGATGACCGCCGATTCGCCTTCCTCCCGCAACGCCAGCAGTCGCACTTGAGCCCTCCTTGACGCCAAAAGCCGTCGTTGCCGTGCCTGCACTGCAGATCCCGAGCCCCGGTGTCGCTGCCCCCCTCGACGCCTCTGTCCACAACACCGCGCTGTTCCCGAGCCTGAGCGACCTGCAACTCGTCTCCACTGCTCACCACAGCATCTGAGCGACCACCCTAGCCGGATCTACAGCCCTCCACCTGACAACCCGCGATCCTCACCAGCATCTCCGTCTCCATCTCCTCGTCGCAGCCACCGGCGCCCGACGACGACCAGCTCTCGACACCCACAGCAGCCCGCTGTCCAGTAGCTTAAGGCCACAAGCGACGCACGCGACACCTGCTTACCGCGCTACTACCGCTTCGCTGCCGCTGCTGATCAACTCCCGCGCCGGTCACCGCTGTTTGAGCCCCGTGCCACCTCTACTCCGCCTGCACCAGTATCCGAGGCTTGCTTCACCGCGACCTCCTGCTTGCTCGCGCATCCGCAGCACCACTGCCGCTACCACAGCTCGCATCCTCACCTCTGCAGCAACCGACGCCGGCTCCACGCCTGAACAGGACCATTTGCTGCCTCCTCTCTTTTGCTGCAGGTCTGGTTACTGCCGAACCTCGCCGGAGCTCCGACGGACAGCCCTTGTCCCGAACGGCGACCCATCACCGAACCACCAGCTGCTCCTCGCCATTCCTCAAGCCAACCGTGAGTTGGACTAGGTGATTTTCTAGATATTTGATTTCATGTTTTTTTTATATATATATTCTAACTTGATTTGTTTTGATTTATTTTTATCATTAGGAAATTTGTCATATTAAGTTATGATAATAAAAAATATTGACCCACGAGACGTCGGGTTAGATTTTTGATTATTTCGACTTTTATGGCGAAATTCATGAATTTCTTTGCATCATTGATTCATATTAAAACACCATTGATTTACATGGATGGATTTTTATTTTAGCGTGTTATTATTTGCTCATCACATATCATGCATCATATTAGATATTTAGGTTTATACTCATTTCACATTTGAAGCAACGTATTTTAGTTTCTTTTTAAGATTCATGTAGAATTAGGATGATTTTTTTTTTAATAAAACCAAAACACAAAAAAAAAAAAAAAAAAAAAATTGTTATTTAGGTTATATAGATTTCATAATGTGCACACCACATGTTGCACTTTAGTTAGTGGGTCATAGGTTAATGCTTTAATATTCCCATCATTTTTTTAATAAAAAAAGCCAAAGATTAGTATTCCATCATTATGTTATTTTTAAATAAGAATTATTAAGTCATATTAAAAAAAAAAAGAAAACACAAAAGTCATTTACTTAGTTAATAGGTCAGTTCATAATTAATCCCATTTCATATTATAGGGTGCATATGTATAAAGTATAATTTATCAAGGTTGCATTATTTTAAAATAAAAAAAAATCACAAAAAGAACATGCATATAGAATTACCACATCATTCATCTCATATCATGTAGTACATGCATATTTAGGATTATGTAAATAAGATTGCATACATATAGTGATAGTTCTAGTCATACCATATGAATTGCATCTTGCATGTCATTAAAATAAATCCATGCATATTAAATTTAGATTAAGATTGCATATAATTGACATTTTTTTAAAAAAGAAAAATTAGGTGTCTTGTCATTTAGAAATCATGTTTAGGGCATGCATTTTTTATTAGCATTTTTATTGAATGTTATTTTATTGATTGTGCACCCGCATAACCACCATTTGCATGTTAGTAGTTTAGGTTAAAATTAATTAACATTGTCTGCTAAATATTTTTTTAAATTAAAATAAAAGGTACCGAAAGGGCGTTAGACTAATCTAGAATAATCATGTCCCCGGACTTATTGAATCTCTAATTCGTAAAAATAAAGTATTCTCACATACTTTATTTGGGTTTCTAATCAACCCTAATTGATTAGTGGCGGCTCCAAATTGAAATTGCATGTTTAAATGAATTAATTTCTATCAAGTCGCGATTGGTAGGACTTGGGAGGGTCCGTGCCAAGTCTTCGGACTTAGTAATCCATTAGCTCTTTCGAATAATTCACCTTAAAAAAAATTCGGGAAGGTCGCGACAAATATGCAACTTAGAATTTATGTTTTTAACACACAAATGATTTTTCAATTTGGACTCACTACTAATATATGTTGGTAGATCGAAGAATTAATTCTCTATGAAGTTTAAAAACTTGATTAATTCTGGCCGTGAACAAAGTAACCAGCTTGGAATACTATCATGGGCTTAGTCCAATTAATTAATTAAGCTCAAAAATAATCATTTGATTCCATCTACCGCCAATTTGATTAAATTGCAAATTACATGAATCTATTAACTACTAATGCGAATGTTCCTAATAACTATATGCATTTTTAAATACTTTTATTTAGGGACTAAAACTTACTCCCTAATTTTCTATGTAATTAACAATTAAATGGAATGTCAAAATTTAATGCATCCTTCTTAATCGAGAACAATTAAGTAGCCGTGGTGTATATACCCAGTCGCTCAAACAAAAAGGAAAATTCATTGGAAACCGGATAAAGAAGTTTCCAACTTTAAAGAAATTCCGTTAAGGAAGAAGATGGGCATGCACTAATTCGAATTTTCACGTGATAAAATCATATAGTGGAATTGATCAAAATAAAGAAAGAAAGGGAGGTTATCTATTGATATTGCTTTGTCACTGGACTTCGGGGGCTTTGCATTAACTACTAAACTCTATAGAGATAATTGTCCAAAAAATTCTAAACTTGTTATACGATGGCAAATTTAGTCATAAATCTTTCTATTGTGCCAATTAATCATAAATTGCAAATTTAATCATAAACCTTATTAAAATTTGTCAATTTAGTCCTAAACCTATGGATATTGAATTGAAATGACGAAAATTCTTCATATGATTTCTTCTTGGGTTTTCTTTTCTAACTTTTTGGTTACTTTTGCCATGTCATATGAACAAATTTCCAATTTGGACTTCAAAATTTTTAAGAAGTCACATTGGACTCTTAAGAAGTTCGCCGTGACCACGTACCCCTCATCCCATCTCAACCCCAGCCCTCTTCGAGGCCAACCCTTCTATGCCCATCCGCCCGTTACCCTAATGTAGTTGGCAGTCCCGATTAAGAGGCCCATTGGGGCGCTGTCATTCCCTGTCCATTCCCAGAGTAGGCCGCTCCTGAAGTATAGGATCCTGGTGAACTCATTCCTTAAGTTGCCGGGGAATGGTTGGAGGGAGTCGGCATTCACGTTGATCTGTCTTCAATCGGTGGTTGCCCTGGCAAAGGGTCTGCCGTCGGCGATGAAGCTTTCAACTACCACCTTCACAAAAGGGTAGCTCCTCCCCTCCGTATTGTTTTGGCCAATTGTGACGAACGCAGTGACAGCTACCAAAGCTTCCACAGCGTAGTTCACCCTGATTGACCTCTCTATTAAACCAATTGTGACATTCTCTCTCGTGTTAAGTCTAATCTTGTTGCCTAGTATTAAACGTGAACATATTTAATTGATGAGGTAAATGAGACCTATAAAAATTTGAACTCAGGGCCTCCAACTCTAATATCATGTGAAATTCTATGAGATTATCGCTAACTATTCTTAAAACTTCCTTTTTCAAATCACGAATTTTCTTGAAACCTTTATTATGCATTACACAATTCGTTAATAAATTCTTATGTATCATCAGAATTTGAACAATTTATCTCGTCTTCCTTAAATTGCATGTCAGCCATCAGATAGAGGTGTGCTTGCTCCTCAATCTCATCATTGTTGGATTCACATTAAGTATCACTCCATATTTTTACCATTAGGCACAAAAACACGACAAAATAGAGTAAAAGCGAGAGAGAAATCAAGACACAAGGTTTATCCTAGTCCATTTTTAAACTAGACTTAAATCTAGCAGAGGATTCCATCATAATTAGCACTACCACCTCTCTATTACAACTCTCAATTACAGGATAAAGAAATTATATAAGTAGTAGTAGCAATTCATAGGCCTAAGCCCAAACTACCAATAAAATATTAACTAAATTATAAAAACCCTCTGGCAACCAAGGGCGCTGCTCCCTAAACTCCCGCTGGAGCGGCCTAGCGAGGCCCTTGTGTCTCTCTATCAATAGGGAATAAGAACCACACCTTAACACTACCTCTAAGGTTTTTTTTTATTCTTTTTTTCCCTCGAATTTCTTCTTCGATTTCTTGAGTAAGGAATGATCAGGCTTGGTGAGTCCACGTTTTTGGCATTCAAAGTATATCACATCCTTACTTTTGTTATCCTCTTTCCTCTTAGAGAACTTCCTTTCATCGAATTCTTTTGATTGTTTGTTGCCCTAGAAGTTTCTCCTATTTCTCACAAGGTTTTTGAACCTTTTGGGTAATAACGTCATCTCTTCATCATCATCATCTTCATCTGCTTTCCTATCATCTACGTCATAAGTGTCAACCTTAAATGCAATGAACTTCTTACTTTTTTTATCACATTCGTATTGTCGTTCAAATTCATAGGCCATTAGAGATCCTATTAGCTCATCCATTGTTAGAGGTATGATCCTCAGTGTTTCTCGAATGGAGGTATTCATGTGATTCCATTCAATTGGCATTGCTTTTACGATCTTGTCCAAATATTCTTCATTGGTAACTGTCTTTCCTTGATAGGCAAGACCATTTACTATCTCTGTATACTTAGTGCTCATCTCGGTGATAGTTTGGTCAGACTTACTCTTGAAGGTTTCACACGCTCCCAGAAGTATGTTCATCCTGGTTTTCTTAAGTCTATCAACGCCTTCAAAAGTCACTTAAAATATGTCCCAAATATTTTTGGCCGTAGTGCAAGTTGAAATTAGATTTTATAAGGAGATAAAGCACAATATAATGAATATAAAGCAATAGCACCTAAGGCCTCTTTCCTCGACAATTCTTCAAGAGTGATTGTGGCTTCTGGAGTTTTTAAGCTATTGCAAACTGCTCAGTACCATAAGATGTTGTCGATGTGATTGTTCAACTGGTTGAGCACCATTAAGACCATCTTAAAAGTGCCTCGCATGGCTGGATTTGTTGGTCCGATGTATGCTTTCAACTTGCATTTCGTGTAGCAATAATTTGTTCCATCAAAATATGGAGGTCTTGCCATTAATTGTGCTTAACAGACTCCTGCACCAATGGTCAATGGTAGATCTTTATGCTCTTATAATAAAAATAAAAAAATCAAAATATATCTTGTTATCAATATTCTTGAGATTTAAATTGATATTCACTAATATATCTGGCTCTTCAAATCATAGTATAAAATTATGTGACCCGCACTGTCTTCTCAGGTGATATAAGGAGCTGCTTCTATTAGCAACACGTGAGTGTATTAAAGCTTCCATCATAGTAGTTGACTTATGTATTGTCTTCCACTTCATCTTCTTGAGTATAACCAAGACCGTAGAAATTTTCACCTTGTTACGGCTTCTCCAAGTCCCCATGAAGTTCTTGTTTTCTCACTTGTTCACCTTCATTCAGGTCCAACCATCTATCATCGGTCTATCACTTTTATTTTTCAAGTTCTATATGATGGGGGAAACTACTATGATATTTTGAAGTTGACAAAACCATTTGTCTGTATCAATATCCGATAGATGCATATGTTGTCTTGTGTCAAGTTGAACTAATACAAGGAGAGCTTTATCACCATTAGAATTGTCATGCCCCGAACCTCGAGACACGTGAACAACCCGCCATGGTCATGCAAATGCGACATTCCCAGGTAGTGTCGCCGACCCCAATCATTTCTTTATTGCGCAAGCAGAACATACTATAAAACCCCTAACAAAAACTCATAGGATAGGAAAGCAGGAAACCAACTCATTCATAAACAAACATACTTTCATAGATATTCACGTCAGAGATTACATGTACCAAAAATGGGTCAGAGTTTATGTGCATAACAAAAAGAGGTCAGCCTACAAAAAGGGATCGATCCACCAAAAAGAATGAACAGTCCTATAACTACTAGCCAAACTCGTTCGTCGATCTCACTTATGACTGCACAACCTCCAGAGACGACGGGTCATCCACCCCACCATCAGGAGCATCAGCTACGCCCTCACCTACAATGGCTTCCATCACGGCAAGTGGAATATCAAAGCTATCAAGAGAACCAATCCTAAAACCATTGGGCCCAAAGCGAAACCACGTTTTATATCTATGAGGCACCCTGACACCCTCAACCTTCTAGATCTAGACTGTGGACCTAATCAGCTCATAGATCAAATGACTATCAGGATTGGGAAAGCTATGTGAGATAGCTAGTATAAGCACCTAAAGGGGGGTGAATAGGTGTAAAAACAATTTCTCGAGATACCACAGCGATATTAGGCAGACGATAGAAAGGAAGTTCTCTTTTGATTAACAAAATAAATTACGATCAAAGTAAAGTAAAGAATAGGGAAGAGAAGATTAAACACAAGGTTTATAGT
This sequence comes from Eucalyptus lansdowneana, assembly GCA_017140395.1. Classification (NCBI taxonomy): domain Eukaryota; kingdom Viridiplantae; phylum Streptophyta; class Magnoliopsida; order Myrtales; family Myrtaceae; genus Eucalyptus; species Eucalyptus lansdowneana. The sequence continues at coordinate 56,933,817 of CM029487.1, forward strand.
GGTTCGGCTTATCCCAAGCCTACGTCCACTCTTCCACACTGACAGCCCACCGGCTGGATTTCACTATGAATAAAAGAGATGTTACAGCATAGTTCTTCCTTGATTCCACAATGTAGATATTCTACCACACTTCCTCAAGGTTTCTCACGAATATAAACACTCTTTTGCGTACGATTTCGCTCAAATGAATTGAATAAAACAATGAGCTTCAGACTTAGGAATTCTTCTATCGTGCACACATTCGAACAACTAAAACATATTCCTTATATACTCCTTTATGCCATCATACCCGTTGGCACTTACCAAAGGAATTCTTTCAATCTTCCCGTTGGACAGAATTAATTAGGAAGATCATTCGAGTTATTAAAGGAACATGTCAATAGCCCATCAATCCGGTTCGCCCATACAATCAGGATCTCGGTTTCCATAAGTAGAACCTTCCAAGAATATTTCGCCAATCATCGGATCCTTAATCTCCAAATCAATCACGATCAAATAAAGGATTATGTTATGTCATATCCAGCCAAGAGATCTTCTCCAGTCAATAAAGTCACATCCTTAGTAAAACATCCAGTTCTGGATAGCCTTTCTTCAACGGATTAGAAACTGTCAATGAGGATAGACTTTGAGTCTTGAGTTTGGCTGTTCAGAGGTCTTCAGACTTTAAACAGTAGAGTCTACAAACCTTCAGACTAGACTGATGGAAACGTTTTGTCAGTTTCAAAACATTTTAAGAAGATTTCTCCAACAATCTCCCCCTTTTTGATGATGACAAAACTTTCCTGCAGATTTGAATGACTTTGACCTGCACAACATTTCTCAAACAAGTATGCTTATCTTATGAAGATAAAAGGCTAAATGAATAATAACGCTAGAATCTTAACCACAAAAAATAGGTTAGTCTTGTATGTGATAAAGACATCCATAAGATATCAATAGCAGTCAAATCTAAATTCAAATTCATTTCTCATCCAAACACAAAAATAAAGTCAAACATCAAAACAATCCAAGTCAAACAATCCAAACGATTAAAAATTCAAAGTTTTGATTCAAATCTTGCATCTCTCGCCCTTTTTATCAGCATAAAAAAGGTTGAGATGAAAATGGGATAGAGTCAAGATTGCTTGGGAATGCGAACAAGCTGGAAATCTCCCATGGACTGAACGATCCCTTCCAGCCTTTTCAAGTCTTCCTTCAATTGTGCAACCTCCTCACCCTTAGCATTAGCCTAAATCTGAACAGAAAGGGCTTGAATCTGATCATTTAAGGAACTTGAAGAAGCTTGACCTGCATTCTGCAAGTTCTGAACTTCGCATCCCAAAGCATATATTTGACTACGCATTTCCAAGAGAATATCCATAATTCTGCGAAAATCAGCTGAATTATCGGTCTGCGTACTGGTTTCAGCACGATCTGATGGAGTAAATGCAGACGATGGCAGATCAGCATAATCCTGCAGATTTGGCGATGAAGCATCATGTTCTTCCTCAGGAAAATGAGAGGTATGAATATCTTCTGGATCAGCTGGAGAGCGGCTAACTCCCTCACTGGTGACAAGATATGAGGACATTCCTCGTTTCTCATGATCTCCCCCTGTTTCCATGCCTTCAGGTGGAGAAAAGTGTTTTTCAAGCTCTCCTTCCTCTTGATTTTCTCTCTCTTCTTCTTCTTCAAACCTTTCCTCCTCTGCTTCTTTTTCTCCAGCTTCTATTTCTTCTTCTTCTTGCTCTTTTTCTTCTTTCTCCTGTCCTTCTCTCTCCTCTACTTCTTTTTCCTATCGTTCCATTGATTCTAGAACAGGACGACTTAGCTTCTTCAATGCTATAGTAGAAATGGTAAGGTCTTCATCATCATCTTCATCTTCAACGATAAGAGCTCTTCTTTTCTTGGATGGAGCAACCATGGGCTCCTTCCCTTTTCTTTTTACTGCAGAAGAGATTTGATGAGTTTTGACATGAGTCTTCTCCTTGAATTTCTCCAACGCTTTGCTTAGTTCCTTCAAACGCATTTTAGTCACCATTTTTAGTTCTACCACCATATGATCACACGATCTAACACAGAAAATTTGTGGAGGCTGAATATTCAAATGTCTGAATAACTTCGTCACAAGACCTGGATAAGGAAGTTGACCTCTGTCCTTCACCACTGCTCTATACATGTGGAACATAATAGTGTGAGGAAGAGAAAACTTTTTCCCATTAATGATGGCATACATCAGCTTTGCCTTTGAACTTGAAACATCAGTCTTGGAAGTTGATTTCGGTCTGAGGCAATTAATCACAATCTTGTGAAACAGAATATTAAATGCACTCATCCTCAAGTAGGAAATCTTTTCCTCTATTCTTCTATCCTTAACAAGCTCCAATGTGGCACGAGCAGTAGAAACATTGATCGGTTGATATCTTCCTCTCTCAACCCCAATCACATCCGCCAGCATATCCACATCAACCACAAAGTCCTGATCTCAGACACTAAAAGATATTCTATTTGCATCCAAGAAGCTAAGATTTGAATGGAAATATGCAGTTAATTGAGCATAGGCCTCTGTGGTGTCAGAACAGAATTTTTCTAGTTGAAGAAAACTGAACTTTTCCCTCAAGTTCACATTCACAGCATCCAGAAAATCAAAATCCACACTCCTAGGGTTTATCACCCCACGCTTCAGCAATTTTGAGTATAAAGCCTTATGTTCCTTTGATCTAAACAACCCTCCCCTTTTTCCTCGAATTTCCGCTGCAACACCCATTCTCAGTTGAAATTGGCTGTACAATTTGTCATCATCATTTCCTTCTATCGGATTAAGTCCCCCAACACGCGGATCACTTGGAATGTTTGCAAGGGTTTCTTCTGCCACCCCTTTAGGAGCAATTCCCAAACGTTCCATTTTTAGCAAAAAGATGTACTCATTCCCATATCCTTTGTCCTTAAGAAACTCATCGACATAGTTCAATGGAGTACCGGTCCTCTTTAAAGTGCGGTAAAGCTTATAAATAAAAGAGGGCATTTGAATTCTTACAAGATCTGCGTCTTCAACGATTTCTTCCTCTTGTTGATGACCAGCACCCTGTGGACTAGATGGTGGAGAATGTTGTGGGCTCTATTGCTGATTTGGAGACTCTTCTTCCTCGGTGAGATCGAAGTGCGTAGGCCCCTCACTCATCCGCCATGGTCCCCTGCTTGCGATTCTCGAAGACTTTCTTGAAGACGACATTTTTCTCAGTCTTTGAAAGATTCCTTGCTTGACTTTCCCAAGAAAGATGACAACTTTTTCGAAGATTAAACAAGGGAAGAAAACAGGAATGGAAGATCGGTGCTTTCTTAGGGTTTTTGGAGAGTAAAGCGAAGAAGAAACAACAGTGCATAAGCAGTTAAAAGAGGTATATGGAACGTCATAAAAGTAAATAAAAAGATGCCTTTTCAAAAAATAACCGTCTTTTTTCGAGAAAATAGTCATTTCAAAAAATAACTTCTTTTTCGAAAAGGAAATGTTGCAATAATCACATCAATTAAAGATAACAATAATCAAATACGGTTGATAATCGTACCTTTTTCAAGATGAGATTCGAGAGAGAGAATAACTTACAGTCAAAATCTTGTTTGTCTGAATTTGATAGTCTCTAGACTTTAACTTCTTCAAACCTCAAAATGTTGAGTCCGGAACGGATATTTTTAAATTGATTTTTCTCCAAAGGCTTTATGAATATATCCGTCAATTGGTTCTTCGAGTCAACAAACTGAATCGAAACTTCTCTATTTTGAACATGATCTCTAATGAAGTGATGTCGAATCTCTATATGCTTTGCTCTTGAGTGAAGAATTGGATTTTTAGTAAGATTAATTGCACTGGTGTTGTCGCAGTTAATCTCCGTGCATGAATCTTCAATTCCAAAGTCTCTTAGCTGTTGTTTTATCCACAAAATTTGTAAACAACAACTTTCGAAAGCTACATACTCTGCTTCTGCTATAAAAAGAGCTACTGTAGTTTGCTTCCTTGAAAACCAAGACACTGTTTTGCCTCCAAGTAGTTGACAGGTACCCGAGGTGCTTTTTCTATCAACTCTGCATCCGGTTAGATCTGCGTCTGAGTATCCAAGAAGAGTGAAGTCTCTCTTTTTAGGATACCAAAGGCCGATGCTTGAAGTTGAAGCAATGTATTTGATAATACGCTTTGCAGCACTTAAATGAGATTCTTTAGGGTTTACTTGAAATCTGGCACAAATGCAAACACTAAACAAAATATCAGGTCTAGAAGCAATAAGATAAAGAAGTGAGCCAATGATAATCCTCTATAGCTTATGGTCGACTTTCATTCCTCCTTCATCTTTGTCTATCTTCAAGAAACTTGACATTGATATTTCAGCCTTTTTGCAATTGTTCAGTCCAAACTTTTTGACGAGATCATTAGCATATTTTTCTTGATGAATAAAAGTTCCTTCCTTCCGTTGTTTCACTTGAAGCCCAAGAAAGAAAGTTAACTCACCCATCATGCTCATTTCAAATTCATCTTGCATAGTCTTAGAGAATTTCTTGCACAGACTTTCATTTGGAGATCCAAATATAATATCATCGACATATATTTGAACTAGCACAAAAATTTTGCATTCTCTTTTGATAAACAGAGTAATGTCTACTTTACCTTTCACAAATCCGTTTTGAATTAAAAACTTACTCAACCTGTCGTACCAAGCTCGAGGTGCTTGTTTTAAACCATATAAGGCCTTTTTGAGTCTGAATACTGAGTCTGGTTTCCTTGGGTCTTCAAATCCAGGTGGTTGTTCCACATATACTTCCTTATGGATGAATCCATTTAGGAAAGCACTTTTGACGTCCATTTGGAATAACCTGAAATTTTTATGACAAGCAAATGCAAATAATAAACGAATTGCTTCTAACCTTGCTACTGGTGCATAAGTCTTGTCATAGTCTATCCCTTCTTCTTGCGTATACCCTTTGGCCACGAGTCTTGCTTTGTTTCTTATGACTTTTCCTTTCTCGTCCATCTTGTTCCTGAAAACCCATTTAGCACCAATAATAGACTTACCTTTTGGTTTAGGAGTTAACTCCCAAACGTCATTAATGCTAAATTGCCTGAGTTCTTCTTACATAGCTTCAATCCAACTTTCATCAATCAAGGCTTCTTCTATGCTTTTGGGTTCTATTTCAGAAATAAGAGCCATAGCACTAGACTCTACGCGCCTTTTGAATCTTGTGCAAATTCCTTCATTGATGTCGCAAATAATAAGTTCTTTGGGATGACCAGACTTATGCTTCTAGTTGCTGGTTAATTTGTCAGATTGATGGTCACTTCCTTCACTTGATTCTTCAACAGTCATTTGTTGCTGGTCCTTCAAAGTCCGAGCTGCTTTCTGAGATTTAGACTTTGTAGAGTCTCGGCGAGGTTCAGCCACTTCAAGATGAGTCTGAATAGATTCATTTTGCATAGAATCTTGGAATTTGACATTCATTGATTCCTCCATAGATTGACTCTTCTTGTTATAGACTTTGTAGGCTTTGCTTGAGGTTGAATATCCAAGGAAGATGCATTTATCTGATTTTTCTTCAAACTTGCCAAATCGATCATTTGCATTTTTCAATATAAAACATTTGCATCCGAACACATGAAAATATGAAATAATAAGCTTCTTTTCTTTGAACAATTCATAGGGGTTTTCTCTAGAATAGGCCTTAGAAAAACTCTATTGATGATATAACAAGCTGTAGAAACTGCTTCAGCCCAAAATTGTGAAGAGACATTGCTTTCAATTAAAAGAGTTCTACCATTTCTTGAAGCGATCTATTATTTCTTTCCACAATTCCATTTTGCTCTGGAATATATGGAGAAGAGAACGCATGCTGAAAACCAGATTCATCACAAAATTTTGTAAAATCTTAATTTTCAAATTCACCTCCATGGTCTGTTCTTATACTTGAAATAACATATCATTTTTCATTTTGAACATTTTTAGCAAATTTTTCAAAATAAGAGAAGGTTTCAGACATACTTGCCAGGAAATATACCCAAGTAAACCGTAAGTAGTCATCCATGATTACTAGGCAATATTTCTTACCTCCAATGCTCTGTGTTCTAGTTGGTCCAAAAAGATCCAAATGCAGAAGTTGCAGTACACTGTTAGTGGAAACTTGATTTATTGGTTTAAAGGAATTTCTTACTTGTTTTCCCAATATGCATGGTGTACATATATCAAACTTTTGGTATGATAAATTGGGTAGACCACGAACAAACTTCTTTGCTGAGATTTTGGCTATCTGTTTCATATTAATGTGCCCAAGCTTTCTGTGCCATAAGCTTGCTTCGTCTTGGATTGAGATAAGACATTGCGATTCATCTGGTTTCACATCCAAGAGGTAGATATTTCCATGTCTTCGACCCACGAATGACTGAGTAGAGTCTTTACTGGTTCCTGTACATATTCCCTCTTGAAAGTAGATTTTGAAACCGGTATCACACAGCTGACTAACACTAAGCAGATTGTAGTTGAGTCCTTCAACTAAAGAAACATTGCTTATTGTGAGATTTCCAATCTTTACAGTTCCAAATCCCACTATTCTTCCTTTGCTATTTCCTCCATATGAAACTTTTCCACCATTCACTTGAACAAGCTTTATGAAGCAATTTGAATCTCCTGTCATATGTCTTGAGCATCCACTATCCAGATACCATTTTACATTTTTCTTGATAGTGACCTCAAATTCACTGTCTGAATCTGATTCTGTCTCGGAGTTTAAATCTGAATATGATTGTGCCATTAGACATATATTGGCATAATCATCATCACTTTCTTCACACTCGTATCACCCGTTTTCTACTTTAAGAGCCTTTTGATACTTTTTAGCTTTTCCTTTCTTCTTCCTCAGAAGAGGACAGTTGGGTTTGATGTATCCCTTTTTCTTACATTCAAAGCAGACTACATCTTTGTTTGATTCATCATCCTCAACAGACTTAGTCTGTTGCTTTTGAAAACTTTGTTTCTTTGGATTGAATCTTCTTCCTTTTCTGTTCATCTTTCTGAATCTTCTTATCATGAGAGCAAGCTCCTCATCATCCATACCGTCTTCAGAATCTGTAACGTCAGAATCATCATTGGATTTTAATGCAATGGATTTCTTACCTTTAGGGTTTTCGTCTTCATTAATTCGTTCCACTTCATAAGACTGAAGAGTCCCAACCAACTCATCAACAGATATAGATTCTCTCGATTTCATTCTGAAGGCTTTGTATTGACCGAGGAGAATGTTGATTCTAGTCTCTTTCACTCGATCAGTTCCTTCATAGGTAATATGTAATCTATCCCAGACTTCTTTAGCTGTAATACAAGAAGATATTCTGTTATATTCAATTGGAGATAAAGCACAATATAAAGAATAAATTGCTTTTACATTAAGAGCTTATCTCTTGATTATCTCTTCCTGAGTCATTTGACTAGACTCCACAGTATCTTTTCCTCTCTCTGAGACAGGTGCAGCTTTAGGAGTGATTCATTTTTCTACAACGTCCCATTCCAGAGGATCCTTTGATCTTAGGAATGCCTTCATCTTCTTTTTCCATATGTTGTAATCATTTCCATCAAAGTAAGGTGGTCTGGTATTGCTTTGCCCTTCTACCAGCCTTGGAGCCAACATACTAGCCATGGATCTTTAATTCTGAAGTAAAACATTTCAAACAAAGTGAGTACACAGGCTCTGATACTAATTGAGATAGCTAATATAAGCACATAGAGGGGGGTGAATAGGTGTAAAAATAATTTCTCAAGATACCACAGCGATATTAGGCAGACGATAGAAAGGAAGTTCTCTTTTGATTAACAAAATGAATTACGATCAAAGTAAAGTAAAGAGTATAGAAAAGAAGATTAAACACAAGGTTTATAGTGGTTCGGCTTATCCCAAGCCTACGTCCATTTTTCCACACTGACAGCCCACCGACTGGATTTCACTATGAATAAAAGAGATGTTACAGCACAGTTCTTCCTTGATTCCATAGTGTAGATATTCTACCACATTTCCTCAAGGTTTCTCACGAATATAAACACTCTTTTGCGTACAAGATTTCGCTCAAATGAATTGACTAAAACAAGGAACTTTAGACTTTGGAATTCTTCTATCGTGCACACTTAAACAACTAGAACGTCTTCCTTATATACTCCTTTATGCCATCATACTCATTGGCACTTACTAAAGGAATTCTTCCAATCTTCCCGTTGGACATAATCAATTAGGAAGATCATTCGAGCTATTAAAGGAACATGTCGATAGCCCATCAATCTTGTTCGCCCATACAATCAGGATCTCGGTTTCCATAAGTAGAACCTTCCAAGAATATTTCGCCAATCATCGGATCCTTAATCTCCGAATCAATCATGATCAAATAAAGGATTATGTTATGTCATATCCAACCAAGAGATCTTCTCCAGTCAATAAGGTCACATCCTTAGTAAAACATCCAGTTCTGGATAGCCTTTCTTCAACGGATTAGAGACTATCAATGATGATAGACTTTAAGTCTTAAGTCTGGCTGTTCGGAGGTCTTCAGACTTTAAATAGCAGAGTCTGCAAACCTTCAGATTAGACTAATGGAAACGTTTTGTCAGTTTCAAAACATTTCAAGAATATTTCTCTAACACTATGCATCTGCTCCATAATCTGCACTGGGATACCATATCACTCCGAGGGTTCCGCCATCTATGGTCCTGGAATTTTTGCCCACAATTGGGTGGGACATTGTCTCAGCAAAATCACCCCGCTAAACCCCCATTAGAAAGAAAATACACCCAAGGGTGGCCTAGGCACAGAGTACATAAGACTTACCCCGTCTTATTTCCTTCATGCAGGTTAGTACAGTTCATATCACTCAATCACAGGTAGTAATAAGAACTTAAACCACTAAAACACAATCAATTTCACATAATCCACAATCACATCATGCGTTCCAATTATTATTGAATGTCACACAAGGGCATAGCCTACTTGCAGTTCGCCTATCTACTGGCATATAGCCAGACATTGTCTTCCACCTTGGAGCACTGCTTCGTCATTACATCGACGGCATTCTCAAAAGAGCATGGGCCCAGAATCAAATGCGACCCACATCCGTTGTATGGGGCATCCCATATATGGGCAAATCCAACTCAATAGCTCAGCATAATTCCTCTTAATTATCACACAATGATTCATACTCAACCTAAGGCACTTTGCATTTCATTTAAGGCTTCCATTAAAGTAATAATCAATATTTTTCACAATCAACATTCAATTTGCAATATCCAACCATCAAATTAATAATGCGAAAGCACGAAGCAATCGGCACGAAATTAAGGGAATTTCTCGAAATAATTTTCAAAAATTTAATAAATAATTAAATTTATTATAAATTTTTTAATAATATATTATTATTATTAAATTATTAAATAATTTCAAAATATTTATTAAATCAAAAATAATTCATTTAAGTCAAATCAAGACTTATATTAATATAAACATCCACTTAACCCTAATTAATCATACTTTAAGCTAACCACACCCTTTAATCTAATCCACACCTAATTAAACTAATCTAACAACCTAAGCTTACTTAGATTAAATTAAGAACATCCTAAGCATCATTAAATCTCTAATCAAGATTTAGGAGGCTAAACTCACTGGAATCGCTTTTCGATGAGTCCCCGGCGAAGACAACAATGAGGTGGTTAGAAAACTTCTTTGGGGTGACACCAAAAGAAGATCGGAAGGCACCCAAAACGGGCCTTGAAGATCTGGAGCTTGCTGGAAATCCAACTACTGGTCTTGGCTGAAGAGGGCTGATCCGGCAACTCCAACGGCTAGAAAAGGTCGGAAACGGCTAGGCGGTGGAGGTGGGGTGACGGCGAAGCTTTAACGACAACTGGCGGTGCCTGGCAAACAGTGAGCAACAGCTGGTGACTCCGAACGACAACGCTAGGCAGACGACGGATCTCTACACACAAGCAATGAGGAGTGACGATCGCAAGCGAAGGAGAAGCGGCATCGGCAACGAGCTGACTTCGACGGTGGCTCTAGCAGCCTTAGCAACGGCGACGGCAGCTGGTCGACGAAGGATGATGGTGCTAGAGGCTCAGGCGGAGACGGCGCAATGGCTGGCCAGCGAGCGCATGTACAGACAAACAACAATGAACAGCGAGTGGCAAAGAGGGCGTTGGGCTTATTGGTCCGGTCGCACTTCCTCCCTCTCTCCTCCTAATTTCAAAAACAAAACCTAAGGAAGAAGATGATGGAGACTAGTGGAAGTGATGTCCCACCTTTTGAGAGCCAATATCCACCCTCCACTTGTCAAGATCTTAGACACTTTGGCCCAAACCACCATGACATCACATGAGGTCATCTTTCACTATCTCAAACTCCCACAACCTTATTCCAATAGGTGCAATTTCATCCTTCACCGTGGTATAATAATCTTGTACAATAATTTCTTCAATTCCATTCAATTCTCTTCCAATTGAGTCCAATTGAAGTCCATATATTAATCCAATATTCCTAATAAGATTTGTGACACAATAGCACTTCCAATTCCTGAATTCAGTCTCAATTTCATAGTTAATTTCACTCTAGCACGATACTAGCGCGTCTTAACCTACCAGGTAGTTTTTAGAAATTTTCATACATTTGACCTGTGGTTGATCATTTTCAAACCATAATGTATATCTTTGACACATTGGCGACTCTCGATTATTGTGGTAATCTCAAGGTTTCAAATACGAACACAGGGTACCCATTGTGCCGTAATGACCCTTGCAGTTTAGCTCGGTTAAAAGATTGCTTCCCGGTCAAATTCTCGAGTCTGATGCATTAGAATTTCTTAACGGCTTCATCTAATAGATTAGTTTTCACATGAGTGGCCAACTCAAGGAAAAGAACTATATTTGCAAAGATGAAATGCTCATCTCAATTTACTGAAAATAGAATTGGAAAATCGAGATGTCACAAGAGCCACGAATATAAAGTGAAGAGTGATGATGGTCGAATAGACCTTAATAGAGGTGAACAAGTTAGAGAATAGGAAGTTCACAAAAACTTGGATGTAATGTGACAAGGTGTACAACTCATAGTCTTGGCCATACTCAGGATGATAAAGTGGAAGGTAGTATGTTAGTAAACTATTGGTAGGAAGCCTTGATAGATTGATGAGTTGCTGATGGAAATGGTTCCTTACATTACTTGAGAAGATTGAGCCAAACTAGCCATGGCTACCTTTTTATCTCTCGTTTTCTGCGAGTTTTCTCTCTACCTCATGGTAGCGTCTACCCCCATTTTCTCAAACCCTAAACCCTAAATCACTAGTTTTCTTCCGTAATACAATACCATTCTCCTGTGTTTCTTTCCCCAGGATCCAAAAAGGAAAATCAAAAAGGAAATGTTACTTCTAAGTACTACGAATGGAATTCTCCTCAGCGATTCTCCAGGTGCCTCTGGATTCCATCAGTCGGGATGATCATGAACAAAAGTATCCTACAGGTGGAGTGATGTTCGATTCTAAGTATTGATTTGTGTAGAGTACCAAATATATCAGCGTTGCTTCCGTCTAGTCTTTCTCGAGTGGTTGATGTGCCGATGAGATCGAAGTGGGGATTTGGATAAAGCTGAAGCTGGGTTGTCCTGGGGATGTTGGTAGGCTAGATCTGGTCTTCTTCAAACAAACGATCGACAGTTAGAGAAAATGGAAAGTAAAGAAGAAAATGAGATGCGAGTGGCTGCTTTATGCAAAAGCCTTGGGCACCTGTGGTCTGAGGAAGACGTAGTTGAAGTGTCTGATGAAATACCGCAATAAAAAAGGGACGAATGTAGACGTACCCTCTTCGGCAAATTGTACTCCAGACCAAATGTGAATTATCCTGCCTTCATCACAACAATGAAAAAAGCATGGAAAACAGAAGGGGTTAGTTGCACTCAAAAGGAACCAGGGCACTTCACATTCGTTTTTCAATCGAAAGAGGAAAAATAGAGAGTTATGAGGAATTCACCTTGGTCATACTCAACTAATTTGCTCGTTCTGAAGCAATGTCTACCCGAAGTCCCTGAGCATTGCTATGAATTCAATAGGGCAGCTTTCTGGGTGCGCATTGGAGGAGTTCTCCCTGGTTGGAGAATAGACAAAGTGTTCACTAATCTGGGAAAAAGGATGGGAAATGTAATAGAAGTTCAACTCAACTCAACAAATAATGTTCAGAACAGAGGAGGTAGAGTTAGAGTTGAGATCGATTTGACTTCACCTTTGAAATCGGGAGCTATTCTGGATATTGGAAATAATTGGCTATGGGTGGAGTTCAAGTACGAGCGTCTCCCACATTATTGTTTCTCTTGTGGCAGAATTGGGCACTATGCAACTAATTGTCTTGAAATTCCATATGCAACTTCACCCTGGGCAATGAACAAAAAAGGGTTATATGGACCTTGGTTGAAGGCAGAACCAGTGATCATAGCCCTTATTGGGAGGCTTTCTACGGGAAAAGGGAGGAGGAGTTGGTAGTGGAAGAGACAGTACCTGTTATACCTACCCAACCTAGTGGAATGAACCTTAATGATCAAGAGGCAGCATCTGATATGCAAATTGTAGCCTGCAGCAAAAAACGACCAGAAAGTAGCACAGAACAGGAGATAAGCCCAGCAAATGTACCTATTGTAGCAGAAGACCGAGATCATGGAAAACAGGTATTATGCTTTGAATCCCAAAACTCACTGTTATCAAAAGTTGGGAAAAGCAACAAGAAAAATATGAAAGTACAAAAGGCAAAAAAACAAAAATGCATACCAGCAATATCCCCTCTCCTCACAGATGATGTAGACCTTCCGGAGACCCCGGTGAAACTGATCCAAGATGGACACAAATGGGCTTTGTTGGCTAGCCCTAATAAGCCACCACTTAAGCCATGAAAATCGTCAGTTAGAATTGTTAGGGGCTGGGCAACCCCCTGACAATCCAGGAATTAAGAGTTTTAATAGCTCTCGAAAGGCCCGACTACTTTTTCTCATGGAGACGAAAAATTAAGCAACTATGGTGGAAAAGATTTGTAAAAGCTTCAATTCCGAACCTCTACTTGGTTAATCCAACAGAATAGCGGGGGGGTTGGCTATCATGTGGCAAGAGGAAATTGCTTTAAAGGTGTAAGCAAGTTCAAAACAGTTCATAGATGTGCAGTGTACTGACCCTGAAAGTAAACAAATTATGCAGATAACATTTATTCGTGCATCTACTAAGTTTGGGAAGCGTATGACCTTATGGCAAATGCTGGGAAATCGTAAACCTCCAATGTCTCTTCCATTGATTTGTATGGGAGATTTTAATGAGATACTTTATGTATGGGAGAAAGTTGGGAAAAAAGAAGCGGACAACAAAAGAATTGCAGCATTCAAAAACATGCTTAATGATCTATCCCTAATGGATGTAGATAGCCATGGATGCACATATACATGGTCTAATAACAGGGAGGGGGCAGATTTGGTTAAAAAGCGACTCGATAGAGTGCTCTGTACTTTAGAGTGGCGAGTTACCTTTCATGAAGCAGAAGTCCAGGCTCTTCCAACTATCGGATCAAACCATAGTCCCCTAGTCCTTCGACTGTATCCTGGAGTTAGAAGAGGAAGAAACAGTTCAAATTGGAAGCTTACTGGACAGACCATGCAGATTATCAGGAAGTCATCCAACAAGTATGGGCAAAAAAATCAACTCAAAGTTCCTCTTTCGCAACGAAATTAGGGAGGACATCACAAGCACTAGCTACGTGGAGCAAAGAGAAGTTTGCTAATGCTTATACACAGATCAAAGAGCTTAATCAAGCTTTAACAGAAATTACGAATCAAACAACTCAGCATATGAGCAAGAAGAAAGTGCAGAACATCATCAATCAAATAGACACACTGAGAAAACAGGAAGAACAGTTCTAGGGAATGAGATCACGTATTAAATGGTTACATTGGGGAGACCAAAACACCATATTTTTTCATGCTACGACAATCAAAAGGAGGCAGCAAAACCGTATTACAATGCTGCAATTAGAAGATAATAGCTGGTACAGAGATCCCACGATTCTACAGAAACATATTCAGTCTTTCTATGAGAATCTATATAGAACTGAGGGTACAAGAAACTACCAATCTGTCCTAAATCAATGCCCATCCCCAATAACAGAGCAAATCAATGAAGAACTGGTGGCGGTACCTTTATTGGAGGAAATCCAGGCAGCTGTTTTTCAATTGGGAGCTTTCAAAGCCCCTGGCCCTAATGGTTTTAATGGCATTTTCTACCAAAATTCATGGGAAATTATAAAAACTGACCTGAAGCAGCTAGTTCAGGATTTTTTCCAGAAGAGCATTCTAGATCCTCGGCTCAATCAGACCCATATTGCGTTGATTCCCAAAATTCAAAGTCCTGAAAACATCAGTCAATACAGACCTATTAGTCTGTGCAACTTCAGTTATAAAGTCATCTCAAAAATATTAGCAAACAGACTAAAGAAGTGGCTGCCACTTATCATTGAACCAGAGCAGAGTGCTTTCGTTCCGGGGAGGCAAATTCAGGACAATATCTTTATAGTACAGGAAGTTCTGCATCAACTACGCATAACAAAAAAGAAGAAAAAACATCAGGCCATTTTGAAGCTAGACATGCAGAAAGCATATGACAAAATCGAATGGGATTTTGTAAGAGATAGCATGCTGCACATGGGTTTTAATGTTAAATGGGTCTCCTTAATTATGCAATGTATAACAACAGTTTCCTTCAGCGTGAAAATAAATGAAGAACCTACCTCTTTCTTCCATCCTTCGCGAGGACTCAGACAAGGTGATCCACTCTCACCCTATATTTTTATTCTGATGTCCAATGTGTTAACCTAGCTAATGAAAAAAGCATTAGCATATGGTACAATCAAAGGTATACAGATAAATAGATCCTACCCTAAGCTGTCACATTTGATGTTTGCCGACGATGTTATATTTTTTCTGGATGGAACCATCACAGAGTGCCAGAATCTAGCCCAAATACTTAACCAATATTACTATGCTATGGGTCAAACAATCCATTTAAATAAATCAGGGGTTTATTTTAGTGGTAACCGCCCAGCAATATTAAAACATAATTTGGCCACAGAGTTGAGAGTTCCTGTTCTACAGAAAACAGGAAAATATTTGGGCATACCTACTGAGTGGGGTCAATCCCAGAAAGAGCTGTTTGCATGGATTCTGGCCAAAGTAAATTCAAAGTTAGCATGATGGAAAGGAAAATTACTCACAAAGGCAGGAAAGGAAGTGTTAATAAAAAGTGTTGTGCAATCCCTAACTATTTATGCAATGTCCATATTCAAGCTGCCCGTATCTATTTGCAAAGCAATAGAACAACGAATTGCGTCATTTTGGTGGCAAAATGGTGATGCAAAAAGAGAGATGCACTGGAAAAGTTGGGAAGTCTTGAAAACTCGAAAGGATACAGGTGGACTTGGGTTTAAAAATTTGATTACCTTTAACAGAGCCATGCTTGGCAAGCAAACCTGGAGATTAGCTACCTCCCCTTCGGCCCTATGGAGCAGAGTGTTGAAAGGGATTTACTTCCCTAATGGTGATATCTGGACAGCCTCTAAGGGACACCGACCATCATAGGGTTGGCACAGTTTAATGCTTGGTAGAGACACAATAAAGAACAACATCAAATGGTCAGTAGGGGATGGAAATTCTATTCGTATAAGAGAAGACAGATGGCTTTCACAAGGAGTAATAGGCGGTCAAGTAAACCAAACAGAGCCTATTTTAGTGTCTAAATTGATAAATGCAGAATCTAGAGAATGGAAACAACAGGAAATCCATCAACTCTATGAAGAAACTATTGCAAACGAGATTTTAGCAATCCCCCTAAGCCAACAATCAAAGCCAGATTCGCTCATATGGACAAGCAACAGAACAGGGCAATACTCTATTAAGAGTGGCTACAACAGAGCACTGGAAACAACAATCGACCCTCATGTTCATATCAACCACCACGTACCTTATGGACTCAAATATGGAGTCTTGATGCACCACCAAAAGTTCGGTCCTTCCTCTAGAGTCTCTGTCAAAACGCTCTTCCTACAAGGGAGAACCTGCATAAAAGGAGAATAATTCCAGACCCATTATGCCCGTTCTGTCATTCTAGCATCAAAACAACAAAGCACATGTTTTATGTAAATGGACACAGAAAGTATGGGATGACCCGATTTTTGAAAATATTAGACCAAACAGTAGTATTAAACGTACAAATCAGTGGATCTTCAATGCTTTCAGAAGCGATCCATTCTCACCTGCTCGGGAGCTCACTAGAATGATTCTGTGGAACATCTGGAAGGCAAGAAATAACTGGATTTTCTGAGCGAAAGACCCCAAACCAGCAGATCTATTGATTTCAGCACAGGAACAACATATCTCATTTAGTAGAGGAAAACCAAACAAAAATAGAAGCCCTCTCAAATGAGACAAACCTTATCAGTGGCGGCCTCCGGAAGGGTAGGATCTAAAACTAAACGTCGATGCAACATGGTGTTCGAGCGAGTTTCTCTGCTTAGTGGCTGGAGTTGTACACGATTCATCTGGAAGAGCTCTCGAAGGTTTCGCAGCCACGGCTAAGGTTTCTTCATCGAACGAAGCGGAAGCCGAGGCGATTTTACACGGCATATTATATACCCAGGAACTCCAGTTGCCACACGTGAGGGACTTAGGAAGTCGAACTGAGAAGTGGTCGATAGAAAGCGACTGTTCAGCGGTGGTAGAAATGGTAATGGGCCGGGTCGAACCTTCATGGAATTTAAAAGAAATTGTGCAGCGCTATAGGAGTGTGCTAAATCAAATCAACAATATTACGATGACCCATTGTCCACGCCAAGCAAATGCTGCAGCAGATTGGATCGCACGGAACCATCGGCTTCAAACTCTCCCACGTAATTGGTTGATTTCTCCCCCATTTCCTCTATGGAATATTTTATGTGCAGATCTTTCTCCATCTATGTTATGTAAGACTCCTCCTTAATCAAGTAATAGTCAGTTCTATTTATAAATAAATAAATAAATAAAAAACATTACTTGAGAAGAACATGTGTATCATATGATTATATAAGAGAAAAGAACACAACAAGGGTTATAACTTTTGTACAGTACTCACTTAAGTGTTATAACATTTCTTTCGATCACTTAAGTATCATAATTTTTTTATGGCGCTACCTTAAGTGAATTAACATTTTTTTCCAATCATTTGAGTGACTTAACTCATTAAAAGTGTTCATCGCCAATGTCATGCCATGTAAGATTTTCAACAACTTTGGGTGAAACTTTTTAAAAGTTGTGGAATTTAAGTGATTACTAAATTTGTGACATTTAAGCGAACCTTTTTTAAGAAGTCATAATAGTCGAGCGGTCGGAAAAAAAACTTATGACGCTTGTGATGTCCTTACATTCATAGTTGCGCTACATTGACAAATTGTCTAAAGGTTTAAAATTAAATTCGTAAAATTGAAAAGTTTATGACTAAATTGGCTTCCGTACAATAGATTTAGAATTTTTGGGACAATTTGTCCTAGTATAACCTATAGCATATGTCTCACTTACGATTAACATCCTGTAAGGATGAATAGCTCCCGAAAAAGAATCAATTGACTAATTTGTTGGACTATCATGCATTCCTAAGTGAGCCACTATGGTACGGTCAAATCCATCAAGATTATCAAAACTCTACAAGGCGTAATGCCCATCCAATTGGGGACAAAGAGGTTGTGCTAGATGAAAGGGCTAGTAAAAACACCTAGAGGAGGGTGAATAAGTGTGAAAACAGATTTTGCAAAATGTAGTGAAAAACTTTACTTTTAACCTGAGTCTAGTTGACTACAAACTTTGCAGAAAGAATTAGACTTCACAGCTATTTTAAAACGCAGAAATATATTGCAGCAAATAAAGTAAAAGAGTTCAAGGAAGAGAAAATGAACACAGAATTTATAATGGTTCAGCTTAGATTAAGCATATGTCCACTCTTCCATGCTAACAGCCTTCTGGCTGATTTCCACTATAAATCAAAAGAGAATTTACAATCTTGCGATCTCGACTTTAGTGAAGAGTCTCTACTGCTCTCACGAAGCCATAGTATAAGTTTTTCTCTCTTTTAAGCACAAATTTGAGCACAATGTAAGAAATAACAAATAAATAGGAAGTTTCAGACTTTGAAATTCTTCTTTCACGCACTCTATTGAACAACTGGAGTCCTCCTTAAATACTCCTTTGTGCCTTCTTGACCATTGGCACTTTCCAAAGAAATTCTTCCAATCAACCTGTTGGACAGAATCAATCAAGGAGATCTTGAGTTGTTTGAAGATTGTAATGAAAGCTTGTCGATCCTATTCACCCATACAATTAAGATTTTGGTTTCCATAAGTAGATTCTTTCCAAAATAACTTGCCTCCCAAAATTATTTGAAGTATGTAAATTGATTCCAATAAAGATAACCAATCTCATAGGTGATATTTTCAACCAAAATACCATATATATCCTATACGAATCGAACCTTTGAAGAAAAAAGGATAATCCTGAGTCTGATTAGGTCTTCATTCTTCACTTGTGTTCAGTCTGGAATTTGTCAGAGTGGATAGACTTATATTGTCACAAAAGTCTGGCGATTTTCAGAATAGAACTTAGATAAGTTTTTTTCATCTTCAAAACATCATAGGAGTTTTCTCCAACACTAGATTCTAGATGACCTTTGGGAATCATCCCCATGACTACATGACAAATTTTTCTATTCACTGCAGGCTAACGACTAAGTTGGAAATTTTGGATAATAAGCATTGACCTAAGGATGATCTATTTTTATCAATATTCAGAGGTCTTAAATATAATTCCTCTCTCTTTCTACCTTCTCCTAAAATTAAGTATACATATATATGGGTAGAGGAAAAGATTTTTTTATTAAAAAAAAAGAAAATATGGGCAATTCCCTGTATTATTCAGCCACATACATGCATTCGCCCTCGATCAGTTTATAGGTCGTTTTTCGGACCAACCACGTGAAAGTCAGATCTATGGCAACAATGGCAGAATAATGGGCCATGAATCATATATATCATAACTCATGTACGATGTCAGATCTCTTAAAGAATGATGGCCATGAGTCATGTATATCAAAAGTCAAAACTCAGGTAGTCACATCTCTTAAAGAATAGAGAGAAGAAGTAAAACATAAACAAAAGGTACGTTTGGCAACATTTTTATTTCTGAAAATAATTACTTTTCATAAATAATTATTTTCTATTTTTACTCTCTGAAATAATTTCTAAGTAAAATAATACATTTGATAACTGCATAAAATTTCTAGTTTCGGAATTAAAAAGAAAAAAGGAATGCATTTGGTATGACGTACAAGTTCTTTTTGTAACATAGAATTTCTTTTAATTTTTTAATAGTTTTTTGAGATTTTTTATTCTTTTCTTTTTTTTTCCTCTCTTCTTCTTCCGCTACAGAGCATCATCGTTGCTTGCAGGCCAGATAGTAGAGGCGACGGCCGACGGACAATGAGGACGGTGGGCAACAAGGAGGAAGAAAAGAAAAAAAATGACTTATTTTTGGAAATTATTCCTCGAAACAAGAAATTACTTTTTTCTACTTCTTATTTTTGTTCCCAATTTATTCCCCTATCATTTTTCTATTATAGAGAATAAAATAATTAATTAATGTTAGCAAACAAAATTCTGTTCTTTTTCTATTATAGAGAGCAAAAGAACAAAAAAGTAGGAAAATAGAATTGTTATCGTACGGAGCCAAAGTGTATCTGTTACCGACTAAAAAAAAAAAAGAAACACTAAAAAAAACAAAGAGCATCTGTTACGAGGAGTTGCTAGCTGGACGAGGTGAGAGATGGGGACGTCGGCTCGGCTGAATCGAAGGGAGAAGACTCAGGATCCGAGGAGGACTATTATAAAAGAGGCTGGCCTTTAGGACGAGGGATCTTATGCTGTTCGACAGTTCGACAGTTACAGGAAAGAATCGAAGTTGGTCAATAGCTCTATTCAAACGCGAACAGAATGTTGCCAGCCGAAGCAGGAGGCGATGATTACACGCAAGACGGAACCGTCGATCTCCGGGGAAACCCTGTCCGGCGATCCAAGCGTGGCAGATGGACCGCCTGCTCCTTTATCGTTGGTTCTCTCTCTCTCTCTCTCTCTCTCTCTCTCTCTCCAACCCAACAAGTATGACGGGGAATATGCGAGCATTGCTCGGGACGAAGTGCGTCTAAAGATCGAAGGAAAGCAAACTATATACACGCAAGCCCTCCTGAACATGCTTCCAATACTGCAGTAGAAGTAGGCAGAAGACAGAAAGAAACAAAAAAGAAAGACACTATTCCAGGTTTATAAACACAAATAGCCGATCCCTTCTGCTTCGAATTATATTCTACACTAGTGAGATTTTCACCTGGTTGAGAATCGAGATGCACGTAGGAGATGGTGAATGGTCGACAATAATTGTTTTTTGTCACGAGTTATGTCCCTAATTTCAGCTCTTGTCTAACCATAAACAGTGGAAAACTAGCTCCTTAACATTAACTCCAATGGTACGGGCAAAATTCGAAGCATCCATTTGACCCATTTCTTTTTATATCTAATTTTTAAACCACACTTTCTTAATTTTTTTAGAAAAACTGATAATAATCTCCTGATAATAAATCTTGAATTCACATCTTTCTTAATGTCATATTTACCTCTCTTATTATATATTTTTATGTTTAGTCTTAAGCTAAAATCCAATCTTCGAATCAGGAAAATACATCACGCATTATAGTTGATAGTAGTCCCAAGATACTTTACAAGTTTTTTATGATAATACATCATCAATAGGTAAAAAACGCAATGGATGTTTTTATTATAGTTTTTCTACTGAATCATGCAAAGCCCTGTGTACTTTTCACTTTCCTTCCTTCATTTTCCATGATTTTATGGTCATACATATTTTCCTACTTTAATCGTGCACTGAACATATTTATGATTTTTTAATATGCAATCGCACTCTTGGTTTCACATAATTAAACATAGATTTTCACAATTTTCATTATTTATACATTATTTTTGTTAGCATGATAAAAAAACACTAATGAAATCCAATTTTTTGTTAGAAAGAAGAGTAAAGACCATTAAGTCATATTATGACACATTAGATTTTCAAGAATTATTGTGATATCGCATTTTTTGAAATTACTTTTGTTAGTTGTTCAGTTATTCTTTGTGTTGACATGTTGACTAAATGGTGCAGTATATGAAGTATTCGAGAGGATGGCATACTTTGGAATTTCATCCAACCTCGTCGTGTACTTGACCACGAAGCTTCACCAAGGCACGGTCCAATCGGCCAACAACGTCACCAATTGGGTCGGCACCAGTTGGATCACTCCCATCCTCGGCGCGTACGTCGCGGACGCCCATCTCGGCCGCTATTGGACCTTCGTCATTGGGTCGGGCATCTATCTCGCGGTACGTGTTATACAACGTTGCCCCAAAGCGTATGATCCCATACAGACTCGTCGTCACCTCGACGTGTGAAAATCATGCCGAGCTGACCTAGAAAAGCATGCGATTTAAGTTGGGTCGATCCTATTTAGTTAATAGTCAAGCTCAAACCCGCACAATCGCTTTGAGATCGGCTCGAGCTCGAATTCATATTCTTAAAATACAATGGGGGCTTTTTTTTAAAACTGTATCATTTAGCTATTCATAATAGTCGCATGTGTATGCGCATGCAGTTAAAAACGTCTGAATTAAGCCTTCGGGCTATTAATATTGTGTAAAACTCGAGCTCGACCCCGTCAAGTAAAGCGAATGATGGGAAATGCTCGTCTTTTTCCCGACACCAAAAACTTGAAATTTTGACCGGGACACACGTGGAGGATGCCCAATGCTTCCAATTATCCGGCACAAAAGATAAATAATGAGTAACTTAGTAATAAAGACAAAATATGATTAGCTAGAGAATACTTAAGTCTATGGATTAAATTTAAAAACCCAGTAAAAAATGTATTACTTTGGTAATTTGTATAAGATGACTAATTGTGATATTTTTATAGTATTATCACTAACTGTTTTAAAAGTTTAAGCTAGTAGATAAAGATACGGTTTAATATTTAATTGTTCTAATAATAACTACTGAATAAATGTTGCTTATTATCATCTTTCTAGACACATGTAATGTGGAGAAAGCATCTTATCTTATACACCAATTGAGAATTGAAATGTTCTTTATTTAACACATTACCTTTATATAATCACTTAACTGAAATGCGATTCTGACCAAAAGAAAAAAAAGATACTTTTATTTGCCATGGGTGAGACGATTAAGCATACCTAGCTCACTTGATACAGGGCATGTTGGTGTTGACCCTGGCCGTCTCGCTTCCCGGACTCAAGCCGCCTCCGTGCTCGGCACCCAACGCCAGCAATTGCAAGAAGGCCTCCCTGCTGCAACTCGCCGTCTTCTACGGTGGGCTGTACACGCTGGTGGTCGGGACCAGCGGGACCAAGCCCAACATCTCGACGATCGGTGCGGACCAGTTCGACGATTTCGACACGAAGGAGAAGGCCCGCAAGCTCTCCTTCTTCGACTGGTGGATGTTCAGCGTCTTCTTCGGGACCCTCTTCGGCAACACCGTCCTCGTGTACATCCAGGACGATGTGGGCTGGGCTCTTGGGTACGGTCTCCCTACCCTTGCGCTCACGGTCGCGATTGCGATCTTCCTTGCGGGCACCCCTAGGTACCGGCACCGGGTGCCTGCAGGCAGCCCAATCACGAGGATGGCGCGGGTCATCATGGCCGCCACAAGGAAGTGGAGGGTGCAGGTCCCGAGCAATCCGAACGAGCTCTATGAGCTCGACCAGCAAGAGTATGCCGGCAAGGGGAAATTTAGGATCGACTTGACACCAACTTTGAGGTTGTAATTTGCTTTAAAATTCTTTTGCTTCTGTATTCTAATCAGCTGTCCATTGAAAAAGTTTCCCTAAAATAGGCGATCATTTGGTAACACATCGACTTTCTGTCTTTCTTCTTTCGTTCTGTCATGATTTAGGCTCAACTTTTTGCTCTATCCATTGTTAGTTGAAATGCTAGTTTTCCATAAGGCAATCGCTATCGTCAAATCGCCATCACATGTCATGCGTTTTCACATCAAATTGGTTGATAAAAATCGTACGTAGATTCCTTATTTTATAGTTGTGGCAAAAGGATGTTATCCATGGACAATTGATTGAAACAAGGATGTGCAGCATTTGAACATTGTGTGGCTCACTCTCCATGCAGATTCTTGAACAAAGCATGCGTCCGAACCGGCTCGACTTCTCTGTGGAAGCTATGCTCGGTCACCCAAGTCGAGGAGACGAAACAAATGCTGCGGATGATCCCAATCCTGATCGCGACTTTCGTCCCAAGCTGCATGATGGCTCAAATCAATACCCTCTTCGTCAAGCAAGGAACTACCTTAGACAGAAGCATGGGCAGCTTCAAGATCCCCCCAGCGAGTCTAGCCGGATTCACGACCGCATCGATGCTCGTGTGCATCGTGGTGTACGACCGCATCTTCGTCAAGATCATGCGAAGATGGACCAAGAACCCAAGAGGCATCAGCCTTCTGCAGCGGATGGGGGTCGGCCTTCTCCTCCACATCATGGTCATGACCGTGGCGTCGTTCACCGAGAGATGGAGGCTCGGAGTGGCTAGGGAACATGGTCTGGTCGAATTGGGAGGGCAAATCCCGCTGACGATCTTCATTCTGCTTCCTCAATTCGTGCTCATGGGAGTGGCCGACGGATTCCTGGAAGTAGCGAAGATGGAGTTCTTCTACGACCAAGCGCCGGAGAGCATGAAGAGCCTGGGCACGTCTTATGCTATGGCCACTTTGGGGATCGGCAACTTCATCAGCAGCTTCCTACTATCGACGGTCTCGCGCCTCACCGACAGGAACGGTCACCACGGGTGGATACTAGACAACCTGAACGCATCGCGCCTCGACTATTACTATGCCTTCTTTGCAGTACTCACCGTCCTGAATTTCGCGTTCTTTCTGTTCGTGGCGAAGCACTACGTGTATCGCGCCGAGGTCTCGGATTCAATGGTGGTGCTCGAGGAAGAATTGAAAGGGGCGGTATCGGAGAAGGTACATAACCTGGAAGCGCCGGCACCATAGCCCTGGGTAGGTCAAGTGCAACGTATTGGGGTTGCGTCGATGAGATGGCTGTGAAACGATGCTTATTGCCTAAGCTCTTCGCGTCATCGCTACAATGCGCGCTTTTACATACATGTACAAAAGATTGTGACATTGACAACTATCAACCATGGTTTTGAAACCCTATTTTTGGAAGTTGTAAAGTTTTCTGCTTGATGCATTTCTTTCTTTGCAACTTTAAGTCTTTTATAATGTACTCTTTAGGTATATAAATACCTTTCTAAACTTAATGAATATATATAACAATTTCTATCTCAATAATAATAATGATGATACTTGATCTATTTTCACTCAACTATTTCGATAGAACAACAAAAGTAATTGCATATGATGGATAAAAAAAAATGCTAAATTCAGTTGCAAAGACAATGACAATTTCAATGGAAAAATTTCTCATACTGCAATTACTAACAACTGAACATAATTTTTCTCTATGATATACAACATAATAATGCACTATTTATTAATTGTTCTAAAATCAATAACACAAGATCATTTATCCTTCTTTTTCGTCGCCTCTTACTATTTGGAACGTTCATTTCAATAACTGATTCTCTACTCAATCGTTCCTGTGACACAAGACTTGTAGTATCGTTTTTGGATATGATATACCCTACCATTTTGTTGTCAGAGGCACAGATTGCTCTTTCTTAATATCATTGGCTCCATTCTTGTCAATTTTGATCATAACCCTAATGCCTTTGATTAGCTTGTTCTCCCGAGGTGAATTGTGAGGGATTTAATGAATTCTGCCGATCGGGGTCCGGCTGTTTATATTATAATATTATGTTATTATTTTAATTTATAAAAAAATATTTTTTTAGAAAATAAAAAAATCAGAATAATCCCCAAAAATATTTTTTTTTCCAGAAAATCAGAAAAAGCTTTAAAAATAGTGTTTGAATGGTTTTTTCCTTAAGACATGTGAAATTCCTTCAAAGAAAACAGAAAAAAATTGATCTTAAAGTTCTTGGAAGCAAATGTCGGATTGTTGTTTGCACATTTCCTTTATTCCAATTATGCTCTTGTGGGAATTGAATCCTAGGACTCGTGATTGGTATAATATGTTGTATAAATATTTTAGTTAAAGTTTAAACAAGATTAAGTATCATAAGGGCATTAGTTGATTAACTAACATAATCAAGTCTCCAATCCTAGTTTTTTTGGTTGTATTGGATTAAAATATTTCTTCAAAAATTTTATTTGAGTTTCTAATTGACCTAGCATATATCGATTAGTGGCATTTACTAAATGAAAATGAATTGCAGATTAAAAACTAGGATCCTAAGTCGAGAATTGGTGGGCTTAAAAAAGCCCAGACTAAACCTAGACTTAGTAAGCCATTAGCCATTTAGGGAGGTCATGACAGCATTGTCGGGGATGATTTTATTAGCTTTTGTTGTACAATGTCTTCAGTCTATCCGTTGACCATATACAAGGGGTACCAACGCCGAAAACGATTAAATATGTACAATTTATTATTGTCAAACGACTATGCCTTCAAAATTCTATTAAATGTCTCGATCGTAAATTACTTCTCAATAAATCGAATTGCCTAAGTTCATTGCCGGTACAGATGCAGAGATCACATTCGTCTCTTTTTTCTCCTTTTTGGTCAGGGTTTTTCCCATGTATTGAAGACCTATGGGAGGCCTTTCTCTCTACAAAGGACCAAAAGCAAGGCGTAATCTCCCATGAGTTCCTTTCATTCTTCTAGGCAGAAACCAGATCTTCATGTATCAGTTGTCACAAAACGTTGATGCAACAGACGGAACTCAACTTTTGAAATTGTGGAACCATGATTATATAGAACTCCATATATTTTGAAATCTCATTGTCACACTCGCACTCCATTTTTAAAAATTTTCGACATCAACTGCTAACAATGCCACATAAGACAATCAGCGGTCACATCAACAATTGTCAGTCAAAATTGATTGGATTGACTCAATTTGGCAAAATTAAAAAGTTTAGAATCGAATTGGCAAAAGTGAAATAAATTTAGGACTTTTCGGATAATTTTTCCCTTTAAAATAACCAATGAACTTTTACTTAGTGTGAATGATCTTTAGTGTTCTTAGATCAACGTTTTATCCTCTCATTAGTCACTTTAAATTGTTCAAACATAAAGTTCAAGGACAAGCACCTCGTGCTATGCATTGTGCAAATAACCAATTGATTTTCTTTTATGTTTCACTATAATTGCAGTTCTTTCTGGGAATTACTTGTGAAATTTATTTTGTACTTTTTACGATATTGATATGCTTTTAAAATAGTCAGATTTTGTAAGGGATTATTATGACGTCAAGGCGTAATTAATTTATGCCAGCGTTAAGTTCTACCATGACCGCCAGGTCATGATGGCTTGAGCTTCAGCTATCAGGTTGAGAATAGAGGATTTGGAGGGTGTTAGAAATATCTGTTAGATTGATTTTCTGATTTTGAATATCTATCTAATTATGAGTATCTTTCATTTCATAATCTCATTATTCTCATTGATTATAATTTCTATTATAATATTATGTTACTATAGATTGTCATTCTATAAAACCTATAAATAGGCTCAAATAGGCTCATGTATAGTTCAATGAAACATATAGAAAATTCCACAACTTTATTTTCCGCTTTACGTTTATAATATTTTCTGCTTCAATGAAACGTATCAAAGTAAGGAAGTCCTGAATTTGAATCTTCCAAATTCTTATTTGCCTTCTAATCACATATTTCTATGCATAGGCTAAGGGCAAGTCCAACTTACGCGTGAGGAAGAGCGTTAAAATATTTAAATAACCACACTTTCATCTAACAACTTAAAATTTTGAATAGTTGACATTGGTCCCGCAAATTCTCATAGAGGGAATTGATTTGGCGTGGTGAGGATCAAAGTAAAATGATACTTGCCACAACTCTATGAATGAGACGACAGAAGGAGGTCGAGTAAGAGGCAGCGAGTCTAAAATTCCACATCCTTAAAATGTTTCTTTTCAGAACATAAAGTTGAATTGATTAAAAAAGAACTACTGTTATTGCTTAACCATTACTAAACTCTATATTCTATCCATCTAATCTTAGGCAACATCACTAAATTTCACCGTCAAGCCACTGGAAACCCTATAAATTTTTTCTGTTCGTGAGAAAACGCTTTCAGTAGACAAGAACATCTCATCATGGATTCCTGACAACAACGGGATTAGTTGGCTGTAATGAAAGTTGACTATATTTGCTATCAACACATAATTAGCATCTTTAGAAATTTCCTTTGAATGATACTGCTAGTAATGCCATTTTGAATGACGAAATTGCATAATCATCTTGGTACTTCTACTTAAGACATCGATATGATGTTGAATGTTCGATCTTACGATAGAAAATATATTTTAGGAGCTGAAAAACAAAGCCTAAAGTTCACCAACCTAAAAATAAATTCACCCAAAGGAACTTGGATGTGGCACGTGATCATTAGAGGATACTTTAAGCAAGAAGTTTGTGGAAAAGAAGGCCATGCTTGAATTCAACAGCAAAGAGAAAACAAAGGCGGAAAGCATAAGAGTCACTTTGATTGGCCATGTAAATTAAGCAGCATTGACACTGACATGAGACATCAACACGATACGACACAATATGCCGACATGTCGTTTTTCAAAAAATAGAGAATTCCAACACATTAGAACATGCTATATATTAAATGCATGATAAATTATCATTTTTATGATTATTTTAATCAAATCAATTTGATTTGAATTCACAAGTAATAAATAATAGAAAAGAGTTTAGAATGGATTTACTAAAAATATTAACTCACCATTTGTTAATATCATTCATTATTTCAATTTTATAAATTCAACTCCATTCCAATAATTTATAAAATTCGGAGGGAAAAAAATATAACCAATCTATATTCTAGACTTGTGTGTCAAAGCATGCCGGAAGAGAAGAGAAAAAAATAAAAATAAACCTTGAGGGTGAGCCGTGTGTCGCATAAAGTAAGAGTCAAAAGAGAAGTGAATACTAAATTTTTCTTCTCTCCCTTTTTATTATTTTTATTTTTTTATATATTTTTACATTTTGACTCTTCTTTTATTGAAGGTTTTTGAAATTGCAACGGAATTCCGAACTAGACTTGCATGTCGGAAGAGTTGATCAAGTGTCGGAGAGTGTGAGACAAGTGTCAAAATATCCGACACAACACAAAGCTCTTGAGAATGTTGATACTTCTTAGCATGCAAATGTCATAATGAACAAGCCAATCGTTAGACATCACAAACTTCAAGACAGGAACTCCTTCTTGATTTGCACTTCCTTTTTTTTTTTCCTTTTTTGGTTGAAGATTTGCATTTGTTCTGCACAATTTAATGAATAATTAATTAATTTGTACATAAGAAGCGAACCTCAAGTATAGTCTTCTTATGTATGAACATGATTTAGTGCCCGAAGGTTGGTGCTGGTGCTGGTCCAGGGCTTGCATACGCTTAACTTATAGTCCAACCCCAGTTCATCCACAGACTTCCCGAGTAGCTGCGCAAAGTACGCATCGCTATACGAGTTGAGCATCATGGCAATGAGGTACGACGCAAACCCTAGTCGGAGCCCTCCGCAATACTCTAAGAAGTTCGCCGTGATCGCGTACCCCTCATCCCATCTCAACCCCGACCCTCGTCTAGGCCAACCCTTGTATTCCCATCCAGAAGTTAGCCTCATGTAGTCAGCGATCCCGGTAATGAGGCCCGCTGGGGCGCTGCCATTCCCTGTCCATTCCCAGACTAGGCCACTTGTGAAGTATACGAACCCCGTGAACTCATCTATCAAGTTGCCGAGGAATGTCTGGAGGTAGTCCGCATGCACGAGGATCCATTGGTAATTGCGATGGCGAAGGGTTTGCCAATTGCACGAAAGCTCTCGACCACTAGCAGAACGAAATCATAGCCTCCCCCTCCGCTCTCGCTTTGACCGAATGTCCTGAGGACAAACTCGGTGGCAGCTAGCGAAGCGTCCGCACCGTACTTTGTCCAAACCTCTCTCCTGAACCGAGTGTCTGGAGTCCCGGAGGTGTTATCAATTACCTCGCAAACGATCGGATTGCTTGTGTTGATTTCAGAGCAATCGCAAAGAGGATGATCAAGAGAGAGAGTTGGGTAGGCCTCATTTTTGGGAAGGATGATTTTAAGAGTTCTTGCTGTGCAATCTCTCGAGTCTATTCGTTCACTATAAACAAGGTTAGCCAGAGATGAAAACCATGATATATGTTCCACTTGATATGGTTGGCGAACTATGCCTTCGAAAATTTGGCAAAATGTCATGATCATAGATAATTACTTGCTCAATTGAATTGCCCTAAGTGCAGTGTCGATACAAATGTCATGATGACTTTTGTCTCTTTTTTCGTTTTTAGTTAGGGTTTGTCTCGTGTTAGAATTTTAGGTTCTCCCACTTCTCTCCGCGAAAGACCAAAGCAAGGCGTAAAATCTGATGAGCCGTTTTTCTTGGAAGAAACAACTTCATGCACCAATTGTCAAAAGACCTTAATGCAATTTAATTAGCCAGAGACACGTGAATACAAAATGAATAAATCCATTCTACCAAATGAAGTCAATCGCTATCTCGCCATTGTGTACATAAACTCATCACAATAAGTTAACTCAAGAGCAGCAAACATAAAACCGGACCGAACTAGTTTTGAACTGTGACCTAACCGGTTATGTTGAGTAATGTATGCCTTTGTAATGGCCATTTTTCTCTTCCATTGCTGATTATTGGCAATAAACAAGCATCTTTCAATGGTGACATAGATAATCAATGTCTTGACGGGACCAACCTTTTTTGATGTAGTGTAAATCTGTAGCTTGAGTTAACAGAACGGGTTTGCCAATTCCAAAAACTGAGAACTAATTCCACTACGAAACTACCCACCTTGGAATCAAGAATCGATCACCCTTAGTTCAACTAGCTAGTAAATAAAGAGAGGCAATCAAGGTCTGACTAATCATCATCCTAATTTAGTAATTGCATATCTTTGATAAATATGGATGACTCTTGAATGATTTTGCCTAATTTCCATGAGCATTGATGCGTAGTAATAATTTTAGAAGTTATTCACCGATACTGCACTTCCCTCGAATAGTTAGTGAATAGTGATTTCATCAGATTTTGTATTGTTATCATATATTCATGCATGTTACATGTTTTAGGTCATATCTAGATTACATTTAAATAAATCAAATCTCTTGTCGTTAGTCTAATAGTTCATGCATGTTAAATTAGAATGCACAAAGACATAACTTAGATTAAAATTACATTCGTTAAAACAAAAAACCCAAAAAGAATTAGTTAACGTTGTACAATCATACTTAGAAATCATGTCTAGGTTAGGCATTGCATTATTGTCCGCTG
Source organism: Eucalyptus lansdowneana (assembly GCA_017140395.1). Classification (NCBI taxonomy): domain Eukaryota; kingdom Viridiplantae; phylum Streptophyta; class Magnoliopsida; order Myrtales; family Myrtaceae; genus Eucalyptus; species Eucalyptus lansdowneana. The sequence continues at coordinate 56,964,457 of CM029487.1, forward strand.
CCTAGTTAATACCTTGCAGAACCTTTTTCACGTTGAATGATAATAAAACTTCGCCTTTGCTTTGCTCAACATTTCAAGGTTCTTTTTCCATTTCTAGCAATTTATCGAGCGTTAAATTCTTACTCGGACACCTACATGATCACATTTCACATGTTAGTGGTTTAGGCTTAAAAATTAACCAAGTTTACTTGCAAAATATTCTTGAAATAAGAAGAAAATGCATCAAAAGGGCATTGGATTTATCTAATGTAACTAAGTCCCCGTATCCATGATATTTCTGGTTTGCAAAGTAAAGTGTAATACTTTACTTGAGTTTATAATAGATCAATTATAAATTAGTGACAACTCCTAAATAAATTAATTCGTATGTTCAAATGATTTAATTAGAATTTCAAAGTTATGATTGGTATGATTTTGGGAGAGTCCATGCTATATGTAAACTTCGTAATTATTAGCTTTTCTTTTGGTGGTTAACTTGAGAAAGGTCGTGACGGTCAAATATTATATTCTATGATGGAAAATAAAGTTTAGGAGCAAAAAAGCAAAGCCAAAAATTCAACAACCTTAAATTGAATTCACCCAAAGGAACTTGGATGTGGCAAGCGATCATTAGAGGACACTTTAAGCAAGACGTTTGTGGAAAAGGAGGTCGTGCTTGAATTAAACAGCAAAACGAAAAACAAAACAAAAAAAAAAAAAAAAAAAAAGGGAAAGCATAGAGTCCCTCTGACCGGCCATGACTGGCCATGCAAATGCTACGATGAACATGCCAATCATTAGACATTACAAACTTCAAACAGAAACTCCTTCCTAATTCGCACCTACTCGACACGATTTATTGAACAATCAATTTATTTGTACATAAGAACCCAACCTCAGGTATTGTCTTCTTATGTATCAACACGATTTAGCACCCGAAGGTTTGTGCTGGTGCTGGTCCAGGGCTTGCATACTCTAACTTATAGTCCACCCACAGTTCATTCACAGACTTCCCATGTAGCTCCACAAAGTACGCATCACTGTACGAGTCAATCATCATCATGGCATTAAGGTCCAACACAAACCCTCGTCGGAGCCCCTCACAATACTCTAAGAAGTTCGCCGTGACCGCGTACCCCTCATCCCATCTCAAACCCGACCCTCCTCGAGGCCAACTCTCGTATCCCCATCCGGCAGTTAGCCTCATGTAGTCCGCGATCCCGGTCATGAGGCCTGCTGGGGCGCTGCCATTCCCTGTCCATTCCCAGACTACGCCACTCGTGAAGTATACGATCCCCGTGAACTCGTCTGTCAAGATCCCGGGGAACGTCTGGAGGTAGTCCGCATTCACAAGGATCTGGCTTCCGTTGGTGGTTGCGATGGCGAAGGATCTGCCATTTGCAAGAAAGCTCTCGACCTCCAGCAGAATGAAATCGTAGCCTCTCCCCCGGTCTCGCTTTGACCGAATGTCTTGAGGACAAACTCGGTGGCAGCTAGCAAAGCGTCCGCACCGTACTCTGTCCCAACCTCTCTCCCGAACCGGGTGTCCGGAGTCCTGTAGGTGCGATCAAAGACCTCGCATTCAATTTCCTGGATCGCTCGTGTTGATTTCAGAGCAATAGCAAAGAGGACGACGAAGAGAAAGAGCTGGGTAGGCCTCATTTTTGCAAAGGATGATTTTATTAGCTGTTTGCTGTGCCATCTCTCAAGTCTATTCGTTTACTATATAAGGTTTGCCAGCAATGAAAACCATGAAATATGTCCCTTTTAATATGGTTGGCGACCATGCCTTGAACACCTCAGTAAATGCAAAGATTAAATTTGTCTCTTTTTTAAGTTTTTAGTTAGGGTTTGTCTCGTGTATTAAGACTTAGGGATTCCTTCTCTCTGCAAAAGAGCAAAGCAAGACGGAAACACTGATAAGTTCCTTACATTCTTCTTGAAAGAAACGACTTCATGTATCAATGGTCACACAATGTTAAAGCAATCTAATTAAGACCGCGTAGATACAAACTGCATACATGCATTCTATTAAAATGAAGTCAATCGCAATTTCGCTGCTCAGAAACCTTTTACCCATTGTGCACGTAAAAATGTGCATAAAATCCGAATGCCTTTTTAAAATTAAATGACTAGACATGAAATTTAAAGAATCGATGAAACGTAACTCATATGCCTGGGACATAGAGGGGGATAAGTATACGGATCCCAAAAACCAATTCCGAAAGAGAGTGCTCAACTTTCATATCATGTAGAGAATCATTGAAATTGCTTATCAGTTCGCCTTGCCACCGGCCTTATTTGATGTCCAAAAAATTCCATGTTCCATTTTGAGAAAATACGCCCCAAACTCAGAGAAGTGTTAAATTATGCACCTTTAACACTAAAGGATAACCTTACCTATGAGGAGCAAACAGTTCGCATTGTAGACAGGACATCAAAAATTCAATGAAAACACCATATCAAAAGGGGGAGCAAGACATAAATATTCACTTTTGTTTGAGAATTGAGGTGTACACCTTCTTCTTTCACTATAAACATAGATGCTATAGAAAAGGTGAGCTTCAAATTTTGTAAGTGCAATACTACAGGATACCATATACGTGCTACCCTATAGTCTGACGTTACTGATAGTAAAAGTGATGTTACAAACTATAAATGCCATTCAGACAAGTGAATCATATTTTGAAAACCAACAAAATCCAACACATTCATTATAAACTAGTTGCGATAAGTCTAGCATTGTCCCTTCAAAATTGAATCGTATACTTAAAAACTCAAAAAGAACTTGCAGTTACCCAAAAGGACTCAAGAAATTGAGGATACCCAGTCACTTGATTACTGAAAAACTCAATTTTCTTTGGAAGATTTCACTTCATAAACACAATCCATTTTGGTCAAAACCAATTTTCCTCTTAACATTAAGAAAACATAGAACATGTACAAAGGAGTCTTGTCTTTCGATACTGAATTTACTACTTTGGCATGTATAGTTTACAGACCATACCAGATAAAACTCATCAAAACTGTTTGAACAAAATGCAGCTCCTACACATGATTGCATTGTCCAAGGGCCTGCTGTGCCTGACAAAAAGAACTATTGGACGTCAAAATATCACGAGGTGTTCGACCTTCGTTTTCTCTTGTTACTCCTCCTCTTATTCACTAACCCCTTCTGAGCCATTGTCTTACGTTTCTGCTTTTTACGTTCTTTCACCTTCTCCTCAAAGCCATCATCCATCATTTTCATTGAAGCCACTCGTCTGGCCTTGTATACCTAGTACAAAGAATTATTAACAAGTTAAATTAATAAAAACCACATTTGATCACACAGGTAAAAGTTCATTAGTTGTTACCAAAAGTATATTATATCTTGGTGTAAGCTATTCCATTACTGGTTGAAGGCAATAAAGAAACAACAGTAAAGGGAATGCCATATCTTCCAAAATACACCTCAAGTAAATTCTGTTGAAGCCTTTGATTTGCAAAGATTATCTCAGTAATATCTAGCAAAAACCAAATTCACTATTGATTATCCACTTTAATAATATATATACACTAAAGCGCTGGAGTATCAGTACTCAAACAAATGGACAGAAATACATAAGATAAAAACATGTCAGAGCATGCTGAGACATCTGGCTGACACCATTCACAAAATGGCTTGTCATTCCTTTATGATTATGCCCAGGAAACCAACAGTAATGACTGCAAGATTTACAAAAACAGGGACATGTGGACAAGCAATCCTATGAAGGTAAAATACATGAATCATCTAGCAATCAATTTTTGCACATCTAAGTCATCATCAACACCGAATGGTATTTCAGAGCAACATACCTTTGTAATGTCCGAAAGCACGTCATTCTCTTTACAGTCAAACTTGTCAAGTTGTCTACTAAGAATAGCCTCAATTTCTTGAATCAATGTAATGTCATCCTACAGAACCAGTGTTTCAAGGTGAACAGGTCAGAAAAACTATATTACCAATATCATGGAACAGAAAGTTCAAATATTAGAAATGCAAAGGCACTCTATATGCTATCTGCTCAAACAGAAGCACAAACACATAATTGGAGATGCATAAGTATGCTACATGCAGAGCCCATGTTGGGCTGGGTGGATGAGAGGCAAGTGCATAATTGTACCATGCCTGTATGTATATACCTACATGTGTACATGAAGAGAAGAGAAGAAAAGAAGAGGGGGGAGGGGGAGAGAGAGCAAAGGATGATGTTACAAGCATCATCCCTTATTTGCTATATACCTGGGTAACAAAACTAATAGCTAACCCTCCTCTGCCTGCTCTTGCGGTACGGCCAACACGATGAACGTAATCTCGAGGAAACCTACCAGCAACCGATAACTTTGTTACTTCAGAAATATTTAGCAGAAAAACTTATTACAGAAAAGCATGCCACAAAATAACGTACTGTGGGATGTCATAGTTGATGACAAGATCAACAGTCGGTATATCCAGGCCACGACTTGCAACATCAGTTGCAAGTAATATAGGAACTTGGCCAGATTTGAAACGATGTAGAGCAGAAAGCCTTAAATTCTGGGATTTTAAAGAATGCAACGCTGCAGCTTCTTGATCAAGTTCTTCCAGCAACAAGCTTAGAAGGTGACAACTTCTGCTTGACATCACCAATCAAGACGGTTAATATTTGTCCAATGAAAATCTCATTGAAACCAAGTAAATTTCTTCTGTACACCAATAAGAAAGCATAACCACACAAAATTCACCATCAACAAAGCATGCCATATTATCGTCAAAACCAATGACAAGGATCCACCAATACTCTCACGACTTGTCCAGATCAACTAGTTACTGATACCTGATACAGAACCTGGTCAGATGAGGTTCTGTTATATGTTAAAACAGAGTCGACACGATTCAAACAGACAAAACAGTTCAACCAGACAGGGGCACTTCAAAAATCTAAAGGTCTTGTGGTGGAGCAGGGTCTTGGACCCTCCCCTGGCCAGACGATCACCCAATGCTCAACCCTTGGAGTAAGGCAGCTCTTCAGAATAATGATAGCAAATAAATTATTTATACCACAAATCTTTCATAGCTTTACCCATGTAGTGTGAAATTGTGCAGAAGACTCAAAACCCACAACATGAATTATTTTCTACCACCTAAACACCAATTTAAGGGTGGCGATTCATGTCCAAGATTACATTCCATCGTCCAATTTAAGGTACATTGTTAAAGGGAAGATACCAAATACCATCTTCACTTTTTTCTGTCTGACCACTTTCCTCCTCTATTTTAAAAAAAACCACTTTGCATCCAGAAGTTTCACCTTTGATACCAAGCTGCATCTAACATCAGTTGGCATCCTTTAATTATCTACCAAATCGCCCATTTTTCCCCAAATTGCCCTAGCCATAACTCTAAACTTCCCACTCTTAAAAAACAAAAGCTACCAATTACAAAACCCTAGCCATTCCAAGCTGCAGCCTCCACAGTCCACTGCCGCCGCCCCGGCCACTGTTTGTCAGCACTCAGATTAGCCGACATCAATCCGTCAATCTTGTCAAGCAGGTTAATTATGACAGGAACTTTATTAAGATAAATTCAAACACACTAACTTTATGCATGTCATGTCAAGAATTGCCACACCTACCTAACACATTGGTTTGAGCTGGAATTTGCATTTATGGGCAGCACAATTCTACAGATGTAGAAATGTATTGCATATTTTATTCTTAACAAGAATTTAACTAAATCAGCTAAGTTTATAAATTAACCGCCAGCCTCACCAGTACTTCCACTACAACAGTTTAATGACATTGGCATCTACCAATTTAGATTAACTATTAACAAACAGAAAAAAATTATTACAGTTTATACAGAGTCTATATGGACCGGATGAGTGGACTTTAACTTTCAACAATATAATAAAGACAACAAAAAATTCCTGTGCTCTAAAAAGATTGCAAGTATAAACTGCAGAAATATACTAAAATTCAATTCTCATGCTAAAAGAAGTTGTGCCAATACAACTATATGACTAAGATAATTTAAGCTATCAAAGGTGAAAAGAGTAAGGCCGTTAGTGTAGTCCATCTACTAAAACAATAAGGATCATTTGGATAAGTCAAAACACAGAAATCATCAGACATCACAGTTAAATAACTGTATCAATATGAGCAAAAACTTACCACGTATTTTTATATTTCCTACAGATGTAGAGAAGTAGAAAAAGACAACCCGAGTGTTCGGAAAATCAGGCAGGCGAGAATAAAAAGATTCAAACAATTATGGATGGCAAGTAAAGATGATAAATGCATGCTAAGATCACACATAGTGAAGGTTGAGAAAGCCCATAAATACCTGCAGGTGGAGACAAATATCATGACTGAGCGGATACCCATGTCTTCCATTTTGGACAAAACATAAAATAAATAGACATCCTTGACATTTTTTGGGATGAATACATACTGCTGCTTGAGAGTGTCAACAGTCTTGAAACCTTCATATGCCTCATAAAAGAAAGGCTTATTTGAAGAAAGCTCAAGCAACATCTGGAGATCACTGGTAATTGTAGCAGAAAATAACAGGGTCTGCCGTTTCTTTGGCAAACATTGAAAGATTACTCTAAGCTCCTCTTCAAAACCAACATCCAATACTCTATCCGCTTCATCCAAAACTAGGAACTGAAGCAAACAAATAGCAACATATCAAGATGATTTCTTCAGATCCTGGGAGAAGTTTCTTTTCAGTGCCACAATACCATGCATGACCTGGTTTAATAGATCTGACTATGTCTTTAACAGAGAACTATGAGATGTGCACTTCTAAAATGAACTCTGGACTCATGAAAAATGAAAAGAGAAAAATCCCAAAACTTAAGCAACACAAAGCAGTATTTGAGTGGTTCTTTGTATTGTAAAGCAATCCAATAGCTAAAACACTGATAGCCTAGATAGTAAGTTCCAAGTTCTGCATGGTGAGAGCATGTAAGAACAAAATAAGAATGACTAGGTAACTACCACTTCTCTGGCATCATAAGTAGTTTCCAGAGGAGGATTTCAATGCTAATCAAATATGCATTTGAATTCAACACTCTTTGAATGCTTAATCCAAAATAGGTTCACAAGAATGCATCTAGTAGAAACCATTTAAACTAGTCTTTCCACAGGAGGTACAGTCATAAAGAAAGAAAATTCAACTTGCACATGATCATACAGCTAGGCTGTGAATGTTATCTTATCAACGCACTGATCATGACATCTCTAACTAATATATAAAAGGGAGGTATACCTTGGTGTTGGAGAAAAGAGGAGGGATGTCAGGATTCTCATCAAGCAAGACCTTAATCCTGCCCGGGGTGGAGATGACGACATGAGGCCTTTTCATCAGACTCTGGGCCTGGGTCAACATGTCCATCCCTCCCACTATCACAGTACACCTCAGGTGTAGGCACGACCCCAATGCCCTGAACTGCTCTGCCAGCTGATAAGCCAATTCCCTAATACTCAGAGCTTTAAAAAACATATACATACGAGTTTACAGGTAAACCAAAAAAAAGAAAAATGAAGACGAGACAATCAAACCTGGTGGGAGTGATAACGAGGGCGAATATGCCATAGGGGTCAAGAGACAGGTGGTGGAGAATGGGCAGTGCAAAGGCAGCCGTCTTTCCAGAGCCAGTCTGGGCCAAGCCTAAAACATCTCGACCAGCTAGGATTTGTGGGACGCAGTGAGCCTGGACGGGAGTTGGCTTGCGCATTCCCAGCTCCTTGCATGTCTGCACTGCCCACTCAGCCAACCCTAAATCTCCAAACGTCACGGGATCCCCTGGCACAGTGCTAGTAAGGCTAGTATCCTCCTTCACTTTCTCCACTTGCTTTATTGAAGTCTCAGCTGCAACACCGGATGAGGACAAAGTAGCTATCGATGATGATGGTGGCACTTTAGGTTGTTTGGAGCATTTCCGGAAGAGGGGGAAGTCCTCATCCACTTGGGAGTCTTGGTCCATTACAAAGCCAAGAAACAACTAATTACGAGCCGCCTTTTTTCTAAGAGGATGGCCAGCAGAGCAAGAATCAAGTTGATCAAAGCCCCTCGAGCACGCCCCAGCTGAGTGGTCAAACCAAAGCTGCAAACCCACCACAGAGAGAATCCAGTGTGTGAACAAAAACTAACACAGAGCATGAACCTTTCCAATATTAACATAACCCAACACCAAAACTTCAATCACAACATCAAAAACAACTAAAGTTCATCTTTTGAGCTTCCAAGGCAGGACCCAACACTCTATTCGGCACAAGAGACGCACATCCCATTACGAACAACCTCCGCAACAGTTAGGGGTGTCAACGGTCCGGTTCGGTTCAGTTCGGTTTTTTTGAAAAACCAAACCGAATCGTTAGAAAAAACTTCCGAACCGAACCGAATAAGACCCAAACCGATTTTCGGTTCGGTTCGGTTTTTCGGTTTTTGGTTTTTAGCTTTTGATTTTCGGTTTTTTTTTTTTTTTCTCTGTTCAACTCAAAATATCCTTGCACAATCATCTATTGAGCCTAAGTAACCAAATGACCACAAGTGAGAAAAAAAAATTAGACATCCTTTCTAATGCAGCATACTCTGCACCACAGCTCCATCTCCAAGCCATGAATCCACTACCAAATGGCAACTTAATCACGCATTTCGAACCAAGAAATGACACAAAAGCAAACATAACTCAAACAAACGGCATGAGCTGTCCCTCAGGGCCACAACCAAATCGAAAGCTCTAAACTAACAATACAAAAGCATTCCCTTTTTCAATGAAATTTGAGAGTAATAGGTCACCCTGACTAGGCATGAAAAGATCCTAGCATGATCATCTATTGATCCTAAGTAACCAAATGACCATAAGTGAGAAAAAAAAATTAGACATCCTTTCTAATGCAGCATACTCTGCACCACAGCTGCATCTCCAAACCATGAATCCACTACCAAATGGCAACTTAATCACGCATTTCAAACCAAGAAACGACACAGAAGCAAACATAACTCAATTAAGAGGGGAAACAAGGTAATAGAATTCCCATCACGCAAATCCACTCATTCATCAATCCCAGTTGCATATCCACAGAGCAATGATCACATTAAGAAGCTGAACATGCCAATCTCAAATCCCTAAAATTAAGAATCCACAAGCATAGCAGCTCAAAAACCAACAAGAAAGAGACCTCAAAAACTATGATTTCATCATTGATTAAGCTGAACTGCATATTCCAATACACCGTTCAATCCTCAATTCCACAATATAATACAAAAATGGAACTCCTTCGCAAACTAGAAAGGACTCTTACTGATCTTCACAAAGATCACAGCATGCTCCAGAAGGAAAAGCTGCAAATCTAGCTATAAACAACTTGACAAGTATCCAACTCACAAATTAATAACCACAAATTCCACACAGAAGCCTCGAAGCCAGCTGAAACTCAGCCCTCAAGAATTTCACAAATTTAGAAACTTTAACGATCTAGCAACTACCCAGTTCCCCTCTTTCAGCTTCTATCAAACCCAAGCAGCTCTCTCTCTCTCTCTCTCTCTCCCCTCTTCAGTTGGGAACCGAGCACCTAACTTGATCATACTTCCCTAATCCACACCACCCACATACGAGATTCCTTCCCTCACACCATGCCCTTCGACGACTAAGCCGATCTAATCCACGCCCCCTTCAAGCACAGGGCAAGGATAACCCATGATGTCGAAGTCGGTTTTGATATCACCCAGAGAGTCCCCCAAGAACTCAATCAGACCAACATCTCCATCCATCATGATTCCCATCTCTTTCGGTTCCAACCAAACCAAATTCACCCAGAAGCAGAAGCGATTAAAATTCCAGAACACGAAGCAGACACCAAATCTCAAAAACACCCCTGTTCTAGCTTATTCAACGCAACGACGCTAGCGTGGCAAAGACAGCAGCAAAACAAGCAGAACACATCGCGGAAACGGCTCTTCTCCGAATCGGTGCGCCGTGTCTTACCCGGTCGAGGAAGCGGGAGTCGGGGTTGAAGGGGAAGGCGGAACCGTTCAACCTGCCTTCGTGCTCGCACTGGACCTTCAGCTTCTGCTGAACTGATCTGGCGCCGTCGCCATCCTTGTCGCCGTCCCTCAATCGGGCGCCGTCGCCGTCCCGTCGCCGCCGTCGCCGTCGCACCTTGAAGCTGACCAAGACAAGAGGAGAGGAGACGGGAGAGAATTAGAAATAGGGTTTGCCGGTTTGGTTAACGGTTCTATTTTCAGTTCGGTTTGATTCAATTAATCAATAAAAGTCGAATGCATAAAAAAATCTTTTATCTTGATTTTTAATAAAATCAAATCGAATAAAAACCGAATTCAAAATATTAAATTTTTTGATTGAATTTTCCGATTCAATTCGGTTTTCAATTTAATTCTCATTAAAAATCGAAATTATTTTTTACTTTTCGATTCAATTCGGCTCCCGACACCCGTGACGACAGTGTAGCCTAATCTCAATCTCATGAAACAAACTTACCCATCATGCATCATCAAGCTAGAGTACACTTGCTCATCAACATGGAATCGAAGTAAGGAAGAAGAATCCATGACATCGGAGAGAAAGAGATGGATGACGTCTACCTGGCCGCGAAGGAGATGGAGACTCGGAGAGAGGTTGCTCGCAAGTCACCGGCCGTCGGCCGTCGGAGAGAGGTTGCTAGCCAGACGGCGCTCTGTGGGACGGCGAGAGAGAGTCAAATGTTAAGGTGCCACAGGTCGGGGAGTCCGGAGAGGGCTAACGAGAGGGAAGGCTAGGGTTACGTTTATTTTCAATTTAGTTGCTCATTTATGTTATTTTAGATATTTTTTTTAAATAAGTCTCTTGTGGTGTTATATAATTTTTATTTAGGAATTTTTTTATAAGTATTTTTTTCACATTGCATAGAAAGATAAAAATGAACTTACACCAATAGCCCTCGTACAATTACAAAGGTGAAAGTCGTTTCATTTTTAATGTTAAAAATCTTTTGAGTGTCTATTCCTACAATTTCTTGAGGATTATGAAATGTTTATCTATAAAAATTGACACGTTAATCTTATGGAGCAAAGACATGGGTAAGAGCTTCGGTGGTGTTAACAAAACTAGCATTTTTACATAAATTTTAAAAAGGAAATTCTAAACTTGATTATTTATCAACTAAAGTGCCACACAATCTTCTTATTCAATTATGAATTCTAGATTTTAGTTTGTGAAGTGTTCCTACATTGTTCTTATTATGTTTATTATGGTCTAAAGCGTAACTTAACCATTTAACTAAACCAACAAATCAGAAAAGTAATACAAAAAATCACAATCAATTTATCGAAAAAAGTAATAATGAAAGGACAAGCAAAAAATAGAATGTAGTAAAGTAACCCAATATGAGTCTAGACAAAAATATAGCGTAACTTTGTTATTTAGTCCTAGACAGTAATTCCCATAAGCTAATTTCAATTCAAATTTCAATTTATTAAAGAAACTAATTTTTCTTCATACGAATTAGAGAGAATCATGAATTTTTCTAAATCATGTATGTACCATCTAAATGAAACTAAACTAATTCAAATACCAAAATCTAACAACCTAATCAAAGTCTTTTTTTTTCTAATAATTTTTCCAAAACTTTTATTTTTTTGGAATTATTTATTTATTTATTTATTTATTTATATTTTTACTCCTGGAAAATGGGGACTCGGACCAGCTCAATATTGAATTAATACACCAAACCCATCTTTGAAACAAAACTAACCCATCCCATTGAGACCAACCGGACCAAATCTACTAAGCCCGTCCCTTTTTTTTTTTTTTTCTTTTTTTCTTTTTGTTTTAATCTCATCTTCTTCTTCATCTCTTTCAATCCTATTCCATCTCCACCGACCACCAACACGACCAAGCAAGCACACACGAGCCTATGAACGCAAGATAGAATAGAAATATGAGGAGCTAAAACAGCAAAAGCATTGACCCTAAACATCACCAAGGTTACGAACTCAAGTCAACATTTTGTCAAACAGGTTATGTCCATCTAGGGTATCGACCCCGGCCATGAAATCTAAACCACATTTTCATCTAAAATTAATGTTGAAATCACAAACTTATCCAATTACGACTCAGATCTCAAGTGAATTATAAATGAAGTACGTGAACATAATTCAGTCATTCATCTTTTCAAAACTAAGAGGGAAAAGAAAAAGGAGAATGGCATTACCTGATTAACGAAACAAGTTGGAATCTTTAAGTATAAGTGGAATCGATGGAGGAAGTTGCAGGGTCGGCCGGTGACGAGGACCGACGCCGGCGAAGGAATCTCGAACGGAAAACTCGGTAATCTTCACGATTCCACCCGAGAAAAACCGAAACAGAGTTGAGGCTTGGGTTTGGTGGGTCTATTTTAGGTTTGGTATTTAAATTCGGGCCGCAAAAATTGGGCTTCATAAGGGCTGCGAATTCGGGTAGTGGGCCTGATTCGATTTTAATGGGCTAAGGCCTTTTCGTTTTCTTATTGATTATCATTTTTTTTTTATTTTCTATTACTAACAATTCATATTAGAATTATGAAAATTCAAGTGTCGACATCAATCTATTAAGAATCTTCTCAAATATAGAAAAAAAAAACATTTAAAGTCGAGTTGCTTTTCATCATCATGTAGTCTTTTGTCGGTTTATAATAAGGATGTGTAAATGGACCACTAGAACTGAGAACCATCTAAATCTAACTAAATCAATCAGTTCGGTCTAGTTTTGGCTCTTAAAAGTACAACTTGTATTTGGACAGTCCAATGCCTGATTTCAAGGGGAAATCGGACCAGATCAACTACATGCATTTTTTTTTATTATTTCTTCAAATAAATAAATCTAACTAGCTTTATTTTTAATTTTTTTAGTGAAAAAAAAAATGATTGGTTCTATTGAACTGGATCAAAACCGAATCAAATCGGTTGTGGTCCGATCCAGTTTTCAATCTTGGGACCAATCAATCCAATCCCCATTTCTAGAGAAACAAATCGGACTAGGAAATCGATCGCCCTTCATTATAATCTACATTTTTGTTCTCTACTTCTTATATGAAACATGTAGAATGTAATCTTACGGTTGTCAAATTTATCAAAAAATAACTAATATTATCAAAAAAAAATATTATATTATTAAACACTTGAACATGATTTGTGTTTCGGAAAAATTATATATAAAATACATATCTTTGAAAAGTACGACGAGCAGCTCAAGGAGGTTGGCTAAGGGCAAATCTGCCCAGGCAAGCTGATTTGCAGGGGTTGCACACACTCCACATCCATGCACATCCATACTACAAGGCACATTTGGTAGCCAAAAAAGGGTTTGCATAAGATATAAGTTATTTGACCAGACGTTTAGTGATGCACTTTGGATTGAATAAAGCCGGCATAAATAGGATTGGATTAGTTATCCTAGCAATAATGGTGGGATACTTTTCTTCTTATCATGATAATGCTAAATTCATCACCATAAGATTAATTGAACACTAGGAAATTAAACTGAAAAAACTGCATAATTTAGAGAGAGAGGTGGTGGCAACTGTAGTGAGCGGCAATCGTCACCTCATTAGTCTCCATTCTTCGATATAGCCTCCATAATGGTGATATCCAGCAACCGCCAGAGGGTAATTGAAGCTCCTAGCTAACGGCATCTGCCGTGATGATGCGTTGTCATCAATTGAGTTGCTCTTTGGCCCAATGGTTGCATTGTAATTTCAAATTGATCATGATGATCTCTTAAGATCACGAGAAAATATTAGGTGGGACTATCTTTCCACATCATCAATAAGACACTATTAATTAGCTATCATGTGTCCTAGTGGAATTCATTAATTTCAATTTTTTTTCTCACCTCCTTCTCTCTCCCTACCCTTGCTTCTTCTTCCTTTCTGCTCATTTACCCTATCTATTACAATCTCTCTCTCTCTCTCTCTCTCTCTCTCTCTCTCTCTCTCTTCCTCTCTCTACAGCTTAAATCTTCTTCCTTATGCACTACGGCATAAATCAAGAAATGCTTACACTCTCCCTTAACAAGCTTCGCAAACAAAGATGTGCACAACATGATGACTGAATTTTCAGGGAAAATTCACGGGCAAAATCCCTTGAATCAAAGTCAAAATTAACGACCAAACATATATCCAACAAATACCCGCCCGCAATCATTTTTTGATGGCGCGTGACTTAAACCTTATTTCCTCTCCTCGTCTATCAGTGCATACACCAGCAAGAATTCTCCGTCTATGAACGAACGTATACATAGAGATAGAAGAATCATGGAACAGACCCTCAAGCCTGGACAGACCCTCAGGCCAAAACAAGTCAGCATAGGCATCTGTTCCTAGTAATACTTCCAACCTGCCAGAGATTCCAGACGTGATCATCCTTTTCTTGCTAATGATTTCCTAAGCAATTTGTCAAGAGGACCACTCAGAAGGTCATTTGATACACAGCACAGAACCAAAAAACCATTTTGCACCGTGAGAGCAATGGCTTATCACGCGTCGATTTTCAAATGAGGCGGCAAGCTACTCAGGACCGGACATTCCATATGCTCGTTCAAGGCTAGTGAAGGACAAGAGATGTCCAATTTAGGTACAGTGAATGGACCATCCGCTATGCTCTCAAAAATCCATCTGTATGCTGCTTCTGTGAAATGGAGACCGTCCCAACTTGCATATGAGGATGGGTCATCACACACCTTCGTGTTGGAACTGCATAATGCAGACAAGTTATAATTGTGGGTTCCTCCTCCTCCGCAGCATGCTTTAAATACCTGCCCTTCAAACCCTGTTAAAAGAAAGAGTGTTCAATTAACTGCCAATACGACCAATGTGTTGGTTGGTATGCTATTAACTGGCAAATCATGGACACAATATGTCAACAGAAGAAAATTGGGTAAGTTAGTTAATGTCGGTTATCAGTTTGAATGACCAAATATGATATCAATAGCAAGACTGCTGTTTGGAATCATCCATCAATAAATTACCACGCTTGGTCATCTCCATTGCAAAAAAGTAGTTGATTAACTGACTTCTTCTGGGTGAAAATAAGTGAGCATTGCTACATCAGGGATTGGAAAGTGAGAGCTTCGCTGTGCAACAAGAAGGGAGAGGACTGACGGAAGAGTCCATCATGGAGGCACAACTTACCGAATTTATTCGGGGACTGATAAAAGCGGACTGCAGCATTGTAGTAATCCACATATATAATTTTCGTTTGGGGATGAAGCTCTCGCAGATGATCAAGCTTCAGCTGGAGCAGCTCATTGTGATACTGAGAGAACTCATTTAACCAATTAAGGCAGCCGGTTGACGGATCATATGCTTCCTTGTCTGAACTCTGGAATTTTGTTAAATAGCCAGGCAAACATCCAATTGGAAAGTTTCCGGGCACCAATATTGTCACCGCTCCTAAATGAATCAACTCCTGCATCAATACGGCATGAAAAGGAGAAAAATGATGCATCTCAAGGTGTTAAGATGAACATAATTCGTTAAAGAACTAAAAGTCAGCAAGTTATGGTCTTGTGATAGATTCTTTTATGATAATTTAGATCTCTGGATCTTCATCTCATTTACCAGGACATGCCTCAATGTAAGTAAGCCAGCCAATGTTATTGATATTTATAGGTGAACCATTTAAAAAGTCATTGTTTTTTGTAAGTTTATCATGTGCACACCTATACATGCACAGAAAATATAATTTCACAGCCTTAATGATAAAATTAAAGGATTTAGATACCATTAATTACTAATTCTCCTTAAAGGAGTAATCAGTTTACATAATATATGAACAGCAAAAATATGGAGAAGCATATTTATTGAAAAGTTCTCTAGAGTATCAACGTGGGTTTCATCACTGATACCAGTTCAATGGAGCAGGACAAGCTCCATGCTTCTCTATCTTTACTTAGATTAGGATCATTCTCTAGCTTTTGCTAGGTAAAAACCATAATTTGTTGACAGAGAGAAGTTAAAAAGGTCAGAGAAGCCCTAAAGAGAATGGTCTTTGCATATAAGGCATTTAGCTTGGAAGTTAAGAAGATATCATACACTGATAGCCGAAACAATCTCCTCAATTACAAGGGGCACAAAGTCTTGAATCTCTTCCAGATCTCTTCCCATAAAGAAGGGATGATTGTAGTCATTGCCACCAATCTCTCCCATGAGAACCAAAGAGTTCCCAAGAAATTCTTTGCAATCTGCCAAGTATGCAAGCACAATTTAAATAAAGAACTTGCACAAACTAGTACGCAAGCTAATCTCATGGCACTGACAAATGAATAAAAAAGCTCGTTCGGACGCCAAGGAATTTAACCGATATGTCTGTATACATAAATTTAATACTATAATGAGAAGAGGGCTTGAGATTCAATCATAGACTATTTTGGATCTATCAGCAGATTGAATCTTTGATGCAAGAAGAGAAAGCCGAAAAGGTGAAATGTGGTTTATCTGGCAAACTATCTGAATTTATAAGGGATCAATCCCCATACTTTTAATTTCATGTGATCTTGAAATTCTGGTCTCTGACTGTATTGAACTTGGGTGATGAAGTGTCCAAGTGACTCTGGGTATTTTTTAGTCACTTTGGATTGTTCTTTTCATCATACAAATATGTACTGATTCAGCTTGGTTACTTGAAGCATCATGATCCAAATTCACTGCAGAAAAAGGTCAATGACTACAATATTACAAACTTGAAGAGCGAAAATTACAATGTAGAAATGGCCAAACCAAGGGGCTGCTGATGGAAGTTCTCTGTAATTGGGACTAACATCAATCTGACATCGATGCTGCATTAGCAAAACAATGTAGATTTGCTGATGGAAGTTATCTGTAATTGGGACTAACATCAATCTGACATTACCAAAACAAAGTAGATTTACAATTCACCAAGGAATATGACCAGTAACAGGATGTATCTTTTGATTTCCACCCTTCCGGGGACTGAATTGTAAAGATTGTACTTTCTAGGGCTTCCAGGAATTCTTAGTTTTGACAGAATAGGATTTATCTGCTCATAAAGGAAAACTACTTTACAAGATAAGACACCAATAACGACAATAGAAGAGCAAGAGATTCATATTAGGTACACAGGCAGTGTAAATTCTTTTTCTGTGCAAACAGTCATGGAATAAAAACTCTTATCTCATGGAATGAATTCATTTACCAAAATTAAAACCATATATGTGTCAAATGATGAACCCAGCCTATTGTACCAAGTAAAGTCTGAGATTTATACAACCACACGTTCTACTAGTACTGCAAAGGCAGACGGGCGAGCCCTTTTAAACGACAATTGCACCCTCCATCTTTAATGACATGCACCTTCATGGAATTACAACAACAAAATTGAGTTGGAGGCAGAGAGTCAACAGCTACAGGTACTCCAGAACCTAGTTCATACACTAAACTCGATGCGAAACCGACCCACCAGCTTCAATGATCCAGATCCGATTCAAAATGTAGTCTTTAGTTCATATACAAAACTCAAATTTAGAATGTACACTGCACTCGCGTTCAAGAGACAGACAACGAGGAGCTCACCCGAAGATGTGTAGCACAGGGAAGGCAAAAGCTCTTTGAAGAGGCCCAGCTGAACTCCCAGAGACTCGTTCGGGAAGTTGCTGCCCATCCCCCTCCCTTCGAAGAAGCTCCCGTCGAGCGCCGTCGCTCCTCCCACCGCGAAATTCACGCCCTTCCTGAAATCCTCCACGCTCCTTCCGCCATCATTCCCGTAGTACGGAGCCACGTACGGAAGCCCCAGCCGCTCAGCTGCAAGTCGCGACACCCACCGCAACCATCAGAACCCGTCAAAAGAACTTCCCTTCAAAAACAACCCACGAAAACCGCGGGAATAATCCGGCTCCGATCGCCGGAACCGGACCCATTTCTCGGCGACGGATTTCCGACTCACCCACGAAGTCGATGACCAGGCGGCCGTCGGAGAAGCGGCCGGTGGGGCGGCGGAAGTGGGTCTGGCCGTAGGGGAGGGAGCCGGCGTGCGTGGAGCGGCCTGCGGAGCGGGCGAGGTGGAGCGCGTTCCCGGTGTCGGCGAGCGAGTCGCCGAAGCTGATGATGGAGCGGTAGCATCCGAGGCCCGGCGAGGAGGAGATGGCCGGAAGCACGCCGGCGACGACGAGGACCAGCAGTTTCGGGAAGAGGACGGAGGACGCCATGCCCGACGCCACCGGAGAATTAGAGGTCGGAATAGTTTACTAAACAGTCTCTCACATCTAGGAAAAAACCTTTTCCCAAAATGCCGGACCAAACGAGATCTCCATCACATTAAAAAAAAATCCTAATTTTTGTCCAAACATCTTCTTTCCTATTCTCACCTACCTCACTCAACCACTTCATAATTAGCTCTTCCTATTCTCTCCTACCTCTCTCAACCGCTTCATAATTACCTCTTGACTTATCTTTGCTCGTCACTAGTATAGCACTGTTCTCAACTGGAGGAACTGGGTCAGCTTGTGGTTGAAGACAGTGCCGCTAGGCATGTCAACTCAGTTGTGGAAATTTAATCCGCCTTCACTCGCTTCAGGCGCGAGAGGCTACTATTTCTTCCTATTCGATAATAATAACCGAAATCCTAACATAGTATCTACCTTCACCACCGTGAAGTCCCTTAATTTTCCGTCTATATTTATCTTCCCGACATAGAAGAAATAAAAGGATACCGCTGGATCTTTCACCCCAGGATGGTTCTCCCGCATGTTTCTTCCGTGAGCCTTTTAAAACTCTCGTCAAATCCTTAATACAAACTTTTACTTTCAACTGTTTGTTACTCATTATTTTTTTTTATAAAAAATTAAATAAAAAAATAAAAAAATAAAAAAGTTCTCAATAGATTCTAAAATCGGACCAAATAAACAAGGTTAATTTCAAGGCAAGTAGAGTTCCAAAAATTGGGAATTAATTCTATCATAATAGGTTCTAGGCTTTAGGATTGGAATTTATCCACTCTGAAATCGATTGTCTCTAATGCATACATCATTATGACTCATGTACAAAATGTTAGAAAAGATTGTGCACTCATCAATTAAAATTCAAAGGAACCTATATTTACAATAGTCCTCATGCATTCGTTTTGTATAATTTGTTCGGTCCCAATAAGAATTTATTTTCCTATTTGCTCTTATTTGAAAATTTTCAAGGACTTACCCTTCTCACAAAAGATCTCTATTTTTCAATCACTCTGCCATAATCTAAATTGTAATCTTATCTTTCACAATTGTGTTGGGAAATTGAAACTTTGATTCCAACAGTTCACGCAGACTTAAGTTCATCGGAATAAAAGGGTGCAGACGAGGGGCGGTCCAATGCAAAATTGGAAGAATTTCAACTTTTTGAAAGCTACCCTAGATTAAATAATAAAACGTAAAAAAAAAACAAAAAAACAAAAACGTCACAACCCTTCCAAGTTGAAATCATGAGAGAGTTAAGGTTGCGCTTGGTGGTCGAAATAAAATTTATGATATGATAAAATTTAAAACTATCTTGTAGTTAGTGCTTACTCAAGATAAGATAAAGTCGATATAAAGAGATATATGCTAAATAAAATTATTCTATATAGAGGTGGGATAAAGATTGATGAGATTTTTAATATTCATAATAGAAAAAATTTTCCTCAAATAAAAAACTTCTTAAATCAACAAATTTAAAATTATATTCCAATATAAATAATATTTGAATTCTAAAATAAGAAATTAAAAAATAATAAAAATACATATATATATATATATATATTTATATAAATGTAATCTTATTTTATTTATGTACTCGAATTTAAGTTTATCTTGTCATATGAATTCAATGTATAAATATATATTTATTGCATATTTTAGGTGTTTTAATATTTTAGGTATATGTTTTAATTTTCTATTTAATAATTTTTTATCAAAGAATGATGTAAGGGAGAGAAAGGAGTAAAAAAGAAATTAATTAAAAAAAGAAGAAAAATAAAATAAAAAAGCTAATAAATTACATAAGAATGTTGTGATACCTTTTAAATATTTCCGTTTGTAAATTTGTGATTCATTTATGTTGATATGGTGTATATACCAAACAATATATATGATATGATGTGAATATATTTGATTTTATTATTACAATCATCAAACATTAGATAGGATGTAACAAAATCTTATAATTTCATATCTTATCCTATTTAGTTTTATTCTATTTAAAAATTCAAACAACTAAATGTAGCTCATGCAAGCGTGAATAATTCTTCTCGAGAGCTGGAGCCTATGTCTAGCATGGGCTTAGCCATACTCTAATAATCGCAACTTGATTTTCTCATCAAATTATTTAATTTGATTTGCTTTAGAGTCGCTGCTAACCTATCATGGACCTGGTTAGGAGATGCCTGTCTTATTCCCACATATCATAGATTCACGAATCTGAGACCTTGATTTGGCTAGAGATGTCCAGCGGCTGCTGCCGGTTTTCCTTTTTATTTTGTTCAGTGAAAATGATTTGCATGCGATCTTCTTAATTTTTTTGTTCTCTTTCAGACATCCAAGCGCAAGAAAAAGATGATCATGTATAAATCAACCTGGCAAGAACAGATAAAGAAACCAATAATATGCAAGCAAATAAAACGCAAATAAAACGGCAGGAATATAAAGAGCCTTAGAAAATTAAACATGACCTCGTTATTAAGTCTAGAGATAGGATATAGTGAGTCACGCATAAAAAGTAAAAGTGCTCTAAATCAAACCAGAAAGCAGATATTTCCTAGAATAATCGTCAAATTCCTATATTAATCTACATAAACATGAATTAATAATAATAATAAAAAAATCTCCTAAACTAGATGCAAACTTGCCTAACATGCTTTCAAGATGTGTTCTTTTTTTTTTTTTTTTTTTTCATCCTTATTACTAACATGCAATTACCTAGGTCTTCAAGTATGTCCTATAAACCATATGCTTGAACATGAAAATATAAAAACGCAACCTTTTTATGATTTTTGCCCTAATCTACACGTTTAGACGAATTTTACATCCTATATGGACGTGTTGGACGATAAAAGTGGCTTTTTTTTTTTTTTTTCTTTGAAAGACTAAATCTTTTGGCGTGGATGAAAGCATCGGCCAAAGGCCAAAGCATTAGCCCATCTACCATGAGTATTCAAAGATCAAACTACTTCAAAAAAGACAAGTTCTAATCGATATGCACAAAAACATAACGCAAGAGCAATCTAACACTAAGGAAACATGCAAGGCATTACTAAACTCATGTAAACCAACAAATATATCACAATCTAACTTCATAGCATCAGAAAAGGGGGGAGCTGTGAATCAAGATGCATAGGGTAGGGCAACCTCGTGCAATGTTGACGTGCATAAAGGATCATCGAATCATGCAAAGAGAGCAACAGTATGGCCCGATCAAGGGTGTAAAGGGAGAGCAGCTAAGCAATAAAGGTGCTCATTGAGCAAGCACGAGATTGAGCGTGGGTGAAATCATGATCTTGCAGTCAGATTGACATGTCATGAACATGTGGCCGACCATCTCTCCTGCCATCAGATTGGGGGAATTGAGCGCCTTGAGAACTCTCGGGTGCCTGTCTACTTTTGTGAGGAATTCTTAAACAAAATGGAATGCCAGACGGTTGACATTATTAGAAACACTACTTCTGTGAGGAATTCTCACAATTTTAGAGGATCTCAACTCTTGGAGGCTTAGCATTCTCTAAAGTTAAACGGCGAATTTACATATTTCTCCCTGTTTTTGCTAATATTAGGAATTTAATTTAAGTAGGCTAGTTACTCAGAGCTGGTTAAAGCAGGTTCATTCAAGGCTAGTGCAGGACAAGAAATTTCCAATTTAGTTACCATAAAGAAAAGTGTCAAAAAAGTCATAAACCTTTCGTCTTTGTGTTGATTTAGTCCTAAATCTTTTTACGTTGTGCCAATTCAATCATTTCCGATCAATTTTGGCTGGATTTTGCTAACTAAACACTAACCAATTGAGGTGGTCTGATCGGCGCTAACATGAATAATTTTTAATAATATTTTAATATTTTAGAATTTTTTTCTCTTTTATTTATTTATTTATCTTTTTCTTTTTTTCTTCCTCTTCTTCCTCTAGCCAGTCGCCGGACATCGACGACCGGCTAGAGGCAATGACCGGCAAGGTCGAGGTTGACCTCGCTGGCCACCTTGCCAATGGCCACGAGGGCGGCCTCACGCTAGGCGACGAGGCTCGCCCTCGTCGGATCTGGCGAGAGTCGAGCCTCGCCCGACAGATCGCCACCGCGAGGGAAACCAAGCGAAAATCCAGGGCCAGAGCTGTGCAACCGAGGACACCCCCAAGCTCCTGTAAAACTCTAGAGACGACGACGACGACGAGCGAAGGGAGGAAATTTCTAGGGCGAGATTGGGATCGGGGAATGAAGTGGGGAGAGTTGGCCTCACACCGAGCTGGCGGGACTCGCCCTCATCGAATCTGGCAAGGTCGAGCCTCGACCCTCACCAGATCCAGCGAGGTGGCCAGCGAGGTCAACCTCGATCTTGCCGGTTGTCACCTTTGGTCGGCTGCTGAGGTCTCGGCGACCGTGGAGGAAGAAGAGAGAAAAAAAAGAAAAAGAAAAATAAAAAAAAAAAAATTCAAAAATATTAAAATATTATTAAAAATTGTCAAAGTTAGCACCAATCGGCGTCGGCTCGTCGGCGACGTCCAATCAACAAAATCTGGTCAAAATTGGCCGGAAAGAACTGAATTCACACTCCTTACCAAAAGAGAACTGAATTGACACAACGTAAAAAGGTTTATGACTAAATCGGCACAAAAATAAAATGTTTAGACTTTTTTGGCACTTTTCCCGTAAACGAACCATCCACCATGCCCTTGAAAATCCACCAGTATGCTGCTTCCGTGAAATGGATACCGTCCCAGCTTGCATACGAGGATGGGTCATCGCATACCCTCGCATTGGAATTGCACGGTGCCAAAAAGTTGAAATTGTAGGTTCCTCCTCCTCCACAGCATGCTCTAAGTACTCTGTCATCAAACCCTGTTTCAAAAGGAGTGTCGGATTAACTGCCAATACGACTCATGTGTTGGTTGGTATGCTATTAGCTGGCCAACCATGGATACAGTGAGTTCACAGAAGAAATTTGGGTAAGTTAGTTGTTGTCTGTCATCAATTTGAAAGACCAAATTAGATATCAGTAGCAGCAAGAATGAAATTTTGAAATAATTCATCGAATGAATTGTCACACTTGGTGATCTCCATTGTGAAAAAAGTAGTCGATTAACTGACTTCCTCTGGATGAAAAAAGTGAGCATCGCCACATCAGGGATTGGAGAGTGAGAGCTTCTCTATGCACCAAGAAGATGGAGATGCAACTTACCAAATTTATCTGGTGACTGATAAAAGCGGACTGCAGCATTGTAGTAATCGACATAGATAATATTTGCTCGGGGATGAAGCTCTCGTAGATGATTGAGCTTCCTCTGGAGCTGCTCATTGTGATACTGAGAGAATTCATTCAACCAATTAAGGCAGCCGGTTGACGAATCATATGCTTCCTTGTCTGAACCCTGGAATTCTGTTAAATAGACAGGCAAGCATCCGATCGGAAAGTTTCCTGGCACCAATATTGTCACTGCGCCTAAATCAATCAACTCCTGCAACCATATGGCAGGAACAGGGGAAAACATGATGCATCTCAAGGTGATAAGATGAATATGATACATTTAAGAACTAAAAGCGGCAAGATAATATGGTCATGTGAGAGGTACTCTTGATGATAAACAAGATTGCTAGATTTTCATCTCATTTACCAGGACATGCTTCGGTGTAAGTAAGCTAGCTGACATTATTGCAATTATAGGTTATAATTTAAGAAGTCATTGGTATTGGAAGTTTATCATGCACGCACCTATACATTCACTGAAAATAGCATTCACGACCTATATAATAACATCAAGGACTTAGATAACATTAAGGTAGCTACTAGTTCCCATTCAAGGAGCAATGAATTTACATGGTCTATGAGCAGCAAAACCTGGAGAGACACATATATTGAAAAGTTCTTTAGAGACGCAGGTCACACCACCGATACAAGTTCAGTGGAGCAGGACAAGCTCCATGCTTTTCTATCTTTACTTAGCTAAGGATTATTCTCTAGCTTTTCCTTGGTAAATACATAATCTATTGACAATGATAGAATTTAAAAAGGCCAGAGAAGGCCCATAAAGAGAATCTTCACTAAGAGCATATGTCCGTTGGTCCTTGTATTACCATGCTGCATAAAAGGCATTTAGCTTGGGAGTTAAGAAGAGGGATCATACATTGATAGCTGAAACAATTGCCTCAATGACAAGGGGCACAATGCCCTGAATCTCTTCCAGATCTCTTCCCATGAAGAAGTGATAATTGTAGTCGTTGCCACCAATCTCTCCCATGAGAACCAAAGAGTTCCCAAGAAACTGTTTGCAATCTGCCAAGTATGCTAGCACAATTCAAATAAAGAACTTGCAAGAACTACTATGCAAGCTGATCTCATTGTGCTGACAAACATATAAAACAGCTCATTCGGGCACCCGGGAATTTAACCAACATGTCTGAATACATAAACTTAATAGAGGGCTTGAGATTTTAGTATAGAACCATGTTTGGATCCAGGATTACACTATTTTATTTAACAAGACATTTCTAGTGTTATCAAGTCATCAGCAGATTGAATACTTGATGCAAGAAGAGAATGCAGAAAAGGTGAAATCCTGGTTTTTCTGTCAAACCATCTGAATTTATGAGGGTATTGATCCCTAAAATTTTATACTTTTTGCAGTCTAAGTCTGATTTTGGAACTAAATTTTACTCCTCCAACTTTCAATTTCCTGTGATCTTGGACCTTTAGACTTTCAACTTTGTGTGATTCAGGTCTCTGACTGCATTGAACTTGGGTCATGAATTGTGCAAGTACCCTGCTGTCCACTTCAATTTTCCACTCTGAAATTATCTCATGATTCACTTCGGTTATGTCAAGAATCACGATCCAAATCCAATGCAAATGAAGCTAAATGACTAAAATTGTACAAATTTCAAGATCAGAAATTAGAATGTACACATGGCCAAACTCAAGGGGCTGCCGACAGAATTTCTCCATAAATCAGGACTAACATCGATCCCTCACCGATACCGCATTACCGAAACAATTTTACATACCGATTCACCAAGTGACATGACTAGCAATACCACGTATCTTTCACTTTTCCAACCTTTTTTGGGACTAAATTGCAAATTTCGGACTTTCTAAGGGCGTCAAAGTATTCTTAGAATTGACAGAACAGGACTTACCCGAAGACGTGCTGCATACCGAAGGCAAGAGCTCCTTGAAGAGACCCAGCTGAACTCCCAGAGAAATATTCGGGAAATCGTTGCCCAATCCCCTCCCTTCGAAGAAGCTAGCGTCGAGCGCCGTCGCTCCGGCCACCGCGAAGTTCACGCCCTTCCCGAAATCCGCCGCGGTCCGTCCGCCGTCGTCGCCGTAGTAGGGAGCCACGAACGGCAGCCCCAGCCACTCAGCTGCAAGTCGCGACACCAACGGCGCCGTCGGAACCCGTCAGGAAGTTTCTCAAAGCATCCCACGAAAGATCGCGCGGAACCCAATTTTTCGGCGACGACTTTCCCGACTCACCGATGAAGTCGATGACCAGGCGGCCGTCGGAGAAGTGGCCGGTGGGGCGGCGGAAGTGGGTCTGGCCGTAGGGGAGGGAGCCGGCGTGCGCCGGGCGGCCTGCGGAGCGGGCGAGGTGGAGCGCGTTCCCGGTGTCGGCGAGCGAGTCGCCGAAGCTGATGATGGAGCGGTAGCATCCGGGGACGGGCGAGGACGAGATGGCCGGAAGCACGCCGGCGACGACGAGGACCAGCAGTTTCGGGAAGAGGAGGGAGGACGCCATGCCCGACGCCATTGGAGAATTAGAGTTCGGAATCAATCGCATTAAAAACTCCTAAATTTTGTCCAAACATCTTCTTTCTTATTCTCTCCTACACTAAGTAGCACGGGCAGTGACATGGATACGCAACACAATGACACGTTGACACATTATTTCTTAAAAATAAAAAATTTTGAAAGTAGCACGATAAGATACGTCGACACATTATATATTAAATGAATGTTTTTTAATTAATTTGATTCAAATTTATAATTAATTAATTAATTAAAAAAAGTCTACACTAAATTTACACTAATAAGTTTTATTTTTTTTATAATCTAGAAACCCCGAAAGAGAATTTACACTAATAATATTAATAAGTCAATTCATTAAAAATTTGAAAAACATATTTATAGTTAATGTATATTCATGTTTGAAAATGTGTTTTTAACTTTAATAAAAATTATTGATAAAATTAATGATTAATAAGAAATTAGAATCAATTTATTTAAATAAATTCATGATTTTCTACAAACGACCAAAATTTATCATCATTTAAAATACAGTACTTTTATTTTTCAAAATTATTCTTTAATGTCATCTATTTTATTTTTATCTTTAAAAAAAAGTCCCCACACCCCGTTCTATACTTTCCCTCCTCCACCCCCAAAATTATTACACTTTTATTTCCCGCCCTTTTTCCCTCCCCACTACCTACTAGTGACAGGTAAGCTGTCACTTCACTTCCACTCCCCCCGAAAATTAAAACTCATGACATCATATCTCTTTTTTTTTTTTTTTTTTTTTTTTTTGAGTTTTCTTATCAATAATAACCTTCGCCAACTCACCCCCACCTGCGGTGGTGGCCTCATGATGTCTACCCAAAATGGTAAGACGGAAGAGTTCAAATCACGGGACGCACAAGATTTTAAGCATGATGTTGGGATGGTGGGTTAAACCCGCTACCTACTCACCTGCGGTTCTTACTCCGCGTACTGCATTCCCTGGGTAAAAAAAAAAAAAAATCCTAGCTAGCCTTCCTTTTCCTCATCCTCCTCTCCGCTCATTGCACGACTCCCTTCCCTATGCTCTTCCTCTCGATCCTTCTCCTCTTCCTCCTCGTTGTACAATCGCCTTCCTCCCTTGCCCTCGCCTCTCGTCATCGCTCGCAGCCTCGTCGCGGGCTCACCGTTGCTCGCAGCTCGTCTCTGCTCCCTCGCCTCCACCCTCCAACTTCCAAACACGTGTGTCAAAACGTGTTTGATCACATGTCGGAAAATCCAACACGCATTGACCACGTGTCCGACCATATCCAAGTGTGTCGATGTGCTCGACACACTCTAACACGTGTTGAACACAACACAGAAGCATGGGCAACATGTCCATGCTTCATAGCTCCTACCTCACTCAACCACTTCATAATTAACTCTTTGACTTGTCTTTGCACGTCACCATCATAAAATCTTTTCCTTGAATCGTTTTATTATCCATATTATTTTTTATAAAAAAAAAAAAAAAAAAGTTCTCGAGTTGATTTTGAAATCGGACCAAATAAATAGGGTCAATTTCAAAACAAGTAAAGTTCCAAAAATTGGGAATTGATTCTAATATGGTGGGTCCTAGACTTTACAATTGAAATTTATTCACTCAGTCTCTAGTGCATACATCATCATGACTCATGTACAGAAGTGTTAGAAAAGATTGTGCTCTCATCAATTAAATTTCAAAGGAACCTATATTTACAATAGTCCTCATGCATTCGTTTTGTATAATTTGTTCGGTCCCAATAAGAATTTATTTTCTTGTTTGCTCTTATTTGAAAAATTTCAAGGACTTACCCTTCCCACAAAAGCTCTCCATTTTTCAATCACTCGCCATAATCTAAATTATAATCTTATCTTTCACAGTTGTGTTGGGAAATTGAAACTTTGATTCCAACAGTTCACACGGACTTAAGTTCACCGGAACAAAAGGGTGCTGATGAGGGCCGGTCCAATGCAAAATTGAAAAATTTCAACTTTCTAAAACTACCCCAAATTAAATAATAAAACATACAAAAACAAAAACGTCACTACCCTTCCAAGTTGAAATCCCGGGGAGTTAATGTTGCGTTTGGTAGTCAAAATAAATTTTATGATATGATAAAATTTAAAACTATATTGTGATTAGTACTTACCCAAGATAAAATAAAGTCGATATAAAGAGATATATGCTATATAAAATTATCCTATGAAAATATTGGATAAAGGTGGATGGGATTTATAATATTCATAATAGAAAATTTTTTCCTCAAATAAAAAACTTCTTAAATTAAAAAATTTAAAATTATATTCCAATATAAATAATAATTGAATTCTAAAATAAGAAATTAAAAAATAATAAAAATAAATATATAGTATTTTTAAATGTAATATTATTTTATTAATATAATTGAATTTAATTCCATATTGTCATGTAAATTCAATGTATAAATATATATTTATTACATATTTTAGGTGTTTTAATATTTTAGGTATATGAGTACAATTTTCTATTTAATAAATTTTTTATCAAAGAATGATGTAAGGGAGAGAAAGGAGTAAAAAAGAAATTAATTAAAAAAAGAGAGGAAAATAAAATAAAAAAGCTAATAAACGTAGAGTACATAAGAATGTTGCGATACCTTTTAAATATCTCCGTTTGTAAATTTGTGATTCATTTATGTTGATATGGTGTATATACCAAACAATATATATGATATGATGTGAATATATCTGATTTTATTATTGCAATCATTAAACATTAAATAGGATGTAACAAAATCTCATAGATTCCATATCTTATCCTATTTAGTTTTATTCTAGTTAAAAATTCAGACAACTAAATGTAGCCCAAGAATTGCCATGCGAGCATGAATAATTCTTCTAGCAAGGTGGGGCCTATATCTAGCATGGGCTTAGCCATACTCTAATAATCGCAACTTGATTTTCTCATTAAATTACTTAATTTAATTTGCTTTAGAGTCGCTGCTCCTATCATGGACCTGGTTAGGAGCCCGAGTAAGACGCACAAATGCCTTTGTCTTATTCCCGCATATCATAGATTCACGAATCTGAGACCTTGATTTGGCTAGAGATGTCCAGCGGCTGCTGCCGGTTTTCCTTTTTATTTTGTTCAGTGAAAACGATTTGCATGCGATCTTCTTAATTTTTTTGTTCTCTTTCAGACATCCAAGCGCAAGAAAAAGATGATCATGCATAAATCAACCTGGCAAGAACATAGAAACCAATAATATGCAAGCAAATAAAACACAAATAAACCGGCAGGAATTTAAAGAGCCTTAGTCATATCAGACAAAATTAAACATGACCTCGTTATTAAGTCTAGAGATAGGATATAGTGAGTCACGCATAAAAAGTAAAAGTGCTCTAAATCAAACTAGAAAGCAGATATTTCCTAGAATAATTGTCACATTCCTATATTAATCTACATAAACATGAATTAATAATAATAATAATAATAATAATAATAATAATAATAATAATAATAATAATAATAATAAAATCTCCTAAACTAGATGCAAACTTGCCTAACATGCTTTCAAGATGTGTTCTTTTTTTTTTAATCTTTTCATCTCAAAAAGGGATATGTTCTCATGGATACTAGCTCGAGTGAATACCGTTGGAAGGTTGGAAGGAAAATCTTTTCTCAAAGGCGGGGAAAGAGATTATGTTGAAGGCTGTAGTTCAATTCATACCACAATACGCCATGTCTATATTTCGACTACCTATTTCTCTCTGTACCTCTATTGAACAAAGAACTGCGAAATTTTGGTGGCAGAATGATAGACAACAAACAGGTATCCATTGGCGAAATTGGGAGGTACTAAAACAAAGAAAGGCAGCTGGTGGTTTAGAGTTTCAGGATCTACTCAGTTTTAATTTAGCCATGCTTGGTAAGCAAGCATGGTGCCTACTTCTTCAATCGTCCTCCTTGTGGGGTAAAGTTTTCAAAGGATTATATTTTCCAACCACACGGTTTGATGAGGTAGAAAAAGGTTCTCGCCCGTCATGGGGCTGGCAGAGCCTTTTGAGTGGCCGTGATGCGATTTTTCCCTATGTTTGCTGGTCAGTAAGAGATGGGAGTTCCATTAGAATCAGGGAAGATAGGTGGTTACCTATTGGCAGATTAGCTAGACCTCCTCAACAAGAAGAGCCCACTTTAGTGGCTGATCTTATTGATCACTCCACTAGCACATGGAAGTACTCTCTACTCCACAGATTTTTTGACTCCCATGTGGTTCACCAGATTGCATCTATTCCGATACGACCCAGATTTGCCATGGATAAACTTATTTGGATTGCTACTACTCATGGTGACTACACAGTTAAATCAGCATATCACAATATCAAACATTCAGCAGAGCTTAAACTCAATAGCACACCCTCAACATCACATCAACACCCAACTTTGCTATGGCACAAATTGTGGAAAATGCACACTGCTCCTAAGGTACGACATTTTTTGTGGTTAATATGTCAAAATAGTTTAGCAACAAGAGCTAATCTACATCATAGACATATCATTGAGAATCCACAATGTCCTATTTGCGATCAAGACACCCCGGAAACCTTGGAACATTTATTCCAGTTCTATCCCTGGGTTTTGCGTGTTTAGAGTCATCCCCAGATTAACCTCCCCATTCAAACTTAGCATATACGAAATATCACAGCCTAGATTATAGAGCATGCCTGTGATCATAAACCCTTACCTGGTTTGCCAGTGATTGCCACAGTCCTTTGGCACATTTGGAAGGCTCGAAATGCGTTTATTTTTGGACAAAAACATCACGATCTGCGTCGTGTGGCTGAAGAAGCAATGCTTCAATCTCGTGTGGCTTCTACTGTTGCTCGTTCTTCCACCTGCAAAGCCACTCTGTTTCAGAATCACGAAGCTATATGGCGACCCCTAGATCCGGAGGTTTTAAAGGTCAATATCGATGTATCTTATCAACTGGGAAGCAAGGAAGGGACTATGGCTTGTGTGTGTCGTGATTCGCAAGGACAACTTATTGGTGGCTTCTCAGATAGCTTTGCTGCCTTCTCGGCTCTGCAAGCGGAGATCCATGCTTGCTCGTTTGCTCTCTAGCATTTGATTGATCAAGGCCTCTCTCATGCTGCGCTGACTCTTGAATCGGATTGCCATACCCTCATCGAGACACTGAAGGGTTAGCGCTTGCCGCCATGGGCAGAACGAAGCCTCTTCTCCGAAGCTGCCTTCCTACTTTCGTTCTTTCCCAACCTTTCCTTAGCTTTCTATCGTCGTGAGGCGAATGTTGCTGCTGATTGGGAAAGGCCCATAGGGTTAATTCCAAGCGAAGTAACTTGGCTATTTTTCCCCCTCCCCCTCTGTTAGAACTTTTTTACGTTGATGCGATAGCTACTGGTTGTAATCGGTTTGGTCCCTATATATAAAAATTACTGTTTGACAAAAAAAAGGTACGCCCTCTAAACCATATGCTTGAACATAAAAATATAAAAACGCAACCATTTTATGATTTTTGCCCTAATCTACACGTTTAGACGAATTCTACATCCTATATGCAGGCGTTGGACGATAAAAGTGGCTTTTTTTTTTTTTTTAATTCCCTTTGAAAGACTATCTTTTGGCGTGGATGAAAGCATCGGCCAAAGGTCAAAGCATTAGCCTATCTACCATGAATATTCAAAGATCAAAGTACTTCAAAAAAGACAAGTTCTAATCGATATGCACAAAAACAATCTAACTTCATAGCATCAGAAAAGGGGGCTGCTGTGAATCAAGACGCATAGGGTAGGGCAACCTCGTGCGATGTTGACGTGCATAAAGGATCATCGAATCATGCAAAGAAAGCAACAATATGGCTTGATCCAGGGTGTAAAGGGAGAGCATCTAAGCAATAAAGGTGCTCATTGAGCGAGCACGAGATTGAGCGTGGGTGAAATCATGATCTCGCAATCAGAGTGACATGTCCCGAACATGTGGCTGACCATCTCTCCTGCCATCAAATTGGGGGAATTAAGTGCCTTGAGAACTCTTGGGTGCCTGTCTACTTTTGTGAGGAATTCTTAAACAAAACGCAATGCCATACGGTTGACATTATTAGAAACACTGCTTTTGTGGAATTCTCACAATTTTAGAGGATCTCAACCCTTGGAGGATTAGCATCCTCCAAAGTTAAATGGCGAATTTACATATATCTCCCTGTTTTTGCTAGTATTAGGAGTTTAATTTAAGTAGGCTAGTTACTCAGAGCTGGTTAAAGCAGGTTCATTCAAGGCAAGTGCAGGACAAGAAATGTCCAATTTAGGTACTGTAAACAAACCATCCGCCACGCCCTTGAAAATCCACCTGTATGCTGCTTCCGTGAAATGGATACCGTCCCAGCTTGCATACGAGGACGGGTCATCGCATACCCTCGCATTGCAATTGCACGGTACCAAAAAGTTGTAATTGTAGGTTCCTCCTCCTCCACAGCATGCTCTAAGTACTCTGTCATCAAACCCTGTTTCAAAAGGAGTGTCGGATTAACTGCCAATACGACTCATGTGTTGGTTGGTATGCTATTAGCTGGCCAACCATGGATACAGTGAGTTCACAGAAGATATTTGGGTAAGTTAGTTATTGTCTGTCATCAATTTGAAAGACCAAATTAGAAATAAGTAGAAACAAGACTGAAATTTTGAAATAATTCATCGAACGAATTATCACACTTCCTCTGTATGAAAAAAAGTGAGCATTGCTACATCACGGATTGGAAAGTGAGAGCTTCTCTATGCACCAAGAAGATGGAGATGCAACTTACCAAATTTATCTGGTGACTGATAAAAGCGGAGCGCTGCATTGTAGTAATCGACATAGATAATATTTGCTCGGGGATGAAGCTCTTGTAGATGATTGAGCTTCCTCTGGAGCTGCTCATTGTGATATTGAGAGAATTCATTCAACCAATTAAGGCAGCCAGTTGACGAATCATATGCTTCCTTGTCCGAACGCTGGAATTCTGTTAAATAGACGGGCAAGCATCCGATCGGAAAGTTACCCGGCACCAATATTGTCAATGCACCTAAATCAATCAACTCCTGCAACCATATGGCAGGAAAAAAGGGGAAAACATGATGCATCTCAAGGTGATAAGATGAATATGATAAGTTTAAGAACTAAAAGTGGCAAGATAATATGGTCATGTGCGAGGTACTCTTGATGATAAACAAGATTGCTGGATTTTCATCTCATTTACCAGGACATGCTTCGGTGTAAGTAAGCTAGCTGACATTATTGCAATTATAGGTTATAATTTAAGAAGTCATTGGTATTGGAAGTTTATCATGCTAGCACCTATACATTCACTGAAAATAGCATTCACGGCCTATATAATAACATCAAGGACTTAGATAACATTAAGGTAGCTACTAGTTCCCATTCAAGGAGCAATGAATTTACATGGTATATGAGCAGCAAAACCAGGAGAGACACATATATTGAAAAGTTCTTTAGAGATGCAGGTAAAATCACCGATACAAGTTCAGTGGAGCAGGACAAGCTCCATGATTTTCTATCTTTACTTAGCTTAGGATCATTCTCTAGCTTTTCCTACAATGATAGAATTTCTAAAGGCCAGAGAAGGCCCATAAAGAGAATCTTCACTAAGAGCTTATGTCCATTGGCCCTTGTATTGCCATGCTGCATAAAAGTCATTTAGCTTGGGAGTTAAGAAGAGGGATCATACACTGATAGCTGAAACAATCTCCTCAATGACAAGGGGCACAATGCCCTGAATCTCTTCCAGATCTCTTCCCATGAAGAGGTGATAATTGTAGTCGTTGCCACCAATCTCTCCCATGAGAACCAAAGAGTTCTGAAGAAACTGTTTGCAATCTGCCAAGTATGCTAGCACAATTCAAATAAAGAATTTGCACAAACTACTATGCAAGCTGATCTCATTGTATTGACAAACATATAAAACAGCTCATTTGTGCACCTGGGAATTTATCCAACACGTCTGAATACATAAACTTACTAGAGGGCTTGAGATTTTAGTACAGACCCACGTTTGGATCTAGGATTACACTATTTAATTTAACAAGACATTTCTAGTGTTATCGAAGCATCAGCAGGTTGAATACTTGATGCAAGAAGAGAATGCAGAAAAGGTGAAATCCTAGTTTTTCTGTCAAACCATCTGAATTTATCAGGGGATTGATCCCTAAAATTTTATACTTTTTGCAGTTTAAGTCTTGATTTTGGAACTAAATTTTACTCCTCAAACTTTCAATTTCCTGTGATCTTGGGCCTTTAGACTTTCAACTGTGTGATTCTGGTCTCTGACTGCATTGAACTTGGGTCATGAATTGTGCAAGTACCCTGCTGTCCACTTCAATTTTCCACTCTGAAATCATCTCAGGATTCACTTCGGTTATGTCAAGAATCACGATCCAAATCCAATGCAAATGAAGCTAAATGACTACAATTGTACAAATTTCAAGATCAGAAACTGCCGACAAGAATTTCTCCATAAATCAGGACTAACATCGATCCCACACTGATGCCGCATTACCGAAACAATTTTACATACCGATTCGCCAAGTGACATGACTGGTAATACCACGTATCTTTCACTTTTCCAACCTTTAAGGGACTAAAGTGCAAATTTCGGACTTTCTAAGGGCGTCAAAGTATTCTTAGAATTGACAGAATAGGACATACCCGAAGACGTGCTGCATACCGAAGGCAAGAGCTCCTTGAAGAGGCCCAGCTGAACTCCCAGAGAAATATTCGGGAAATCGTTGCCCAACCCCCTCCCTTCGAAGAAGCTCGCGTCGAGCGCCGTCGCTCCGGCCACCGCGAAGTTCACGCCCTTCCCGAAATCCGCCGCGCTCCGTCCGCCGTCGTCGCCGTAGTAGGGAGCCACGAACGGCAGCCCCAGCCGCTCAGCTGCAAGTCGCGACACCAACGGCGCCTGTCAGAACCCGTCAGGAAGTTTCTCAAAGCAACCCACGAAAGATCGCGCCGAACCCAATTTTCCAGCGACGACTTTTTCCGACTTACCGATGAAGTCGATGACCAGGCGGCCGTCGGAGAAGCGGCCGGTGGGGCGGCGGAAGTAGGTCTCGCCGTAGGGGAGGGAGCCGGCGTGGGTGGGGCGGCCTTCGGAGCGGGAGAGGTGGAGCTCGTTCCCGGTGTCGGCGAGCGAGTCGCCGAAGCTGATGATGGAGTCGTAGCATCCGGGGGCCGGGGAGGAGGACGAGATGACCGGAAGCGCGGCGACGGCCACGGCCACGGCGAGGCGTTGCAGGAAGAGGGAAGGCGCTAGGCACGACGCCATTGGAGAGGGAGAGGGAGGGAAATGGAGGTCAATGGCACGGGTGGGCAGTGGGGTTGGTGAAGGGAACTGCCATTGCCATTGCCAGTGCCATGCCCAGTCAAAACGGGGCTGTCGGCTTCCGGCTTGGAAATGCGCATCTTATGTCTTTCTCCACATAATTTTTTCTGGCCGGGTAATGATGACTCATTTATAAATATTATTTATTCATTCTCGCTCTTTTGTTTCATGAAAAAATTTCTGTCGAAAAGTATTTTCTTCAGTTTTTTATTTGGTTTAAATCATTTAAAAAAACTAATCAACATATACTTAAATTTACAAAAATGATATCCTTCTTCAAAAAAAAAAAAAAAAAAAAAAAAAAACATTTTTCTCATACAACGAAACATTAGCTCTAAGAAATGAGAACTAGCTCTTGTGTAGATCCTTGGTGGACAAGTTGTGTTTGGAATCTTAATGCCTTGTTGGTGCTTGACAGTCATGTTTGGATAGTCATCTCCTAGGCTTGAGTCCATGGAGGTTGGGATATATTCCTGAATTGCACTTGGGCTCCCAATTCATATCCATTCTATTAGACATATGTTATACAAATTAAAGAACACCTCCTACAGTCCTACTTTTAAGGGGTGATAACTCTTTCTTTTTTCTCTCTTTTTTCTCCTCAATTAGTTTATTTTATAAATATCCTATCAATAGACAATTGTGTAATTGATTATTCTACTACTTCTTTCTCACATATTTCAAATTTAGACTCAGCTCTTTTTTTGCAAAAAAATATAATTTATTTGGAAATGATAATATTTTCAAGTACTTAACTGAAATTTGAAAATAAACTGAAATATATTTTTCATTGTTTGGTATGGAAAATTTAATTTGATTTTCTTCCATGCACTCCCTCTAATAATTATTTTTATTTTTATTTTTCCTTTCTTTTTTCCATCTATTTTTTATTTTCCTTCTTCTTCTTGTTCGGTTGGTCATCAGCCATGACGACTGCTCACGACTAGCCAAAGGCGAGCTTGATCTTGCGGCTCACACTTGTTGATCGGCGAGCCTTTGGCGAGAGTGAGCTTGAGGCCTTGAGCCTCACTAGATTGGCAAGGTAGAGGCTTGCACTTGTCGATTAGGCTAGTATGAAGCTTGCTTGATTAGTGAGCACAAGAGAGCAGCAAGTTAGAGGCTCAAGTTCACTTGAGGCTGATGAGCTCAAAGCTTGCTTTAGTTGGTCACCAATTGTCGCAGTGGTCAGCAATCGGTCGAGATGGAAGGAAAAAAAGAAAGAAATAAAAGAAATAAAAGAAATAAAAGAGAAAGAAAAGGAATTAAAATTTAAAATTTGTTGAAAAAGAAAAAAAAGAAGAAAAAAAGATAGAAGAGGGGGCTAGTAGGAATGTGAGATAATAGAGAGTGAGTGAGGAAAATATTTTAAAATGTTTTCTCCTATTTTAGAAGACTTTTTTTTTCATTGATGAAAAATGTTTTCCCCAATTAATTCATTTCCCATGCAACAAACGTGAGAAAATTTGAAAAACATTTTTTTGAAAACATTTTCTATGAAATGAACGGAGCTGTAATTGTAAATTTATTTTTTATCTTAAACTACCTTACCAAAAAATTTAAAACTCGAAATACCTTGCCCTTTCCACATTTTTGTGTTATTTATTCATATTGTGTCAATAATCTCTTTTAATTTATTTGCAACCCAAATATTTCATTATAGTCAGTGCTTTTAAAATCTTTTAAATCTCAAAGTTTTTGCTTACAAGCAACGAGTCTATAATTTCGCTAGCATGTAACAAGAAAAGAGCTCTCTTATTGCGTGTGAATAAATTTGTAAAGAATAAAATACCAACAAGTCCCCAATGAAAATCCTCCTTCGCATCTATATCTGCCTAGCCTCGAGTCACGTCTAGACTTGCCATGTCGGGTTCGAGGTCATGAGTTCAGATCTAGCATCATCGGCCTCGAGCAATCCCATGTCCGGGGATCGCCCTAGACTGGGCCATCATTCGCGGTTGTCGTGAGGTCACCCCTGCGCGAGCAAACTTGTCTTCCTGGATAGAGGGCCCAATGGTGGCAGCTTGGTCACGGCTCCGTCGATTGACAGCTCATGGACGACCGGCGAGACGAGGCGACATGGACGAGATGTCGACTGACGATTGACGAGCGGTGGCCGAGGCCTGCTGCCAGTAGAGAGAGAGAGAGAGAGAGAGAGAGAGAGAGCATGAGGTCAGGATTTGGAACCGTGTTATCTTTGTGTAAATTTAACAAAAAAGGAATCTCGTTCTTTTTTCATTTTTTTTCATAATACTTATTTTCGGGCAACCGGGTCGGGGTGATGCAAGACCCGATTCTCGCCATCGTTATCAGAATCGGCCCCGCCCACTACGCATGTCCCCGGCCGGATACTCACTGTGGGCCCCAGCGGCGCCGCTGACCCAAGCTGAGATCGCCGCGTGCAGCGGGCCGGCCCCGATTGGCACTCCCGTGAGGATTGACCAGGCTGATTTGCTCCACTGTCTTAAGAGATTGCCACGTGCAGCGGCCATCTATTATGTGCAATGAAATGGTGGTGGGTGGTTTAGATTTCACATGGCCGCAATTAATATCATGATCGGAGAAAATTTCCTTCGAAAAATCAAGTTAGCCACTCGTGTCAGCGTCGCTAATCATCGACTTCCAATCTATTGATGGCCCTGTTAGTATCGTTGTCGATCGAGTCGCTCTTCCCATTTTTTGATGTGAGAGCCACCACTAGCAACGATGCTAGTAGGAGCGGACGGCAACATAGACAAAATGTGACCACAATCGGGTAAGCTAAAGCGAGTCCCGAAAGATCTTTCCGACAAGAACGACATTAAAGATAAGACATGGACCGGTCTAGCTCCTGTGACCACTAATCATAAGTGATAAAACCCGTCGGAATCTTTGTTTGTGGTCCGATAGACCAAGGAACTCGTCTATCACCCCAATTTCTAGTTTCATGACGTGGGTATTACGTTGATGACCATGACTGATTGATTGAGTAGAATTTCCTCCCAACATGTGATCGAGAAAACGCAGCCTCTTGAAGAAAAAAAAGGAACCCTCCAAAGGATTACTGCAACTGATGAGATCATCATACAGAAAATGATCTACAAACGAGGAAAAAGAAAAGATCTGGCAATCAAAACATATGTGTGGCAAAGCGATGTATGAACTGAAAATTCGCACGAATAAATCAATTAAGTATCAGTCTTCTCAAGCAGAGAACTCGAATGTACGACGACGACAATGACATGGCTCAAGATCATATATATTATGTATCGACAAGGTATATCAACAAGGGATCTGGGAGGTGAACCACTTCATGACCAGAATAGGAGCCTTGATCAGCCCCAGAGCGAACTCGACCACCACCGTGATGCAGAAGCAACACGGGCATATGCACGACAAGGGCAGCCTGCAGATTTCGCCAAGAAAACAAACCAACTCAGAAACGAACAGCTCCAAATTCCCAATTACTGCGAACGCAATCGTGTGATTAAACTCAAATTCATGCGATCAAACGTGCGACATACGAAGTGAATTCAGCCCCAATTCGCTGTACTGTCGTCGGGAAATCTTTTCTCGATTTCCATCCACTGAACAGCGCTAACGGGTCGGCTCTGTCTCTCTCTCTCTCGCGCGCGCACATACAGAAAAAAGCCCTTTTGCCAAAGAGGACTTTCGTCGAACAGTTGCAATGCGTACTTACCCGATGATCCAAATAACGATGCCGACGAGGGACAGGATGAGCGCGAGGAACGCGAAGGGGAGGCCCAGGAGGAACCCGAGAGGCCGGCATTCGCAGCTCTCGTCGTCGCAGCAGCAGCAGCACATGGTGGCCGGGGGGGCCTTCTTCTTTCGCCTTCCGCTCGCGAAATTCGTCTCCCGGGTAGGCGAGATTTCCTGTGCGGGTGCTCGGAGAAACGCTTCGGAAGGCTTTCTTGCTCGTCTTCGTTTATGGGTATCGCTGGGTTTGACGGAGAGAGCGAAAGGGGGGCAAAAGCGAGTGAGGATAGGGAAAAGAAAGCGTTGAAAACTCAGCCGTCCAGTGAAAGGCAAGGCGTCGATTGGTTGGGATGATAAAGACGATGAACGAGACCGGCTACCGAGCGAGCCCTGGCGTCATCCGCCGGATCATGCATTGACCGGTTCGGCACCGCGAAAGAACTTTCCTCGGGGGCTTCAAATCTCAATCTCTCTTACATCATATGCGTGTGCCATGTGAAAGGGTTCCTTTGTTTTTTCTTTTTTGGCGTACAAAGAACTTCAACACGCAACGCTAGCATTAAATTATATGGATATAGGTGTATAGTGGTTGTGAAATTACAATCGAATTTTAAAATTTGTTAAATTTGTGCTATCGAATCCTTCTTGTTAGTGTCGCCCGATTTAGCTAACGGGGAAATGTATTGGGATAATGTGTTCTTCTTTGCCAATTCATTTTCTCTCCTTTGGCGTATGTTGGGGCTCAAATCTTTGCCTTTGCCCGGTTGGAGTACTCATAAACCAATCAAAGTTGTTTAAGCGGTTTCTTGATAAGTCAAACTTTTCATAATAGATAGAGGACAAATTAGCCGCATTAGATACGTAAATTGGGCTAGAGCAAAGAAATTTTGTGGAGCATTTTCATAATAGAAATTACAATCGAGGATTTAGTTAGTGTCAAACTAATGGGAAAATGTTGCAATTCATTTTCTCTCCTTTGGCGTATGTTGGGGCTCGATAGTACTCATAAACCAATCAAAGTCGTTTACGCGGTTTCTTGATAAGTCAAACTTTTCATAATAGGTAGAGGACAAATTAGCCGCATTAGATGCATAAATCGTGCTAAGAGCAAAGAAATTTTGTGGAGCATGCCGTTTTTGATTTTCCATGGCGTCAAACATGGAGTGCACAAAATGAACACTTCAACATGACATTTATTGTATTCAGATAGAGCATGGTAAACAATTAACGTTCTTTGACATCAACATCGGATTTTATATAACTACATCACAAGCCCTGAAAATCGAGATTGTTCCACATGATACATGTGTGAAGGGTTTAGAAATTGAATCATGCACTCGGACTAGCACTTGTACTTCCACAGCCAAATTTATATTCCTTGATCTGTCATCAATTCTGAGAATATTTGTGTTTCTCTTTTTAATCACCCCATGCACCCAAACGCTCCCCCACATGCTTGTTTACTTGCACACTTTCACACGGAGTAGTTGATCTTCTATTCGGAAAAATTGTTCCTTCTTCAAATCATGGATTGGGCTTGGGCCAAGCCTATTATGGGCGGCCCAAGCTCAAAAGCCCAATAGCAAGCTAGTGTTGATGAGGGTAGCTCTAAGTCCTCCTGTGATGTGTAAATAACAGAATAATTGATAAATCTTTTCGACAAAATAAAATAATAAAACACAAAATAAATGTGGAGGTTAAAAAAACAGTAGAAGTTAAAGAAGTTTCAAAGAGGATAAAGTAGTCATGTTTCGCACGTGACAACTTCTAAAATCTTTTTCTATATTGGTAGTATAGATAGATATCGTGATCGATAAAATTAACTCCTAGCAAATCATGCAAAGGAGGTGGTAGTGCTAGATCATTTTTCTTTAATCAGATTAGATAAGAAATAATACAGAAAATAAAATTGTGTAACCTTTTTTCTTTGAATGATTTATGTGTTATAATGGAGAGCATGTGAGCTTTATTGTGTAACTCCTAGCAAATCATGCAAAGGCCAGGCACGAAAGAACTTTCCTCGTGGGCTTCACCTCTCAATCTCTCTAATCATATGCGCGTCCCATGTGAAAGGATTCCTTTGTCTTTTTTGCGTACAAGGAACTCCTACACGGAACGCTAGCATTAAATTATATGAAAATAAGAGTGCAATGGTTGTGAAATTGTAATCAAATTTTAAAATATGTTGAATTTATGCAATTAAATCCGTCGTGTTAGCACTATCCGATTTGTTTATGGAGAAATGCACTGGAATAATGTGTCCTTTTTGTCGATTTGCTCTCTCTCCTTGGGCATGTGTTAGGGCTCACATCTTTGCCTTTGGCCAGTCGCAATACCCTATAGGCTTATAAATCTCCATTCAAAGTCATTTGAGTGGCTTTCTTAATAAGTCAAACCTTTCGCATTAGATTAAGGACATAGTAGCCACATTAGATACACTAATGGTGCAAGAGCAAAGAAAATTTGTGGCGCATGCCGTCTTTGATTTTCCATGATGTCAAACATGGAGTGCACAAAAAGAACACTTCAACATGGCATTTATTGGTACCGACCAAAAAGAAAAAAAACATGGCATTTATCGGACAGAAACAGAGCATGGGAGACAATCAATGTGCTTTGACACCAACATTGGATTTTACATAATTATATCACAAGCCCCAAGAGACAGATTGCTCCATGTGTGTGAATGGTTCAGAAATTGAATAATGCACTCGGACTAACACTTGTACTTCCACAGCCAAATATACTCCTCGATCTCCTGTAAATTCTGAGATTTTTTGTGTTTCTCTTTACAATCACCCCATGTGCCCAAATGCTCTCCCACATGCTTGTTACTTGCACACTTTTCACGAGGAGAAGTTGATCTTCTTCAGAAAAAAACACTTCCTTCTTCAAAGCTCGTGGATTGGGCTTGGGCCCAGCCTATCATGGGCGGCCCGAGCTCAAAAACCCAATAGCAAGCTAGTATTGATGAGGGTAACTCTTGGCAAAAGAAATCCTTCCATGATGTTTAAATAACTGAATAACTGATAAGTCTTTTTGACAATATAAAATAATAAAACACAAAGTAAAATGTGGAGGTTAAAAAGACAGTAGAAGTAAAAGAAGTTGCAATGAGGATGAAGTAGTCATGTTTCGCAAATGACCACTTCTAAATCTTTTCCTTTATTCGTAGTATAGATAGATATCGAGATTGATGAAATTAACTCCCGGCAAATCATGCAAAGGAGGTAGTAGTGCTAGATCCTCTTTCCTTAATCAGATTAGATAGGAAATAATACAGAAAATAAAATTGCGTAACTTTTTTTTTTTTTTAATGATTTATGTGTTATATGGAGAGCACGTAAGCTTTATTAGATGACTATTTAAGCTAACAAGACAATCATGATATCAATTATGGTCAATTGGGTTATGCACAATCAAGGAAGATATAGGCACAATTCCAAAAAAATGGAGAATTAAGAAAAATATCCTAATTATCTCTAATAAGATCATAAGGATATTGTGCAATTGGAATTCATTTTATAGAGATGGAAAAAGAATGAGGGGAACAATAAAAGCATGCATTCTACAATAGGAATTTATTTTTACATTGCAGTAGACTCACAACCCAAGTGACGCGCGTGAAAGTGTAATTCGATGGTTATGCTTAAAAAGAAAGTGATAGAAGCTGAGTGGCCGATGGCTATAAGGGATACAATAATGCAAGAATGGTTTGGGTGGAAGTAACTGCCTGCAAGCAGAAAAACTGCCTTGTCAAATGCGTAAATCGCCAAAAGGCATGCGGCCCTATTAGTAAAGGATTGGGGGCTGGGGCTGGGGTTGGGGCTGGGGCTGGGGAGTACTAGATTCAGGATTTGATCAAAATAAAATAAGCATAATTGACCATTTAGGCTTTGTTATTATAAGAACCACACAAACCTTCATGGTCTTAGAGTAATTATCGTCTTAGAGTAATTATCAAAATGTATAAAATTCTCCACTATTACATAAAGTTATATTTCGTTGGTCCTAATCTCGAAATTTGTGACATCTTGAATTTTTAGAATTTGTTTTTGATTAAATAAATTGGACCTTTCATCAACGCACCAATAGTGTTATTTTCTGAGCTAATCACTTACGAGATAACTAAACTATATGGGGAAGCAATTAAGGAATCTAAATGCAATGGACTTAAGAATTTGACCACGAATTGACTACTCAACGATGTTGGTCTACAAGGGTCGTTACGGCACTGTCGAAATCGATTAGAGACCGGATATAAATCAACTTGATTGAGATATATGATCAGAGTGTAGGTGATTCCACCTAATTGCAAAATACTCGTCGATTGGCACTAGACCGATTTTTCTATCGATTTGGTACTAGATGTCCATATTTGAAACTTCGAGATTTTCATGACAATCGAGAGTCTCTAATGAGTCGAAGATGTACAATATGACTCGAAATAAATTGATCACGAGTCAATTACCAAAATTTCCTAAAAACTACCCGGTAGACTAGGTCACGCTAAAATTGAGACAGATTGAAATTAACCGCGAATTTGAACCCGATTTCAGAAATTGAAAATTCTGTTGTGTCACAATCTATTTTAGGAACATCGACTCATCCTCCGAATAATTTTCGGAGATTCCAAGATTTTTACGGAAAATCGTTTCGGACGTCGCGGAAAATTAACAGAAATTCATATGGATCAAATTAAGGGAAATTTGGACTTCCAAGTCGAGTCTTTGAATGTCGGGGAATTACAGAAAATTGTTTGAGATATTTATTTGTCGAAATTAGACGTCAATTTGGGAAATTGTTGGAGAAGTTGAAGCTCAAATGGATGAAATTCGGAACCATGGAAGGGGTGCAATTTTTGCATCAAAATTTGGTTTAATTAGTGGAATTTTGGGCAAGAAAGTATTAGGGGGCATTGTGATATAGCTTTAGGGGAGACCATGCATTTATGTTTAAGGATAAGCTTGTGGACTTCTTGCCCATCTCTCTCTCTCATCCAGCCTTCTCGGGCAAGCTTCGCTCGCCGACCTCCCCCTCCGCAACTCCTTTTTCATTTTTCCTTTCCTTCTGTTTTTTTTTTTTTGGATAAGGACCTTTCCCTCTGTTTAACTTCGTTCATTTTTCCTTCTTTTATTTCCACCGAAGACTGCTGCCTCCCACTTTGAATCAACGCCTGCACCTCGACTCACGTTTGTCTTCTCCACCGTCAGCCTGCTCCGCCGCCAGCCCTTGTTTCCCTCGACTTCTTCGTGCGTCACCCGTCCAAGTCAACACACCTCCCCCAAGAAGTCTCCATTGTTGACTCCTCCAGCATCATCATCCGTAGCCCATCACCCCATTTCCTCTCCATTTCACTGCCACGTTTGGTCAGCAAACAGGCGAAACTCTCCACCAAATTTGACCGCAATCTCCACACTTCCGAAGCCAGCTGCACGCCAGCGAAACCCAAGCGAAGCAGCATCACCGTCAACCGAAGCAACGGCAACCCAGCGAGC
Source organism: Eucalyptus lansdowneana (assembly GCA_017140395.1). NCBI lineage: Eukaryota > Viridiplantae > Streptophyta > Magnoliopsida > Myrtales > Myrtaceae > Eucalyptus > Eucalyptus lansdowneana. Next base: position 57,008,959 of record CM029487.1, read on the forward strand.
TTCACGTCCCACTGAAGCAGTCCACGATTCCACCGAAAATTCCTGCAACAGCTTTCACGGCCCAGCAGCTCCATCCAGCGTTTTGGGCCCGGTTCAGCAGCCCACAAAATTGTCTTCTTCAGCCCACACGAATTTGACGAGCCCATCTTCAGCAACTTGGCTGAATCAACCTAGTTTTGAAGCCCACAGTTCAGCCCACCTTGAGGCCCACTTGAAGTCAGCCCATCTCAGCCCAAGTCCAGACCAAGCCAAGCATTTTTCTGTGGGCTTGCAAGGCTTTTGGGCCTGGTCCGTGTGCCGTCGATGTTGTCGAAAATTCGGAGTTCGGCCGCCGTCGCGTCGTCGTCATTGAGAACCGGTCTTCACTTTTAACAAGTGAGTTTTGCTCACTAATCCTCACTTAGTAGGATAATGATTCTTAGTGGTTGATTATATTTAATTAAGTGCAATTATGTGGATATATTAGATTAAAGTAATTAAATTAGAAACTTATTGATGCATGTTAGACAAATGGTTAGTGTAATTAGTAAGGAAATAGGTTATAGTATTTATTGAACAAACCTTGGAATTTTTCTAGATTCGTTTCGACTTCCAATAAAGCATTATGGGCCTAAATTGGATTTATTACATTTATTTAATATTTTCCGTAATTAATTAATTAATTAATTAATTTCTGAAAAATTAGGTGAGATAGCCAACGACCGAAATTTTATGCTGATTATTGTGGTGCAATCCATTTATTTATTTGAACATTGATTTGTGCTGAATTGAATTAATTATGATTTTAGGATTTTATTCCTAAATTAATTAATTTTGGTAATTAATGGGAAAATTACTAGGCGTCGGTTTACAATGCCAAAAATATGTAATGGGCTATTGAAACTGGTGGGTTGTTCAAAAAGTGAAATTATAATAGTTTGGTGAAGGCTAACCATGTACCCATATACGACTATTTTTTATCGGGAATGATAAAAAAATGGAATCAATTGTATGATTGGGATGGTATACTATATCAATATACAGGTGATATGTCAGCTTAGATAGAGAGCAGTATATCGGTATACTATATCAACCTACGGGCTCTGATATGGCAACTTAGTAGAGAGCATTATACCTTATCAACTTAGCAGAGAGCAAGGTCGGTATACTATATCAGCTTAGGGGTGATATGATAGCTTAGCAGAGAGCAGTATACCTTATTAGCTTAGATTGAGTATTGTTAGTATAAGGGCGATATGATAGCTTAGCAGAGAGCAGTATGCTCGATCATCTCAGAAGTGAGCTATACTATCTATTTATCAGCTTAGCAGTGAGCAATCTTGATATGAATGAACTTCTAGATAGTATGAGATGACATGTAATCGACTAAGTCGATTGATCGATGATTCGATCTGATTGATGTGATGTGATGTGATCGTGTATATTTGATATATATACATATTGACCTGTAGGAAGAAACTGAGACTAAGGTAAATCCCATGATCCGTGTTGTGCTTAGGCAACCCCTAGAGTGTATTAACTTCCTAATCGGATCTTAGAGGTAGAACTTATTGAGACGTAATCTCATTCCCCGATTAAGGGACAACATTTCAGGTCCCTAGATGCAGCAGACTTGGATTTTGAAGATGTCGAAAGTTTGGTGCAGTTTGCTGAAGGCTCCAATTAGAGTGTGGAGGATGATGAGGAGAAGGACGAGGATCCATAGTTTGTGGAACCCCCATCCCTTGCTTGTAGACCTTGTTCCTGAACTTGTTTAAGTTGAATCTGACTTAGTAGTCCGCCTCATATATATGTGAACTGGTTTGCAATGTATATAAGTATAGTTGTTTTTGAAAGTTCGGAATTTGAAATCCTACTTTCCTATCCCATTGCTTTATTGTCTGGGATTTTATATGTTTCCGTATGCGTATTAAAATGAAAGGGTTGGCGATGTGTTCTAGGATGTCACTATTTAATCAACCAAGGTGAGGGATGGGTGTGTGTCCGAGATCGGGCGTGACAAAATTCTTGTCTAAGTTCGAATCAATCATTTGAGTCCAATCAAAACTTTTGATTTTTTTTTGATTTTTTTAAATAAGGTCAAATTCAATGGGCTTCACATGATTATTGATTGTGATTGATCTAGTCCTATTGACCAAGATCTAGAAAAGACTTTACTTGTCAACCCAGCCTCACCCTTCAAAGCAATTGAGTGATCTCAAAGTTTGTGACAATTCTTCTATCTCACAATAGTTCAGATATTGCATAACCCTATGGGAAAACAATAGACCTAAGTTTGTGTGAAGTCTAAAGGATATCCCTCCATGATCTCTTTTTCTGTTAAAGCTTTGCTTTCTCCCCCTTTTCATTGTTTTCTTTCTCTATCAGACTTAATTAATGACTCGACCTGATTACATAGCCTATGGAAAGCTGTAGGTTCAAAAGTCAGACTCGGGTGGTGCTCCTCACTGTTTAGCCAACGTAGCCTCGCCAACACCTTCATTCAATAGAAAGAATCATAGAAGTTTCTCTGCGTAGGTTTTACTTTCAGCCGAGCAAGAATAATTTGAAGAATGCTAGATCGCGCGAAGCTCGACGCAATGACATTGTTGTTCACAACTTGTAGACAGGATGAATTTCATATTAGTGAAGTCTACAAAACATGGAAGAGGACAATGAGCGTACACCTGATGTATGTGAAATTTTTTTCCCATCATCTAGGGTCCAGCGATCTCGTTTAATCATCCAGAAGTGGCTTTATTTCCGTATGCTTCAATGAAACTTAATTGTCTTGCATTTACTGATCTTTTTAGAGAATGAAGCGATATATTGCCACTTGTATTGATGACCAAATTCTTGTCATCGGATGTATAGTAATATTGATTCTGTCAATAATAAAACATCGAGATAACATAATATCATGTGAAGATGCATCTGTTGTGAAATGATGATTTGTATAGTAGATAATGTGGACGTGAGTGGGACAATATCATGGTAGTTTTGCTCCCGCATCCTTAATTTACAAAGAAAGTCCTAAACCTATTGTACTTATGTCAATTCAATACTAAACCTTTCAATTAGACTAATTGAGCCATTGACCTTTAGATAATTTGTTAATGTAGGGCACGTATAACAAAAATTTCTAGAACATAAATCAATTTTTGGCCAGAACATGATTTTAATTGATTTATAAATTTCTATTCCCTAGGTGAGTTTTTGAGGAAAGAAACGCATATGATAACAACTTAAAATTCATGTTTCTAGAATATAAATTCGTTTGATGACAAAATTAAATTTCTATTTCTAGAGGGGGCGAGGTGATGGCAGTTGGTGGTGAGTTGGCAATAGGTGTCCGATGTCCCACGCGATGATTGAGCGATGTGACGAGAGTGAACGATAAGAAGAGTTTTCATTTATCACTTTTATTCTAGAAATAAAGCTAAAAATTTTAATTTTTGATTTTTGCTCCAAATTTATTTTTGGAATAAAAATTCATTCCATAAATAGAAAAATGCAATTCATTACCAAATGGATTTCTATTTCAAACCTGTTATGGGGAACAGACAAAACAAAAAAAATAGAGAAATATGAATTTTGTCATGCATGCTTGTAGTTATGCAACCAATTTTGACAAAAAATCACTAACATGAATTATAGTTATCTTACATGGCATGATTGACATAAGACAGCCATCACTAGTGTTAATAATTTTTACATTTTTTTTCCTTTGCTTTTCCCTTTTCTTTTTGCAAACGTCCATTGAATAGAAGTGATGGCTAGGAAGGCTTGTGAGGGTGGCTAGATCTAGTGAGGGGGCACTCACCAGTGCTTGCCTCCCCCAAGCGAGGCCCAACAAGCAAGCTAAGGTGGCCTCATCAGGCCTTGCCCTTGCTACATCTAGCAAGGAGGCCCTCAACGGCAGCATCCCTTGCTTGACAAAAAGAGAAGGAAAGGAAAAGAAAGAAAGAAAAAAGGCAAATAATAAAAAATTCAAAAAAATTAAATTTTTTTGAATTATTATTTATGTCAATGTTAGTTATGTCACATAGACAGTCAATGTTCACATCAGCTATTTTAGGTTGAAATTGACTCGATGGATTATATTTAGTAAATTGTCAAAACATTTATGACTTAATTGACCAAATTAAAAGGTATAAGATTGAATTAGTACAAGTGCAATAGGTTTAGGGCTTTCTTGATAATGTTTTTCCAATACCTTGTGAACATGCACCTAGTATGAAATGAAGATTAGTATAATCGATAATGTGGATGGGAGTGGGACACTACCATGGTAGTTCCGTCCATTTATAATCATTTTCATTTGACTGACAAAATAGAATAACCCCTAGCAAATTTCTTTTTGGCTGACACATCACAACATGTGCATGCGGAGTTTTGACGTCCCCACATCTTCGATTTACGGATTGAGATCCTGTAAAATTAGAAAAAGTTTGCATTTGAATGTTGCTAGTTGAGAGATTGACACCTCATCATTAGGCTGGTTAGACGGCTTAAATTCATTCCCTATCTTTCTTTCCTTTTTCCCTTCCCTCTTTTCCATTTTTGCGCCCCTCTCTTTTCTGACCCATGATCAAAGTTTGCCCAGAAAACAAACAAACAGAGAACACAGAAGCAACTACGATCCATGTCCCGTGACACGCCTCCGTCGGAGGCTCGCTCCACATTTGTCCAAGCCCCCTACCACAAGATTAGATTTCTCAGGCTGTGAGCCCCTACTCTTGCCACCATCAGATGAGGCAATATCTAAAGTCATGAATGGGTTTAAAATAGTGAAACCCAAAATACTATATATGTTAAGTGGGTTCATAACTTATTAAGAACTAGCTCTTCTTTATGACTTTCTCTTATTTTCATTCGATCTTATGCTCGCTTATTTTATGCTCTCATCTCAATTTAGATATGAGTATTCCTAGATTGAGCTAAATATAGAAGTGTTTTACCTTATGAATCGGATTACTAATATGGATTGGATCAGGTATGTGTATGAGTATTGTTCAAGTTGAATCGGATATGGGTGGCTATGTTTATATTGTATGAACATGGATTGAAACAGGTTAAAATAGGTCGGATTTGGGTCAAGCCAAACCCAAATCTGACCTAAGTCACCCGTTTAATGGGTTTCATCACGAGTCAAGATCCGAAAGATGGCAAGATACCACAAGACAAGTGGTGTGATGGTAGTGGTGTGGTGGAGGGGTGGTCAGAGAGAGAGGTGAGGAAATACTAGGGCTTGGGTCGGAGCTTTTTTGGTTAAGTTCAATGAAGAAATCGACGCAATTTGATGATATCAAATGGAAAAACCTTTTATATTGACTTTAGAGGATGCTAAAGTCTCCTTTAACCCTTTTGTAGGTCGTGCGTTATGATTTATTTAACTAAGCACGCAGCGAACAATAATTTCCAACTGACAATCAAGCTAATTTAATTTTGTTTTACTCTGAAAAAAATGTTTTGTCTTGACACGGGTGACGCCTACATTCTTTTGGCTCAACACATGCACTTAGTGCAATTACTACGTGTGCCGTCTGGTTGCTCAATGGTACCTCCCTTCTGCCTGATCTGTCGAAGCCCAATGCTCTTGGAAAGAGCTTTCCATTTGGCTTATAAATGTTCAGTCGGTCGGCAGTATTTTGATTTCATGCCGACACATTCATCTCTTTTATACGTCACTTTCCGCTTTTTCCTACGTCAAACCAGAAATGAGCCACCTGAAGCTTCCTAAGTTTGGTCATCATGGAAGATAATTGCTAACAAAAAAGATATTGCTTTTCCGACGTATTCAGTGTTGTCCTTGTCGGGGATAGCGTTTTCTTTGAGAGCGTAACAGTCATCATAGAATCTAAGTAGAGAAGAAGCAAATCCCACTGTATATCCAATGCATCTATGTAACGCTCTCCCTCACAAATAATTTGATATAATACTAGAAATGATTAACTTAAATGCTGAAATATTATCTGACATTGCTTGATCAATGGATTTGATTAGGCTTTATTCTTGTGGTTTCTTTCCACTTAATAATTTATGTATTTGGGTTGGACTTGTTAACTTTGTATTAGAACCAAGCCTTGGAGTCCTTCATGCCTCAAGTTTATATTATGCACGCGTTGCTCTATGTTCTCCGATTCACATGCTTTCTTCCATGGTAGCCGGTTTCGGTCTCAATTTCCAAATAAGGAGATGTTGCAGTACTAATCTGTCATCACTTGAACACCGGAATTGACTAGGCTTTGTTTACATGTAGTGTAAGGGCTAATCTCTAGCCCCACTTGTCAATAATATTGTCTGCTTTGAGCTGAAACTTGTATGGTTTTGTTCTTTTGGTTTTCACCCAGAAAAGGCTTTATTGGTAGTTAAGATCGGTGCTACTTTTTATATAGCACATCATTTCACTATACCTATGCGATGTGAAATTTGGTTCATTCCATCCTAGAATAGGGACTACACATTGTCCAGGCCCTCTTTAGACTACACATTGTCCAGGCCCTCTCTAGCCCTAGCGATCACTCCTACTCTCATCGAACCGGATTATTACATGCTCATTAGCTTCCGTGTGGTTCATCCCCGAACCTCACATTTTTGGTTGGGTTATTGGCTTTGATACCATTGTAAGGGCTGACCTTTGACCCCACTTGCCATCGATATTATTTGCTTTGGGTTGGAACCCGTATTTTTTTGTTCTTTTGGGTTTCGCCCATAAAAGGATAGTAGTTAAGACTTGTGCTACTCCTTATGTAGCACATCATCTTACCATTTCTAGATAATGTGGGATTCAATTCATTCTTGCTCCTATACCATCCTAGAGTTGGAGTTGTGCCTTGTCCAGGTCCTCTTTGGCCTTGATGATCACTCCTGCCCTTATTGGACCGATTAGTTACAGGCCCACCAGCTTACATGTGGTTCATCCCTGAACCTCACATTTCCAACTGGGTTATTGGCTCCAATACCATTGTAAGGGCTGACCTCTAGCCCCACTTGTCAATGATATTGTATGCTTTGGGCCAGAAATTACATGGTTTTGTTTTTCTGGGTTATGCTCATAAAAAAGGCTTTGTTAGTAGTTAAAAATGGTGTGCTACTCTTTATATAGTACATCACCTCACCATGGTTATGCGACATGAGATTTGGTTCATTCCTACCCTCATGCCATCTTAGATATGGAGGAACACCTTGCCTAGGCCCTTTCTAGCCATGACAATCACTCTTGCCCTCGTCAGATCATGTCACTACATATAGTGTCTAATGGATGTAAGGATTTTAGTTCATTATCAATACTTTAATACAATGTCAAAAAACCATATGTCATTAAAACTTAAACCTATGCAAATAGATTTTTTTTTTTCATAATCCAGGGTGCAATCATAGAGGTAGTGCATTAAATCAGTTAAACTTTGCATTGCAACACATCTTAGAATCAAGGTTATTGTTTTTCTCGATTTATGTCTAAAAAGTCCAGGGGCCCAATAGTGTCATTGGGCACCATCGAGTCTTGTGACCTTGTAAGGGGGCTCTCATAAAATAAAATAAAATAAAAATTATAGAGCTCTCAACTATCTTGGAGGCTTGCTTGAATACTTTACAAGTCTTATGAATTAGTTTGGTTTAAACCTTTGATTTAGACACAAAGCATTCTAAAAACCATGTAATCTGGTTAAGTTCAGTCCTTTGACCTATTCTAGTGGTCTTGACATCAACCATGCCAACCATGGAGAGGAGATGGACAAGGACAAAATTTGGCAGTTGTTTGGATGAAACTGTTGTTGTAGTTGGTTCATCAATCCTGCTAAGATATTTTTCATTGTGGCGAATGTATCACAATGATAAAACTTCGTCGCAAATAGGCAATTAGGACGAAGAAAATGGGCCAATCCTGCAAAATTTCATCCTCGTAGCCAAGTTTTTGTTTATTTATTTATTTATTTATTATTGTAATGATTGCAATCTTTTTACTCACTATTAAATATAGGGGGCGGTGCGTGTTGGTCAGATCCAACCACGCCGCCAACTCATGTCTGTCACTTGATTGGCCCTCGTAAGCATGCTGAACTGTGGAGCAAATCATATACACCCTATGCATATGTACCTTTTCAAATTTCCCTATCGGAATAAAATAAGGGATGGATTACAGTCAAATTCCTAAAACTCATAACAAAAATACGATCAAGTTCTAAATATTTTCAATTTAATTTCCAAACTTATCAAAAAAATACAATCAAATACTTATGCAACAAAATGTTTAATTTGAGTGATTGAAAAGATTACCATAAGTTTTTAAAAATATTTTGAATAGATGTGTTATTGATTGACAACGTCCATATGGAGGAAAATAACCAAAAATAGAAAGATAAAGAAGGGAACAAATAGCACCGATAGATTAATTGGAATGAAGTGGCAGTCCTGAGGTGATCAATTTTATTTTGGGTTGGTTTCCGCCCTGAAATTTGGAATCTGATTACAAAAGATTGGCTCCTAATTTGTAGGATTAGGAATCGACCTTGATCCTTGGACTGACATTTTTTGTTGTTGGGTTTCTTCTATTTGGAGAACTATTTTGACAAAGGCATCATCTATTCCTGTGATCAAATCAAGTTGCATAGGGAACTCATAGTGATCGTTGATCTAAAAAGTTCAGGCTTGAAGATCCTCATTGACAAGGATAAAACTATGTCTACATAAACTGAAAAGTATTGGCAAGACATGCAATTAAGAAATTGGAATTAAGCAAGAGTGAGTCATATTAATTTCCCAAAAGAAATCCAGACAACACTCAAGCACATAAAAAACTAGCCAGTGCTTCTGCAAGTTACGTAGGAATCAACTAATATAGGTGTACCCCTCCCAGTTTTGCAGAAGTTGAACAACTTGCAGCAGTAAAAGGCCACCAGCGCCATAAATCATGAACAACTCAACGTCAAAACCCAACTATGATATCACATTAGAAAATGACATAGTAAAATTCAGAAAGACAATAAAAAAGCAAGAGCATTGTCTCATGCTTCCTAGGACGCCATTCGCATATAGAAGAAGGTGGCATTTGTCTTGTTGGATCGATCCAGTACTCATTACTTCAATGATGTTGCGGATCAGGACCTCTGGGACTTGCCCTCGAAAGCTCAAAATTTCTTCCTTGCATGTTATCTCCCTTTCCATAGTCTTCACCTAATGCTCGAACCACCATCCTAGTTGTCTTCCCTCTGTTCACGATATGGGAAACTCGTGCACGGGAGCTTGGAAGCGGAAGCAATATCAGCATTAGGCACAGATAAATCTTGAACACGCCCATCGCCATTTTTATTTCCTTCGAAGGTAGCAGAAAAGGTCTCGGGTTGATGGAGAATCAGAATAGGGACATCCTATATATAGTGCTTAAGGATGATTGCCTTTTCATTTTTATAATGGTCAAGTAGACACGCGAAAGGTGCTGGATGACCAGTTCAGTCACTTGTTGTCCATTTTGTTCTAGGAACTAAAATCATTGGATTGGACATTGCTTTGTTTGTAGATTTCCCACCATGCTGAAGTTACATTCGTGTATCGTGCAGTATTGAGCAAAACAGCATGAGATTTCTTACCTATATATGGTGGGAGGAAAAATTGTCCAAGAAATCCTAAACCTATTGCACTTTTACCAATTCAATAATAAATATTTTAACTTTGCCAATTCAATTATAAACATTTTCACTTCTTACCAATTGAGTCCAACTAGCCAATTTTGGCTAGAAAATGCTGATGCGGATGCCAACGATGCTATGTAAGACCGTTGGCGTTGATGTGGACAATTTTTAATAATATTTTAATTTTTTTTTGAATTTTTAGTATTTTTTTTTCTTTTTGGCTTTTTTCTTTGCCTTTTCTTGTGGCCGGCCGGCCATAGCCAGCCAGCTAGCCTCGCTTGCCACAGGGGAGACCAAGTTGGGCGAGGGCGAGCCCCGGTGAGGGAGCCTTCGCTTAGGCGTGGCCCGGGATGGGTCGCCTAGGCGAGGCTAACCCTTGCCTAGGTGAGGCAAGGTTGACTTGTGCCCAAGCCAAGGTGACCTCGCCAGATCCAGTCTAGGCGAGGCCGACACTCGCTTGGGCAAGGGTGAGGGCTCCCCTCGCTAGATGTGGTGAGGCCGGCCCTCGCCCAAGCCAAGGTGGCCTCACGCGGTGTTGTTGTCGCTCGGCCGATGCTTGGCAAAGCTGCCCTAGCCTGGGTGTAGGTTGGCCTTGCCTAAGCAACCCTTCCCGGGCCGCGCTTGGGCGAAGGCTCCCCTTGCTAGGGCTTGCCCTTGCCCGGTGGGGCCTCGCCTGTGGTAGGCGAGGCTAGCTAGCTGGCTATGGCAGGTGGCCGGCTACCAGAAAAGGCAAAGAAGAAAGCCAAAAAGAAAAGAAAGAAAAGAAAGAAAGAAAGAAAAGAGAAAAATAATAAAAATAATAAAAATATGAAGATATTATTAAAAATTGTCCACATCGGTGCCGACGGTCCTACGTGGTATTGCCAACATCCACATCAGCATTTTCCAGCTAAAATTGGCCGAATAAACTCAATTAACAAAAAATGAAAATGTTTAGGACTAAAATGACAAAATTAAAAGGTTTAGGACTGAATTGACAAAAGTGCAATTGGTTTAGGACTTTTTGGACAATTTTTCCTATGGCGGGAAGCTTTGTTGCTCGCTCTCTCTTTTATGGGGTAAAGAACTGTTTGCAATTAATGACTACCGGTTTATGCGCCAAAAAAAAAAAAAAAAAATTCAAATTGATAAACAGTGGGTTTAGTTGGTTAATTGAGTTTGGTTGTTGTGATCAGCATGATAGCTACATGATATGGTTATCAACTATTACAAAACCAATCTGTTGATGACCACAATGTGTGGCTCTCGACAACCATACAGTTCAATTATTGATAAGCGTTGGAGTGCGATTGATTGAGGAAGACTGGTCAATTAAAGTCTTAAAGCCATTAGATGATTGACATGAATATCGAAATCTATGAAGAAGAATCATCGACAACTATACGGAATCGACATCAACAAATAGCCCAAAGGTGTTCAATAAAGTTCATTGATGAAGCTTGCAAAGAATTCGTTATCCTAAAATCTGGGTAAGTGTTGGAAGCATGAGGTGGATACCAACTGAAGGCAAAGGTACCAAGCAATAGTTGAGTGCCCTATGACCTTGGATGCTATAACTATTTGTGTATGAGACCGGCGTGCGAATAGGAGGTATGGAAACTTGGGAGTGCAATTGTAATATGTTGACATCTGAATTTTGGTAACTTATTTAGTTATTTATTGCATAGAAAATTAATAATTGAGCGCGACCCCAAAGAAATAAATTTTTAACTTGCATTGGCAATAAGTCCATTTAAATTGTAGTGAAGCTTTAAGTATAATTGAATTATCTACTAAGCCTCCAGAAGTGCAAAATTGGGACGAGCTCAAAGTTCCTTTAAAGCAGCTGAATATACATGTGCCTGGCAAACCAAATATCTCAAATTAGGAAATATTGATTTATTGAAGCAAATTTGGGGGTAATTAAGCTTTATAGTGTCGAATTTTGATCATAGGGAAATAAGAAAGGGTGTATACTCTAATAAGAAAGATCACATAACCTAAAATAGGAAGTAAAGATATCCTCGATATTTGCAAGACAACCCTAAGCTTGACCCTACATAAACCCATTAGAGATGGTTCACAATCAGAGGTTGACAATACACAATAGAAAAGAAAAATCACACAAGAGAGCACAAAAAAACATACACACATGAGTTCTCTCTCCCGCAATTCCCCATAAAAATTTCAACGCGTAGTTTCACGATATCGACGAACGCACATTTCAACCGTTGGATCGCTCTCAAATTTTGTGGAGAGTATGCTAAATCATTATTCTTGAGTTATCTGGTATAGATGATGAAAAAGACATTTTAAAATATGTCTTTGAAGGAGAAAATCAGATTGGTCGGATTGCTAGAGAGTCCAATTTGCGGTTGCATGTAAGCAGCGAGTATGCATCTGTTCTAAGTTGAACTTGTATCCGATATTGGATGTGGTGTATACTTAATCTCGTGGGCTTAGATATTGCATGCCATTATTTTAGATAATATTTTTATTATTAAAAATAAAAAAAAAGTAAAACATTTAGGATAGATTACATGCCATTAAGTTTCCTAAATTAAAATTGCTTATCTTAGGAACCATGTACTGATTAGGAAATTACCTAATTTAAATTAGGATGTAATATAAATCATTTCCTGATATAAATTAGGTTATTATATACTTTATTTAGTTTCCTAATTTAACTTTCAAAGGAAAACTCAAAGATATCTCATCTCATGCATTGCATATATTTTTTTTTTAAAATTTAATTATTCATAAAGAGAAGATTTTAAAATAAAGAGTTAGCGCTGCATCAATAGGTCACTATTCTTAGCACTTCATCAATAGGTCACTATTCTTTTCATCAATAACTATTCTTTTCAATAAAGGTCAATTAGGTCACGATAGGTGTCCTAGAATTTAGTTTTTATATTTATTAAAAAGAAAACACATAAATAATTAATCATACTTAGTTTAATTAATAGGATTGATTTTTCATTGATCATAGACATAATATTAAAATTAAATCATTTCATGTTAAACAAGAAAAACCCAAAAAGAATTGATTGGCATTGCATAATCATATTTGGAAATCATATCTAAGTCATGAATACATTAAATGGTTGCTTGGTCTCTAGTCTACATCTTGCAGAACATTTATTTGAAGATTTACTCAGTGCATGAAGGTTTTTTTCTGTCTCCTCAAACAATTAATTTATCTCTTAAGTTAAATTATTAGTTGCACACCTGCATGATCATGTCTTTTATATTAATTATTTAGGCTTAAAATTGTGGTTATCTATGATGGGAGTATTAACCACATCTCAATATATCAGGTGACACAATATTTGAGTTCATGAGTCTAGATCCTAAAGATGGTGAAATATCGCGACAAAAGTGGGGCGACGGCAGTGGTGTGGTGGAGGGGAGGTGAAAGCAAGAGAGAGGTGTGGGAAAATACTAGGGCTTGGGTCAGAATTTTTTTTTGATGAAGTTCAATAAAGAAATATGGGCAATATGATCATCTCAAATGATAAAAGTTATTATCCTGACTTTGGCGGTCGTGCTTTGTGATTTGCTTAACTAAGCACGCAGCAAACAAAAATTCCCCAAATGGCGCTCAAGCTAATTTAATCATGTTTTACTTAAAAAAAAAGATATGGTCTTGACACGCGTAACGCCTATATTCTTTTGGCTCAACATATGCGCTTAGTTCGGTTTGAAAGAGACGAAAAAAATATACACTTAGTGCAATTACTACGTGTGCTTTCTGGTTGCTCAAAAGGAGCCCCCCTTTTTGGCTGATCTGTCGAAGCCCAATGGTTTTGGAAAGATCTTTCAATCAGTAGTATTTTGATTACATGCCGACACATTCATCTATTTTATCCGTTGCTTTGGGCTTTTTTCCTTACGCCAAACCAGAAATGAGCTACCCGAAGCTTCTTTAAGTTTGGTCATCGTGTAAGATCAATGCTGACAAAAGAGTTTGTGTTCGATGTTGCAGGTCAAAGGATAATAAACGACACAGTTCACTCAACTCAACAGGCCAACGAGATATCTGGTTAAAAGTTTCGAACCAAGTTAGATAAGAACGCATATTAGCCGCCTTTTCCAACGTATTTAAAATTGTCCTTTTTGGGGATACCGTTTTCTTTGAAAGTGTAAAAGTTGTCACTGAATCTAAGTAGAGAAAGGCAAATCCCACCGTATATGCAATGTATCTGTAGCTCTCCCTCTCATATTATTTGACATAATACTTGAGATGCTTGAGTTAAATTACTGAAGTATTATCTCACATTGCTTCACTGATGGATTTGATGAGGCTTTATTTTTGTGGTTTCTCTACACCAAATAACTTGTGTATTTGGGTTGGTCTTGTTAAAGTGGCGTCAGAACCAAGCGTCAGAGTCCTTCATGCCCCAAGTTTATATCATGCATGCATGGCTCTACGTTCTTCAATTCACATGCCTTCTTTTATGTTAGTCGGTTTTTGTCTCAATTTGCAAAAAAGAAGATGTTGCAGTACTAATCCGTCATCACTTGAACTATCTACATATAGTCTTTAATAGATGTAAGGATTTAAGCTTATGATCAATACTTCAATACAGAGTTAGAAAACCATATGTCGTTAAAGCTTAAACCTATGTGAACAAATTTTATTTTTTCATAATTCAGGGCACAACCATAGAGGTCTTGACCATCTTGTAGGCTTACTAAATACTTTACAAGTCTCGCGAATCAGTGAAGTTTAGACCTTTGGTCCAGATACAAAGTACTCTAAAAATCCTTTAATCTGATAAAGTTCAGACCTTTTCCCTAATCAAGTGGTCTTGACTCATCAACCATGCCAACCACTGTGGGGGAGGGGAGAAAGACAAGGACAAAATCTGGCTGGTGTTTGGACGATACTGTTGTTGCGGTTGATTCATCTATCTTGTCAAAATATTTTCAATTGCAACTAATGTGTCACAATGATAAAACTTGGTCGGGATAGGCAATTGGGACGAAGAAAGTGGGCCAAAGCTACAAATTTGATTATGATAGCCTAGTTTCTTTTGTAGCGATCGCACTCCGTTTATTCACTATTAAAAATGGGGATGGTGTGGGTACCTCAGATCCAACCACGCCGCCATTGCCACTTTATTGGCCATGGTACCACTAGCATGCTTAACGATAGAATTAGCATAAGAACACCTTAAATGCCACAATTTACTATAGCGGACACATAAGCATTGAAATTTTCAAAAGATACACTTAATTATCAATATCGGAGAAGAAACTAACACTTAGGCTCCGTTCGTTTCATGGAAAATCCGGAAAACGTTTTCCTGGAAGTCATTTTCCATGAAACGAATGGAGCCTAAGTGTTTGTTTAACGGAAAATAAACTACTCAAGGAAAATATTTTCCATCATTGGAAAAAACAACATTCAAAGATGAGGAAAATGTTTTCCACTTTTCAAAAGTGGAAAACATTTTCCATAACTTCTTCCACCTTACTTCTTTTCACCAACACATTTTTGTTTTATTTTTATGCTTTTTTTTTCTTTTTTCTTTTTTCCTTTTCTTTTCATCTTTTTTCCTTAGCTTGGCATGACGACCATGACGGTGGCCGGCGAGTGGCCATGAGCTAGGCGAGGCTCCACCCCAGGCCAGCGAGCGGCCGCGAGCTAGGCGAGGCTTCGCCCCAGGTCGGCAAGGCCCCGCCTCGCTTGATCTGGGAAAGCCGAGCTTGCCCGAGCTCACCAAAGTGTCGCCGGCCTTTAGCGAGCTGCGGGCTCGCCGGATCTGGCGGCGGAGCTCGAGCTCTTGCCCGAGCCCCGCGTAGCTTGCCAGATCTGGCGACCGGGTCTTGGTTAGCTGCCGGCCATCGTCAGGCATGTGGCGGCGGAGGAAGGAGGAAGAGGAAGGAGGAGGAAGAAGGATGAGGAAGGAGGAAGGAAAAAAAAAAAAAAAAAAGAAAAAAAAAGAAAAAGAAAAAAATTAAAAAGAAAAAGAAAAAAAAGAAAAATAATAAAAAATAAAAAATTTCGATTTTTTTAAAAATACAAATAATTAAAAATTCATTTAAAAAAATATAAAAAATAAAACTAGTTTTTTGGTAAATTAAAAATATTAAAATTCAATTTTTGATAATTTTTCTTAAACAATTAAATTAACTAACGAATGGTGGAAAATATTTTTCACTCAAATTTTAGGTTTCGGCCGAACACCAGAAAATAAAATCATTTTCTTGGAAAATGACTTTCAGGAAAATGTTTTCTGGAAACATGATATTTTCCGCGAAACGAACGGACTCTTAAGTATCAACAACGAGAATTTCTCACCAAATAACTAACGTTGTTTTTTCTGCTAAAAATTTTAAATGACATGGCTGTTTTTTTTTTTTTTTTTTAAAAAATTTATTCACATAAACAGGTGAATGACCTCATGCCCCACATAAACTACACGAGATGACGCTAAACAATGTTGTTTTGGCACTTAAGTGAAGTATTCACTTTTAACCACGAGAGACACTTAAGTGATTACTTACATCATAACTTGAGGATTTGCAAACCCTTGTGTGGTGGTCTGGCCACCACCTCATGAGGGTTGGTTGACCCTCACATCAAGGTGGTGAGGGTTGGACATGAGCCTTGACTTGCCCTCATGCGGTGGTAGCAAGTGGTGGCGCCACCACCATGCAAGGGCTATTTGTCCTTGTTTGTGGCTAGCGAGGGTTGCTGTCTCATCGATCATTGTGATGCCTATGTTAGGACAATGTCTATCAGTGAAGGTTGGGGCAGTGAGGGCAATGTTCTAGTTCCTTTTTCTCTTTTAATTTTTTTTGGGACTTTTGCTAATGTGGCACCTCTTGACATCAAATCATTGTTTATATATTGGGTGGTCGATTCCAATATAGGTTGGGTCCACTCTAAAATTAGGAATCGGACAACATAGGATCAATTCACAATTTGTAGAATCAAGAATCAACCCCATTGACCCCAGAGGATTGAACTGATTTGATCAAGTTTCGAGGGTTAAACTAGGACTAGTGGTTTTTTGTTTTTTGCTTTTTGAATTCGTTCTGTTCAAAAGAACTGTTTTGACAATTTAAGTATCATCCATCTTTTTGGTCAAAATTTAGTTGCATAGGGAACTCATAATGATCATTGGTGCAAGCATCAATATCCTCATTGACAGGGATGAAATGATGTCTACCTAAACTCGATAGTTACTGGTAAAACATAAGATTAAAAAATTTGGAATCAAGAATGATCTAGTCACATTATTTTGACAAAAGAAATCCAGACAATACTCAAGCGCACAAAAAAGTAGCCGGTGCTTCTGCATGTTACTTGGGAATCAACTAATATAGGTGTACCCCTCCCAGTTTTGCAGAAGTTAAACAACTTGGAGCAGTAAAAGGCCACCGGGCCATAAGTCATACATAGAAAATGAAGTACAATGCAAACTCGAAAAATAGAAAAAGGACCAGGCCATTTCCATTGGTTTGCTCCGCACTGGGAACTCGACTGGTTATTGCCGTTTCCAATTTTGTGGAATCGATAAGTGGACCTGTTTATGTGGGAGTAACTGAAAATTGCCTGATTTGGTCCGTTCCCAATTCACTTGGAACTGGTGCTCACCCCTATTTATGTGATCCTGAAAAATGTTGACAAATGCCAATTCAATATTTTTTGTCACTCAAATTGGACAGTGATAACAGAGATACTTGATTGCACTTTTCGGCCAAGTTTAGTACTTAATTGTGTAAATTAAAATTTTTTAAACTAAATTGCTTTTTCTTTGCATGTTTTAGGATTTTGATTGCGTTTATCCACAAATGTCACTTCTTGGTGGAAATATGAAAATGGTGTCCATCCAACTCCCTTTTTGATTTAACATTTTGCCATTATGAAAGAGGTATGAGTGATACGAAAAGACGTAGACAAACAAATTTTTCTTCCACTAGTGGATGCTAGATCCATGACCAATGATACTTCATAGGGATCCTCTTTTCTGACCGAACATATGGACTAGATTAACGCATCTAAAGTATCATCGCGGAAGATAACGCGTTTACATTTATGTGAAAAAGGACCTTTAACATATTGGATCATCTCTTTTTAAAATTTCTCTCTTTTGGCCCTAATCTACGCTAAGGGTTGGTTGTGCTTATTTTTTATTTGCTCAATACACAGTTTGGTGAGGGCTCGTCGCAGTGTAAAAAGCATGGCGACGTTGCCATTCCGTGGACTTCAAATTTACATCATGTGGTCCTGGTTTTATTTTCGGACAACGACACCCTAGAACGAAAATACTTGTGCACATTCATATTTGATGACACCATAGCTCTTTTGGCTCCACTACCTTAGATCTTCTCCAAGTTGTCAAGATTCAAAAGCTCAACGATTAGTCAATAGCATCTAGTTAATGTTTTACTAGTGTAAGTCCGCTTATGATAAACACATCACATGCAGTACTCTTCCTCGCCATTCCCACAAACTCCATCGACAACTCAACGTGAAAACCCTACTATGGAATTACATTAGAAAATGACGGTAGAATTCGGAGAGACAATGAAGAAACGAGAGCATTATCTCATGCTTCCTAGGACGCTATCGCATATAGAAGAAGTTTGTGTTCGTCTTGTTCGATTGATCCACTGCTTATTAATTCAATGATGTTGCGGATTGGGACCTCTGGGACTCGCCCTCATAAGCTCGTAGTGGCTTCCTTGCATGTTATCTACCTTTCCATAGTCTTCACGTAATGCTCGCACGAGCATCCTAAGTGTCTTCCCCTTGTTTCACGATGTGGGGAGCTCGTGCACGGGAGCTTGGAAGCGAAAACAATATCAGAATTAGGCACAAACAAATTCAGAACATGCCCACCGCCATTTTTATTTCCTTTGAAGATAGCAAAAAGTCTTGGCTTTATGGATAATTAGTTTAATACTTAAGTCATTTTTCTATTGTTTACTGCAATCGTTGTCCATTTTGTTCTTGGAACTAATATAATTGGATTGGACATTGCTTTATTTGTATATTTCCTACCATGCTGAAGGCACACTGTCCTGTGTTGTCCAATATTGAACAAAACAACACGACATTTCTTACCTATATATGGCGGAAAAGCTTTGTTGCTCAAACTCTCTCCTTTATTGGGTAAAGAACCGTCAGCTGTTTACACCCAAAAAAAAGGGACCAAACTCTTTTGAATCGACAAACAGTAGATTTAGTAGGTTGATCGACTTTGCTTGATGTGACCAACATAGTCATCGATAATTACATGATGTGGTTATCGACAATTACAAACCAATCTATCGATGATCAGAATGTGTGGCTCTTGACAACCATACAATACAACTAGCAATGAGCATTGAAGTGCGATTGATTGAGAAAGATAGGTCAATGAATATGCTTCAAGCCATAAAATGATCGACATGACATGAATATTAATATCAATGAACAAGAATTACCGATGACTATATGGAATCGACATCAACAAATAGTTGAGAGGTGTTTGACAAAGTTCATCGACAAAGCTTGCAAGACTTAGCTATCCTAAAATTTGGCTAAGTATTGGAAGCATGGGGAGGACATGAGGACTAGAATATTGATTGAAGGTAAGGATACCAAGCGATGGTTAAGTGGCCTAGTGGCCTTGGAAGCTATAATCGGTTGTGGATGAGATTGGCATGCAAATAGGTAATACAGAAATTTAATAGTGCACTCATAACTTGTTGACAACTAAATATTGGCAATTCATTAATTATTTATTACATAGAAAATTAGGAATCAACCCTGACCCTAAACAAAGTGTTTTTTTAAGTTGCATTGGCATATTAGAAGTATTTTTCATTTAATAGTAATAAGTCCCCATAACCTGTGATGAGACTTTGAGTTTAATTGAATTATCTACTAAGCCTGCGGAAGCACAAAATTTTGACAAGCCCAAAGTTCTTCTAAAGTGGCCGAATATACATGTGCCTAGCAAACGTGGCATCTCAAATTAGGAAATTTTAATTTATTGAAGCAAACTCGGGGGTAATTGAGCTTTATATTGTCAAATTTTGATTATAGGGAAAAAAGAAAGAGCGTATACTCTAATATCCTAGTAAAAAGGATCACGTAACTAACACATGAAATAGGGATATCCTCAAGACCCGTTAGAGAAGATTCACAATTAGAGGTTGGCAATACACAATAAAAAGCAAAAAATGACACAAGAGAGCACAAAAGTCATACACACACGAGCTCTCTCTCCTGCGGCCCCAGAAAAATTTTAGTGCGTAGTTTCATGAAATCAACAAATACGCATTCATTAATTGTTGGATCGCCTTCAATTTTTGTGGAGAGTATGCTTAGTCATTATTCTTAAAATTTTCCAGTGAGATGAGGGAAATAATATTTTAAAATGTGTATATGAAGGAGCAAAGCGGACTGCTAGAGAGTCGTATTCGCGATCACACGTAAACAGTGAGTATGCATTTGTTGTAAGTTGAAATGCCTTAAAATTTTGAGGAGACCTCCACACCATCTATTTCCTCAGCCCACTAATGGATTGGAGCAATCAAAGATCTAGAGATCCCTTGTGATGTCCGCAGTCCCTGATGTTACTGTTTACCGCCTCTTGCCACACCATCGTGAATCTCGTTGTCGTAATGTGGTTACTTGATGCTACCTAACGACTTAGCCCTTGCCGGACTCCTTGCCACTGCCTGTCCATCGTCACTGCTACCCTTCTTGGCTAGGAAAATTATCTAAAAAGTCTCAAATTTATTGCACTTGTGCTAATTCAATCCAAATTGAGTCTTAAGCATTTTCACTTTTTACTAAAAGGAAACAATATTATATATAAAATCAGATCCGATATTAATTGATCTTGACTTGTGCAATGATATCTGGATGATTCCGTCGAATATCCTTGCGTATCTTCAACACGGCAATCTTGTTCACCCATAAGTAGCTTTATTTCCGTAATCTTCAATGAAATTTAGTTGTCTTGCATTTTACCGATCTTTTAGAGAGTGAAGCGATATATTGTCACTTGTATTGATGACCACATTCTTGCCACCGGATGTATAGTAATATTGATTATGTCAGTAATAAAACATCAAGATAACATAATACCATGTGGACATGCATCTATTATGAAATGATGATTGGTACAATAAATAATGTGGATGGGAGTGATGCAGTACCATGGTAGTCTTGCCTCACATCTTTGATTTACTAAAAAATCTTAAACCTATTGTACTTATACCAATTCAATACTAAACCTTTCAATTATGCCAATTGAGTTATTAACCTTTTGATGATTTGCCAATGTAATCTATTTAGCCAAATTTGAGAAGAAATTGCTAATGTGGATTCTGGTTGTCCTACATGGCACAATTGACATGAGACAGCCGGCACTAATGTGAATACTTCTTACAATTTTTTTCTTTATTTTTCCCTTTTCTTTTTGCAATCGGCCATCAAACACAAGTGATGGCGAAAGAGGCTTGATGAGGCTGGCTAGATCTAGTGATGGGGGCCCTCATTGGTGCTCGCCCTCGCCCAAGAGAGGCTTGACAAGCAAGCTAAAGTGGACTCATCAGGCCTTGCCCTCGCTAGATCTAGGAAGGGAGACCCTCACCAGTAGTTACGCTTGCCCAACAAAAAGAGAAGGAAAGGAAAAGAAAGAAAAAAAGAAAGGAAAATATTAACAAAAAATTCAGAAATATTATAAAAACTTTCAAAAGTTATTCATGACAATGTTTGTTGTGCCACGTATGATGATTGGTGACCACATTAGTGATTTCTGATCAAAATTGACTGGATAGACTACATTAATAAATTATAAAACATTTAGGACTAAATTGATATATTGAAATGTTCATGATTAAATTCATACAAATGTAATTGGTTCAAGGCTTTCTTGGTAATTTCCCCTAATACCATGTGAACATGTATCTATTATAAAAAGATGATTAGCGGGGTACTATGGTAGTTCCATCCATTAATAATCATTTACATTTGACTGACAAAATAGAATAACCCTTAGCAATTTTCTTTTTGGCCAATACATCACAACATGCGCATGTGGAGTTTTGACATCCCCACATCTTCGATTTACGGACTGGGATCCTGCAAAATTAGGAAAAGTTTGCATTTGAATGTTACAAGTTGAGAGATTGATATCATTAGGCTGGTTAAACGGCTTAAATTTATTTCCTATTTTTCTTTCCTTTTTCCCTTCCCCTCTTCTCCCTTTTTGTCCCCCTCTATTTTCTGACCCATGAACAAACTTTGCCCAAAAACCGAAGAAATAGAGAACACAGAAGCAACAACGATCCATGTCCCACGACAGGCCTCCGTCGGAGGCTCGCTCCACATTTGTCCAAGCCCCCCCACCAAGACCCATCATTGCTCTTCCCCCACCCTCGGCTAGGCTGACAAGATTAGATCTCGGGTTGTGAGCCTACTCTTGCCGCCATTAGGCGATGCAAATTTGAAATTACAATTAGATTTGTCAAAATGGGTCAGAAATTCATTTCTAAACTCATATTCGATGGAATGAATTATTACATGAGTTAGTTATTCAATAAATAAGTCATAAATGAGTTTAGAGTGGTGTAACTCAAAATAATATGGATACTAATGAGTTCACCACTTATTTAGACTCAACTCTTCCTTATGATTCTCTCTTATTTTCATTTGATCTTATACTCGCTCATTTCATGTGCTCATCTCAATTTGAGATTTGGTTAAATATAGATTATTAATATGAATCGGATCGGATAGGTGTATAAGTATGGTTCAAGTTGGGTCGGGTGTGGGTCACTATGTTTGTACAATATGAAAATGAGTCAAAATGAATTAAAATGGATTGGATTTGGATCGAGTCGAACCCAAATCTAACCTTCGTCACCCGTTTAATGGATTTAGTCACGAATCAAGATCCGAAAGATGGCAAGATACTGCGACACAAGTGGTGTGACGGCAGTGGTATCGTGGAGGGGTGGAGAGAGAGAGAGAGAGAGAGAGAGAGAGAGAGAGAGAGGTGGGGATATACTAGGGCTTGGGTCGGAGTATTTTCGGTTAAGTTCAATGAATTGGGGCAATTTGATCATATCAAATGGAAAAACTTTTTATCATGACTCTAGAGGATGCTAAACCCCTTTAACCCTTTTGTAGGTCGCGCAGTATTATTTGTTTAACTAAGCACGCAGCAAACAAAAATTTTCAAATGACACTCAAGCTAATTTAATTTTGTTTTACTTTGAAAAAAAAAATGTTGTCTTGACACGCGTGACGCCTACATTCTTCTGGCTCAACATGTGCACTTAGTGCAATTACCACGTGTGCTGTCTGGCTGCTCCATAGTACCTCCCTTCTGGCTGATCTGTCAAAGCCCAATGCTTTTGGAAAGAACTTTCCATTTGGCTTATAAATGTTCATTCGGTCGGCTTTTTTATTTTTATTTTATGCCGAGACATTCATCTCTTTTATCCGTCACTTTCAGCTTTTTCCTACGTCAAACCAGAAATGAGCCACCCGAAGCTTCTTAAGTTTGGTCATCATGGAAGACAAGTGCTAAAAAATTAGATTTTGCCTTTTCCGGCTTATTCAGTTTAGTCCTTGCCGTAGTTGTCGCTGAATCTAGGGAGAGAAAAAGCAAATGCCATCATTTATCCAATGCTTCTATGCAACGTTCTCCTTATAATTTGATATAATACTAGAAATGATTGAGCTAAATTGCTGAAATATTATCTCACTTTATTTGACTAATGGATTTGATTGGACTTTCTTTCCACTTAATAATTTATGTATTTGGGTTGGACACCAAGCCTTGGAGTCCTTCATGCCCCAAGTTTATATTATGCATGCGTGGTCCTGTGTTCTTCGATTTACATGCTTTCTTCCATGCTAGTCGGTTTGGGTCTCAATTAGCAAATAAGAAGATGCTGCAGCACAAATCCGTTATCACTTGAACACTGGATTTGGATAGGATTTACTTACATATAGTGTCTAACGGATGCGAGGATTTTAGCTCATGATCAATACTTTAATACAATGTCAGAAAGCCGTATGTCATTAAAACTTAAAACTATGCAAACAAATTTTGTTTTACACAATCTAGGGCGCAACCATAGAGGTCTTAACTATCTTGAATTCTTACTAAACACTTTATAAGTCTCGTGAACTGGTTTGGTTTAAACTTTGATTTAAAGTACTCTAAAAATCCTATAATTTGATTAAGTTCAAACTATAACCTTTTTTTTTTTGGTAAATCAAACCTTTAACCTATTCAAGTGGCCTTAACCCAATTATTTTGGGGGAGAGGAGAGGGACAAGGACAAAATTTGGTAGTTGTTTGGGTGAAATCTTTATTGTAGTGGTTCTTCTTTCCTGCCAAATTTTTTTCATTGTGGCGAATATACCATGATGATAAAATTTGGTCGCGACAAGCAATTAAGACGAAGAAACTGGGCCAAAGCTACAAAATTTCATTATGATAGCCTTATTTATTTATTTATTAGTGATTGCAATCTGTTTGTTCACTATTAAATGTGGGGGACGGTGTGGGTTGTTCAGATCCTACCACTCTGCCATTCTCATGCCTATCACTTGATTGGCCCTGGTACCGTAAAGCATGCTTAACTGTGGAGCAAATCATATATACAATATGCATATGTACCTTTTCATATTTCTCTCTCGCAATAAATTCAAGGGACAAATTACAGTCAAATTTCTATAACTCATAACAAAAATACAAC
Source organism: Eucalyptus lansdowneana (assembly GCA_017140395.1). NCBI lineage: Eukaryota > Viridiplantae > Streptophyta > Magnoliopsida > Myrtales > Myrtaceae > Eucalyptus > Eucalyptus lansdowneana. The sequence continues at coordinate 57,033,282 of CM029487.1, forward strand.
CAAGTCCGACATATTTCCAATTTACATAATCAAGTTTTCAAACTTACCCAAAAAATACAATTAAATACTTTTATTAAATCTGTTCAATTTGAGTGACCGAAAAAACTACTGTGAGTTTTTTAGAATATTTTGAATAGATGTATTGTTGATTAACACTCAATATGAAGGAAAAAAAAAACTTAAGATAGAAAGATAAAGAAGGGAAGAAAAAACCGACCCGTAGGTAGCCATGATGGTTGGGTTTTACTACCTCATCGCCAAGGGAACGAGTTCGAATCTCCAAATATTCGCGACTTAAGTGAGAGTCTTAGGGGTGGTTTACTGGCCAGCCCATAAAAAAAGAAAGAAAAAACAAAAAAGAAGGAAAGAGAAAGCACCCATAGATTAATTGGAATGAAGTGACCTGGCCAAGGCTTGCAAACCCTCAAACAGTGGTTTGACCACCACCTCCATGAGGGCTGGTCGACCCTTGCATCGAGGTGGTGAAGGTTGGACACGAGGCTTGACCGACCCATGTGTGGTGGTGGCAAGTGGTGGTCCCACCACCATGCAAGGGTGGTTAGCAAAGGTTGTAGTCTCAGAGATCCTTGTGATGCTTCTGCCAGCGAAAGTGGGGGAGGCAGCGAGGGCGATGTGCTAGTTTTGCTTTTTCTCTTCTAATCTTTTGGGACTTTTGTTAATGTGGCGCCTCTTGACATGAAATCATTGATAATGTGTAGGGGTGATCGCTTCTGAGACGGGTTGGTTTCCGCCTAGAAACTAGGAGTCGGTACAAATAAGGTCAGCTCCCAATTTGTAGGATTGGAATCACCGCTATTGACCCTTGGACCGGCATTTTCTTTTGGGTTTCTTCTATTTAGAGAACAGTTTTGACAATTTAAGCATCTTATATTCTCACGGTCGAGGTCAAGTTGCATAGAGAATTCATAGTGATCATTGATCTAAAAAGTTCAAGCATGAAGATAGGAACCAACAATAACCGTCTGGTTCCGATTCTTTATGCGAAATCGGACTAACGGACAGGATCGATGGAACCGACCGGTTCTGCTTTTCTTTTTTCCCCTAGTTTGTATTGTACTTCATTTTATTTGTATGATTTAGGGCAACGACGGCCTTTTACTGCTGCAAGTTGTTCCACTTCTGCAAAACTGGGAGGGGTACACCTATATTATTTGATTCCTACGTAACTTGCAGAAACACCTATATTATTTGAGTATAATCTGCATTTCTTTTGGCAAATTAAGTTGACTGGCTCTTGCTTGATTCCAATTTCTTAATTGTATGTGTTACCAGTATCTTTCCAGTTTAGGTAGACATTGTTTTATACTATTCAAAATTTCATCATGATAGCCTAGTTTTGTTTTTTGTGATTGCAATCTGTTTATTCCCTATTAAATATGGGGGATGGTGTGGGTTGCTCAGGTCCAACCACACCGCCATTCCCATGTCTATCACTTTATTGGCCCTGGTACCGTTAAGCATGCTTAACTGTGGAGCAAATCATATATACACTATGCATACGTACCTTTTCGTTTTTCTCTCTTGAGATAAAATCAAGGGAGAAATTACATTAAAAAATTCCCAATACTCATAATAAAAATACAATCAAGTCCTAAATACTAAATATTTTCAATTTATGTAGTCGAATTTCCAAATTTACCCAAAAATACAATCAGATACTAATGTAAAATCCGTTCAATTTGAGTGATTGAAATAACTATTGTGAGCTTTTAATTTTTTTTTTTTTTTTTTGACCACCAAAAACCCTAAATTGGCATTTTTGAATAGATATTGTTGATTGAAAAATAACCTAAGCTGGAAAGATAAAAAAGGGAAAGAAAAGCACCCATAAATTAGTTGGAATTGTGCGGTAGTCCTCATGGGGAATGGGCAAGGGCCTGCAAGCCCTTGCCTAGATATCACCTAGACTTGGGCGAAGATTTGTAAGCCCATTCACAGTGTTTTTGCCATCACTCCACGAGGGTTGGTTGATCCTTGCATCGGGGTGGGGAGGGTTGGACGCAAGGCTTGACCAACCCTTGTGTGGTGGTGGCAAGTGGTGGTGCCACCATGGTTGGCCCTTGCTAGTGGCTAGCAAAAATTGCTGTCTCGCCGATCCTTATGATGCTTAGGCGAGGGTCAATGTCTGCCAGCCGGGGGAGGGGGGAGGGGGCAGTGAGGCAATGTTCTAGTATTGCTTTTTCTCTTTTAATCTTTTGGGAATTTTGCTAACACAACACCTCTTGATGTCAAAGCACTGTAAATGTGTAGTGGTGATTGATTCTAAGATGGGTTGGTTTCCGCCTTGAAACATGGAATTTTACCAAACAAGGTCAGCTCCCAATTTGTAGGACCGGGAATCGACCCTATTGACACTTTTTCTTTTTGGGTTTCTTCTATTTAGAGAACTATTTTGACAATAGCATCATCTATTCTCACGGTCAAGATGAAGTTTCATAGGGAACTCATAGCGGTCATTGATCTAAAAAGTTCGAGCATGAAGATCCTCATTGACGAGGATAAAACAATGTCTACCTAAACTGGATAGGTACTGGTAATACATACAATTAAGAAATTGGAATGAGGCAAGAGCCAGTCATATTATTTTTCCAAAAGAAATCCAGACAATACTGAAGCACATAAAAAATTAGCCAGTGCTTCTGCAAGTTACGTAGGACTCAACTAATATAGGCGTACCCCTCTCAGTTTTGCAGAAGTTGAACAACTTGCAGCAGTAAAAGGCCACCAGCGCCATAAATCACGAACAACTCAACGTCAAAACCCGACTATGATATTACATAAGAAAATGACATAGTAAAATTCAGAAAGACAATAAAGAAACAAGAGCATGCTCCCTAGGACGCCATTCACATATAGAAAAATTTGGCATTCGTCTTGTTCGATTGATCCATTACTCATTACTTCAATGATGTTGCGGATCAGGACCTCTGGGACTCGCCCTCATAAGCTCATAATAGCTTCCTTGCATGTTATCTCCCTTTCCATAGTCTTCACGTGATGGTCGAACCACCGGACTATTTGTCTTCCCTCGGTTCACGACATGGGAAACTCGTGCACGGGCATATTAGAAGTATTTTTCATTTAATAGTAGTAAGTCCCCATAACCTGTGAAGAGACTGAGTTTAATTGAATTATCTACTACGCCTGCAGAAGCACAAAATTTTGACAAGCCCAAAGTTCTTCTAAAGTGGCCGAATATACATGTGCCTAGCAAACGTGGCATCTCAATTTAGGAAATTTTAATTTATTGAAGCAAACTCGGGGGTAATTGAACTTTATATTGTCAAATTTTGATTATAGGGAAAAAAGAAAGAGCGTATACTCAATATCCTAGTAAAAAAGATCACATAACCTAACAAAGGAAATAGGGATATCCTCAAGACCCGTTAGAGAAGATTCACAATTAGAGGTTGGCAATACACAATAAAAAGCAAAAAATGACACAAGAGAGCACAAAAGTCATACACACACGAGCTCTCTCTCCTGCGGCCCCAGAAATATTTTAGTGCGCAGTTTCATGAAATCAACAAATACGCATTCATTAATTGTTGGATCGCTCTCAATTTTTGTGGAGAGTATGCTTAGTCATTATTCTTAAATTTTTCCAGTGAGATGAGGAAATAATATTTTAAAATATGTCTATGAAGGAGCAAATCGGACTGCTAGAGAGTCGTATTCGCGATCACACGTAAACAGTGAGTATGCATTTGTTGTAAGTTGAAATGCCTTAAAATTTTGAGGAGACCTCTACACCACCTATTTCCTCAACCCACCAATGGATTGGAGCATCGAAGATCTAGAGATCCCTTGCGATGTCCACAGTCCCTGATGTTACCGTTTGCCCCTCTTGCCACACCATTGTGAATCTCGTTGTCCTAATGTGATTACTTGATGCTGCCTAACGACTTTAGTCCTTGCCGGACTCCTTGCCACCACCTGTCTATTGTCACTGCTACCCTTCTTGGCTAGGAAAATTGTCTAAAAAGTCTCAAATTTATTGCACTTGTGCTAATTCAGTCTTAAAGTTTTTAATTTTGCCAATTGAGTCTTAAATATTTTCACTTTTTGCTAATTGAGTCTATCCAGCCAATTTTGGCTAGAATTTACTAACATGGATGCTAGCGCTTATGTGGACAAATTTTATTAATTTTTTAATATTTTTTTGAAAATTTAAATTATTTTTTTAATGTTTTTAATTCCCTTTTTTCCTCTCTCTCTGTTTTTTTTTTTTTTTTTTTAAATTTCTTTCCCTTTTTATCCCTTGGTTGGTTGCCCAGCCTCTGGTGATAGCCAAAGGCCACAATCGATGAGGGTTGGCCTTAGGTGAGGTTGCCCTCGCCAAGATCTAGTGAGGGTTAACCTTGCCAGCCTTGGGTGAGGCTCATCCTCGCCCAAGTCTAGCGATGGTCGGCCCACGGGCCTAAGGTGAGGTCACCTTCACCGAGATTTGGTGAGAGGTGACCTTGCCGGCCACAAGCAAGGCTCGCTCTCACTAGATATGGTGAAGGTGAGCCTCGCCCAAGGTTGGTGAGGTCGCCTACATAGTCGGCCCTTACTAGATTTAATGCCTTGTTGGCCTTTGGCAAGGGCGAGCCTCACTCGAGGATAGGGAGGTTGCCCCTAGCTAGATCAGCAACTTGCCATTCGTGGCCTTTGGACAATCATTGGAGGTTGGGCGACCGACTAGAGGAAGAAAAGGAAAAAAGAAAAGAAGATTTATTGGACAGTCATTGGAGGTTGGTCAAAATTGACTGGATGGACTCAATTGACAAAATGTTGAAAAGTTTATGATTCAATTGGTAAAATTGAAATGTTTATAACTGAATTGGCAAAAATGCAATAAGTTTAGGAATTTTTGGACAATTTTCCCTTTCTTGGCCTTGCTAGTTGCCAAATACCCTTAGCTAGTTCTGTTTGAATTTGGGTTCTCAATTTACATAATTTCCCTAAAATGATTATCAATTTCAATATATAATTGCTTAAATTGTGTGTATCAAGATTCTAACTTTGGTTTGATGAAGATTTTAGGCATATCATACATAGGAAATTCCCTCTTTCGAGTCCTACATATAATTGGATTTTCGATCTTAAAGACCTAAGATCAGATCCCCGATTACCATTATATCCTCCATTGGATGTGTGAATACTTAATCACGTGGGCTTTAGTATTACATGTCATTCCTATTATGAATATGAAAAATACAAGGAAAAAAAAATACATTTAGGATAATGTGCCACTAAAGTGCGTTTGGTAACATTTTTGTTTAAAAATTGTTTATGGATATAGAAATAGAAAAAAGTGTTTATGTTTCGGGGAACAATTTTTGAACAAAAAAACGTGTTTGGTAAACTTGTTCCAGGAATAAAAAATAAACAGAAGCACGTTTGGTAAATTTGTATAATTTATTTATTTATTTTTTTCAATATATTTATTTTTTCTATTTTCTTTCTTATTTATTTTTGCTTTTTTTTTTTTTTCTTCTTTTGGCCGGTGGCCTCGCCTCAGCCGAGCTCACCCGACTCGACGCAAAGGTTGGCCTCGCCGAGATCCTCACCCAGCTCGATGCAAGGATTGGCTGGGCGAAGCTTGGCTCGCCCCAGCCAAGGCAAGGCCGACCCTCGCCTGCTATGGCGAGGCTCGGCCTCTTCGGGGGCCGGCGAGCCTCGCCGTGGCTGGGCGAGGCCATTGGCCGGTCGCCGGCCATGGCCGAGGCCGCCGGCCGGCCAAAGAAAAAGAAAGAAAAAGAAGAAGAAAAGAAAAAAAGTGTTTCTAAATTTTGTTTTGAAATAAGAAACAACTTTTTTTTTGTTTTTTGTTTCTGTTCTAGATGTGTTTAAGGAACAAAAAATAATTTTGGAACAAAAACACATCCAAACGCGTTTCTGTTTATTTTTTGTTCCTAGGAACAAAAAAACAAAAAAAAGTATTTAAAAACAGAAAGAGAAGTGAAAACAAACGCAGCCTAAGTTTCCTAACTTAAAATTGCAAATCTTAGGGCCGAGTAGTGATTAAAAAAATAATTGATTCAAGTTAGGATTTAATATAAATTATTTCCTAATTTAAATTAGGTAGTTTTCTAATTTTTTTGTTGTTGGTCTTACTCTAATCCTACTCTAACACCCACTCTCAGACTTTTGTCATGCCTCATGTAGGGCGTAGGAGTCGAAACTCACTCCTGAAATGAAATCGTTCCCACCCCAATCCTCTCTGAGAAGGTGGGGATTTGAACCCTTTACCCCCCTTCCAAGTTGGAAGGGTGGCCACTGGGACGAACCCCGGTGGTTAGGTAGTTTTCTAATTTAAGTTGCAAAGAAAATCTCAAAGATGGCTCATCCCATGCATTGCATATAGCTTAATTTTTCATAAACATTAAATACCAAGATAAAGAGGTAGCGTTGCATCGATAGGTCACTTTTCTTTTTAATTAAAGTTAATTAGGTCCCGATAGGTGCCCTAGAGTTTAGTTTTTTTATTTGTTAAAATGAAAACACATAAATAATTAATCACTCCTTGTTTAATTAATAGGACTATTTTATCATCGATCATATTCCATGTAATTAGAATTGCATGTAGGTTGCATTCATTTTAAGTAATTTTTTGTCAAGTCTTGGGGATATCCTCCATGATCTCTTTTTCTGTAAAAGTTTGCTTTCTCGTCCTTTTCTTTGTTTTTTATTTTTATTTTTATTTTCAATTAGACGTAATTAATGATTACATAGCCTAGGGAAAGCAATAGGTTCAGATATCAGACTCTCTGGCCAACGTAGCCTCGCCAACCCCTTCTTCAACAAAAAGAATCGGAGAAGTTTCTCTGCGTAGCTTTTTATTTTTGGCCGAGCGAGCATAATTTGAGCAATGCTAGATATATTAAAAGATTTCGATCGCGCGAAGCTTGACGCCATGGCACTGTTGTTCACAACTTGTAGACAGAATGAATTTCACATCATCTAGGGTCCGGCAATCTCGTTCACCCAGAAGTGGCTTTATTTCCGTAATCTTCAATGAAATTTAGTTGTCTTGCATTTTACTGATCTTTTAGAGAGTGAAGCGATCTATTGTCACCTTTTCTTGTCACCGGTTGTATAGTAATATTGATTATGTCAGTAATAAAACATCAAGATAACATAATACCATGTGGACATGCATCTATTATGAAATGACGATTGGTACAATAGATAACGTGGATGGGAGTCATACAGTACCTTGGTAGTCTTGCCTCACATCTTTGGTTTACCAAAAAAGTCTTAATCCTATTGTACTTATGCCAATTCAATACTAAATCTTTTAATTAGGCCAATTGAGTTATTAACCTTTTGATGATTTGCCAACGTAATCTATTTAGCCAATTTTGACAAGAAATTGCTAATGTGGATTCTGCTTGTCCTACTAGCACGATTGTCATGAGATAGCCGGCACTAATGTGAATACTTCTTACAATTTTTTTTCTTTATTTTTCCCTTTTCTTTTTGCAATTGGCCATCAAACACAAGTGATGGCCGAGAGGCTTGATGAGGCTGGCCAGATCTAGTGATGGGGCCCTCATTGGTGCTTGCCCTCATCCAAGAGAGGCTCGACAAGTTGGCTAAAGTGGACTCACTGGGCCTTGCCCTTGCTATATCTAAGGAGGGAGGCCCTCACCAGTAGTTACGCTCGCTCGACAAAAATTAATAAATTATAAAAACAGAAGGAAAGGAAAAGAAAGAAAACATGCGCATGTGGAGTTTTGACATCCCCACATCTTCGATTTACGGACTGGGATCCTGCAAAATTAGGAAAAGTTTGCATTTGAATGTTACAAGTTGAGAGATTGATATCATTAGGCTGGTTAAACGGCTTAAATTTATTTCCTATTTTTCTTTCCTTTTTCCCTTCCCCTCTTCTCCCTTTTTGTCCCCCTCTATTTTCTGACCCATGAACAAACTTTGCCCAAAAACCGAAGAAATAGAGAACACAGAAGCAACAACGATCCATGTCCCACGACAGGCCTCCGTCGGAGGTTCGCTCCACATTTGTCCAAGCCCCCTGTCGCCCCCGCCCTTGCCACCAAGACCCATCATTGCTCTTCCCCCAACCCTCGGCTAGGCTTACAAGATTAGATCTCGGGTTGTGAGCCTCCTCTTGCCGCCATTAGGCGATGCAATATTTGAAATTACGATTAGATCTGTCAAAATGGTCAGGAATTCTTTTCCAAACTCATATTCAATGGAATGAATCATTACATGAGTTAGTTATTCGATAAATAAGTCATAAATGAGTTTAGAGTGGTGAAACTCAAAATAATATGAATACTAAATGAGTTCACCACTTATTTAGACTCAACTCTACCTTATAATTCGCTCTTAGTTTCATTTGATCTTATATTCGCTCATTTCGTGCTCTCATCTCAATTTGAGATTTGGTTAAATATAGATTATTAATATGGATCGGATCAGGTATGTGTATAAGTATGGTTCAAGTTGGGTTAGGTGTGGATCACTATGTTTGTACAATATTAAAATGAGTCAAAATGGATTAAAATGGGTCGGATTTAGATCGAGTCAAACCCAAATCTGACCTTAGTCACCCGTTTAATGGGTTTAGTCACGAATCAAGATCCGAAAGATGGCAAGATACTGCGACACAAGTGGTGTGACGGCAGTGGTATCGTGGAGGGGTGGTGAGAGAGAGAGAGAGAGAGAGAGAGAGAGAGAGAGGTGGGGATATACTAGGGCTTGGGTCGGAGTATTTTTGGTTAAGTTCAATGAACTGGGGCAATTTGATCATATCAAATGGAGAAACTTTTTATCATGACTTTAGAGGATGCTAAACCCCTTTAACCCTTTTGTAGGTCGCGCAGTATTATTTGTTTAACTAAGCACGCAGCAAACAAAAATTTTCAAATGACACTCAAGCTAATTTAATTTTGTTTTATTTTGAAAAAAAAAAATGTTGTCTTGACACGCGGTGACGCCTACATTCTTCTGGCTCAACATGTGCACTTAGTGCAATTACCACGTGTGCTGTCTGGCTGCTCAATAGTACCTCCCTTTTGGCTGATCTGTCAAAGCCCAATGCTTTTGGAAAGAACTTTCCATTTGGCTTATAAACGTTCAGTTGGTCGGCTTATTTATTTATTTATATTTATTTATTTTATTTTATACCGAGACATTCATCTTTTTTATCCGTCACTTTCAGCTTTTTCCTACGTCAAACCAGAAATGAGCCACCCAAAGCTTCTTAAGTTTGATCATCATGGAAGACAAGTGCTAACAAAATAGATTTGGCCTTTTCCAGCTTATTCAGTTTTGTCCTTGCCGTAGTTGTCGCTGAATCTAGGGAGAGAAAAAGCAAATTCCATCATTTTTCCAATGCTTCTATGCAACGGTCTCCTTATAATTTGATATAATACTAGAAATGATTGAGCTAAATTGCTGAAATATTATCTCACTTTATTTGACTAATGGATTTGATTGGACTTTCTTTCCACTTAATAATTTATGTATTTGGGTTGGACTTGTTAATGTGGTGTCAGAACCAAGCGTTGGAGTCCTTCATGCCCCAAGTTTATATTATGCATGCGTGGTCCTGTGTTCTTCGATTTACATGCTTTCTTCCGTGCTAGTCGGTTTTGGTCTCAATTAGCAAATAAGAAGATGCTGCAGCACAAATCCATTATCACTTGAACACTGGATTTGGATAGGATTTATTTACATATAGTGTCTAACGGATGTGAGGATTTTAGCTCATGATCAATACTTTAATACAATGTCAGAAAGCCGTATGTCATTAAAACTTAAAACTATGCAAACAAATTTTGTTTTTACACAATCTAGGGCGCAACCATAGAGGTCTTAACTATCTTGAATTCTTACTAAACACTTCATAAGTCTCGTGAACTGGTTTGGTTTAAACTTTGATTTCATAAAGTACTCTAAAACTCCTAAAATTTGATTAAGTCTAAAAATCCTATAATTTGATTAAGTTTAAACTTTTAACCTATTCAAGTGGCCTTAACCCAATTATTTTGGGGGAGAGGAGAGGGACAAGGACAAAATGTGGTAGTTGTTTGGGTGAAATCTTTATTCTAGTGGTTCATCTTTCCTGCCAAATTTTTTTCATTGTGGCGAATGTACCACGATGATAAAATTTGGTCGCGACAGGCAATTAAGAGGAAGAAACTGGGCCAAAGCTACAAAATTTCATTATGATAGCCTTTTATTATTATTATTTTTTTAGTGATTGCAATCTGTTTGTTCACTTGATTGGCCCCACTCCGCCATTCTCATGTACCGTTAAGCATGCTTAACTGTGGAGCAATCATATAATACGATATGCATATGTACCTTCTCATTTTTCTCTCTCGGAATAAATTCAAGGAACAAATTACAGTGAAATTTCTATAACTCATAACAAAAATACAATCAAGTCCGAAATATTTCCATTTTACAGAATCGAGTTTTCAAACTTACCCAAAAAATACAATTAAATACTTTCATTAAATTTGTCCAATTTGAGTGATCGAAAAAAATGCCGTGAGTTTTTTAGAATATTTTGAATAGATGTATTGTTGATTGACACTCCATATGAAGGAAAATAACTTAAGATAGAAAGATAAAGAAGGGAAGAAAAAACCCACCCGTAGGTAGCTGTGATGGTTGGGCTTTACTACCTTATCACTGAGGGAATGAGTTCGATTCTCCGGATGCTTGCTACATAAGTGGGGGTTCTAGGGATGGTTTACTGGGCCAGTTTTCGAGGGTTTACGTCTAAATAGTGGCTTGCGGCGAGATGCTTGCGACTTAAGTAGGGGTCCTAGGGGTGATTTACTGGGCCAACTTCCGAGGGCTTATGTTGAGGTTCTACCGGTGCTAATCCAGTAGTGGAGGGTCGTGTGATCCCCGAAGGGTGATCTCCGATGATCCCTCTCTGTCATAAAAAAAGAAAAAAGAAGGGAAGAAAAAGTACCCATAGATTAATTGGAATGAATCGGCAGTCCTTGTAGAAAGTAGGTGAGGGTTTGCAAGCCTTGGCCTAGATCTCGTCTAGGATTTGCAAGCCCTCGAACAGTGGTTTGGCCACCACCTACACAAGGGCTGGTCGACCCTTGCTTTGAGGTGGTGATGATTGGACACGAGGCTTGACCGACCCATGTGTGGTGGTGGCAAGTGGGGGTGGTGGCAGGTGGTGGTCCCACCACCATGCAAGGGTGGTTAGCAAAAGTCGTAGTCTCGCAGATCCTTGTGATGCTTCTGCCAGCGAAAGTGGGGGAGGCAGCGAGGGCGATGTACTAGTTTTACTTTTTCTCTTCTAATCTTTTGGGACTTTTGTTAATGTGGCTCCTCTTGACATGAAATTATTGTATGTGCAGGGGTGATCGATTCTGAGATGCGTTGGTTTCAGCCTTGAAACTAGGAATCGGTACAAATAAAGTCAGCTCCCAATTTGTAGGATCGGGAATCGACCCTATTGACCCTTGGACCGGTATTTTCTTTTGGATTTCTTCAATTCAGAGAACAGTTTTGACAATTTAAGCATCATATATTCTCGTGGTCGAGGTCAAGTTGCATAGAGAGTGATCATTGATCTAAAAAGTTCAAGCATGAAAATAGGAACCAACAATAACCGTCTGCTTCGATTCCTTATGCGAAATCGGACTAACGGACAGGATCGATGGAACCGACCGGTTCTGCTTTTCTTTTTTCCCTAGTTTGCATTGTACTTCATTTTATTTGTATGGGCGCTGACGGCCTTTTACTGCTGCAAGTTGTTCCACTTCTGCAAAACTGGGAGGGGTACACCTATATTATTTGATTCCTACGTAACTTGCAGAAACACCTATATTATTTGAGTATAGTCTGCATTTCTTTTGGCAAATTAATTTGACTAGCTCTTGCTTGATTCCAATTTCTTAATTGTATGTGTTACCAGTATCTTTCCAGTTTAGGTAGACATTGTTTTATACTATTCAAAATTTCATCATGATAGCCTAGTTTTGTTTTTTGTGATTGCAATCTGTTTATTCCCTATTAAATATGGGGGATGGTGTGGGTTGCTCAGGTCCAACCACACCGCCATTCTTATGTCTATCACTTGATTGGCCTTGGTACCGTTAAGCATGCTTAACTGTGGAGCAAATCACATATACACTATGTTGCGATAGGGCGAGCGATCGAACAAAATATAGACGGAAGAAGAAAAATAAATCGGACACCGAATTTACGTGATTCAGTCGTAAAGACCTACGTCCACGGAAAGAGCAGTAGCGAATTTCACTATAGATCAAGCGATACAAGAAGATTACACACTCGAGTCACTCAAACACTCTCTCGGTGTTTCCCAAGCCTCAATTACACCCAATAACACACCCAGTGTTTAGCCCCAAAATTCCTCGAAAATAATCTCTCAATCTCACGAAGGAATTACACGCAAATCTTACCTCAAGATTTAATCGACTACAAACACTAAACTTCTTGAATGTAATTGCACAAACGAACCCACTTTCAAGCACTCGATATTTGCTGCTTCAAGTTTGCTTGCATCAACAACGGTGGAACAAGCACTCACTTGGCGCTTCAAGATGTGGCTTCGCTAATCGTTGAATGTGCGGCTACGTACGTAGGGTTCGGTGGCAATTTTCAAAAGCACCAAAAGAAGACCTGCAAAGTTATGCTTTTACACGTGGGTGTGCCCAAGGTCAAAAATTTGACCTTGGGTCCCACCAACTTTGATTCTTCACGTGCAGGGCTTCAGCGGCTTCTTTATTTCCATTAAACTTGCAGCCACGTCTATCACAAAGAAAAGAAGACCTCGGCAACTTCACTCCAAAAGGGAAAATTCCTCTTTTAATTATTTCCTCTTTTTTTAAAACCGTCAAAAGTCCAATGAATCTCAAACTCGAGTCATAAATTAACAATTTCCACCTTGACTCGACGTTTGAGCCAAGTCACAATCGTTTCATAAAAATTCAAATTCTGCCGCTACTTTCCCATAGCCCCTAATGGGCTCAACCATCACAGATATTGTCCAAGTCCAAGCCTCACTTGCACTTCGCCATAACCGAGGACCTCATCAGAATACCAACTCCATATGCACCTTTAACTGCTCCGCAAGGATTTTCTGACACAACCTCCTCAACCGCAGACAAAGTAAAACCATTATTACATCCATATCTGTTAGGAGATCGAAAACGTACCTTGTCAATATCAGCAATTACAGCAACTGTTGGCTCTATAGGCTCCACCTCGCTATGAGCACCATCTGTGTCGATTATTTTGCTAATTCTCGTACTCGCTACCTCAGGAGTTTCTGGTTGCAACTCCACCTCAAGCTGAACACCGTTCAGATCCGTATTAGCACTGCTATAATCACTCCTAGCCAGAAGTACTTGAGACTCATCAAAAGGTAACTTATCTGCTGTTAATAGGTGAATTTATATTTGGGCACCACAACTGATCACCCCGCTCACCTTGTGCATAGCCATGGAATATGCACCTTGCCCTCCAATTAAGCTTACCATCATTTACTCGAAAATAACACAAGCAACCAAACATTCTAAGAATAGAATAATTAGCAATGTTACCTGACCACACTTCTTCAGGAGTCTGCCATTCAATAGCAGTTGATGGGGATCTATTTACTAGGTAGTTTACTGTACTTAGCACATCAATCAGGAATCTCCTAGCCATACCAGCACTAGAGATAATTTTTTGGGTTGTCTCTAGTAATATTCTGCTCATCAATTCTGCAAATTGTTGTGATTTACTAGCACTAGTGCGGTGTTTCACTATGCTATCTTTCATGCAGAATTTATTTGTCAGCTCCGAGCAAAACTCCATGCTATTGTCAGTCCGCATGCTTGATCGACTTACCAGTCTCCATCTCGATCAAAGCTCTTGATTGCGAGATCCTAACACCAGCATCAAACTTGTGCCTTAGCACAAACACCCAGGTCTTCCTCGAGTAGTCAAAACACTCTCGAATAAATGCATCCGACGTATTCGCAGCGAAATTTATCACTGTCTCACCTTGAATTTTATATAGGCTATCGTGCTTGATTCCTTTCATTATCACCAGGGCACATTGAACAACCTTCAGAACTCTACTTTTTGAAGAATACCTGCAATCAGCTAAATCTAGGGCACCCAAGGAAATTAAGTTTTTTTTTCAATCCTAGAACATGCCTCACTCTAGTCAATGTCCTCACGATACCATCATGCATTCTAATTTTAACATCACCAACACCCACAACATCGCACTTAGCGTTGTTCCCTAACTGGACTTTATCACTACCTGTGCACTGATGAGTGATAAACCAATTTCTATTTGGTGTAACATGAAAAGAACAACCATAATTCATAATCCATCCATCAAACGATGAATAATCAGTGACAGACAAGACATAATCAGCATTATCTGCTACAGTTGCAACATTATCTGCAGAATCAACCATAATTTCTTTACCATTTTCATTCTACAACTTAAGGCAATCTATTCTAAGATGCCCCATTTTACCATAGCTCCAACAGACAACATTAACAGTCTTAGATTGACTACGTCTGTTCATATTATTACTACCATTACCCACACGTATTACAGATCTTCCTCTATTTTCACCTACTAGAGCTGTAGATATAGATTCACCAGATTCTCTTTTACGAATGTCCTCGCTCAGAATCAAATCTCGAACCCCATCAAACGTCAAAATTGTTGACCCAAAGGAATTACTAACAGCAGTAACAGTAGTATTCCAACTATTGGGTAATGAGGATAACAGAATCAAAGCACGTACCTCATCTTCAAAATCAATCTCAACTGAACTCAATTGACTAACAATCACATTGAATTCATTGATATGAACTGCAACTGATGCACCTTCTTTCATCTTCAAGTTAAATAGACGTCGCATCAAACAAACCTTGTTGATCGTAGAGGGCTTCTCGTACATATCCGACAGGGCTTGCATCAAATCAGCAGTGGTCTTCTCCTTTAGGATGTTAAACACGACGTTACGAGCCAACGTCAACCGAATAACACCCATAGCTTGTCTATTTAACAAATCCCAATCAGCTTGCTTCATCGTCTCTGGTTTCTCCCCAAATAAAGGCAAGTGCAGATTCATCTGATAAAGATAATCTTCAATCTGCATCTTCCAGAAACTAAAATTCTTTCCATCAAATCTGTTGATTTTCACTTTTACTTATTCTATCGCCATCGATTCGCTTCAACTTAGCCAAACCTAGCTCTGATACCACTTGTTGCGATAGGGCGAGCGATTGAACAAAATATAGACGGAAGAAGAAAAATAAATCGGACACCGAATTTACGTGGTTCAGTCGTAAAGACCTACGTCCACGGGGAGAGCAGCATCGAATTTTACTATAGATCAAGCGATACAAGGAGATTACACACTCGAGTCACTCAAACACTCTCTTGGTGTTTCCCAAGCCCCAATTACACCCAATAACGCACCCAGTGTTTAGCCCCGAAATTCCTCGAAAATAATATCTCAATCTCACGAAGGAATTACACGCAAATCTTACCTCAAGATTTAATCGACTACAAACACTAAACTTCTTGGATCTAATTGCACGAACGAACCCACTTTCAATCCCTCGATATTTGCTGCTTCAAGTTTGCTTGCATCAACAATGGTGGAACAAGCACTCACTTGGCGCTTCAAGATGTGGCTTCGCTAATCGTTGAACGTGCGGCTACGTATGTAGGGTTCGGCGGCAATTTTCAGAAGCACCAAAAGAAGACCTGCAAAGTTATGCTTTTATACATGGGTGTGCCCAAGGTCAAAAGTTTGACCTTGGGTCCCACCAACTTTGATTCTTCACGTGCAGGGCTTCAGCGGCTTCTTTATTTCCATTAAACTTGCAGCCGTGTCTATCACAAAGAAAAAAAGACCTCGGCAACTTCACTCCAAAAGGGAAAATTCCTCTTTTAATTATTTCCTCTTTTTTTAAATCCGTCAAAAGTCCAATGAATCTCAAACTCGAGTCATAAATTAACACACTATGCATACGTACCTTTTCATTTTTCTCTCTTAAGATAAAATCAAGGGAGAAATTACATTCAAATTCCCAATACTCATAACAAAAAATACAATCAAGTTCTAAATACTAAATATTTTCAATTTATGTAATCAAATTTCCAAATTTACCAAAAATACAATCAAATACTAATGTAAAATCCGTTCAATTTGAGTGATTGAAAAAACTATTGTGAGCTTTTAATTATTTTTTTGAATAGATATTGTTGATTGACAATGTCCATATGAAGGAAAATAACCTAAGCTGGAAAGATAAAAAAGGGGAAAAAAAAGCACCCATAAATTAGTTGGAATTATGCGGTAGTCCTCATGGGGAATCGGCAAGGGCTTGCATGCCCTTGCCTAGATCTCACCTATACTTGGGCGATGATTTGCAAGCCCTCGCACAGTGTTTTGGCCATCACTCCACGAGGGTTGGTTGATCCTTGCATCGAAGTGGGGAGGGTTGGACGCAAGGCTTGACCTACCCTTGTGTGGTGGTGGCAAGTGGTGGTGCCACCATGGTCGGCCCTTACCAGTGGCTAGCAAAAATTGCTGTCTCGCGGATCGTTATGATGCTTAGGTGAGGGTCAACGTCTGCCAGCCGGGGGGGGGGGGGTGCAGCGAGGGCAATGTTGTAGTATTTGCTTTTTTCTCTTTTAATCTTTTGGGAATTTTGCTAACACAACACCTCTTGATGTCAAAGCACTGTAAATGTGTAGTGGTGATTGATTCTAAGATGGATTGGTTTCTGCCTTGAAACATGGAATTTTACCAAACAAGGTCAGCTCCCAATTTGTAGGACTGGGAATCGACCCTATTGACCCTTGGACTGAATTTTTTTTTTTGGGTTTCTTCTATTTAGAGAACTATTTTGGCAAGAGCATCATCTATTCTCACGGTCATGATGAAGTTTCATAGGGAACTCATAGCGGTCATTGATCTAAAAAGTTCAAGCATGAAGATCCTCATTGACGAGGATAAAACAATGTCTACCTAAACTGGAAAGGTACTGGTAATACATACAATTAAGAAATTGGAATGAAGCAAGAGCCAGTCATATTTATTTTCCAAAAAAAATCCAGACAATACTGAAGCACATAAATAATTAGCCAGTGCTTCTGCA
Organism: Eucalyptus lansdowneana; assembly: GCA_017140395.1. Lineage (NCBI taxonomy): Eukaryota > Viridiplantae > Streptophyta > Magnoliopsida > Myrtales > Myrtaceae > Eucalyptus > Eucalyptus lansdowneana. Next base: position 57,050,442 of record CM029487.1, read on the forward strand.
AGTTACGTAGGAATCAACTATTATAGGTGTACTCCTCTCAGTTTTGCAGAAGTTGAACAACTTGCAGCAGTAAAAGGCCACCAGCGCCATAAATCACGAACAGCTCAACCTCAAAACCCGACTATGATATTACATTAGAAAATGACATAGTAAAATTCAGAAAGACAATAAAGAAACAAGAGCATTGTCTCATGCTCCCTAGGACGCCATTTACATATAGAAAAATGTGGCATTCGTCTTATTCGATTGATCCATTACTCATTACTTCAATGATGTTGCGGATCAGGACCTCTGGGACTCGCCCTCATAAGCTCATAATAGCTTCCTTGCATGTTATCTCCCTTTCCATAGTCTTCACGTGATGGTCGAACCACCGGACTATTTGTCTTCCCTCGGTTCACGACATGGGAAACTCGTGCACGGGAGCTCGGAAAAGAAAGCAATATCAGCATTAGGCACAGATAAATCTTGAACACGCCCATTGCCATTTTTATTTCCTTTGAAGGTAGCAGAAAAGGTCTTGGGTTGATGGAGAATCAGAGCAGGACATCCTATATATAGTGCTTAAGGATGGTTACCTTTTCAATTTTATAATGGTCGAAGTAGATACGCGAAAGGTACCGGACAACCAGTTCAGTCACTTGTTGTCCATTTTGTTCATGGAACTGAAATCATTGGATTGGACATTGCTTTATGTGTGGATTTCCCACCATGCTGAAGATACATTGTATCGTGCGGTATTGAGAAAAAGCAACACGAGATTTCGTACCTATATATGGAGGAGAAGCTTTGTTGCTCGCTCTCTCTTCTATTGGGTAAAGAACTTTTTGTGATTAATGACTACCAGTTAACGCACAAAATAAAAGAAAAACCAAACTCTTTTAAATCGATAAACAGTGGATTTAGTTGGTTAATTGAATTTGGTTATTGGCATATTATCAATAGCTACATGCTATGGTTGTCAACCATTACAAAACCATCTATCGATGACCACGATGTGTGGCTCTTGACAGCCATACAATATAGCTATTGATGAGCGCTGGAGTGCGATCGATCAAGGAAGACTGGTCAATGAAAGTACTTCAAGCCATTAGACGATCAACATGACATGAATATCGACATCTGTGAAGAAGAATCATCGACGACTATATGGAATTGACATCAACAAATAGCTGAGAGGTGTTCAACAAAGTTCATCAACCAAGCTTGCAAAGAATTCGTTATCCTAAAATTTGGTTAAGTGTTGGAAGCAGGAGGAGGACATATAAGGACAAGAATATTGACTGAAGGGCAGGGGTACCAAGCAACGGTTGATTAACCTACGGCCTTGTATGCCGTAATTGTTTGTGGATGCGATTAGCTTGCGAATAGGATGTATAGAAATTTGGGAGTGCAGTTATAACTTGTTGACACTTAAATTTTCTCTCTCTTGTGCGACTAGGCACATGAGATCAAATCTTAGGCTGCGAGCCCAACTTTTATCAGCATCAGGCTGCACAATGTCTTAGGTCCTGAGTCTAGATCCGAAAGATGGCGAGATATCGCTACACAAGCGTCGCGACAGCAGCGGTGTGCTGGAGGGGTGGTGTGAGAGAGAGGGGGGGAAATACTAGGGCTTGGGTCTGAGATTTCTTTTTGACGAAGTTCAATAATGAAATAGGGGCAATTATGGTAGAAGTTATTATATGGATTTTGGAGGTCGTGCATTGTGAGTTATTTAGCTAAGCACGCAGCAAACAAAAATTCCCCAGATGACGCTCAAGCTAATTTAATTTAATTTTACTTTGAAAAAGACAAGCGTAAAGCCTACATGCTTTTGGTTCAACACATGCACTTAGCTCGGTTTCACACAGAAAAAGAACATATGCACTCAGTGCAATTACTACGTGTGCTTTGTGGTTGCTCAAAAGGCTGATCTGTCGATCCCCAATGCTTTTGGAAAGAGCTTTGAATCAGTAGTACTTTGACTTTAGTGCCGACAGATTCATCAGTTTAATCCGTCACTTTGGGCTTTTTTCCCACGCCAGACCAGAATTGAGCTACCCGAAGCTTCTTAAGTTTGGTCATCACGTAACATTAGTGCTGATCGAATACTTAAATATTAGATCACAGTTTTCTTTTTTGAATTCAAAAGATTAACATGGTGAATATAAAAAAAAAAAAACAGGCAAGTCTTTATAGATAAATCAAGCGAATGATGTTAGATCATCAATGACAGGCTGGTTTATGCTCTAGGGTCGAGAGTCTCGATTATGATCGTCTCAGTCTTGTTGTTGAAGGTGAAGAGACGGGCATTGTCAACCACCACAAGAGTGGGGTACACCCTAGATGTGGTGCACGTCTTGCCTCCGACCCAAAGCTCTCCACCACGAAATGATCGATCAGACTCTTTAGAGAAATCTTCCCATCACTCAAATCAACGTCCGTGAGACCAGCAAAAGATGGTTTGTAGATTTCTGAATTTAGATAATAAAGGCGGCATTATAACCATTCTATTCCGTAAATAGTTTTTGGAACAGAAATATATTTTTCTATTTTTACCTCTAAGAGTTTAAGCGAAAATTGTTTGATAACGACACAAAATTAAGTTATTCTAAAATGAATTTCGTTTGATAACGATCAAAATTTTTTCTTTTTTCGGATGGTGGCGTTGGCCCATGACGACTTTAATATACAAAATAAAAATAAAAATGATTTAGTAACAAAAATAAAGAATAAAATAAAATAAATTAAATTAAATTAAACCATAAAAAAAAATAAAAATATCATTTTATTTTTTTAAAAAAAATCCTAAAAAATAAATTTATTTTATTTATTCTATTTTATTTTATTTTACAAATAAATTTATTTCAAAATGAAGAAAATTAAAAATAAAAATAAATTTATTTGGCAAAACACTCAAGGCAAATAAAAATAATTTATTTTTATTTATCATAAATAAATTTAATAAATTTATTTTTAATAAAATAAAAATAAAATGATAAATAAAAATAATTTATTTATTTTTAATAAATTTATTTTAATTTTTAAATGAATAAAATGAATATACTTATTTTTAATAAAATGAGGAGAGGCGGAGGAGGAGGAGGAGGAGGAGGAGGAGGCAAATACGTAGAGGAGATGAGGGAGGACTCACCAAAATTAGAGTTTAGGGGAGAAATTGTTTACGATTTCTATTCTAGTAATTAGAAGTAGAAAATTTCTACTTCGATTTCTCAAATCAATTTCGGAATAGAAATCTATTCCAAAAATAGAAAACCGAGTAGGTTTATCAAACGAGTTTTTATTCCAAATAGATCCGGAATATAAAAATTATTTCGAACATAAATTTTGGTTATCATGCACCCCCTAAACCACCATTTAGATTTCTGAATCGATCGGCTCTCCACCACAGAATATTGCTTTTCTTAATGATGATCTTATTAAGGGAGTATATATGGAACCTCCTCCTGTAACACTACCTCTAATAAAGTTTGTCAATTACGTTGAGTACTATATGGACTGAAGTAGGCTCCTCGTGCATGGTACTCTAAGTTCAACTCTACTATGAAATGCCTTGGATTTAAATCCAATTCCTATGACAATGCTTTATTTGTTCAACGAACGTCTTAGGGGTATATTCTACTTCTTTTATATGTAGATAACATGATTATCATGGGCCATGACTATACCAGCATTAGAAATGTCTAGCAATATCTTAGCAAGTAGTTAGAAATGAAAGATCTTAACTGACTCAATTATTTTCTAGGCTTGGAGGTTACTTTAGATTCCTTTATATATTATCTTTCTCAAGCTAAATATGTTAGTGATCTTCTTTCTTGAGTGGGACTTACTGATAACAAGACTGTTGCAACTCCCCTTGAGATTAATGCCAAATTTAATGACAAAGATGGTACTCCTCTTTTGAATCCTACTCTCTATTGGTAGCTAGTTGACAGTCTTGTATACCTTACCGTGACTTGTCCAGACATAGCCTATGCTGTTCACATTGTTAGCAGTTCATGATAGCACCGTGGACCACTTGTTTTGCTATCGTTCTTTGCATTATTTTGTGATATAAAATTTAAGTATTTTACCAAGTGCAAAGAAAATATTTTGTGTATGATGTTGCCGGTCAAATGATAGTAAATGACACAATTCACTCAATTCAAACAGGCCAACTAGATCTCTGGTTTAAAGTTTCGAACCAAGCTAAATAAGAAAGAAAATTAGCCGCCTTTTCCAACGTATTCAATATTGTCCTTGTGGGGGAGATACGGTTGTCTTTGAAAGTGTAAAAGTTGTCACTGAATCTAGGTAGAGAAAAAGAAAATCCCACTGTATACCCAACGTATCTATGTAACGCTCTTCCTCACGTGTAATTTGATATAATACTTGAGATGGTTGAGTTAAATTGCTGTAGTCTATCTCATATTGCTTGATTGATGAATTTGTTTAGGCTTTATTCTTGTGGTTTCTCTTCACCAAATAGGTTGTGATTCAATACTACAACATCTCCTTATGTGCAAAAACTGAAACTGACTAGCATGGAAGAAGGAATGTGAATTGAAGAGCGTAGAGCCATGCATGCATGATATAAACTTGGGGTATTGTTGCGGCCTCTTTTTTCAGCGCCCCTGGTTAGGGCGAGCGCCTGCGAAGGCTAATGATTCGGTTAGGTTTATTAGGCTTAGCTCGGGCTCTTCCAAACCTACCAATTCACGACTTTAGGTTTGGGTTTTTACTTGTGATATACTTTTAAAGAGGAGTCACTACTAATCAATTTGGGGTGGGTTGATTAGAAACCCAAGCGAAGTATTGGGAGGAATATTTGTTTTTGCGTAACCTAGAAAAAATATGATTGCTTGATTACACTAGTTAATCACTAATGTCCTTTCGTTATCTAATCTTGTTTAAACCTAAGGCTTTTTGGATTTTTGAGAAATTTTTCCACACATTTTGTGGAGGAAAACACTTTTTTTGTTGTCTTTTTCTCATTTTTTTGTGGACATTAAAAGTATTTTTGGATTTTTTGATCCTTTTTTGAAAATATAAATCATTTTCTGGCTTTTTCTGATATTTTTGGAAAATTGTGAGATATTTTGGATTTTTTTTGATTTTCTGAAAATTATTATTATTATTATTATTATTATTATTATTATTATTATTATTATTATTATTATTGAAATATTATTTTTTTTATCATAATAATATAATATTATCAATCGACCCAGGTTGGATTCCCGAGTTGGGCTTGACTCGGCACCCGTCGGTGGCGGATGGGCTCGAAGCACGGCCCGTGACCGGGCCTTTCTTTTTTTGAAGAGAAATGCTCGGCCCGAAATCGGGCCCGTTTTCAAATGAAATGGGATGCCCGGCCCGTTACGTAGGAATCAACTAATATAGGTGTACCCTCCTAGTTTTGCAGAAGTTGAACAACTTGCAGCAGTAAAAGGTCACCAGCGCCATAAATCATGAACAACTCGACGTCAGAACCCGACTAGGATATTACATTGGAAAACGACATGGTAAAATTCAGAGAGACAATAAAGAAACAAGAGCATTGTCTCATGCTCCCTAGGACGCCATTCGCATATGGAAGGAGGTGGCATTTGTCTTGTTCGATTGAGCCATTACTCATTACTTCAATGATGTTGCGGATCAGGACATCCGGGACTCGCCCTCATAAGTTCATAATAGCTTCCTTGCATGTCATCTCCCTTTCCAGTCTTCACGTAATGCTCGAACCACCATACTAATTGTCTTCCCTCGGCTCACGACATGGGAAACTCGTACATGGAAGCTCGGAAGTGAAAGCACTATGAACATTAGGCACAAATATATCTTGAACGCGCCCATCGCCATTTTTATTTCTTTTGAAGGTAGCAGAAAAGGTCTCGGGTTGATGGAGAATCAGAGTAGGGACATCCTATATATAGTGCTTAAAAACGGCCACCTCTTCATTTTTACAATGGTCAAAGTAGATAAGCGAAAGGTACTGGGTAACCAGTTCAGTCACTTGTTGTCCATTTTGTTCTTGGAACTAAAATCATTGGATTGGACATTGCTTTATGTGTAGATTTCCCACCATGCTGAAGACGCCTTGTCGTGTATCGTGCAGTATTGAACAAAAACAACGCGAGATTTCTTACCTATATATGGTGGAGAAGCTTTGTTGCTCGCTCTCTCTTCTATCGGACAAAGAACTTTTTATGATTAATGACCAAGCACAAAAAAAAAAAAAAAAACCAAACTCTTTTAAATCTATAAACAGTGGATTTAGTTAGTTAATTGAGTTTGGTTATTGAGATCGTCATAGGTATCAATAACTTCATGATATGGTTATTGACAATGACAAAACCAATCTATCAATGACCACAATGTGAGGCTCTCGATAACCATACAATACAACTATTGATGAGTGCTAGAGCGCGATCGATTGAGGAAAGTGCTTCAAGCCATTAGACGATCACCATGACATGAATATCAACATCTATGAAGAAGAATCATCGACGACTATATGGAATCAACATTGACAAATAGCGAGAGGTGTTCAACAAAGTTTGTAAGATTTTGTGGGACCATAGCTAATTGTTCTAAAAACTTAAGCTATTAGATGAAAACATGGTTTATTATTTAAATATTCTAACAATCTTGCTCATGCTTAGTCTAGTTTTTGGCCTAGTACTAAGCTTGGAAATTTAATTGGATAGGCAAATGGGGCATGGTAATATTTGAATTCAGGACCTCTAACACTGATATCATGTGAGATTTGTGTTACCATAGCCGATTGTTCTAAAAGCTTAAATTGTTCTAATAAAGTTCATCAACAAAGCTTGCATATAATTTGTCATCCTAAAATTTTCCTAAGTGTTGGAAGCATGAGGAGGACATGAGGACAAGAATATTGACGGAAGGCAAGGGTACCAAGCAATGGTTAAGTAGCCTATGGCCTTGGATGCTATAATTGTTTGTGGATGAGATCAACATGTAAGTAGGAGGTATGGAAACTTGGGAGGAAACTTGGGAGTGCAGTTGTAACTTGTTGACACCTAAAATTTCCCAACTCATTCAGTTATTTATTGCATAGAAAAATTGAGGATCGACCTCAACCCCCAAAGAAATGACTTTTAACTTGCATTGATATATTAGGAGCATTTTTCATTTAATAGTAATAAATCCATATAAACCATAGTGAAGCTTTGAGCATAATTGAGTTATCTACTAAGCCTGCAAAAGCGCAAAACTAGGACAAGCCTAAAGTTTCTCTAAAGAGGCCGAATATACATGTGCCTCGCAAACGTGGTATCTCAAATTAGGAAATATTAATTTGTTGAAGCAAAGTTGGTGTTGTAATTAAGCTTTATATTGTAAAAATTTGATTATAGGGGAATGAGAAAGGGTGTATAATTAGAAAGATCACATAATCTAAAATAGGAAATAAATATATCCTCGATTTTTGCAAGACAACCCTAAGCTTAACCCTAAATAAACCCATTAGAGATGGTTCACAATTAGAAGCCGGCAATACACAATAGAAAAGAAAAATGACACAAGAGAGCACAAAAAAACATACACACACGAGTTCTCTCTCTTCCGCAGTCCCAAAAACATTTTAGTAGGTAGTTTCTCGATATCGACAAATACACATTCATCAACTGTTGGATCGTTCTCAAATTTTATGGAGTGTATGCTAAATCATTATTCTTGAGTTATCTAATGGAGATGTTGAAAAAGTATTTAAAAATATCTTTGAAGGCGAAAGTCAGATTGGTTGGACTGCTATATAGTACAATCCGCGGTTGCATGAGTATGATTTATTCTAAGTCTAAAGACCTCTACGCCACCTATTTCCTTAACCCCAACAACGTAGGGATGACCGGTTTCAAGTTCTGTATGTGAAGATGAAGAACTAGATGAGAAATATGAAGATGAACAAATGCAGATGGAGATGAAGAATAGAATCTAGGATAGAGTAACCGATTCTGGAAGTGCTTCGTATTTCATTGTATCAAAGTATCATTGTAGTACAAAGTATTTGAAACAACAACAATGAATATAGATCCTCTATTCTTCCTCCTCTGCTCTATCTTACTTGTATCTCTTGAATTGAAACCTTCAGCAACTGATCATTCCTTTGAGGCTTTCATTTGATACTGTGATGCAGAGCATCCATAGAGGATATCTCTCTCTTCCTCTGTCTCTTATCTCTCTCTTTCTCTACCTTCTTTTTTCTTATTATATCACTCCTTTTTATTTATTTATTTTATTTTATTATCGAGGAAGAAGTACATTTTCTAGTAATAGAGAAAACTGAATATTGTTCATAAGGAAAACAGAATACAACTAACAGATTACACCTTACAAAGACACGTGTTAGTTTTTGGATTTATATAACTTGGCGATCGATGTCATTCTCCATTTCAGGCATCTCCTTCATTGATGTCAATCCAAGCTGGTCTTCATCATGAGATCTTCACCGTTGATCATCATCTCTTTGTAGTTTGCTGCATTGCCAAGTCCTCTGCTTTCTTTTGTTTCTTGTTTTTCAACACGTGCTGTTCTTCTTCTTCAACTCTGTTCCTTTATATTTAACATCCCCCCTCAAATTGGGAAGGATGAAGGATCCCATTCCCAATTTGGTGCGAAGAGACATATGAGCTAATCGGGAGAGGGATTTAGTGAAAATGTTAGCTAACTGAAGATGGCTGGGAATGTGTTGGACTTGAATGGAACCAGAAGACACCTTTTCACGAACGAAGTGAAAATCAACTTCGATGTGCTTTGTGCGATCATGCAATATTGGATTTGCTGTGAGGGAAATAGCTTATTTGTTGTCACAAAATAAAGATGTAGCTGCTGCAAGAGGAATACCAATATCACGTAATACAAAGCCGATCCAAGTTAGTTCAGCTGTTGTAGAAGCTAGTGCTCGATATTATGCTTCTGTGGAGGATCTTGAAATAGTGGATTGTGTCTTGGTTGACCAAGAAATCAAATTAGAGCCAAGAAAAGTGCAGAAACCTGTAGTAGATCGTTGAGTGGTAGGACATCCTGCCCAGTCATCATCTGAAAAGTTGTAGAGACTTGTTGAACTCATGGAGTGGAGATAGAATCCAAGGTGGATAGTCCCTTTGACATATCGAAGGACTCTTTTTAATTGATGAAAGTTTGCCACTGTTGGATGTTGCATCTTTTGACAGAGAAGATTTGTTGCAAAAGCTAGATTTGGTCGAGTTATTGTTAAGTATTGAAGACCACCTACCAGGCTTCTGTATTCAACAAGATATGTTAGCTGAGTTTCAGCATTGGCCATGAGAACTGATCGAAGTGGCAAGGGTGTTGAGATTGGTTTGCAATCTGCCATATGAGCTCATTTAAGTAAGTCAATAGCATATTTTGTTTGGCATAGAAATAAATTCTATGAGGTACGTTTGGCTTCAATGCCTAAGAAGTAGTGAAGATATCCAAGGTCCTTCATAAGGAATTGAAGACTGAGTTTCTAAATCAATGTGGTTAAGAGTTGAGGTGAGCTACCTGTCGAGATGATGTCATCGACATATAGCAGCAACAATACTGTATGTGACTCAGTATGAAGAACAAATAAGGAGGGATCAGTTGTGCTATAGAAAAAACCAATTTCAAGAAGAAAGTTGCTGAACTTATTGAACCAGGCTCTTGGAGCTTGTCGAAGGCCATATAAGGACTTGTGAAGTAGACAGACATAACTCGATTTTTGAGGATGTATGAAGCTAAGAGGTTGTTCCATATAGATAGTTTCATTCAAGTTTCCATGAAGAAAGGCATTTTTCACATCAAGTTGGTGTATTGGCCATTGTTTCATTAGAGTTATGGACAATACTATGCGAATTGTTGCATGTTTCATAACAGGGTTGAAAGTCTTAGTAAAGTCAAGTCCTGCTTCTTGATGAAAGCCTTTAGCTACTAATCGAGCCTTTAGCCTGTCAAGACTACCATCGGGTGCTAGTTTGGTCTTAAAGACCCACTTACAGCCTACAACATTCATCTGGTTTGTTCTTGGAACCCGTTTCCAAGGTGTGATTGTCATACAGAGCACTCATTTCTTCTTGCATTGCACTGTACCAAGCTTTATTAGCCAATGCTGACTTAATGGATCTTGGTTCCATGGGAACTCGATACTCAGCCAAACAAGCATATTTTGGATTTGGCTTGATAATACCTGATTTCAGTCGAGTCTGCATATGATGAACAACAGGATTACTTTGAGAAGAGGATAGGCCAAGATTGTGTTGTTCTGGTTCAGGGCTAATATTAGTAGGTAGTGCATTTTGAGAAGATGAAGAACTGGAATTATGATGCTCATGACCAGTAGAGATATTTGGAACCACAACACCTGGAGAGGTAGATAATGGTTGTGTTTCTGTGATGAAGTCATTCTGCATTGGTGCTGATGAAGTAGCTTGTGGCATCTGTTCACTATATAGATGATCATTGTAATAACCATCCACAATAGGATGATACTGACTTTTGGTTGCTGACTGATGAAGAGGGCTATTGTTTGTTGTGTCAGTACTTAGAGGTTCGATCAATTGAACTTCTCTAATCCATTGTTTATATAAAGGTGTATACTGTCCATTCTCGTTGATCACCCTCTTTGTGAAAGGAAAACATGTTTCATCAAAGACCACATGCCTGCTGATATATATGCGATTATCAGTAGGTACAAGACATCGATACCCTTTATGTAGTTCACTGTATCCCAGAAATACACAGGTAAGGGATCGAGGATCAAATTTGTGTTTTGTGTATGGTCTTAAGCATGGATAACATGCACAACCAAACACCCTCAAATGATCATACTGTGGCTGACTATTATGAATATTGTTGTAGGGTGTATCCATCTTTAGTTTTGGTGTAGGAAGTATATTTACAATGTAATTTGCTGTGACAAAGGCATCCACCCAAAATTTCAGTGGAACCTTGGAGTGATATAACATGACTAATCCCAGTTCTACAATGTGTCAATGTTTTCTCTCTAAAACCCATTCTGTTTTGGAGTGTGTGGACAGGATAGGTGTTGTTTTATACCACAATTCTGCAGATGACATTGGAATCTGTTACTTACAAACTCTCCTCCTCCATCACCTTGGAAGATTTTGATTTGATGATTGTATTGTTTTTCAACTAATTTCTGAAATTGAACAAAGATATCTTCTTGAAATGTTTTGAAGCTGACAAAACGTTTCCATCAGTTTAGTCTAAAGGTTCGCAGACTCTGCTGTTTAAAGTCTGAAGACCTTCGGACAGCCAGACTCAAGACTAAAAGTCTATTTTCATTGACAGTTTCTAATCCGTTGAAGAAAGGCTATCCAGAACTGGATGTTACTCTAAGGATATGACCTTATCGACTGGAGAAGATCTCTTGGCTGGATATGACATAACAGAATCCTTTATTTGATCTTGATTGATTCGGAGAATAAGGATCCGATGATTGACGAAATATTCTTGGAAGGTTCTACTTATGGAAACCGAGATCCTAATTGTATGTGCGAAACATGATCGATGGGCTATCGACATATTCCTTTAATAGCTCGAATGATCTTCCTAATTGATTCTGTCCAATGGGAAAATTGGAAGAATTCCTTTGGTAAGTGCCAACGGGTATGATGGCATAAATGAGTATATAAGGAAGACGTTCTAGTTGTTCGAAGAGTGCACGATAGAAGAATTCCAAAGTCTGAAGCTCCTTGTTTTTTAGTCAATTCATTTGAGCGAAAACTTGTACGCAAAAGAGTGTTTATATTCGTGAGAAACCTTGAGGAAGTGTGGTAGAATATCTACACTGTGGAATCAAGGAAGAACTGTGCTGTAACATCTCTTTTATTCATAGTGAAATCCAACCGGTGGGCTGTTAGTGCGGAATAGTGGACATAGGCTTGGGATAAGCCGAACCACTATAAACCTTGTGTTTAATTTTCTCTTCCTTACTCTTTACTTTATTTTGATCGTAATTCATTTTGTTAATCAAAAGAGAACTTCCTTTCTATCGTCTGCCTAGTATCGCTGTGGTATCTCGAGAAATTGTTTTTACACCTATTCACCCCCCTCTAGGTGATTATACTAGCTACATCAATTGGTATCAGAGCCTGTGTACTCACTTTGTTTGAAGTGTTTTACTTCAGAGTTAAAGATCCATGGCTAGTATGTTGGCTCCAGGGTTGGTAGAAGGGCAAAGCAATACCAGACCACCTTACTTTGATGGAAATGATTACAACATTTGGAAAAACAAGATGAAAGCGTTCCTAAGATCAAATAATCCTCTGGAATGGGACATTGTAGAAAAATGAATCATTCCTAAAGCTGCACCTGTCTAAAAAAGAGGAAAAGATACTATGGAGTTTAGTCAAATGACTTAGGAAGAGATAATCAAGAGACAAGCTCTTGATGCAAAAGCAATTTATTCTTTATATTGTGCTTTATCTCCTATTGAATGTAACAACATATCTTCTTATGTTACAACTAAAGAAGTCTGGGATAGATTACATATTCCCTATGAAAGAATTGATCGAGTGAAAGAGACTAGAATCAACATTCTCCTCGGTCAATACAAAGCCTTCAGAATGAAATTGGGATAATCTATAACCGACATGTTTAGTCATTTTACAGAAATCGTGAATGGTCTTGAAAATCAAGGTTAACCAATTTCTGATCCCATGAAGGTAAACAAGCTACTGCGTGGACTCTTCAAGGATTAGAATCACATAAAGACCTCAATTAGAGAGACCCAAATAATTATGCCACTATCTTGATGAGTTGGTTGGGACTCTTCAGTCTTATGAAGTGGAACGAATTAATGAAGACGAAGACCCTAAAGATTCAGATTCAAACTCCAAGACAGAATCAGATTCAGACAGTGAATTTGAGGTCACTATCAAGAAAAATATAAAATGGTATCTAGATAGTGGATGCTCAAGACATATGACAAGAGATTCAAATTGCTTCATAAAGCTCGTTCAAGTGAATGGCGAAAAAGTCTCATTTGGAGGAAATAGCAAAGGAAGAATAGTGGGATTTGGAACTGTAAAGATTGGAAACCTCACAAGAAGCAATATTTCTTTAGTTGAATGACTCAACTACAATTTGCTCAGTGTTAGTCAGCTGTGTGATACCGGTTTCAAAATCTACTTTCAAGAGGAATATATACGGGGAACCAGTAAAGACTCAACTCTGTCATTCATGGGTCAAAGACATGGAAATATCTACCTCTTGGATGTGAAACCAGATGAATCGCAATGTCTAATCTCAATCCAAGACGAAGCAAACTTATGGTACAGAAAGCTTGGGCACATTAATATGAAACAGATAGCCAAAATCTCAACAAAGAAGCATGTTCGTGGTCTACCCAATTTATCATACCAAAAGTCCGATCTATGTACACCATGTATATTGGAAAAACAAGTAAGAAATTCCTTTAAACCAATAAATCAAGTTTCCACTAACCGTGTGTCTTTAACGCAAACACGCATTTGGATCTTTTTGGACCAACCAAACACGAGCATTGGATGTAAGAAATATTGCCTAGTAATTGTGGATGACTACTCACGATTTACTTGGATATATTTCCGGCAAGTAAGTACGAAACCTTCTCTTATTTTGAAAAATTTGCTAAAAGGTTTAAAATGAAAAAGGGTATGTTATTTCAAGTATAAGAACAGGACCATGGAGGTGAATTTGAAAATCAAGATTTTACAAAATTTTGTGATGAATGCGGTTTTCAGCATGTGTTTTCTTCTCCATATACTCCGAGCAAAATGGAGTTGTGGAAAGAAAGAATAGATCGCTTCAAGAAATGGCTAGAACTCTTTTAATTGAAAGCAACATCTCTTCATGATTTTGAAATTTAAAAACTGCTTCTACAGCTTGTTATATTATCAATAGAGTTTTCCTAAGGCCTATTCTAGAAAAAAAAAACCCATATGAATTATTCAAAGAAAAGAAGCCTATTGTTTCATATTTTCATGTGTTCGGATGCAAATGTTTTATATTGAAAAATGCAAATGATCGAATTGGCAAGTTTGAAGAAAAATCAGATGAAGGCATCTTCCTTGGATATTCAATCTCAAGCAAAGCCTACAGAGTCTATAACAAGAAGATCAATCTGTGGAGGAATCAATGAATGTCAAATTCCAAGATTCTATGCAAAATGAATCTATTCGACTCATCTTGAAGAGTCTCGAACACCTTTCCGACTCTACAAAGTCTAAATCTCGGGAAACAAAATCCCGGACTTTGAAGGACCAACAACAAGTGACTCGTTGAAAATTCAAGTGAAGGAAGTGACCATCAATCTAACAAATTAACCAACAACTGGAAGTATAAGTCCAGTCATCCAAAAGATTTTATTATTGGCGACATCAATAAAGGAATTCGCACAAGATCCAAAAAGCGCGAAGAGTCTAGTGCTGTGGCTCTTATTTCTGAAATAGAACCCAAAAGCATAGAAGAAGCTTTAACTGATGAAAGCTGGATTGAAGCTATGAAGAAGAACTCAGGCAATTCAGCATTAATGATGTTTGGGAGTTAACTACTAAACCAAAAGATAAATCTATTATTGGTGCTAAATGGGTTTTCAGGAACAAGATGGACGAGAACGGGAAAGTCATAAGAAAAAAAGCAAGACTCGTGGCCAAAGGATATACGCAAAAAGAAGGGATAGACTATGACGAGATTTACGCACCGGTAGCAAGATTAGAAGCAATTCGTTTATCACTTGCATTTGCTTGTCATAAAAATTTCAGGTTATTCCAAATGGACGTCAAAAGTGCTTTCCTAAATAGATTCATCCATGAGGAAGTCTATATGGAACAACCACCTGGGTTTGAAGACCCAAGGAAACCAGACTCAGTATTTAGACTCAAAAAGGCCTTATATGGTTTAAAACAAGCACCTCGAGCTTAGTACGACATTTGAGTAAGTTTTTAATTCAAAACGGTTTTGTGAAAGGTAAAGTAGACACTACTCGTTTATCAAAAAAGAAAGCAAAAGTTTTGTGCTAGTTCAAATATATGTCGATGATATTATATTCGATCTCCTAATGAAAGTACGTAAGAAATTCTCTAAGACTATGCGGATGAATTTGAAATAAGCATGATGGGTGAGTTAACCTTCTTTCTCGGGCTTCAAGTGAAACAACTGAAGGAAGAAACTTTTATTCATTAAGAAAAATACGCTAATGATCTCGTCAAAAAGTTTGGACTGAACAATTGCAAAAATGCTGAAATACCAATGTCAAGTTCCTTGAAGATAGATAAAGATGAAGGAGGAAAGAAAGTCGACCAGAAGCTGTATAGGAGTATCATTGGCTCACTTCTTTTTCTATTACCGCTTCGGACGACATTTTGTTCGGTGTTTGGATTTGTGCCGATTTCAAGCGAGACCCTAAAGAATCTCATTTAAGTGCTGCAAAGCGTATTATCAAATTCATTGCTTCAACTTCAAGCATCGGCCTTTGGTATCCTAAAAAGGGAGACTTTACTCTTCTTGGATACTCAGACGTAGATCTAGCATGATGTAGGGTTGATAGAAAGAGCACCTCGGGTACCTGTCAACTACTTGGAGGCAGGACAATGTCTTGGTTTCAAGAAAGCAAACTATAGTAGCTCTTTCTACAGCAGAAGCAGAGTATGTAGCTCTCGAAAGTTATTCACAAATTCCTCTGGATAAAACAACAGCTAAGAGACTTTGGAATTGAAGATTTATGCACGGAGATTAACTGTGACAACACCAGTGCAATCAATCTTACTAAAAATCCAATTCTTCACTCAAGAGCAAAGCATATAGAGATTCGACATCACTTCATTAGAGATCATGTTCAAAATTGAGAAGTTTCGATTCAGTTTGTTGACTCGAAAAACCAACTAGCGAATATATTCACAAATCCTTTGAAGAATAATCAATTTGAAATTATCCGTTCCAGACTCAACATTTTGAGGTTTGAAGAAGTTAAAAGTCTAGAGACTCTCGCACTCGGACAAACAAGACTTTGACTGTAAGTTATTCTCTCTCTCGAATCTCATCTTGAAAAGGTACGATTATCAACCGTGTTTGATGTTTGCTATCTTTAATTGACGTGATTATAGCAACATTTCCTTTTCGAAAAGAAGTTATTTTTTAAATGACTATTTTCTTGAAAAAGGCAGTTATTTTGAAAAGGCATATTTTTATTTTCCTTTATGACGTTATGTATACCTCTTTTTACCGGTTATGCACTTTGTTGTTTCTTATTCGCTTTACTCTCCAAAAACCCTAAGAAAGCACCAATCTTCCATTCCTGTTTTCTTCCCTTGTTTAATCTTCAAAAAAGTTGTCATCTTTCTTGGGAAAGTCAAGCAATGAATCTTTCAAAGACTGAGAAAGATGTCGTCTTCAAGAAAGTCTTCGAGAATCGCAAGCAGGGGACCACGGTGAATGAGTGAGGGGCCTACGCACTTTGATCTCACCGAGGAAGAAGAGTCTCCAAATCAGCAACAGAGCCCACAACATTCTCAGCAGCGTCATTCTCCACCATCTAGTCCACAGGGTGCTGGTCATCAACAACAGGAAGAAATCGTTGAAGACGCAGATCCTGTAAGAATTCAAAGGCCCTCTTTTATTTATAAGCTTTACCGTGCTTTAAAGAAGACTGGTACTCCATTGAACTACGTCGATGAGTTTCTTAAGGACAAAGGATATTGGAATGAGTACATCTTTTTGCGGAAAATGGAAAGTTTGGGAATTACTCCTAAAGGGGTGGTAGAAGAAACCCTTGTAAATATCCCAAGTGATCCGCATGTTGGGGGACTTAATCCGATAGATGGAAATGATGATGACAAATTGTACAACCAATTTCAACCGAGAATGGGTGTTGTAGCGAAAATTCGAGGAAAAATAGGAGAGCTGTTTAGATCAATGGAACAGAAGGAATTATACTCAAAATTGCTGAAGCGTGGGGTGATAAACCCTAGGAGTGTGGATTTTGATTTTTTGGATGCTGTGAATGTGAACTTGAGGGAAAAGTTCAGTTTTCTTCAACTAGAAAAGTTCTGTTCTAACACCATAGAGGCCTATGTTCAATTAACTTCATATTTCTATTCAAATCTTAGTTTCTTGGATGCGAATATAATATCTTTTAATGTCCGAGATCAGGACTTTGTGGTTGATGTGGATATGCTGGCGGATGTGATTAGGGTTGAGAGAGGAAGATATCAACCGATCAATGTTTCTACTACTCGTGCAACATTGGAGCTTGTTAAGGATAGAAGAACAGAGAAAAATATTTCCTACTTGAGGATGAGTGCGTTTAACATTCTGCTTCACAATATTGTGATCAATTGCCTCAGATCAAAATCAACTTCCAAGACTGATATTTCAAGTTTAGAGGCAAAGCTGATATATGCCATCATTAATGGGAAAAAGTTTTCTCTTCCTCACACTATTATGTTTCACATGTATAGAGCAAAAGTTAAGGCGAAGAACGAGGTCAACTTCCTTATCCAGGTCTTGTGACGGGTTATTCGAGACATCTGAATATTTAGCCTCCACAAATTCTCTGTGTTAGATCGTGTGATCATATGGTGGTAGGACTGAAAATGGTGAATAAAATGTGTCTGAAGGAACTAAGCAAGGCGTTGGAGAAATTCAAGGAGAAGACTCCTGTTAAAACTCATCAAATCTCTTCTGCAACAAAAAGAAAAGGGAAGGAGCCCATGGTTGCTCCATCCAAGAAAAGAAGAGCTCTCATTGTTGAAGATGAAGATGATGATGATGACATCACCATTTCTGCTATAGCATTGAAGAAGCTAAGTCGTCTTGTTCCAGAACCAATTGAATGACAGGAGAAAGAAGCAGAGGAGAGAGAAGGACAAGAGAAAGAAGAAGAAGAAAGAGAAGCTGGAGAAAAAGAAGCAGAGGAGGAAAGGTTTGAAGAAGAAGAAGAAAGAGAAAATCAAGAGGAAAGAGAGCATGAAAAACACTCTTCTCCACCTGAAGGCATAGAAACAGGGGGAGATCATGAGAAAAGAGGAATATCAGCTGTTACCAGTGAGGGAGTCAGTCGCTCTCCAGCAGACCCATAAGACATTCATGCCTCTCATTTTCATGAGGAAGAACATGATGCTTTATCGCCAAATCTGTGTGATTATGATCTGCCATCGTCTGCATTTACTCCATCAGATTGTGCCGAAGCCAGTATGCATATTGATAATTCAGCATATTTTCGCAGAATTATGGATATTCTCTTGGAGATGCGTGGTCAAATATATGCTCTGGGATGCAAAGTTCAGAACTTGCAGAATGCAGATCAAGCTTCTTCAGTTTCCTTGAAAGATCAGATTCAAGTCCTCTCTGTTCAGATTCAAGCTAATGCTAAGGGTGAGAAGGTTGCACAACTGAAGGAAGACTTGAAAAGGCTGGAAGGGATTGTTCAGTCCATGGGAGATTTCCAGCTTGTTCGCTTTCCCAAGCAATCTTGACTCTATTCCATTTTCATCTCAACCTTTTTAATGTTGACAAAATGGGGAGAAATGCAAGATTTGAATTAAACTTTGAATTTTTTAATTGTTTGGATTGGATTGTTTTGATGTTTGACTTTACTTTTGTGTCCGGATGAGAACCGAATTTGAATTTGGATTTGATCGCTATTGATATCTTATGGATGGCTTTATCATATACAAGACTAACCTATTTTCGTGGTTGCGAGATTCTATTGTTATTCATTTAGCCATTTATCTTTATAAGATATACATATTTGTTTGAGTAATATTTTGCAGGTCAAATTTATCCAAATCTGCAGAAAATTTTGTCACCATAAAAAACGGAGAGATTGTTGGAGAAATCTTCTTGAAATGTTTTGAAGCCGACAAAACGTTTCCATCGATCTAGTCTCGAAGGTTTGCGAGACTCTACTATTTAAAGTCTGAAGACCTCCGAACAGCCATTCTCAAGACTCAAAGTCTATTCTCATTGACAGTTTCTAATCCGTTGAAGAAAGGCTATCCAGAACTGGATGTTACTCTAAGGTTATGACCTTATCGACTGGAGAAGATCTCTTGGCTGGATATGACATAACGGAATCCTTTATTTGATCTTGATTGATTCGAAGAATAAGGATCCGATGATTGACGAAATATTCTTGGAAGGTTCTACTTATGGAAACCGAGATCCCGATTGTATAGGCGAAACATGATTGATGAGCTATTGACATATTTCTTTAATAGCTCGAATGATTTTCTTAATTAATTTTGTCCAACGGGAAGATTGGAAGAATTCCTTTGGTAAGTGCCAACGGGTATGATGGCATAAAGGAGTATATAATAAAAACGTTCTAGTTGTTCGAAGAGTGCACGATAGAAGAATTCCAAAGTCTGAAGCTCCTTGTTTTTTAGTCAATTCATTTGAGCGAAAACTTGTACGCAAAAGAGTGTTTATATTCGTGAGAAATCTTGAGGAAGTGTGGTAGAATATCTACACTGTGGAATTAAGGAAGAACTGTGCTGTAACATCTCTTTTGTTCATAGTGAAATCCAGCCGATGGGCTGTTAGTGCGGAAGAGTGGACGTAGGCTTGGGATAAGTCGAACCACTATAAACCTTGTGTTTAATTTTCTCTTCCTACTCTTTACTTTACTTTAATCGTAATTCATTTTGTTAATCAAAAGAGAACTTCTTTTCTATCGTCTCGCCTAGTATTGCTGTGGTATCTCGAGAAATTGTTTTTACACATATTCACCCCCTCTAGATGATTATACTAGCTACATCACATAGAACTCAGACTTCAACTTCATGGGATATAGCCAGCTATATCGTGAGAAATTGTCAACAAAAATCACATAGTGTCTGAACTTTTGAAATGAATTGACTGGTGAGGGTCCCCAAATGTCACAATGAATCTTTTCTAATGGCAAATTCGATGTAGAATCTGATAATGAAAAGGAGAGAGCCGTACTTTTGCTATTTGACATTCTTGCCGCAAACATTCGAAGAGGTTGAATTAAAGTGAATCAGCTTCTGATGTTGCAGATGTTTCACTATCTGAGAATTTGTATGAGCCAGCCTCTAGTGTCATATGTCTTCATCCACAGTTTTCTGCCTTTGAGTAAAAAAAGCTGCTATAGTCTGTGTATCAACTTGATAGAGGCCTCTAGTCTTCCTTCTGAGCTTGATTGTTACTTTGGTATTGTTGTCCTTTACATAAACACCAATTTTGTCAAAGATAAATGAGTAAGGATAGTTATCTGTGAGCTTAGAAACTGAATGAAGATTCTTCTTTATTTTTGGTACTATTAGAACATCATTGAGAGTTAATGTATTACCTTATGTATTTAGATAGGTGTTACCAATATGTGTAACAGGTTAACACAATCCATTTCCTACCATTACAGTATTAGGTCCTTGGTATTTAAAAAAGGTATGAAGAATACCAGGATTAGCACTGATGTGGGCTGTAGCACCAGTATCAAGGTACCATTCACTTCCTTTTGGATCTTCAATATGCATTCTTTATTAGTGTCTTTGGAATATCTTCTGCTTAATAAGAGTTGTCAAAGCGATACCAGCAACAGAGAGCATCATGCCCAGGTCGCTTACATATTTGGCATTCCAATCTAGAAGTGCCTGTGTCTTTCTCATCCTATAGATTTTTACTTGAGTTTAATGAGAAAGAAGGATAAGATTTGGTATTCTGGTACCTTTGAGAGTAAGTGGCATAGGGTTGAAATCCCTGATTAGCTACAGAGAAGGTATTTCTTTGTCTGAAATGCTGATCTCCTTGCCCTTGAATTGGGACATCTCCTCTATAATTCTAATTTCTTTCAGCATAACTAAATTCTTGACCTCTATTATTAGCGCCTACGCTAATTACCATAACCGCGGCCACCCCTATAACTTCCTCTTTGAGCTATAAATCCAAAGGTTTGAGAAATATATTCTCCATCAGTATTCTCTTTAGGGTACATCTGAGATTGTCTCTGCCCAAAATAGGCCAAATTAGGATTGAACTGACTTTTGGAATAAGTCTTCATTCTTGACTCAAACCTTTCTAGCTGAGCAATAACCTCATCATAATCAGGTTGAGGCTTTAAACAATATATGGTGGTTTGAAGATTTTCATATTCAAGGCCTAAACCTTCCAGCACACCAAAATTTTTGGTTATTTCATCCACAAGTTTGCCTATTGCATTCAACTGATCACATATAGATTTGTATTCTCTAAGATAAACAGAGAGAGTTTGATCAAGCTTCTGGCAGGATTGTAGTTCCCCTCTAAGTTTGAATTCCCTAGCAATTGATTTCTATGTAAATCGCTTTAGAAGTGTTTGCCATACTTCAAAAGATGTCTCTAAACCAATTATTAGGCTCAAAATACTCTCAGTGATAGCTCCACTGATCCAAGACGATACCAACTGATATGTTCTTGTCCAGTCAGCATAGTCAGGATTAACAAGTTCAGATTCACAGCCTTCAACATCATTTTGCAGCATTTGAGGAGGTTAAAGAATATCACCATTAATGAAACCAAAGAGCTCTTGACTTTTCAGAAATCTTTGGACCTGAGAGCTTGCCACAATAGAAAGTTATCTTGACAAGTTTGATTGTGACAAAATTCGAGATGTTCACATGTATTGGAAAAGGATACTTTGGTGTTCTTATTGCCATTGTCACAAACTTTCAGCTTGAGAGAGAAGATATCGATGTATCTTGATGAATTCTTATATGTTTACCATAAGACTTGAAGTTGCTGTTGCTTTAGATTCTCCATTTTGACATGAATAGCAACTTCTGAATGAAAATTTCCATCAGATATAGTAAATCAACCGAGCTCTGATACCATGTGAAGATGAAGAACTGGATGAGAAATATGAAGATGAACAAATGCAAATGGAGATGAAGAATAGAATCTAGGATAGAGTAACCGATTCTGGAAGTGCTTCGTATTTCATTGTATCAAAGTATCATTGTAGTACAAAGTATCACAAACAACAACAATGAATATAGATCCTCTATTCTTTCTCCTCTGCTCTATCTTACTTGTATCTCTTGGATTGAAACCTTTAGCAACTGATCATTCCTTTGAGGCTTTCATTTGATACTATGATACAGAGCATCCATGGAGGATCTCTCTCTCTTCCTCTGTCTCTTATCTCTCTCTCTCTCTCTACCTTCTTTTTTCTTATTATATCACTCCTTTTTTTTTTTTTTTTTTTTTTTTTTTTATCGAGGAAGAAGTACTTTTTCTAGTAACAAAGAAAACTGAATATTGTTCATAAGGAAAATAGAATACAACTAACAGATTACACCTTACAGCACACGTGTTAGTTTTTGGATTTATATAACTTGGCGATCCATGTCATTCTCCATTTCGGGTGTCTCCTTCATTGATGTCGATCCAAGATGGTCTTCATCATGAGATCTTCACCGTTGATCATCATCTCTTTGTAGTTTGCTGCATCGCCAAGTCCTTTGCTTTCTTTTGTTTCTTGTTTTTCAACACGTGCTGTTCTTCTTCTTCTTCAACTCTGTTCCTTTATATTTAACACCGTATAGGTCTCATCTAGAGTCTGGAACCTACCTGTTGGAATATATTACTCATTTTATTGAAATCTCGAACCTACCTTATCATAGGTTCCAAGATTTACCCAAATTATATTATTAATTGAACGATTGTAGTAAATTAAAATCTTTGATGGTCACCATTTGTTACTACAATTCATTGATCATAACATATACTTTGACACATGAAAAATATGAACATAAGTAAAAGTCTTTGTCATGAAATGGAAGCTCAGACTAGTGCTTCCAAATTATACACACATCATCAAACAACTAGTCCAATCCAAATGCATAAGTTATTAGGTGGAGAGAAACCACAAGAATAAAGCTTCATCAAATCCACTAGTCAAATAATGTGAGATAATACTTTAGCAATTTAACTCAGTCATCTCAAGAATTATATCAAATTAACGTGAGGGAGAGCGTTACATGAATTCATTGATATACTGTGGGATTTGCTTTTTCTCTACTTAGATACAGAACAACTTTTACACTTTCAAAGAGAAGGGTATCCAGAACAAGGACAGTATTAAATACGTTGGAAAAGGTGGCTAATGTGCATTCTTATTTAACTTGGTTCGAAACTTTAAACCAGATATCTAGTTGGCCTGTTGGATTGATAGAACTGTGTCGTTTACGACCCTTTGATGGCCAACATCTAACCCAAAATCTTTTATTTTTAGCAATAATTTCCATGATGACCAAACTTAAGAAGTTTCGGGTGGGTCATTTCTGGTTTGACGTAGGAAAAAGAGCAAAGTGACGGATAAAAGAGATGAATGTGTCAGCATGTAATCAAAATACTACTGATTGAAAGCTCTTTCCAAAAGCATTGGACTTTGGCTGATCAGCTAAAATGGGGGTCCTTTTGAGCAAACAGACAGACAGCACGCGTAGTAATTGCACTAAACGCATAAGTTGAGCCAAAGACATGTAGGCGTTACGCGTGTCAACACAACAATTTTTTTTTCAAAGTAAAACAAAACTATATCAGCTTAAGCGTCATTTGAGGAATTATTGTTTACTGCGTGCTTAGTTAAATAAATCACAATGCACGACCTACAATATATGGTAATATCCTAATTATCACTAACAAAGTCAAATTGACATTGCGTGATGGGAGAGACTATTGTATAAAGATGGAAAAAAGAACACGGGGAAAAAATAAAAGCATGCATTGTACGATAGGAATTTATTATTACATTGCACTAGAGTCAACTCGTGCGATGTCCGGGCAAGTTCAATTTGTTGGTTATGCAATAAAAGAAAGTGGTAGAAGCTGAGTGGCTGTTGGCTATAAGGGGTATGATAATGCAAGAGTGGTTTTAGTGGAAGTAACTACCCTCCAACATGAAAAATACAAAGTCATATAAACCTTCAAATTGCATTTCAGTTTTAGCTAGGATATGATTAGATATGATATAAAATCCATAAATTTTGATATATCTTATCAACTGTTTAATGGATTGAAGTAATAAAATAAGATATTCTTATATTTTATCATATCCACAATTAGGTATGAAAAATATATCAGTGTAAATGAACTTGAAAATATGCAAACGAAGATGATAAGAATACAAAAACTTCTACGGAAACTACAAATATACAAATGGAGAAAAACTTCACCAGTCAATCCATTATTTTAGATTATCTTAAATTGTAAACATCAAAGGAGATCATTGTAGCATTCCTAAACCATAGGTTGGACCATTACAATAAATTGTAAACAAGGTACAATATCAATTGACGAGATAAATCAAACGAATGCCGAATTTAGTAAGAGAGAGAGAGCATATGATGATTCACCTCCATGATAATGTAAAATATAGTGCTACAACGCCTACTTCATTTTTATTTATTATATTAATATATCTAAAATATATAATAAACTTACTAAATATATAAGATATATATTATAAAATAAAATAAATTCAAATATATAAATAATAATAATAAATAAATAAAAATGAACATTGTTGTTATTTTGAATTTCGTTTTTATATTGGAATTCAAATTTTTATATTTAATTATTATTTTAATTTTTATATTTAAGAAGTTTGGTATACGAGAAAAGTAGTTTATATACTATGAATATAAGAAATCCTATCTAACTTTATCTCAACCCCATGTGATAATTTTATTAAGGTTATATTTCTCTTATTTTCAACCTTATTCTATCTTGAGCAAGAACAAAGCATGGGATATGATAAATTTTATCTTATCTTTATTTTTATCGTAACTACTAAATGAATCCTAGGATAGGTTATAGTATCTTATAAATATTTTGGGGTGGATAGATTTTTCAACTATCATATATAGTTAAATATCTCGGGTCTTGATTAGGACATTTTTAGTCTAGATTTTTTGTTTGGTCTGAAATTTTTTTTGAATCTAAATTTTTTCTAGATTCAAATTCATAGATTTTGTGCAATCGAACTTTTGATTTTTCTTAAATTGCGTCAAATTCACATGTGAATCGCAAGATTAATGGTCACGATTGATCTGGTCCCTATTGATTAAGATTCAGAAAAGACTTTACATGTCGACCCTACCCTTCGAAGCAACTGAGAGATCTCAAAGTTAGCCACAGTTCTTTTATCTCACTATAATCAGATATTTACTTAAGCGAGAGATCTCTGTGGAAAGTCGTCGCAAATGGAGAAACCTTAGAATTTTATGCTATTTTTTGCCGTTTTTGTCAGTTGACAATATTAGACTTATTCTCTCTCACCAATTCATTAATTATTTTTGTGGCTTCTCCTCTCTATCTTCAATAAACATTTCATCATACAATCTATTGTAACTCCTCTACATTAAGAAACAATTAATTGATTTCAATATAATCACATAATTACTAAAATGATTTCTCATATCAACCTATCAATTGATAAAACTTTTATTTAATACTCTTATAGAAATCATGAAATACAATAAGGAAATCGTTTTATAAAATATAGCAATATTCTATTTATGTTTACAAATCTACTCTTATAGATATAAATTCTCAAAATTTTGATTCTCTACCCATTTGTCTGATTTTTATAGTCTTGTTAGCAAGTTCAACCAAAAAGCTTAAACTAATAGGTGGAGAAATATCATATGTATATAGAGAACACATAATTCTATAGTCAAGCGATGCAAGATATTTCAACATCCCATTTTATGTGCAAGTAGATTAGGAATAACACGTGGAATAGTCAAGCGATACAAGATATTTCAACATCTCATTTTATGTGCAAGTAGATTAAGAATAACACGTGGAATGTGACAAATGGGATGGACACAACCAGAATAAACAGGGCAGAACTCAATTCTTATATCATGTTAAAAAATCTAGCCTAAAACCTTAAACTGATAGGTGTATCTTTAAAGTCTAATGATTAATTAGCATAACACTGTCCTTTATGCTTAGACTTTTCTTGTTTAATTTTAATTGGTTTTTGATATGATAAATCGTGCATGACACGAAGTTTAGGTATAGCAATACCGATAAAATTATTGCCTTCAATGGGAGTTCATTCACGACCTAATTACCAAATTAATGACTCAACCCGATTACTTAGCCTATGAAAAAACAATAGACCTAATTGGTTTTGTGTCAAGTCTTATAGATGTCTTCAAGATATTTTTTTTTTTTTTCTGTTAAAGCTTTGTTTTTTTCTCTTCATTTGTTTTGGTCAATTAGACCTATTTAATGACTCAACATGGTTACTTTGCCTATGGAAAGCAACAAATTCTAACATCAGACTCGGGTGGAGCTCCTTACTATCTAAGCCAATGTAGCCTCGCCAACCCCTTTTATCAATAAATAAATAAAAAATCATAAAAGTTTCTCTACATTGCTTTTACTTTTAATCGTGCGAGCATAACATGAACAATGCTGGATATATTAAAAGATTTCGATCATTGCCAAGCTTGACGCTGTCACCCCGTTCTTCACAACTTGTAGACCGGATGAATTTCATAAGGGTGAAATCTACAAAACATGTGAATGGACAATGAGCATACACCCAACGTAATGTGACGAATATTTCCTGTCATCTAGGGCCTGTCGATCTTGTTTGATTGTCCAGAAGTGGCTTTATTTCCATATTCTTCAATAAATTTTAATTGTCTTCTATTTTACTGATCTTCAAGAAGGCAGTGCGATATACATCACGACTTGCATTGATAATCACATTTCTTGTTAACGGATGTATTATAAAATAAAATAGGTCTAGCATGAAACATCTAGGCAATATAATACCATAGGAACATGCACCAACAATGAACCAATGATTAATATCGTAGATAATGTGTATTGGAGTAAGACAATATTGTGGTAGTTCCGCCCATTTATAATCATTGTAAAATGACTGGCAAAATAGAATAATCCTTAGCAAATTTGTTTTGGCTAACACATGACAACACATATTCGATTTACGGATTGAGATCTTGCAAAATTAGGAACAAACTTGCATTCGTGTGTTACTCGTTGAGAGATCGACACCATATCACTTGTTTCATTAAACGACTTAGGTTAATTTCCTATATTTCTTTCCGTTTTTCCTTCCCCTCTTTTCCCCTTTTGCCCCCTCCCTCTGTCTGACCCATGAACAAACTATACCTAAAAACAAAAACGTAGAGCAGCCACGAGCAACTATGAACCACGACCTGTGTTGCTCTGTCGGAGCCTTGATCTGCAGCAGTCCGAGCCCCACGATGCCCCCCACCATTGCGCATCCCCTCTCTGACCCCTCTGCTCTCTCTCTCTCTCTCCAACTCGTGGCTGGGCTCACGATATCATAACTTCAGGTTGCACGCCTAGGTCTGACTTTTGCCGGCACCGGGCGAGTCGCTCTCTAAGGTCACGAGTCAAGATCTGACAACTGGTAAGATGCTACGACACAAGTGCTCTCCCCGCGCCCCCCGGCGGGCGCCCGGAGGCAGGGGGAATGGGGTGGGTTTTGGGGGGGGGGGGGGGGGTGTTGGGGAGCCATTACGATTCTAGTGTTAGTTTTTGGAATAATAATATAAATGATCTATAAATTTTGGTCCAACATGTAATGTAATACACTTTTTATTTTTTAATATAATCTCTAAATTTTAGTATAAAGTGCAAGGTATATCAAATGTTTAGGGACCATAATGAACAAATTAAAGTTTTAGTACCACATTACATATTTGGTCAACATTTAGAGACTATTTATGTCATTTTCCCTTCTTTTTTTTTTTTTTTTTTGCTATTGAGTTCAATAAAGAAATAGGGACAGTTTGATCATTTCAAATGGTAAAAGTTATTATCTTAAGTTAGGCGAATCCAATCCCTAAAATAAAGTCTCCTCTAAGCCTTTTGGAGCTCGTGCATTGCGATCATATGTAATTAAGTAAACTCACGGCAAACAAAAGTTCCCCAAACGACAATTTGATTTGTTTTATTCTGAAAAAAAAAAAATATTGTCTCGACACGCGGAACGCCTACATTCCTTTGGCTTAACATATGCACTTAGTGCGATTACTACGCTTTGCTTTCTTGTTACTCGAAAGAACTCCCTTTTGGCTGATCTGTAAGTCCAGTGCTTTTGAAAAGAGCTTTGGACTGGGTTTATAAATGTTAATCAAAGCATCGTGATTTCATGCCGACACATTCATCTCTTTTGCCCCGTCACTTTGTGCTTTTTCCGACATCAAATCAGAATTGAGCCACCCCAAGCTTGGGAGGCGTGGTGATCATGTAAATTAGTGCCAAAAAAAAAAATTTAAGGCATTGAACCAAGTTAAATAAGGACACATATTAGCCACCTTTTACAACGGAATAAATATTGTCCCTGTCGAGGAAACCGCTTATTTCAAAGTTCAAATGTTGTCACAAAGCATATGCGGAGAAAAAGCAAATCCCACTCCAATGCTCTTACGAATAATTTAATTTTATGCTTGATATAAATGATTTAGAATATTAAAGCATTATCCTATGTCGCTGGACCACTGGATTTGATTGGGTTTTATACATGTGCTTTCTTTCCACTTAATAACTTATGTATTTGGGTTGGGCTGGATAATGCAGCATCAGAACCAACACTTGGAGACCTTCATGCCGCAAGCATGTGTGGCTTTACGCTCTTTGATTCACATGCCTTCTTCCATACTAGTCGGTTTCAGTCTCAATTTGCTTGTAGGGAGATGAGGACCTTTATTTACATATAGTCTTCTTTTAACAGATGTAACGATTTAAGCTAATGATCAATACTTTGATACATTGTTAGAAAATCATATACCGTTAAAACTTGAACCTATGTAACCAAATTTTGTTTATTAATAATCTAGGCACAACCCATCAAACAAGTAGGTCAGGTTAAAAATGGTTTGACCCAAGTAGACCTACTCCCATGAAATGCAATTTTTTTTTACTAGACAGTCCAATAGAGGTACTTGAGTGCACTTTTTGGCTAGGTGTAGCACTTAATTGCACAAACTGAAAATTTTACAACCATATTGCCTTTTCTTTGCATGTTTTAGGATTTTGATTACACTTATCCATAAAATAACCTACGTGGGTGTCGCTTTTTGGGGGAAATCTACAATCTGTTCTTGCAACTCCATTTTTAACAAGACCAAGAAAAAAATTCCGATTTTCATTTATGGTTAATACAATGAAAAATTTCAAGTTAGTACATTTGTGAAAAATTTATCAAATTAACTTTTTGATTATCAAAAACTCCAAACTAATACATCTCTAGCAAATTTACATCATTTAGTTTCCATTATATTTTACTATCAAATTATTGAGTTGAATGACATGTGAAAGTTAATAAATATATTAGTTAGAGTTATTACCTCATGTTTGTCACATGTGTACTGGTTTGTGGTTTTTTTATGATATTAATCAAATTTAATTGAAATTAATATATGGTAAATTTGTTAAAAATGTACTGTTTTGAGATTTATAATAGTAAAAAAATTAGTTTGAAGTAAATTTATCTCATGTATATTAATTTTGTGTTTTTGGTGGTCAAAAAATTTATTGGGATGAATTTCTTATAAGTGTATTAATTTGAAAATTTTCGTAATACCTACTCTTTAATTTAATATTTTTGCAATTATAAAGTGTCTTAAAGTATGTGACAGTAAAAGACGTACGGACTGACATATTTTTCTTACACATACAGAGGCTTCATGCTCAGTGGATACTCGATCCAGCCTATGATACTTCATAATGCCCCCCTTTTATGACCGAACATATAGAATAGATTAATGCATCTAAAGTGTATTTGCAGAAGATAATGCGTAAATAGTTATGTGAACGAGGACCATTATAATATTGGGTTATCTCTGTTTGATTTTTTCTCATTTCGAAATAAAATTGCTGATGGTCTGGTTGTGCTTATTTTTTATTTACCCAATGTGAAAGCAAGGTGATGTTGCCATCCCATGGACTTCGAATTTATTATCAGGTGATCCTGGTTTTAAAGTACGTGTCTATTAAATTCGGACGATGACAAACCCTAGAACAAAAAATACATGCGCAGGTTCAATTTGATAACCATACCTAGCTCCACTGCCATGGATCTTCTTCAAAAGCTCAAAGTTAAAAGAAAATGCCAAAACAATTAATCAATAACATCTTCGTTGATGTTTCACTACCATAAGTCAGCTTATGATAAACAAATTACATGTAGTACTCTTGCCATGCCCACAAACTCCATGAACAACTTAACATGAAAACTTTACTATGGCACTTTGCTTAAGTATGAATATTATGTTAGCAAAGACTTGGTGTGAAGTTTTGGAGCTTGCATTGAAAGAGCAAAAGACCCGGGGCCCGGGTGAGTTGAGGTATGTCCAAGTAAGTGCCAGAATGTTTCATTTATTTAACTTTAACATTCTTCCATCCTAGAGGAATAACATAGTTAAATTCAGAGTTACAATAAAGAAAGAAGAGCATTATCTCATGCTCTGCGGGAGACTATTCTCAGATAGCAGAAGGTGGCGTTCGTCTTGTTCGATCAACCCTTACTTGTTACTTCAATGATGTCGCGGATCAGGACCTCCAGGACTAGCCCTCATAAGCTCGTAATGGCTTCCTTGCTCCTTATCTCCCTTTCCATAGTCTTCATTTAATGCTCGAACTGCCCTACTAAGTGTCTTCCCTTGGATCACGATGTCGGGAGCTCGTGCTCGGGAGCACGGAAGCCAAAGCCATATCATCATTAGGCACAAACAGATCTTGAACATGCTCATTGCCATTTTATTTCCTTCGAAGATGGTGAAAAAGTTATTGGGTTCATGGAGAATTAGAGTTGGGACACCCTATATATAGCCTTAAGGATGGTTCAATCTTCATTTTTCTAATGATCAATGTAGGTACGCAAAAAGTAAATCTTAGTCACTTGTCCGTTTTGTTCTTGGTGCTAAAATCATTGGATTGGACATTGCTTTATTTGAATCTTTTACACCATGGCTGAAGATACATTGTTGCGCATCATCCAATATTGAATAAAACATCATGGGATTTCTTACCTATATGTGGAGGAGAAGCTTTGTTGCTCAAACTCTCTCTTCTATTGGAAAAAGAACTGTTAGTGACTAATGACTACGAGTTTACACACAAAAAAAAATCTTTTAAATTGACTAACAGTGGGTTTAGTTAGGTTAGTTGAGTTCAGTTGATGGGACTGAGATGGTTCTCGATAAATGCATGATGTGGTTATCAACAATTATAAAACCGGTCTACCAATAACCATAATGTGTGGCTCTCGACAACCATACCAAACAACTATCAATGAGCTGGAGTGCACTCGATCAAGGAAGACTAGTTGATTAATGTGCTTTAAGCCATTTAATGATTGAAATAAATATAGACATCTATGAAGATTAACAATCGACGACTATATGAAATCGACATCGTCAAATAGCTGAGAGGTGTTCAACAAAGTTAATCGACGGAGCGAGCAAAGACTTGGCTATCCTAAAATTTGGCCAAGTGTCGGAAGCAAGGGAAGGACAAGAGGACAAGAACCAAGCAATGGTCGAGTAGCTTAGTGGCATGCAAATAGGAGGCACGGAATCTTGGCAGTGCAATTGTAATTGTACTTAGATTGATAATTGCTAGTAGATGTTTGTAATTATTGGTTTATATATATGGTGGCGGCTTGTAATCATGGAGGAGGATCATCAAAAACACATTTTTTTTTTTTTAATGTAGTTTTTCTCAATTTATCAATTTGATTGTCTTGTCAGTTTCATCATTTAGGCTGTGCATGACAACGTTTCTTGGCTGGGAAAGAGTTTTTTTTTTTTTTTTCAGAAATAGTTCTTTTCTATTTCTATTCCGAGAAAAAAATTCTAAGTAAAATAAGGTATTTGGTAACTACACAAAATTTCTATTCCATAAATAGAAAAAGAATAGAAATGTGTTTGGTACGAAACAATTTCTTTTTTGTATTTATTCGTTTTTTATTCTTGCTCACGGATCATCGACTCGACCGTTGACCGCTGGTGGTCATGGGCTGTGTGGCAACGGTTGGTGGTGACGGTTGGTGGCCGGCTGTTGTCAGCGCAGCGGTGGCGGCACGTAGCGATCGGCGGGCGGTCGCGGTGGTCGGGCCGTGGCTCGGCGGTTGAAGGTGGCCACGTCAAGAGAGATGAACAAAAGAAAAATAAAAAGAAAATTGGCTTATTTCTAGAAATTATTCCCAGATACAAGAAGCTTTTTTTTTTTTTTTTTTTTCTTGTTTCTATTCTAAAACTGTTCCCGAAACAAAATAGAGAAATCGTTCCCGGAATAAAAGTTTTATCAAACGGATTTTTTTTTTTTTTTTTTGTTTCAGGGAACAAAAAAACAGAAATTAGGAGAAACATAAATGTTACCCTTATAGTCTCTTATCTCCAAATATGATATTGATCTTTGTTGCATTGCTGAGTGAGTTCCTATCCAAAATCATTATTGAACTCATTTCATAAAAATAAAAAATCAACTCTTTGCTGAAGGATTTTTCACTATTTGAGTCAAGTATCTTTAGTGAAACTTTTTTATGTCATGCCCTGTGAGATCATTGTGCTTCGAGTTAAGAAATTGTAATGGCAAGGACAAGGAATCAATGAGATTCTGATAATGGCGTTGGCAACAACTAGTCACTGCACAATGACAACGGGAGGCCTGTGCGCTCTAAATCGTCCATCGCATCCCATCATCTGTGAGAATTTGGCAAAGGCCTACAACATTTAACTAGGGCCACTATAACTCAAATTTAGATGGAGTTGTTACTGGAAATAACCAACTTAACACTGGTAAAAATAATGGTAATTACAATAGTAATTTGGCAAATCAAAATGTTCATGCCATTGCTAAATGTGGAAAATATCAGTAAGTAGGACCGGTGTCGAATGTCGATAATGTAAGGCTATTGGTGTGGTAATTCCATCAAATGTAGGAAATATTCCTTATAGGCCGAATTTGCCGATTAATCTCTACCTGGATAATCAGGCTAGATCACCATCTACGCCTACGGAGTAGGATGGTCAATTATATCGACAATGGACTGAGCAAGTGGTTGATGTGGTATTACGGCATTTTGGTGCCAGGCCCATTTATAGAAAGCCACATCCGGAGTGGGTCAATGATGTACCTTATTCTAGGGGATTTAAAACTTATTGACTAGTGTGGCGTGGCAGGTACCGATGAATTCCTAGGAATTAATTATTTCCTTTGTCTTTGTCAAAAAATGTTGTCGCTTGGTACACTAATTTGCTAGCTAATTTGCTACAAAATTGGGCTAAGATAGAAAGACATTCATTCTTAATTTTATCGATCAAGACCTGAGGTAATGGTGATAGACTTAGCTAGGCTATATCAATACAACAGTAAATCAGTGGATCACTTCATTTCTTGATTTAAAGAGTAGAGAAATAAATCTCTCACTTCACTTTCTAGAATAAGAGTTTGCCAATTTTGTCTTTGATAGATTAAAATATAATATAAGAGAACGATTTGATGGCCAAGTCGTTGATTTGTTTCAATTAACTACAATGGTGTATCTTCTAAAAGAGAGAGATAAAAAAGCCATATAAGGATTTCAAGCAGAATGTAACTTTAATCATGATTCCGGCAATAATCAGATCAACATGAGAATGTCGAAATTGTCGTGGCTGAGATAATGCTCAACAAATCACATGTTTGTCAAACTTTAAAGCTCGTTAAAGACTAAGAGTGCGTTTGTTTGTGTTTCTGTTCAAAAATTGTTCCAAGGAATAAAATAGAAAAAACTATTTTGTTCTAGGGGGGAACGGTTTTTGAAAAAAAGAACGCGTTTGGTAACTGCAAAAAATTTATGTTTCTGGAATAGAAAAAAAAAAGAAACACGTTTGGTAACTACACTCAATTTCTGTTCTTTGAATAAAAAAGAACATAAACACATCCCAACTAGTAAAAAATTTATGTTCCAAATTTTTCAAAAAGTGTTTTTTTTTTTTTTTATAAATAAAGTGTAAACTTGGTATTGAATTCTTATTCTCATGAAATGCTTATCAATTTAATTTTGTTCATGGTGAGTGAAGATAAACATTCTGAACATGATCATATGTGCATACTTGGTAGAAAAATTTGTAAGTAAAGTTTGTACCAAATTTTTCTCAAATGTTTTTTTTTTTAAAATAAAGTGTAAATTTGGTATTGAATTCTCATTCTCATGAAATGCTCATCAATTTAATTTTGTTCATGGTGAGTGAAGATAAACATTTTGAACATGGTCATATGTGAATACTTGAAAGAAAATTTTATAAGTAAAGTTCATACAATAAGAACTAACAAAAATAAGAGTATCTTATAGATCTCAACATGGACCCTTTCATACATGACATCACAATAATAAAGCAATATAGTTCATTGTTCAACTTTATCACAGTGAATACTTAAAAACAATGTTACAAAAGTTGGAAACACAAAGTCAACAAATCTCAAGCATATTGTGATCCCTTGCTATTTTATTTGCAATACTTATCCTAAGCATGTTTATCCTTACTCATGCGATGTATTATCTGCAATCTCCACTTCTGTAGGTCCAAATGGATACTCTGGATCTCCATATAGGGAAAAGTTTCTATCCATCCTATTTTGATCACGAATGTAATTATGAAGAGCACAATATGCAATTACAACAAGTGCTTGCTTTTGAGTTGTAAATGGAGGTATATGTCTCAAAATGGTAAAGCGATTCTTTAATGCTCCAAAATGACGTCTTAATTACATTTCTTAGTGAAGAGTGCTTATAGTTGAACAATTCTTTTGTTGTTCTTGGCCGTCTCCCACTCCCTCTATATTCGTTGAGATGATACCGTTCATTTATAAATGGAGTTAAAAATCCCGGAAGTGCTACATAACCAAAATCTATCACATAGTATTTCCTCAACATGATATATATAAATTTTTTGTGATATTCAACCATAATATAATCACAAATGTCTATATAAACAAAATAAATACCAGGTGGTGGTCAGGGAAATTGCAGTTTAGGAGTTTCGAGTGTTGCTGAAAGCACTCGATAATCGTTGGCAGATCCTTCCCATCCAACATACACGAAAATAAATTTCATATCAAATGAGCAAACACACAGCACATTCTAGGTGGTAGTCCCTTTCCTTCCTCTAAATCGAACCTGCTGAGACACCGGGACAATAGCATTTATATGGGTGCCATCTATAGCACCTACGCAGTCTTGTCAATTTATTACCAATCTAAGATTATATAAGATTATGAACTACATGTATTTGACGGTATAAAATCGATATAAAAATCATACCTTGAAGTAGCGTTTATGACTAGGATCCATAAGAATTTCTTGTGGGATGACATCAAAGGACAGTGGTTTGATTATCTCTTTTGAAAGTTTGATAATTGCTTTCAACACTTTGTTGAAATACTTATTGATCGTTTCTCCAGAATGTTGAAATCTCTCACATAAATCTCTATTTGAGCTACTGTGACAAACCAAAGATAAGAATATCCTAACTTGTTCATCTATTCGAACAAATCGACTATTTTTCAACCAACCTTTTACCCTCATTAAATCACATAAATTCAGAAAAACATGTCTCTCCATCCTGAATACTTCATATATCCTATCCGAATGTCCATAAACAATCTCCATTATCCATTTGGATCATAATAATTTACTGTCCCTAATAGGTTCTCTTGTATGCATGGACGCGTCAATCACAACCATGCACAACCACGCTATCAATATGTGAAGATCATCATCATCCAAGAATTAGTCAACTGGTTCTACTTGCTCACTAGACACACTATTTGATCCCCCTTCCATAGTAACTATACCATCACAAAAATATAAAAACATCAATATAGATTTTGAAATATATCCAATAACAGTCAATAACATAAGTCATAAAGTCTAAATAGAAGATGTCATTACATATAAGTACCAAGAGTCTCAACACTAATATCTTTAAAAACTAAATATTAATGGATAACATAAGTTATACAGTCTAATGAAACCCCATGCAATCCATAATATATTTCCAAACATCTACTAAAGATAATAAATAAGTCCATTTCTTCTTTCAAGTGGGAATTTAATGAAAGCCTCCCTCCATGAGGCACTAACGCATGCTCATTCCATAGCTTTATTGTAAACATCTTGCTCTATCTCAGCCATACTAACTAGAATATTGATCACAGCAGATACGGAGAAAGGGTTTACAGGTGATGGCGTAACCCCTGAGGTCACAGAGCCACTACTAGATTGACTTAACCTAACTTTCAAAAAATCTTGTATGGCTTTGCAAGTGTCATCAATACTGGCTTTGTTACTCTTCCTTCTCCTCTTAGTATTTGGAGTCCTATCCAATTTGTGTTTTCTATGAATTGAAGTTGCAACATTGTCTAATGTAAAGACTCATCAATGTGGTGTTCACTGAAGTTATTTGTATTGCCACCACCACCATTATCACCATATGCATTGCCACCACTGTTGTCACCGCCTACATTGCCATCACCATTGTCATCTTCCTCCGACACCATCAAGTCTTGAGCATTTCCTATGGCATATTCTCTAGTAACATATGTACCACCAAATACAATACATAGCTCGGGATAATGAGGAAATCCATCATTCTTGAATTTTGCCCACTTAACATTCTCCTACAATTTTCACAATAATGACATTTCAGCAATATAATCATACATTTTAAAATTTACATATATAATGACATCAAAATGACCAAAAAGTTAAAAAGATACTTTGATATGAGATTCTCATATACTTGGATCATTAACAACAACTCTTTTATTCACATTATCCCAACCAAATCCAGACTGAGACATGAGTTTTTGAAAACTGCTATATCGTTTTCTCAGTTTGTTTACCTTGTTCCTCAGCTGGACCATGCTATATTAGCATCCCGTCTGTCTAACAAATTCAGTTTGTATATTCTTCCACCCCGCTTTGTTGAAAGTAGAAGAGGTGTAATTTCCCTTTTTGACCTTATCCACCAACAAACCCATAAATAGGTTGGTTACAGACTCGGTCCACTTTGCACTGAATGTCTGTCTCTCAGATGCCATTTAATCTTTGACTGGTTGAGCAGCATATGAATTATGAGTTAAATCAATAACATAATACTGTACATGCCATACACAAAATCATTCTCAAGAGATGCAAGCGGAGAAGACTATAATGACAAAATTGACAATTCTTGAACTAACTTGTATAGAACAGATCATAAATTGCATTTTAAGCTACAAGAACTACATAGTACTATGATTATCAATGATCAATGAAATAGAATGCTCAAAATAAAATAAAGAGCATTGTGAGAAACCTACCATGTCAAAATATAAGTCATATTTCAAACACTACAATAAAAGGAAATGTGAAAAGTTCAATCTTGCTCCAAATGAACCTAAACAACTACTCTCTCCAACCTATCTTTGAGCTGTAAAATCCAAATGATCAGCGTAAGCATTTCATTGTAATGCTAGATATAATATGCAACCATGAAATTCATCCAACATAAGGCAGCATTAGCCTTGGTTCTTACCTTCAAACACAGAAAAAAGTTCTTAAAAGTGGCTCTAGTCCTTCAGTGTTTCCTTTATAAGTTTCTCAACTATAGTCCCTCTCTGTCAAAAAGATAGCTCTTATGGTGATTTTGGATGAGCTCATAGTTCCTCAGCATAGTCCAAAGAAATTTACCGTTGGACTGCTCGCTCGAGGAGCAGAGCGTTGCTGCTCTACTCATGATGCTCAATCGAGCAAGCAAAGTAGCAAATTGCTTGAGCGAGCAAAGTAGCTTTGCTCGCTCAAATGACGCTTGCTCGAGCGAGCAGAGCAGCGACGCTCGCTCTAGCGAGCACACGCTGCCGCAGATATGGGCGAGCAACGTTCGCTTGGGGCTCGAGCATGAGGGCTCGCTCGAGTAAGAGTCTCGTAGATCTGGGCAAGCGCTGGCTCAAGCGAGCTGTCGCGCTCGAGCCCTGAGCAGTCATCGCCCAGATCTGCGAGCCGTGACGACTGCTCGGGGCGGCTCTCGCCGAAGCCCTCGTCAAACGGTGAAGGAGGAGTAGCAGCTGGTGAAGGATGAAACTTACCTCGAATCAGAAGCTTTAGCTAGTGAAGGAGCAACAGCTGTCAGCGCCGGAGAGAATGACAAGTTGGGAAGCATAGGAGAGAATGCAGAGTTGGGAGGCGCCAGAGAGGATGACGGTGGAGAACTTGTGAGAGATGTCGGAAAAGGGAGGGACTTGAGATAGAGAGGGCGCAGGTGAACGACAGAGGGCACAAAAGCAAGAAACAAAAAAGAAACAAATTTTTTGTGTTTTTGTTCTTTTTAGGCCTTCAAAAAGTGTTTTGGAACAAAAAAACAACTTTTTTTTGTTTTTTAATTCTGATCTAATTTTGTTTTGGGAACAAAAAAACAGATTTTGAACAAAAACGTAAACAAACACATTTCTGTTCTTTTTTTATTTCCGGGAACAAAAAAACAGATTTTTTGTTCATAAACAGAAAAAAAGAACACAACCATGCACGCCCTAAATAAACTATCAAGCCTGTTAAAGACTAAATAAACTATCATGGCTAGGGCTAAAGTCACCCAAGTATATTCGTTCGATAAAAGTAAGTTAGACGAAACCTTTGACTTACTTTTAAAGGGTGGCCTAATAAAGTTTACTGAAGGCTAAACCATTTCAAGTAAAGAAAAAATCGCAAATGGCACCACTCATGTAGCCATAACACAGATTATGTATTATTTTTTAGGGAATAATTTAGGAGGCTATTTGGCAAGGAAAAATAAAATTTGCTGATGAGAAAGAGAAAGCAAAGATGGAACTCGAACCTGATCCATTCCCTCGAATGGTCGGAATGGTGTCAGCAAAATTCCAGAGAAGACAGCCTCAAAGAAAATTTCTGGAGCGATGCCATCAAGAGATTAGTCAAAACTCCAGTGATCATGTGAACGGAGAGTCAAGTATGTCCCTTCTCCCATAAATAAGATCCAATAGTTAGTTTTCCTAACAGGGGGCCGGTACAATACAATTCGTTTAAACAGCGGTATAAAGGCGGTGATCCAGAATGTGCTAGGATAGCCTGATGGCATACTAGGTTAGGTATTCAAAGTCGTCTAGCGCCGACATCGACAAAAAGAACATTGTACCCATCAGATGGTATGACTTGGACTAGCGCACCTTGCAAGTTGATCGACCTGCATCTTCTCTAAAACTAATCTTCAAATTACAATCGAATTTTATAGTTTTTGAAAAGTACAATCAAATCCTAAAATTTATTAATCTAGTGCAATTAATTCATTCCATCTGCTCTATCTTATTTGGCTGATGAAAAATGCATTATAATAAGGTATATTTGCCAATGCACATTAATTTGAAGGAGTCCTTGGGCGTAGGTCAACGCCCAAATCTTTGTCTTTCGCCACAAGAGTGTTCATCTGCTCGTGTCCTCTCCAAGTTCAAGAAGTTTCTTAATATATGGTCCTTGTAAAAGGGCAATCAACTTGTCAACGACCGGTTTAGA
This sequence comes from Eucalyptus lansdowneana, assembly GCA_017140395.1. Classification (NCBI taxonomy): domain Eukaryota; kingdom Viridiplantae; phylum Streptophyta; class Magnoliopsida; order Myrtales; family Myrtaceae; genus Eucalyptus; species Eucalyptus lansdowneana. Next base: position 57,090,004 of record CM029487.1, read on the forward strand.
TTCGAGTAAATGTTTCCCTCCTCTATATCTACGGCCGAACGATAAGTCAACCAACTCCGAAACCTCACTCATTTTAAAAGTTCCATATGTTTTTACAGATGTCCAAAAAAAAAAAAAAAAATGTGAAAAGCTTGTTTCATGAATATTTTGTGGTATGGGTTTCATTGCACAAAGTTAATTCTTTAAAAAGATATAACTCTCGAAACTTTCATCTTTTTCAAGTTTTGGTCCAATTTTTTCACCAAACTTTCAAGTAGAATAACTCAAACTTTCTAGAATAGATCAAGGACATTTTAGCCACAACGTATATTAAAATCGTGCAAAAACAGCAAGACCATTTGCTCCATGTAATACTGTGTTTTTGCACCGTTCAGAAGTGTAATCACGCACTCTGACTAGCACACTTATTGCTACAACCAAATATGCTCATTGATCTCACACTTTTCTTGCAACTGTCTTCGAGGATATCTGTGTTTCTCTGTATATCATATTCTCTTTGTTGTTGCTGTCAGTACCCCATGCCCGCTAGCACTCTCACCCATGCTAGTTACTTGCCCGCGCCCCCCACCCCCACAAAAACACAATCTCTTTTCCAACCCCCAACTACTGTACGTGTATTTTGAGTGTGTTTTGACAAGGAGAAGTCGTTCTTCTCTTTGGAGAGACTATTCTATAAATATGAAAATAAGAACAAGGGAAAAATAAAAGCATGCTCGTGGCGAGGTTTATGTCTAAACAGCGACTTGCCGTGAGGCCCGACGATGCCACCGGTATCCGGTGGCTCATGTGATTCCCGAAAAGTGATCTCCTACGGTTCCTCGGTCAATAAAAAAAAAGAAAAAAGAAAAATAAAAGCATGCATTGTACAATAAGAATTTAATGCAATTCGACGGCTGTGCATCAAAAGAAAGTGGCAGAAGCTGAGTGGCTGATGGCTAGAAGGTGTATGATAGTGCAGGAGTGATTTTAGAGAAAGTACGTTCTTGATTAAGAAATTCTAAAAATCATATAAACCTTAAGGGTCTTACAGTAATTTTGGGGTGGATAGGATTTTCCGCTGTTATATAAAGTTCAATTTCTCTGTTCTCGATCAAGAAATTCTTATCTAGATTCGAATTTGGAGATTAAGTGCAATCAAAACTTTTTGATTTTTATAAATCACATCAAATTTACGTGTATCCCAGATGATTAACAAATATGATTGATATGCTCCTTGAAGACCGAGATCCAGAAAAGACTTCATCTGTCGACCCGACCCTTTCACCGCAAGTGAGTCATCTCAAAGCTTGCAACGGTTGTTGACAATGTTATTGCAAATTTAGATTTTTGCGGAAAGTTATTGCAAATTTAGATTTTTTATGCTATTTTTTGCCATTTTGTTTTGTTTTGTTTTTTTTTTGGTCAGCCATTTTGTTTAGTTGACAACGTTTGACGTATCTCTCTCACCAATTAATTATTATTTGTTGCACCTCTTCTTCTTTTCTTGAAATAAAGACATCATTAATGTCATAATTTTTCGTATAATAGTCATTTGTCAATTTTTTTTTTCGACCACTTGAATGTCATATTTTCTAAAAACGTTCACTTAAGTGCAAATACTTTCAATTGACCACTTAAATAAACATACACCCAAGTGTCGAAAGTCTGTTTGCCATAGCACTTGTGGTCTAAGTAGCATTGACATTGACACACAACATATGATACGATCGCCAAGACGTTGTTTCTAAAAAAAAACAGAATAGTCCAAGATATTGGGACCCCTTGTATACTAAATGTATGATAAATTATCATTTTTATGATTATTTCAATCAAATTAATTCGATTCAAATTCACAAATAAAAAAATAATAAAAAAATATTAGAATGAATTTACAAAAAAAACATAAACTCATTATTTGTTAATATCATTCATTATTTTAATTTGATGATTATTAATTTCTTCCCCTTTGTTATTTTTATTATATTTTATTTTTAAAAATATTTATATTTTGACCTCTTATTTATTGAAATTTTTTAAAATTAACCTTGTACGTATTAGAATTGTGTGACGGAACTCTAGACTTGCTTGTCGGAGAGTGTCGGGAGAATTGACCATGTGTTGAATATTCTGATAGCGGTTGATGACATTTGTTGAAGTGTTTAACATGACATGTGTTGAGGTGTTTGACATGACACGAAGGCTTTTAGAGAGTATCGGTGCTTTCTAGTTTGTGGTGAACGTTTTCAAAAGTTTTTGCACAAAGTTATAAATAATCGGAAAAAACAAGTTATGGCCATCATGTGAGTGTTTGCATGAAAGATATGGAATTCAAGTAATCGAAAAAAAAAAATTATAGCATTTAAGTGAGTGTCATATGAAAGTTATGATATTTACTGTATAATTTTCCCTTTTTCTCTGTCTTCAATAAGTATTTCATTCTTTAATCTATTGTGACTCCTTTGCGTGTAAGAAACATTTACTGATTTCGAATAATCCCATAATTACTTAAAAGTTTCTCATGTCAGACTAACAAAAAATTTTAATCAAATAAATAACCTTATAGAAATTATGAAGAACAATAAGGAAATCGTATTTTAGAACACAACAATCTTCTATTCATGTTTGCAAATCTTACTTTTATAAATATTAATTGCTCAAACTTTTGATTCTCTACCTATTAACAAAAAACTTAAGTTGATAAGTGGAGGGAGACCGCATATATTTTTAGAGCATATAAACCCTTGCTATGTGATATTTCAACCCTCTCTTGCATGCAAAACGAATTAGGAATGACATGTGGAATTTAACAAATGGGGTAAACGCACACTCCAAATAAACTAGGGCAAAGCCTGATTTTCATACAATATTAGAAAGTGAAACCCAAAAGCTTAAATCAATAGGTGTGTCTTTAACAAATCTAATGATAATCTAACACAACATCATACTTATGCTCAGACTTTTCAGGTTTCATTTTAATTGGTTTTTGTATGATAAATCGTGCACGGCACGAGGTTCACGTATGGCGATCCCAATAGAATTATTTCTTTTAATGGAAGTCAAATTCATGACCTAATTACATAATTAATGACCCCACCTAATTTTATAGCCTATGGAAAAACAACAGACCTAATTTTTTCCGTTAAAGCTTTTTTGTCTCCTCCTTTTCATTGTTTTGTCAATTAGACCTAACTAACGACTCCACCTGATTACATAGTTTATGGAAAGCAACGGAATAAAAATTTTAGACTCGGGTGGTGCTCCCCACTGTGTAGCCAACGTAGCCGCGCCAACCCCTTCATCATAAAAAAGAGTCATAGAAGTTTCTCTACGTAGTTTTTAATTTTAGTAAAGCGAGTATACTTTGAAGAATGCTAGACATGTTAAAAGATTTCGATCACGCCAAGCTCGAAGCGATCACGCCGTTGTTCACAACTTGTAGACCAGATGAATTTCATATGAGTGAACTCTACAAAACATATGAGAGGTCAATGAGCATATACCTGACGTATGTAACGAACCTTTCCCATCATCTAGGATCTGTCGATCTCATTTAATCATCCACAAGGAGGTTTATTTCTACATTCTTTAATGGATTTTAATTGTCTTGCGTTGAAAGTAAAGCGATATAGATTGCGACTAGTATTGATAACCACATTTTTGTCGATAGAGCTATCGAAAAACTTCTAAACCTATTTAACATGTGTCAATTCAATGATAAATATTTCAATTATGTCAATTGAATCTTGTACGATTTCACATTTTGCCAATTAAGTTCATTTAATAAATTTTGCCAAAAATTAGTAATGTGTGTGCATTTTATGTGACATGACCAATATTGACGTGAATATTTTAATCATTTTTTGAAAATTTTCATATTTTGTGTTTTTTATTTTTTATTGTCTTTCTTATTTTTTTTATTTTTTTTATTTTTTTGAATACGATGTTGTCGGTGTTGGCAATGTTAAAATTAGAATGCATGATGATATCGTGAGGACATTGATTAGAGTGAGACTGTTTCAAAGTTGAAGAAAAACTTAATTTGCTCGAGTGCCTTGGATTAAGCTGGATATCGATATATTTCAGAATGTGGGATTCTAAATTTTTTTTTGAGGTGCTTTGATAATAAAGAAAGGAATCAAACATAGTGGCATATATGAGCTTCAAGGTGAGACAATGAAAAGTTTCTCTACGGAGACGTTGGATGCATCTGTTCGAGAGTTTGAATTGTGGCATATACATTTGGGGCACATTAGCGAGAAAAGCCTAAAAGTTTTAAGTGAAAGAAATTTGTTTTGTGGTTATGTTCCTAATGAACTGAATATATGTAGGTGATGTTATTTAGAACAACGGCGGAAAGTGCAGTTTAGTACAACCGTTAAAGAAATCATGGAAATTGCAAAGTTGATTCACTTGGATGTTTGTAGGTTGTCGCAATTTCCTTGGAGGAAGAGTACTAAATATATGCTAATAGTTATTGATGACTACTCGATGAAGACATAGGAATTTGTGCTTAGGCACAAGTTTGATGTTGTCGTCAGGATCTTGCAGTTGAGAGGTTTGATCGAACAAGAGACTTGTAAGACAATCAAGCATGTGCAGACTAACAATAACATGGAGTTTTGCTTGAGTTATTAAATGAATTATGCATGAAAGAAGGCAATAACATGGAGTTTTGCATTGAGTTATTAAATGAATTCTGCATGAAAGAAGGCATAGAGATTATAACTATTTGCCTGGAGTTAAATTCATCTTTTCTTAGTAGAGAAGTTACATTTGACAAGTCTTGAGTAGTTTTGGTTATGACTGATTTTAGAAGTATTCAAACTGATCCGAATGATATTCAGCTTGAGGTGGAGTTGCAACTAGAAACTCCTGAGGTAGTGAGTACTAGTACTAGCAAAATAATCGACACGTATGGTACTTATAGTGAGGTAGAGCCTATAGAACCAATGATTGCTGTAATTGCTATAATTGACAAGGTACGTATTTGATGTCCTAATAAATATGGATGCAATAATAATTTTGATTTATTTGCTATTAAGGAGATTGCGTCAAAAAACCCTTGTGGAACATTTAAAGGTGCATGTGGAGTTGGTGATCTAATGAGGTCCTCGATTCTAACAAAGTTCAAGCATGGCTTGGACTTGGAAAATATTTATGGCGATTGGGCCCATTGGAGGCTATGGAAAAGTGGCAATAGAGTTCAAATTTTTAAGAAGCAATTGTGACTTAGCTCAAATGTCAAGCCAAGGTGGAGATTGTTGAAATATGTCTTGAGTTTAAGCTTGTTAGACGAAAACCCGCACAAATATAATATTTCTTGATCGTGGATATGGATTTCTTAATTTAGAAAGATTATATTAGATTTGGATGTTGCCAAATATTGGAGTTTGAATATTCACGTGGTCAGCAATTAGGAAAATGAACTTAATTCCTTCTTCCAGTCGGTACATGAAAAACAAAACAGGAAACTAGAGATATTGACTTCTACTAGGATTCGATCAAGATTCTTAGAAAAAAAATATGGGCCATTGTTGATGAAGAGAGTAGTGGGTCTCGTGCCGTCCATATCTGAGAAAGAGCACATAGTCTTGAATTGCTGTGGTGATCAAACACTTCCTGCGGATTATTTCTCCATGGAATTATACCAACAATTTTTGTCACACCTCGATCTTCTGAGTGTGTGCCCATCCCTTGGTGGTTGATTAAATTGCGACATCCCAAGATGCGTCGTTGATTCTTTCATTTTAATGCACATGCGGAAGCGAATAAATAAATCCCCAAACAATAAAAAGATGAGATAGAAAAGTAGGGCCAAATTTTTGAAAAATACAAACACTTTATATACACATTAGACTAGGTCACATACAATACTAGTCTATATTCACAAGTCTAACAAAACAAAAGAGTTACTAGTCCTTTAAGCATCCGAATCCTCAACTGAAGGCTCCGGGGTCTCTGGCTCCGAGGAACTCGGGTCTATCACTGAACCACTAGGAGGGTCAGCTATACCCTTGCCAAAAGCTATCTCCAGCATTGATATAGGAATCTCAAAATTCTATAGGGGACCTTCTCTGGGTCCATTTCGTCCGTAACGATATCATGATCTGAATTGATTGGGTACCCTCCGGGATAGACCCGCATCAACCTAGACAGTGGATCTCACGAGTTTGTAGACCTAATCTCCTTGGCTCCTAGGGAGAGGAATTTGAGAGATCTGTTCGGTAACCTTCTTCAGCTGGCTGAAACGCTTAGGAGGAACATCCATTTAAGGACTTGTAAATGCTAACCCACGATGAGATGAGACAATATCTCAGCAAATCCACCCCCTAAACTCCAACTAGGAAGGAAATATGCCTAAAGGCCATCTAGCCACACACAAGATAAAAGACTTACCTTTGCCTCAATTCCTTCCATCAAGTTAGTACAATTTAATACTCAACCAATCACTTCAATTCAAATCAAATCATCAATCCACTCAATTCCATACCATCAATACCATTTATAAAATTCAATCGATTCAAGCACTACTCACTCTAAGTTGAAAATAGATGGTATAGCTCACCAAAGCTGATATATATATATATGCTCACCAAAGCTGCTATATATTTATAATTGCTCACCGAAGCTGCTAGATATCTATAATTGCTCACCGAAGCTACTAGATATCTATAATTGCTAAAGTTGATATATCAAAGCCCCTAGGCTGATATAGTATATAGTTTTCATCCATCGAAAATTTACCATTTTTATAGTATACGATAAAAATAATTGTGTGTGGGTACACGATCAGCCTTAGCTAAGATACAATATATTTCTTTTTAAAAATCCCACTAATTATAATAGTCCATAAATACATTTTTGGTGTTGTAGACCGACGCTGAGTATTTTGTAATTAAATACCGAAAATACTCAATTTAGGGATAGTTACCCAAAATTACAATCATTACTCAATTTGCACAAAATATCATTTAATTAAATAAACCAAGCACACTATTGCAATCAACACGAAATTCTGGTCACCAACTATCCGGTATAATTTTCCAGAAAATAATAAATAATTAAATAAATACAAATAAATGCCATAAATACAAACTTAAGCTGGAAAAGCCTCATTAAATACCAAAACGGGCCCAAAAAATTTCCAAACCTAATTAGATAAATAATATAACCTATCTAGTTGCTAATTAAGCTACTCTAACCACCTAACATGCATAAATGAATAATTAAATCACTAATCCATTCTAACTAACAACTTAAACCATACTTAGCCTAAACTAATCAATCTTTAAGCATCATTAATTCCATAAGTAGAGTTTAGTGAGTAAACTCACCAGTTTTGAAATCCAATGAGTTCACGATGATGGCAAGGTGGAGACGGGCAACAAACTTCGAAGTGGCGGCACCAAGCAAGGCTGAGAAAGGCTTGGAAACAGGCCTTAAAGTCCACGGTGGCTTGCTGGGTTCGACTTTTGCCGATGGGCCGAGGGAGTGAGCTGAGTGGTGGTTTGGGCTAGAAACGGCAAGAGTGGCTGGCGGATGGCTACAGCAAGGCTCGGTGGAGGCGGATGGCGATGGAACGGCGGCGAGGGGGCTCCGGCTAAGTTTGACGGGCACAGGGGATGGCCTAGGGTCACGACTGAAGTAGAATGACGCACATATGGGCATGGGATGGGCGCGACTTGCACGAGGCTTGCAGATGGCGCGACGGTGAGTGGTGGCAATCCGGGTGGCTTGGCAATGGTAGGGGGCTTGGGGCTCGGTTTTTTGCAACTTTTGGGGGCTCAAGGTGGTTGGAAATGGAGAAAGCAGAATGCAAGAGGAAGAAAAAGCGCCGGCTGCCTTGTGGAGGGTCCCTCCAAACTTCATCCTATCTCCTTGTCCCCTTGACAAGGTCCCACCTCCAATGGCAGACCTCCTCACCAATTTTGTGCATCAAACTCTCCCTAAAACAAGTCCCAAATGGTCCAAAAGGTGAAGGACCATGGGGGCTACGAATTTGGACTTAATTTCCCCAAATTGAATGAAATTTCTCTTCAATTGAATTCAATTCGAACCCCATAAATTTTACCAAGGTGTCCTCGACCAAATTGACATTTTTTCTTCCTAATTGAACCAACTTGCATCCCAAAAATGCGATAAAAAACTGTCCCCTAAATTTTTCAGACAAAAACAATCATATTTTGAATTTCCACCAAAAATCTTGGTTTATAGAAAAATCTTTGGAAGATGAATCGATGGTCCTAAAATAAATCATGACATAATAGAACTTTCAATTTTTGAAATCAAGTTCAAATTCGTAGTTAATTTCAATCTGACGCGATTTGAGCGTGTTTTAGTCTATCGAGTAGCTTTTAGAAATTTTTAGTGCAATAGACTCATGATTGATTTATTTTGAGCCACAATGTACATCTTGGACACATTGGTGACTCTCGGTGGTTATGAAAATCTCTAGGTTTCAAATACGGGCATAAAGTACCAAAATGATAGAAAAATCGGTCTAATGCCGATCGACGAGAATCTTGCAATCTAGTGGAATCACTCAAACTTTGATTACCTATCTCGGTCAAACCAACCTATCTTTGATCTCCGATCAATTTTTAATTGTTCCATAATGACCTTTGTAGACTAGCATGGTCGAGTAGTCGATTCCTAGTCGAATTCTCAAGTTTATTGCGTTAAAATCCCTTAATGGCTTTCCCAGATATTCTAGTTATCTCATGAGTGATCAGCTCAGAGAATAGCACTATAGGGGCATCAATAAAAGGTCCGATTCATTTGATTGAAAATAGGGCTGAAATTTCAGGATGTCACAATTTTATTGTTGAAGTCAAATTATATCTTGTGGTAAGATTTGCATTTATAATTCTTTCATGCATTATTTGGTGTAATTTGAGTTTGAGAAATACCATGAGTGTTTGAGTGACTCGAGTGTGTAATCTCCCTTGTATTGCTTGATCTATAGCAAATTCGTCGCTCCTCTCCCCGTGGAAATAGGCCTCTATGATTAAACCACATAAATCTCATGTCCAATATATTTTCTTCTTCTGTCTATTTTGTTGTTCGATCGCTCGCTTTCCGCAACATTTTTGACTTCAATCCTTTCTAAGCTTAGAAAATAGACTTCGAGACCTTTGATTCGATAGGTCTCACATCTTGAACGGAGATCGTTTGGGCCTAAAAAAAATCTCAGAAACTAGTCGATTCTGCAATTTTTTAGGTTGACTTGTGGTTCTATTCTTATTCTGAATTTGCTATTTTCATATTGATTCTTGTGATCTGAATTTGGAAAATTGTTCTACATTAAGTCGCATTGAGTATGTCATATATAATTTGTGGATTTTTTTGAGGTGTTTGGTCCATCAAAATCACTTGAAACTTAACCTATGTTGATCTGCCCTTCACTGATCTAAGTTGCATTTCTATGAAATTGAACTTGTAAATGATTCCATTTGATTTCATGATCTTCATAATACTTCAAATACATGTTGTGTGCATTCTAATGATATATGATTCGCATGATTTGGTCATCGTTTGGTATGCCGATTGCATGCTCAAATATGTTAGGGTTCTATTACACTTAATACATTCCATAACATGCATTTGTTTTGCTATTTTAATCTTGATTTGTTAGATTTTTTTAACATCATGATATAATAAAAATCAAGCATGTTCTATGATGTTGCAACTAGATCATAGGCTTATCATGAAGTCACTAAAACATATTTTTTTGGATTTCTTGGAGATCAAACCTTGCAATCAATGCCTTCTTGACTTTTGAAGTGTGCATTATAAGCTTTGTGTTCATGTATGGTATGTCATAATTGAACATCATTCGATACATGAATGTCATGTGTTTATTAGACTAGTTGCAATTGAAAATCATCAAGCACATCGTTTTAGCTCTAAGTCATTTTGCGATGTCAATGACTTGTATGTTCCTTTTGCATCTCGACCTAGGATTAGATGTTTTACCGAAATCATTACTGCATCCAATTCTTCGTTGTATGTGAAACTCATGCCATTCATGCATTATTTAAATGATATTTTGAACTTTTAAGCATAAACCATGTTATGTTTTTGTAACTAGTTGACATGTGTACTTTTACGAACATTGATTTTCAAACATCGAATTGACTCCAATTGAACTTGAACCCTTTAGAAAGTTGTAGGACTCATCTAGATCTTTCCAACACTAGCAATTTTATGCAATTTGCTTACCATTTGGCCCTCTTTCCATTTTTTCCAAGTTAGGTTAGAATTTTGACTTAGGATAAATTCGGAACCTCTATACTGGTTAGTTAGTCTTTTGCTTTTTTTTTTTTTTTTTGTGTGATTTTTTTGGTATGGGTTTTTTGAGTTGGACCCATAATGCACATTTGTCACTCTTTGGACTACGTCATAATGAAATTTGGTATTTTTCAGACTCTACTTGATAGGTTAAATCTTAGTTGAAATGGTATTTTGCCTTGTTGTTTTCTGAAATTTATGATGCAATACTAAACCTCGTTAAATTTTTTAAAAATGCTTACACGGTTCGTTTCAGAAAAATTTCTTATCAAAGTTTGTTCCTTATGATGTCACACGTTTTGTGATTTTCCTAAGGTCAAATTATCAACAGATCCTTTTCAATTTTGATGATCTTGTTCCTCTTATCTGTGATGTTGCATTGTAAATCCTTGTTGTGATTTTCTATTAGGATTTTTTAGGATGACTTACATGTGGAATTAGGGTTCATCGTCTTCATAAAATCTGTTCCAAATTCATTGACCTTCATTGTTAAAAATTCTCAATAAATAAAATGATATTTTGGTCACATTTTCTCCAAAATTAATTTGAAAGGTTGATTTTGTATATCAAAATGGCTTTGGTACATATGATGCTTTCGACATTAAATGTTTTAGATTTTTTCAAATGCTCGATTTGACATCGAGATTGTCAAGGTTTGGACCGTATTTAAAATACATGTGATGTCTGTGAATGCATGTTATGCAAGCCTCGTACTAACCTTAACAATTAAATGTGTTCCGTAGCTGAGACGTTCCTTTGTCCAAATATCTCGTTTTCATTTCTCAACGTTTCAAATACATCCGAACCTTTTAAAGCATCATATAAACCACACAAATTCATGAAATTTTTTAATTTTATAGAAATGTCTGTGATTGTGATTGGCACATGTCCATTGAATAAGTAACTTGCCAACGGTTCATTCAAATTGATTGATTGTTTGGGAAATAAAGCCTAAGGGCCTACATGCATGTTTAATTATTGCTTATGCATGTGGATGTTAGATGTGTGTTAGGTGTGATGCTTGATTATGTGGGTAAGCTTTGGGATTCACCTAGAACACGTCCTAAGGACTTGTAAGTATTAGTGGCCATGTGGGAACATAAATGGTCACTAATGGCTATAAGTCATAAAAATGAATTGAGTAGGCATCTAGAGGGATCGATACATGAATTACAAAGGCTGACGCTGAGGCCTTGTTTGTCATTTGTGTATATAATTTCCTTATTTCATTTGATTGATTGTTTCTCATGTTTTTGTTTGTTTTGTCATGAACGATTGTTTCTTTCTTGTTGCATGTACCTAGCTTAAATTTAGGCTAGAAATAGATTAGACCCCAAAGATGGAGATACCTCAAGATTTGAAGATGACGAAAGGTCGATGTCTATTCTGACCATATTTTTATACCCATTTTCCCAATATAAGTTTCGAATTCTTCACTTGTCTAAACACCCGATGAGTTGCGGGTTCTTTTCTTTCCTTTATTTCCTTTGAGCTTTAGGGTTGCATATTAAATTTACCACTTTCTTTATTGCTTTATTGGACATTTATTTACCGTCTTGTCTTTTATATTCAATTGTGTGCTTTCTTTTCTATTTCGTAGATATAGAATTGCATAAAAACGACTATCTGTCATGATCACTTAGTTTAGGCTCATCGATCCCGAAAAAGCAAAAAAAAAATTACATGGACATCTTAGGTAACATGACATACTATTAGGTATCGAAAGGGCGCTAATAGAAATATTAGTATAACCCAAGTTCATGAACCTAGATATCTAGTTATGTAGAAATTGATGGACAACTCCCAACCTCCAATTGGGTTTTCTAGCCAACCCCCAAAAAGGAGATTGGTGGTGACTCCTATTCTTATTAAATTGTTATAAACAACTATATCAAATATAAAATAAACCCATTGTGAGGGGTATGGGCCTTGATAACATTCACCATTGTTTAGCATACCCACTTTGAAAAGTTCCTAATGGATGAAGTGATGCCATCCATAGGCAGCAAGCACTAATGAGAAGGTTACCATGGTAAAGGTAACCTGAAATTCGATATCCACACCCAACCTTATTTTCAGAGGTGTGTTGCCTGTGTGGATGCAAATCATGACACATTCCACTATTACACAAGGTATGAGCCTAGGAGAGCTCACAACCATGTTCAAGGGAACTCACAAATGATTTGTCTCAAAAGGCGAGGTGATGATGCCTTTGTGGATGCAAACTGTAAGAGATCTCCCATGGTCAAGTACCCTTAAACCTAATATTTTTCCTTTTTCATTGGGCCGAGGAGGTCGGATTGCAAAAATGTTATAGCTTGCACATGTATGGCATGGTCTTATATTAGATGCATGAGACGTGTGTATGATTAAATGTCATTTTAGTGACTTAGAAGGCACGTGCATGCTATGTTCGATTGTGTTTATGAATTGAGAGACATGTGGATGTCTTAAAAGTTGTCGTTTGAGTCTCAAAGGCTTTGTGTCACGCCCTGATCCTCGGGTATGCACCTATCCCTCACCTGGTCGATATAATAGTGACGTCCCAGGACGCATCACCAACCCATTCATTTTAATACGTATACAGAAACATATAAATAATCCCAAGACAATAAAATAATGAGATAGGAAAGTAAGACTCCAAATTTCCACTTTAAAAGCAACCACCTTATATACCTTGTAAACCATAGTGCAAATATATACAAGGTGAATTGTTAAGTTAGGTTTTAAATCACAAGTTCACAAAATAAGGTTTGCAAAAGGGAATCAACTCCCATCAAAAGAGAATTGTTCTATGACTAATTAGTCTAATAGGATCGTCAATTCTTCAAGCTTCACCTTCTACACTTTGGGCCTCCGGTCCTTTACCACAGCCATCTAAAGACCTGAAAATGGTTATTCAATAACCAGGGAAACTATGTCTCAGCAAGTTCTACCTCCTAAGACTCGATTAGAAGCCAATACACTCAAGAAGCTGCCTAAACATAACATAAATCAAATGGCTTACCTTAACCTCAGTTCCTTCCTACAAGTCAATACAATTTATACAATTCATATACTCACCAAATTACATCCATCAATCTCTTCACAAATCAATTTACCCCAACCATATCGAATCATCGATCAATCGACTCAATCGATTACATGTCAATAAGACCATTCCCTGGTCATCTCAATCAATACTACCTATAAGTCCGATCATACTCAAAACTGCTTATTATAAGCCAATAATAGGTAGTATAGCTCACTAGAAGCTGCCTCAAATAATGAGATAATATACTATATATATGTATGTATGTATGTATGTATGTATGTATGTATGTATGTATGTATGTTCGCCAAGAGCTACCTCAATTTCTAATATAGTATATTATATATGCTCGCCAGAAGCTATCAAACATACTTTCATAGTATGCTGAGAATTATATATGCTCAACAAAAGCTACCAAACATACTTTCATAGTATATTGAGAATTATATATGCTCACCAGAAGCTGCCAACCATACTTTTATAATATATTGATAAATGGATATATATGATCGCCAGAAGTTGCCAACCATACTTTCATAATATGTTGATAAATGGATATATATGCTCGCTAGAAGTTGCCAGCCATACTTTCATAGTATGCTGATAATTGATCATTTAATCAATTTACCATTTTTATCCTTCCTGATAAAAATACACGTGCATGGGTACATGGTCAGCCTTAACCAAAATATAAGATTTTCACTTTTGAATCTTTCATTATTTTCAGCAATCCAAAAATATATTTTTGGCGCTGTAGATTGACACCCGATAATTTTCCACTTAATTACCAAATTAATTAATTTATGAATAAAATCCTAAAATCATAATTAATTCAATTTAACACAATTTAATACTCAAATAAATAAACAGATCATATCATCACACTCAGATAAAATTCTAATTGTCAACTATCCCAACCTAATTTTCGAAAAATAAATAAATAAATAAATACGGAAAATATTAAATAAATGCAATAAATCCAATTTAGACCCGTTATGCCTAATTGGAAGCTGAGATGAATCCGAAAAATTCCCAAGATTTGTTCAATAAATACTATGACATATTTCCTTGCTAACTACACTAACCATTTGTTTAATATGCATCAATAAGTCTCTAATTTAGGTACTCTAATCTAATCTATCCACCTAATTGCACTTAATTAAATATAATCAATCCCTAAGAATTATTAGCATACTAATAAGGGATTAGTGAGCAAAACTCACTAGATTAAAAGCAAAGGTCAAATCACTATGACGCTGGCACGACGGTGGCCGAACTTGGGCTCGCGATGACACCCATGGACTTGGACTGGGCCTTGAATCGGCCCAACAAATCTCAACCCAAGCTGAGACTTGTTGGATTAGGCTGGGCCTAAAGCGGGCTGACTTCGCGGGCTTGGGTTGTTGAATTGGGCTTGCTGGGCTTCATTTGCCGAAGATGGGCTGAGCTGATGGAGATGGGCTCAAACCTACGGAAATGTTGGGCTTTGGGCTGAACAGAATGGGCCTGCTGCAAGTGTAAGGGCCCAGCTAGGTTGAGACGAAGAGGCCACGGTGTGAAGGTTGCTGCTTCAGTCAAAGACACGTTGTTGGAGGCGACGGTTTCGCTGGGTCTTTGATGGACATGGAAGACGCTGCTGACATCTTCATGCAAGAGGCCCGGATGAACGATGGAGGGAGCTGCTTCATGGGTCTTCGGTGGCAGCGAAAGGGTAGGGGAGCACAAATTGGCTGGCTTCATGGAATGATGGCTTCGCTAGTTGGCTGTGAAGACACGTGGCTGAAGACACAGATGAAAGCAGCTTCGGTCAACTATGGGGAAAACCTGTTGGTTTTGTTGACTCGGCTAGACAATTCTTGATGGATAAGTAGAACCAAGATGGGGCAAATGGCGGATGAAGAAGTGGATGCATGCGACATAGTGGAAATTGGTGGTCTTCAGCTGGCGCTAGTTAATTGAACAGAGGGAGGGAGAGATGATGTCGTTGATAGAAAAGAGAGACCAGCAGGGGATAAGGTAGAAAAATTAAGAGAATTGTCCAAATTCCATAAATGCTTTGTTAAATTTATGACTCGAGTTTGAGATTCGCTAGACTCGCGATGGATTTATTAAAGAGGAAATAAAGTTGAAAAAGAAATCTTGTCATGGGCCCGTGGGCACACGTATAAGAAGCGAATTTCCTCATGGAGTCTGCACGTGAAGAGGAAGTTGGTGGGGCACAAGGTCACACGCACACACTCCACGTCAATGGCCAAATTCCACTGCACCATGGCGTGAAGTCTTCTGCTTGTGTAAGAATCCAAACGTGGCAGTGGACCCAGGTCAAACTTTGACCTGGGCACACATATAAAAACTGATATAATTTCCTTCTTTGGGTTTTGGCGTGAGCGGCAGAAAGAAACCCTACGTAGAAGAAGTGAACGTGAAGCCGCACGTTCGCCGAGCCAGATTCAGCGCGAATCTTTGAAGAAATACATAGTGTATTGTTTTGAGCTTGAACGCGTGGTAATTTTGTGCCGTGAGTTGGGTTTGAGGTTAAATTGGGGTTTGGGAAACATCGAGAGAGTGTTTGAGTAACTTGAGTATATAATCTTATTGTATCGCTTGATCTATAGTGAAATTCGCTGCTACTCTCCCCGTGGATGTCGGTCTTTACGATTGAACCACGTAAATCTGGTGTCCGATTTATTTTATTTTTTCTATCTATATTATTGTTCAATCGCTCGCCTTATCGCAACAATTGGTATTAGAGTTAGGCTTGGCTAAGTTGAAGCGAATCGATGGCGAGAAAAGAAGTAAAAGTGAGAATTGACAGATTTGATGGGAATGATTTTAGTTTCTAGAATATGCAGATTGAAGATTATCTTTACCAGATGAAACTGTACTTGCCCATATCTGGGGAGAAACTAGAGATGATGAAGCAAGTTGATTGAGATTTGCTAGATAGACGAGCTATGAGTGTTATTCGGCTGACGTTGGCTCATAACTCGTGTTTAACATCTTGAAGGAGAAGACCACTGCTGATTTGATGCAAGCCCTATCGGATATGTACGAGAAGCCCTTTGTAATCAACAAGGTCTATTTGATGTGAGGTCTGTTTAATTTGAAGATGAGCGAATGAGCATCAGTTGTAGATCATATCAATGAATTCAATGTAATTGTTAGTCAATTGAGTTCAGTTGAGATTGACTTTGAAGGTGAGGTATGTGCTTTGACTTTGCTATTTTCATTGTTTAATAGTTGGAATACCATTGTTACTATTGTTAGTAATTCCTCTGGATCAACAAGTTTGACGTTTGATGGGGTTTGAGATTTGATTTTGAACGAGGACATTCGTAGAAGAGAATCTGGCGAACTTATATTTGCTGCTTTATTAGGTGAAAATAGAGGAAGATCTATAACACATGTGAGTAATAGTAGTACTAATATAAACATGCGTAGTCAGTCTAGGATTGGTAATGTTGTTTGTTGGAGCTGTGGCAAGAGGGGGCATCTTGGAAGGAATTGTCTTAAGTTGAGGAATGAGAATGGTAAGGGAATTATGGTTGATTCTGCAAATAATGTTGCAGTTGTAGCAGATAATGCCGATTCTCTCTTATCTGTCACTGATTATTCATTGCTTGATGGATGGATTATGGATACTGTTGTTCTTTTCATGTCACACCAAATAGAAATTGGTTTATCATTTATCAATGCATGGGTAGTGGTAAAGTCTAGTTTAGGAACAGCGCTGAGTGTGATGTTGTGGGTGTTGGTGATGTTAAAATCAGAATGCATGATGGAATTATGAGGACATTGACTGGAGTAAGACACATTCTAGAATTGAAAAAGAACTTAATTTCCTTAGGTGCCATAGATTTAGCTGGTTGTAGATATTCTTCAAAAGGTGGAGTTCTGAAGGTTGTTCGAGGCGCTTTAGTGATAGTGAAATGAATCGAGCACGAAGGCCTGTATAAATTTCAAGGTGAGACAATGACAAATTTCACGCCGGAGACGTTGGATGCATTTGTTCAAGAGTCTATGGACTTCTCAAAGAAGATCTGGAGGTTTGTGCCGATGCACAAGTTTGATGCTGGTGTCAGGATCTCGCAGTTAAGAGCTTTGATCGAGACGGAGACTAATAAGTTGATCAAGCATGTGCAGACTGACAATAGGGAAGTTTTGCTCAGAGCTAGTAAATAAATTATGCATGAAAAAGGGCATAGTGAAACATCGTACTATTACCAATAAATCACAACAATTTGCAGAATTGATGAGCAGAACATTACTAGAGACAACCCGAAAAATTATCTTTAGTGTTGGTATTGCTAGGAGAATCCTAGCTGATATGCTTAGTATAGTAAGCTGCCTGGTGAATAGATCACCATCAACTGCTATTGAATGGCAGACTCCTGAAGAAGTGTGGTTAGGTAACGTTGCTGGTTATTCTATTATTAGAATGTTTGGTTGCCCGTGTCATTTTCGAGTAGTGATGGTAAGCTCGATTGGAGGGTAATGTGCATATTCCATGGCTATGCACAAGGTGAGTGGGGCAATCAGTTGTGATGCATGGATATAAATTCACCTGTTGACAACAAAGAAGTTACCCTTGACAAGTTTCCGATACTTCTAGCTAGGAGTGTTTGTGACAGTGTTAATATAGATCTGGATGGTGTTCAGCTTGAGGTGGAGTTGCTACCAGAAACTCCTGAGGTAGCAAGTATGAGTACTAGCAAAGTAATTGACATAGATGGTGCTTGTAGCGAGATGGAGCTTATAGAGCTGACGGTTGCTGTAACTGCTGATATTGATAAGGTAAATATTCGATCTCCTAATAGATATGGATGCAATAATGGTTTTACTTTATCTGCGGTTGAGGAGGTTGTATCAGAAAATCCTTGCGGAGCAGTTAAAGGTGCATGTGAAGTTGGTATTCTGATGAGGTCCTCGGTTATGACGAAGTTCAAGCGAGGCTTGGACTTGGATAATATCTGTGGCGGTTGAGCCCATAGGGGTTATGGGAAAGTAGAAGCAGAATTTGAATTTTTACAAAGTGATTGTAATTTGGCTCAACGTCGAGCCAAAGTGGAGATTGTTAAATTTATGACTTGAGTTTGAGATTCGCTGGACTCGCGACGGATTTACTAAAGAGGAAATAAAGTTGAAAAATGAATCTAGCTGTGGGCCCAAGTGGGCACACGTATAAGAAGCGAATTTCCTCATGGAGTCTGCACGTGAAGAGGAAGTTGGTGGGGCCCAAGGTCACGCACACACACTCCACGTTGATGTCCAAATTCCAATGCCCCATGGTGTGAAGTCTTCTGCTTGTGTAAGAATCCAAACGTGGCAGTGGGCCTAGGTCAAACTTTGACCTGGGCACACATATAAAAACTGATATAATTTCCTTCTTTGGGTTTTTGGCGTGAGCGGCAGAAAAAACCCTACGTAGAAGAAGTGAGCATGAAGCCGCACGTTCACCGAGCCAGATTCAGCGTGAAGCTTTGAAGAAATACAGAGTGTATTGTTTTGAGCTTGAATGCGCGGTAATTTTGTGCCGTGAGTTGGGTTTGGAGTTAAATTGGGGTTTGGGAAATACCGATAGAGTGTTTGAGTGACTTAAGTGTGTAATCTCCTTGTTCGCTTGATCTATATTGAAATTTGCTGCTGCTCTCCCGGTGGATGTAGGTCTTTATGACTGAACCACGTAAATTTGGTGTCCGATTTATTTTCTTTTTTCTGTCTATATTATTGTTCGATCGCTTGCCTTATCGCAACATGCTTGTCCCCAAAAGTCTTCAATATTATCTTATATGTCCCCTAATACTTTCCAACTTATAAATTCTCTAAATTAACAAATTTTGAAGCCCAAAATTGTTGACCCTTGTAAAGCTCCGAATTTCCATTTTTAGTCTTCAATTTCCTCACTCAATTTCCCAAATTGAGGTCCACTTTTGATGAAGAAAAATCCTGAACAATTTTCTATAAGTCCCTGACATCCAAAAGCTCAGCTTAGAAGTCCAAATTTTCTTTAATTTGGCCCGTACAAATTTCCACTAATTTTATGCGACGTCCGAATCGATTTTCGCAAAAATCCCGGAATCTCCAAAAAATTTTCAGAGGATGAGATGACAATTTTAAAATAGATTGTGACATGACAAAACTTTCAATCTTTTAAATCAGGTTCAAATTCTTGGTTAATTTCAATCCGGCGCGTTTTTAGCATGACTTGGGCTACTAGGTAGATTTTAGAAATTTTTAGTGCAAATGACCCATGGTCGATTTTCTTCGAGCCACAATGAACCCACTTGACCCATTGGCGACTCTCAGTGGTCATGAAAATTTCAAAGTTCCAATTACTAGCACATGGTACCCAAAATGATAGAAAATCGGTTTAGTACCGATCAACGAGAATTTTGCAATCAGGTGAAATCACCCACACTTTGATCACATATCTCAGTTGAATCGACCTATCCCTGATCTCTGATCGATTTTGACAATGCCGTAATGACTCTTGCAGACTAGCATGGTTGAGTAGTCGACTTCTGGTCGAATTCTCAAGTCATTTACATTAAAATCTCTTAATGATTTTCCTAGATAGTCTAGTTATCTCACGAGTGATTGGCTCTGAGAATAGCACTATAGACACGTCGATGAAAGGTCCAATTTATTCAATTGAAAACAGTACTAGAAATTTAGGATGTCACACTTTGATAATGTTGAGGATGCTAATATCCATCACGCATCAATATTCTAGCTATTATTGGCACTAATTATGACACGCGTGGATTTATATGCTTTTATTTAGGATTTGAGGGACTTAGGTTGAGAAAAGGTTCCATCATGTACATAGTCAAAGCAAAGTTTAGGCATTGCTATTGATCTATCATCGACATGTTTAGGTTGGGAAATTGTAAGCTCCGATGCAAGGCATCCGCCTATATGAGGTTTAGGATCTTTTCTTATTGAGTTTTCAACTCACTGTTATTATTGAACTTCTTTTCAAGTCAATAGGTATGGACCCCTTATCCCACCACTTCATGCACTTTGGGGTGCTTGTTAGCATGAAGACTATAGTGATAGATGTGTTTAGGAGGTACTGCGACCTTATGCCACATTGTTACCAGGCGTGGCATGCGTGGTTTGATAGACTTTTCAGACCCCTCTATGAGTTCTGCGATTCACCTAGATCGGGAGAGGACGCAAGCTTGCCAGATAGCCTTGTGGATGACACCTAAGCAACAAGTCCTAATAGAGAAGTCACTTTTTAGTTAGATCTCAATAGAGAAGATAGGCTCCCTCTCGCAGCTTTCAATCCCCCCCCCCACCTTGATATATTTTTGAGTGTGTTGTGATATGGCTAGTAAAAGTACCTAGAGAGGGGGTGAATAGGTATAAAGAGTAATTTCTCACGATAATTGCACAATACTAGACAATTGATAGAATTGAGACAATTGTTTCTCGTCAAACAACAATCAAAATAAGACTGAGAGTAAGGAAGAGAAAATTGAACGCAAGGTTTATAGTGGTTTGGCTTATTTCAAGCCTACATCCACTCTTCTGCACTGACAGCCCACTGGCTGGATTTCATTATGAACAAAGAGATGTTACAGCACTATTCTCCCTTGATTTCACGGTGTAGAAGATCTACCACACTCCCTCAAGGTATCACTAAGTATAGACTCTCTTTTGTGAATACAGTTTTGCTCAATATGAATCGACTAATAATCAAGGAGCTTCAGACTTTGGAATTTCTCTATCATGCATCTTCTAGAACAGCTGGAACGTCTTCCTTTTATACTCTTTCATACCATCATACCCGTTGGCACTTACCAAAGGAATTCTTCCAATCTTCCCGTTGGACAGAATCAATTAAGAAGATCATTCGAGCTATTAAAGGAACATGTCGATAGCCCATCAATCATGTTCGTCCATATAATCAGGATCTTGGTTTCCAAGAATAGAACCTTCCAAGAGTATTTCGTCAATCATCAGATCTTCAAACGATCTTGATTTCGAATAAAAGAATCTGTTACATCATATCCAGCCGAGAGATCTTCTCCAGTGGATAAGACCAAATCCTCAACCAAGCACTTTAGCTCTGGATCGTCTTCGTCGCTGGATTAGAAACTGTCAATGAGAATAGTCTTGAGTCTTGAGTCTTGAGTGTTGAGTCTGGGGATCTGAAGGTCTTCAGACTCTAAATAGAAGGGTCTCCAATGAAGGTCTTCAGACTCTAAATAGAAGGGTCTGCAATGCTCCAGACTAGACTGATAGAAACGTTTTGTCAGCTTCAAAATATTCTGGAAAGATTTCTCCAACATGTTGGAGATGACCAGATTAGAACGGCCCTAGAATTGAGGACTTGTAAATTGTAAACGTTCTGATTATATAAATAAAGCTGGGAAGTTATGTAGTATGTATGCTAGTGTGTTTCTCTCTAATCATCCATTGTTTGATTGTTGATGATTGATTGGGTGATTGGAGATCGTACGCTTCCCCATATGCTTAATGAAAGATAAAAATCAATGGAATGGCAACACCTCTTGGGATGTCATGAATTAACCCCGAGGTTGAGGACTTCATGTTCCTGAGTCGAGGTTAGGGCCCAATGTGTGACACGTTGCCATCCCATGGACTTCATATTATCATGATGTGGTGCTGGTTTCAAAATATGTCTTTTAAATGAGGATGATGAAATCATAGAACAATAATACTTATGCTGGCTCTTATTTGATATCACCATATCTCGTTTGGCTCCACTACGTTAGATCTTCTCCAAGTTGTCAAGATTCAAAAGTTTAAAGATAAAAGATCGCCAATAAAATTAGTTAAAAGCATCAATATTTCGTTGTTTTACTACTACAAGTCCAATTTTGATAAACACATGACACATGGTACTTTTCCTTGCCATGCCCACCATCTCCATTAAGAACTCAACATTAAAACCCTATTATGGCATTACATTGAGAAATGAGGAAGCAAGATTTAGAACTCATATAAAAAACAAAAGGAGACGATAAAGAAAGAAAAGCATTATCTCAGGCTCACTAGGGTGCTATTTGGGAAAAAAAGAAGGCGGCAATTGCCTTATTTAGTGATGTTGTGGATCAGGACCTTCAGGACCGGTCCTCATAAGCTCATAACGACCTTTTTGCCCGTTGTCTCCCTTTCCATAGTCTTCACGTAATGCTCGAACCACCTTGCCAAGAGTCTTCCCTTGGATCACAACATAGGGAGCTCGTGCACGGCTGCTCGGAGTCGAATGCAATATCAGCATTAGAAATAGACAAATTTTGAGGATGCTCATCGCTATTTTATTTCTTTTCGGGATAGCAAAACGTTCTTGGGTTGATGGAGAATTTGTGCTGCGACCTCCTATATATAGTCCTAAGGATGGTTGCCTTTTCATTATTCTAATGATTAAAGTAGATACGCGAAAGGTGAATCTTAGTCACCTGTTGTCCGTTTCGTTCTTGGTGCTAAAAATCATTAGATAGGACATTATTTGATCTGTTCAATCTTCCATTGTCCCACCATGCGTGAAGATGCATTGTCGTCTATCGTCCAAGATTAAACAAAACATGATGGCTCTTTGGCTCAAACTCTCTTCTAATGGGCAAAGAACCGTTAGTGCAGTAATGGGGAAAACTATTAAAGAAATCATAAATCCATTATAAGTATGTCAATTCAGTTCTAAACATTTTATATTTGTGCCAATTCAGTTCGTCCATCCAATTTTGACCAGACAGACATGGACGCCAGCCATTCTACATGATACGGGCAACGCCGATATGGATAACTGGCCAAAGGAGAGGGCCGGCAAGGGTCAACCTCGCTTGGGGAGGGTCAAGCCTTCCCCAGCCATGGTGAGACCACCCTCGCCACGGCGACCATCATGATGGGTGGGTGAGTTTGTCGTGGAAGATGCATTCCATTGCAAGGAGGAGATGCATCTCACTCTGATGAAGACATCCCTGTTCTTCCTTGGCCATGGATTCGCGGTGCACGACTGGAAGGGCGAGCTTGTGTTCTGGTCAACTCATATGGGCCTGACGCTCACGACCCGGGCAAGGTCGTCCTCATGGATGCTCACGGCCGGTGTCTTCTCACTGTCAAGGGCAAGGTATTACCAATCGCAATTGATTGGCGTCCTTCTTGAGATGTTGCCCTGTTGAGTGGTTCGGACTCGGTTTCTGAAATCGGCTGGAATTTGATTAGTAACAGAGGTTATAATCAGTTTGCTGGAATGTTGATCGGAAAAGGCAAGATTCCGGAGTTGATTTGCTTTTGGAACAGGGACGTCTTCATCATCGTGAGATGCGTCCCCTCCTGCAACGGAACGCATCTTCTACGACCAACCCACCCGTCATGATAAATTGGCTTCAACGAGCCTTTGGCTGGTCACCGAACCTCGACAATAGGTGGGAGGAAGAAGATGAAGCGAAGGAAAAAAAAATCACAAAATATTAAATATTATTAAAATTTATCCATGTTAACATTAACTGCACCATATAGGACTATCAACATTCATGTCGACGATATTCAGTTAAATTTGGCTAGATTAACTGAATTGGCAAACTCAATTGGTAAAAAAAAAAAAAAAAAAAAAAAAAACTTATGACTAAATTGACACAATTGCAATAGGTTTAAAGCTTTTTTGGTAATTCTCCCTAAACTAATGCCTACTTTATTTTATATATTTAGCTTTGGACCTTTTGAAGAAGCTTCAAAGTTAGCTGAAATTCACCCATATTGTAATTTTTCCTCTCCTAACCACCTACCTTTCTTCCCTTCTCTGAACCTTTCTTCATCTCTTCCACTTCTAGAGGGGTGGGATTTAACCTAGATCTCTCCCTCCCCTCCTAGTTGATTGTCCTTGTATTTCCTTTTGTTTTTTCATTACTCTTCTGATCTAGTTTTAGATTTAGGAGTTTTGCTCTCCGGATCTTATATCTGGGAGACTTTCTCTCTAATCCAATTCTAGATTTACATTTTTAATGAATTAGTACTTTGTCTCTAGTTTCAATAGTGGTCATTGTAGCTCAGGTGTCAAATATGTGCTCGTTCAATGTGTTTTAGTTAAATGCTTTGGTGCTTTGCATTCGCTACAAGGCTCACTCACACAAGTGTACATGCTTATGTTGTCTCCTACAATGATGGTATTGGGTATGTCAAACCTAGGCGCATACACTGAAAGGCAAAACCGTACCTACAAATAAAGAATCCAGCATGTGGTTATCACTAATGATGTTGTGTGATTGCGTAATTGGTCACCAATCCTTTCGCATGGATACAATCATCAATCTATCATGAAATGACGAGCCTGTGATTATTTATGATTTTTGGTTTGTTTTGGAGCTCTATGAGATTATCTTATTATTGTGACTTTTGAGATTTCTTATCATATATCATTTTGATAATGAATGGAAATTTCTTTTGACCAAATAAAAAGAAAAGAAGGTTCAAAGTTGGGTGGGTTTGCCTATAATCGTTGTGGAAAGCCTAATGCCTTTTTACCTTTTGGCATGATCGCTTGTTCATCATTATTGTCTTATGTAACAAACCAATGAATCCGTACATCAAAACGATGCGCACGTCGTGTTGCACGGCTTATTTTCATGTTCATCCGCGAGGGTCGCTGAACGTGGTATTCCGAGTCACTTCCTGTTAATCCTCGAGTAATCGCGCGAAGATGTAGTCCGGCCAAAAAAGGAGTAAATTTCATCAACACTTCGGTTGGAAGTCGCCAGCTGAATTGCGTCGTTACTCGAGGCTCCTATTTTGCCCCGTCGCTTTGTGATTTTTCCTACGTCAAAACAGAAAACACCCCCACCCCCACCCCCCCCCCCCCCCCCCCGCTTCTTGAGTTTGTCATTACGTAAGAGTAGGGCTAATAAAATATTTTGTGCTTGAGGTGGCCAGTCAAAAAAGAACTAACGTAAATGATGTTGTCCTTGTCGGGGTAGCCTTTTTCTTTAGAAGTTCCAAAGTTGTCAAAGAACTTAGGTTAAGAAGAAGAATATCCCTATATTTATCCGATATTCTTTGTAATACTCTCCCTCTGGTTTAATTTAATTTTGAACGAATGAACGATCGACATCGTCCGACTATGAGATTCGACTGAGTTACATTAATGCTGTCTCTCTCTACCTAATGACTCGTATTCTTCAAGTTGGTCATTTAAAAATGTATCGGAGCCAGGCCTCAAAGTCTTTCATGATTTAGGATTATTTCGTGCATGTGTGGCGCTACATTCTTCTATTCACATGCCTTCTCCCATGCCAGCCAGTTTCAATCTCAATTTGCACTTGAGAAGGTGTCATAGTATTAATCCAAACATCACTTGAGGGACGATGATATAATTTTGCAGGTTTATCAACAAAATCGTCGTTATAGTTGGTTCACCTATCCCGACAAAATATTTTCCATCGTGACGAAGATGGGCTAGTTAGGACGAAGAAACTAGGCCAAAGCTACAATTATCATTTGCACCATTTCGTTGGCCAATGCACCACTAACATGCCGAACTGTGTAGTTGTTGTATCTTTTCATTTTGGGAAAATGATACCATACATAACTTTCATATAATACTCACTTACATTTCAATAATTTTTCTTTTGATCAGTTGAATGCCATTATTTATGTACGATGTTCACTTAAGTGACATAACACTTTTTTTTCAATAACTTGAACGCCATCACTTATGTACAACACTCACTCTATATAACTCTTTATTCGATTACTTAAGTATCATAACTTTCCAAAAACATTCGCCGTAAGCTATGTAGCACCGACACGCGACACGCGACATGACACGACACGACACGCGACACGTCATTTCTCAAAAAGTATAGAATTCCGACACGTTAAATATTAAATAAATATTTTTATATATAAATGCATAAATAACTAAATAATAATAATAAAAAGAGCCTAGAATTAATTTATATTAAAAAATTAATCCTACATTTGTTAATATCATAACAAAAGTGGAAAGAAAATAAAAATAGAGAAAAATCATATCAAAACTGATATGCCCTTCAGGTTTTCAATTTTGATCCTACTTACTTCATAGATGACTTATTCAAAATAGAGCGCTCAATACATAAAAATGACAAAAATCAGTCCGTTCACTCAGGGTAAATCCTACTTGGTGTAGAGCAGCAAATAAGAACTCTTCCCATCTGAAATCATTTTTATAGTGCCTAGCAAATTCAACTCCGCCTTAATCTCTGCATCATTGTTAGGTTTCAGAATTTCCCTTACTCTTGTCCGTGTATCCTTCTACCATAATCGCAAGCAACAATTCAGCAATCCCAGTTCTCCTAATAAGCATCAATGTAATACTCGGATTCGACACAATGCGTAAATTGTTAATACAAAATATACAAATAAGAAGCGCCTCGCCTAACCCCTTCACCTCCAACAGCTACTTCCCATGAAGACCGAAGAGAAGAGTCCGAGTCTCCACTCTCCGGACCCCATGCGTGACTGAAGTTTAGCTTTTATTTATTTATTTATTTTTCATATATTTATATTTAGACCCCAGAAATTTTGAAAATTTATAAAAATAACCCCGTGCGTGTCGGAGTCACGTGTCGGAATTTTCGACTCGCGTGTTGAAAATAGTTGACCGCGTGTCTGTTTTTCCGACTCGCGTTGACCGCGTGTCGGAACGTGTCAGAGCGTATTGGACACGTGTCGGAGTGTCGGACACGATACGAATGGTTCCGGAGAGTGTCCGTGCTTCTTAGGCTGTAAGTGCCATGCCACATTGGATTTTCTTCACTTGGATGAACATTTTTAAAAAAAAAATTATAGCACTCAAGTAATCAATCGAAAGTCATGATACTCAAATGAATATTTTTTAGAAGTTGTTGTAGTCAAGTAGTAAAAGAAAAAAAATATAACATTCAAGTGAGCGTCATACAAAAATCATTTGTATTTGTAATGTATTTATCACATTTATTTTAACTTGTCCAATAAATTATCAAGATAAAATATAATTGAAGTCCTAAAATTTATAGCAAAATTACAATCAAATCCTGTTATTTATTAATTTACATAATCAAGCTCTAAAATTTAGTCAAAAAGTGCAATCAAATACTTATAGCTCCGTCTAGGCTGGACGGGAAAAAAAGTTAACGGTTTTTTTTTGGGGGGGGGTACATTTTGAACTCACGCGTCTTTGATTTTCCACCACGTGAATCCCACGTGAGAAGAAAAAACCAAAGTCAAAAACATAAAGGATATTACAAAAGAAAAGCCAAAACTGAAAGCAAAGAAAACAAGGAAACCACCCTCTGGTTAACTGGAATGGGGGCAACGCTGTCGCTTCTCGTGTGGTACCCCGGATTATATCATTCAAGGTATTATTTTTTTTAATCCGTCTTATATCAAGCTTTGTGATTTTATCAGTTGACTTTCAAGTAGGCATTTTCCCAGAAGATTATCTATCTTGATAATTCTTTTACTTGAGCATGATTAACATTAGAGTTTTCACATAAGTAATCTAATAATGCTCTCCTCTTTATTTGGTGTGCGATTCAGTTCATTCATATTCCATTCACCATCCTAAAAGTTTGTTAGGAGCTACCCTTTATTTGAGCTCTCTCATCCCAATGACCACTCTCTACCCTTATCAAACCAGATTGTCACACCTCGCGTAGTCCTCGGCAAGGGTTGACAAGCCTCACCGGACAGCCAAAGGCCATGATCCTCGTGGACAACAAAAGATAATGCCATAACATAGACTTTGTTATGACTTTCGGCGATATCTTACAAATTGGTTTCCATCCAACTACATCTGGTATTTAATTTTTATTCCGTTTTGAAAGTGTCTTGAAGTAACAGTGGGACACTGAAGGACATATGGACTAACATAATTTTCTTTCGCACATCGAGGCTTAATGCTTGGCGGATGCTAGATCCACAACTGATCATACCCCACGATGACCGTCTTTTCGGTCCAAACATATGTAGAAAACTAACATATCTGATGTATAATTGCTTTGATTAAAATATAATAAAATAAGTACAATGGCAGAAGATAATGCGATAACAGTTACGTGCACGAGCACCTTTAAAGTATCGTGTCATTTCTTTTGCAGTTTTGCCCCTTTGGGCCTAATCTATGCTAGTGGTCTGATTAAGCCTGTATTTTATTACCCAATACGCAAATTGGGGAGGACTCGTCCCACTGTGAAAAGTATGGTGACTTTGCCGTATCATGGACTTCAAATTTATCATCAAGTGGTTTTGGCTTTACAATATGTCTTTTAAATTTAGACTATTTGAATGTCCAACTCAAAAATTTAAATGGGAAAAGTACCAAAAAAAAATAAAATCATAAGCCTATAACATTTATATTAATTTAGTTCTAAACTTTTCAATTGAACCAATTCAGTTTTAAACATTTTCACATTTATACCAATTATATCCATCTGGCCAATTTTGGCCAGCCGGCATTAATGTGGACACTAGCCAGTGGTTGGATGCTGATGTAGATGCCAGCTGGTGGCTGAATGCTGACGTGATCATTTTTTAGTAACTTTTTTTATTTTTTTTTTTTATTTAATTTTTATTAATTTTTTTTTTCTTTTTCTTTTTCTTTCTTTTTCCTTTTCTTTCCTCCCTTCTTCCTCCTTGGACTATCCCCACGATGGCCACTCATAGAAAAATGAAAGGAGACAATAAAGAAAGAAGAGCGTTATTTCATCCTCACTAGGATGCTATTCGCAAATAAAAGAAGGTGGCAATCGTCTTATTCAGTGATGTTGCGGATCAAGACCGACGGGACTGGCCCTCATAAGATTGTACCGACCCTCTTGCTCGTTATCGCCCTTTCCACGGTCTTCACGTAATGCTCAAACCGCCTTACTAAGTTTCTTCCCTTGGATCATGTCAAGGGGAACTCGTGCACGGGAGTTCGCAAGCTAAAGCAATATCAGCATTAGGCATGGACAAATTTTGAACATGCTCATCGCCATCTTATTTCTTTTCAGGATAGTGAAACATTCTTGGGTTTGATAGATTACGACCACCTATATAGTCCTAAGGATGGTCCCCTCTTCATTATTCTAATGGTCAAAGTTGATACAGGAAGAATGAACCTTATTCACCTGTTGTCCTTTTTGTTCTTGGAGCAAAATCATTGGATAGGACATTATTTGAATCTTCATCGGTTTAATCGTACATATTCCCACTTCGCGTGTAGGTGCATTATCGTGTATCGTCCAAGATTAAACAAAACACCATGGCACTTTGGCTCAAACTCTCTTCCATTGGGTAAAGAACTGTTACTGATTAATGCCTACTTTATCCTATGTATATTGTATTTGACCTTTGAAGAAGCTTGAAGGTTGGGCGGGTTGTCTCTTTGTTGATAAGGTCGTGGAAAAGTGTAATGCCTTTTCACCATTTGGCATGATCGCTTGTTCCTCATTGTCGTCTTATGTAACGAGCCAATGAATTTGTACATCGAAATGATGTGCAAGTCGTGTTGCATGGCTCAAATTCATGGTCCTCCACAGGGGTCATCGAGTGGTACTCGGAGTCACTTCCTGCAAATCCCCGAGGAATCGCACGAAGATGTAGTGCGGCCAAAAAAGGAATGAATTACATCGACACTTTTGTTTGGAGTCACCAGCTCAATTGTGTCGCTACTTAATGCACTGCACTTCAGATTTGGTTTTAGTAGGTGCATCATATTCGCTTCGGGCAGATGATTATCTGATATCACAATCTATACTACTTGGATTACTAGATGACCATGTGTGTACAACTCTTTCGCAAGCCCCGAGTTATCTCTCTCTCCCTCCCTCCCTCCCCCGCCCCCCAACATCAACACGTGCAACTGTGTTCACTTGAGAAAATTATCCAATCATTCTAAACCTATAACATGGATACTTATTTAATCCTAAATTTTTTGACTTTGCCAATTTAATCCTAAATATTTTTGCAGAATTCTAATACAATCCTCCTAGTTAATTTTCGCTATAAATCGCTGACATGACAATCTAGTCATCGTTGGCTGTATTACGTGACATATCGCCATAGTAGTGATTTACTACGAAAATTGACTAGAACTATTATATTGGAATTTCAAGCAAAGTTTTAGAATTAAATTGGCAAAATTGGATAATTAGAACTGAATTGACATTCATACAATAAATTTATAATTTCCTTTGGAAAAATATTAAAAAAAAAAATTAAACCTATCACATTGATATCTATTTAAGCATAAACCTTTTAACTGTACAATTTGAGTCTAAATACTTTCACATTGATACCAATTTAGTCTATCTGACCAATTAGGCCGAAAGTCACTAACATGGACACTAGTCGTTCTACGTGACATGGCTAGCTACTTGGTATAGCTGGAACTAATGTGGACATTTTTTGTTATATTTTAATAATACTTTTCTTTTTCTTTTTTCTTTTTTCATGGCTCACTTGAGCAAGGGTCACCCTCACTAAGCCTTGACTACATGAGGGCAAGCATTGGTGAGGCCAACCCTTGCCTTGGCTAAGTTGGCCTCATAGATTGTTTGGGCAAGGATGAGGCCCAACCCTTGCCAAGGTGACACACAGTGAGGCCACCCCAGCGTAAGTAAAGGTTGGCCTTACCCAATTTGGCAAGGGCGACCTTGTTGATGCTCGCCCTAGCCTAGTTAAGGCCGATGCCTTGCCTGTGGTGAGGCTTGCCCTCACTGGCCATAGGCATAGGGCATGGGAAAAAAAGGAAAGAAAAAAATGTCCACGTCAACATAAGTTGTACCACTTAGAATTATCGACATCCACATTAATAATTTACCGGTTAAATTGATTGAATGGACTCAGTTATAACCAATGAGAAAATGTTTAGAGCTAAATTGATCCAATTGAATGGTTTAGCATTAAATTAGTACAAATGCAATATGTTTAGGACTTTTTTGATACTTTTCCCCAATTTTTCCATGCCTGCTCTAGTCCAAGGTAGAATTGATCTGATCGCACACCCCTAGTCAACAAGGTTCATATATGATAACAGCATCTCTTATGGCTCCGTTACCTTAGATCTTCTCCAAGTTGTCAAGATTCAAAAGCTTAAAGCTAACAAAAATGCCAAAATAGTTTATCAATAGCATCTATATAAATGTTACACTACTATGACTGCAGTTTTGATTAACACAGTACTTGGAGTACTTTTCTTTGCTATGCCCACACACTCCATGAACAACTCAACATTATAAACCCTACTATGGCATCACTTTGAAAATAACCTACTAAAATTTGGAAACTTAGAGAAAAACAAAAGGAGATGATATGGGAAAAAAAAAGCGTTATCTCATGCTCACTAGGATGCTTTTCGTGAATTAAAGAAGATGGTGATCCTCTTATTCAGCGATGTGGCGGATCATGACTTCCCGGAGTAGCCCTCCTAAGTTTGTAACGACTTACTTGCCCATTGTCTGCCTTTCCAGAGTCTTCACTTAATGCTCAAACCACCTCACTAAGCGTTTTTCCTCGGATCATGACGTTGGGAGCTCGCGCACTGGAGCTTGGAAGTGGAAGCAATACTAGCACTAGGTATAAATTTCGAACATGCTCATTGCTATTTTTTATTTTTATTTTCTAGGACACGATGGCTCTCGTGTTGATAGATAATTAGCGTTAGAACATCCTATATATAGTCCTAAGGATGCTTACCTTTTTATTTTTCAAATGATCAAAGAAGATACGGTAAAAGTGAATCTAATCACTGTTGACGCCTAAAATTTCATTTTAATTAATTAGGTTTTACTTCTGTTTTTGTTTTTTATTCGGATGATAAATAAACAAATAAAAAAATAAAAAAATAAAACAGCAAGAAAAACAGAAGCCAACAGCCCATTTTCTCCCTCTCTTCCCCCTCCGCATGGGCCTCTGCGGCCCACTTTCCTTCTCATTAGGGGTGTGCAAAATACCCGGGATCCGCCCGGACCGCCCGGAACCGGACCGGAACCGCCCGGAACCGGACCGGAACCGCCCGGAACCGGCGGGTCTTGAGGGAACCGGTCCGGTTCCTGGTTCCAATAAATTGGAACCGGTGGGTACCGGTCCGGTTCCCGGTTCCGTGGGCGGATCCGCCCACCCGGACTGGACAGGAACCTTTTTAATATTAAAAAAAAAATTACTAAGAGAAACCCTACATCTCATCTCACTCTCTAGGGAACCTTTACCTTTGGTCAAAGAAAATTTAACCATCTATGGTTATTTGCAAGTAAGAAATGGGAGAATGTTGCATTCCATTTGTTCGCGTTTTTTTTTTTTTATCTACGAGATACATTTATAATTACAACAAATAAATATTTGTTCCACGTACTTAAATTTGATTTTTCTTTATTTATTTTGCTTTGATGTCACGTAATTGTTTTTTTGTTGAAAACCAAAAAATTTCGTGTCAAAATCGGTTCCATGGATCCACCCGGGAACCGGATCGGACCGGTGGTCCGGTTCCCGGTGGATCCACACAACAAACGGGTGGATCCCGGTTCCCATTTTTCGGAACCGGTCCTTAGCGGACGGTTCCCGGTTCTAGGTCGGGAACCGCCCGCACGGACCATGCACACCCCTACTTCTCATGCGGCCCAGCCCTTTTCGGTCTTCTTCCTCCTTCGTCCGCTCTGCAACACACGCACAGAGGGCGCGACGCCGGATGAGCGGATGGACGGTGACGCGCGTGAGAAAGGGGGGGCAGCTGGAGGACAAGTGGCGGATGGGATGCCGGTTCGACCACGGGGGTCCGGTCGGCAAGCCAAAGACCGGCGGCCGAGCCTCTCCATCGACCGGACCTCCTCGCCTATAAATAGCGGAACATTTCCATCGCTGAAGGACACACCAGAGAAGATCGCGAGCTTGAAAACCTCCTCCTGAGAGACTTCGGAGGAGGTTGAAGAGCAAGCGAGAGAGAGAGACGGCGAACTCCGAGATTGTCCCTTTGAGAGACTTCAAGGGGGAAATCGAAGAGCAAGCCAAGAGGGCAGAGGATCGGGTCGCAAGCTAAACGACCTCCCACCGAGAGACATCGGGGGAAGCCGGCGGTAAGCGAGCCCCGATCCGCGAGCAGGTGAGCCTGAGGGGAAGAGATCCGAGGTGAGAGGTTAGATCTGAGTGTGAGAGGGCTAAACGAGAGAAGCCGAAGGAGGGAGGGTCGGATTCGAGGAGAAAGCAGGTACCGTCGACGCTGCCCGACGCCGTCCCTGCGCCGAGCCGAGCACTCCCGACCACCCCAACGCCGTTGGTGCGACCGATTCGCCCAAAGCCGCACCAGATCTGGGGTCGATTTAGCTCTGCCGCACCCCCAACGCCACCTCGAGTTGTGCCCGACGCCGCTCCAGATCTGCGAAGGTTGAGGGCCCACTGTCGCTGCACCATCCTGACCGCCGCTCCCTGCCGTCACCATTCTCCACGCCACCATGCTGGACCCTCTCCATAAACAGGTATCAGCCCCGCTCGGCCGTCGTCGTTTCCGCTTGCCACCTCTCGCCGTCTCTGTCTACCACGTCGCTGCCGTCACCCCCTGTCCGCGAAAGCCCTAATCCCCAGTCCCGACTAACCAAATAGATCTCGGCTGCTGTTGTTGAGTCTTGCTCTTCAGTCCGCCGAACAACTGACCGCTATTGTCCTCTATATCGCCGCTTGGCCATCGCCGATCCGCCGTCCCAGCCCCTCCGTTAGCACCGCGATTGGATGAGAAAAAGGAAGCCATGTTAGACTCGGGTCATCGCTCGAGTAGGGTTCTCGTGAACCCCAAGTGGCTGGAACCCGGGTCGGTGTCCGGGTAGGGTTTCCATCGAGTCGGACCCAGGTCGACAGCCGGGTAGGGTTTCCGCTTGGGTTGTTTTTGTTCGTGTGGGCCGAGTAGCTGTTGGGCTAGGATTTTTTTATGAAATCAGGTCAAAATAGGTTTGGGCTTTTACATTTAAAAAGAAAAACAGCCAAAAAATCCGAGTCGGGCCCGCAACGCGGCCCGTCTCGGGTCGGTTCGAATGACCCGGTCGGCCCCAACCCAAAATCCGACCCGGTCGTTTTTTAATATAATATTATTTTAATATAAAATAATATTTAAAAAATAATAAAAATAATAATTTATTTTCAAAAAATATATATTTTTTAATTCTAGAAAACCGAAAAATGTTTTAAAAATGTTAAAAAATGTTTTATTTTCCAAAAAAATCGAGAAAAATCAAAAAATAATTTATTTTCCAAAAATATTAAAAAATATTAAAAAATATTTTATTTTCCGAAAAATAAAAAAATCAAAAATATGTCATATTTTCAAAAAAAATGTCAAAAATTCAAAAAAAAAAAAGCCAAAAATTCACGAGAAAGCCAAAAAATTCAGAAAAAGCCAAAAAGACTTGTATTTTTCCAAAAATACCAAAAAATGTCCAAAAAAATCCCTTTCATGTAAAAAAAAAAAAAAAAAATAGAAAAAGACTCAAAAAAATGTTTTTCTCCAAAAATGCATGGAAAACCCCTCGAACATCCACAATGCATGGAAAATCCCTCGAACATCCAAAAAGCCTCAAGGTTTAAACAAGATTAGGTACCGAAAGGGCATTAGTGATTAACTAGTGTAATCAAGTCATTGATCCTAATTTCTCTGGTTGCGCAGGAGTGAGTATGTCTCCCGATACTTCACTTGGGTTTCTAATTAACCCACCCCAAATTGATTAGTGGCGACTCCATTTTAAAAATCAACTTACAAGTTAAAAAACTTAGACTATTAAAGTCGTGAATTGGTGGACTTGGGAGAGTCCAAGCTTAATAAATTCAGCCGAGCCATTAGCCTTCTTAGGCGCCCGTACCCGATCGCGGGCACCTGAAAAAAAGAGGTCGCGACAATCACTCTTCCGTTTTGTTTTGTTTTGTATTTTTTTTTTTTTTTTTTGTGCTGGAGGAACCGGCTTGCAGCCAATAGCCGCACCGTAAACCCCCAGGTGACACTTAAGCAGGAGAACCCACCACCCCTGAGTCACACTTAATACACCTAGCGCCTCCCCTAGGTTTTGAACCCTTCACCTCTTCGTTGAGGATCAGCAGAGTCTTATCCAGTGGAGCCACCGCAGCCGGTGGTTACTCGTCCGTTTTGTTCTTGGAGCTAAAAGCATTGGATTGGACATTGCTTTGTTTGAATCTTCATTACTTCAATTTTATATTTTCCCACCTTGCCTGAAGTTACAATGTCGTGGATCATCCATTATTCATGATGGCTTTTTTGCTCAAACTCTCTATCCTATTAGGTAAAGAACTGTTAGTGATTAATGCCTACTTTATTATATATATTATATTTGACCTTTTAAAATAACCTTCAAAGTTGGGTCGGTTTTCTCTTTGTGCATATCGTTGTGGTCAAGCCTAATGCCTTTTAACTTTTCGCATGATCATTTGCGTCCTCATTAATGGCTTATGTAGGGAACCAATGAATTTGTACATCAAAATAATTTGCATGTCATGTCCCATGGCTCACAATTTGAGGAAATTATCCAATTAGTCATAAACATATTGTATATATGCTAATACAATCCCGAACTTTTTAATTTTGCAAAATTTTGTCCTAAACCTTTTCGTGAAATTCTAATTTAGTCATTCCGGTCAATTCCGTTGGAAATCGCTAATGTGATGGATTGACATCAGTAAAAAAAAAAAAAAAAAAAGTTTATAATTTCCCCTTACAATCATGTTCTTTTTCCACTAGGGTCGTCGAAGGTCGTTTGTCCTCATTATACTAGAGATAAATGAATTAAAATGTTAAAGTAATTGCATCGCTTGATCACTAAATTTGAGGGGATTTTATTTATGTCGATTTTCTCCACTTAATAAATTACATCTTTTAGTTGGACAATTTAATACGGTGTTAGAGCCAAGTCTTAGAGTCTTTTTTGCCCTAGGCTTATTTCGCATACGTGCGGTTCTACGTTCTTTGATTCACATGCCTTCTTCATGCCAGTTGGTTTCAGTCTCAATTTGCATCTTACGAAATTTTTCTGATATCAATCCAGCCTGACTTGAGCGCTAGGTTTAACTAGGCTCTTACATACATATAGGCTCTTCAACAGATGTTGGGATTTAAGCTCTTGATCGAATTAGTAAATGCTAGAAAAATCATATATCGTTAATACTTAACTAGCATTAAAAGGGTCCACAACTGATAAGTAGGCTGAACCTACGGTACGACCATAGAGGCTTGGTTAAATGGAGGCCCACTGAACACCCTACAAGCGTCAGGAACCAATTAGATATGAGCCTTTCACTTATACATAGGACTCTAAAAACCCCATAAGCCGATTAAGTATTAGCCCTGTCCAAGAGGCCTTGACTAGATTGGTTTGCCTGTAGTCGGTGGAATTTGAATAAAGAGAAAATTATTAATTCAATCTTAAACATATTTTATCTCCCGTTTCATAGTCTTCACGCAATGCCCGAACAGCCTTACTAAACATTATGTGAAGACTATGGCATTACATTGAAAATAACATAGCAAGATTTGGAACTCATAGAAAAACGAAAGGAGGCGATAAAGAAAGAAGAGCGCTATATCATGCTCACTAGAACGTCGCAAATAAAAAAAGGCGATGATAATGTTATTCAGTGATGTTGCCGATCAGGACCTTCAAGGTTGGCCCTCATAAGCTCGTAACGACCTTCTTGCTCGTTATCTCCCTTTCCATAGTCTTTACGTAATGCTCGAACAGCCTTATTGAGTGTCTTCCCTTCGAACATTACGAGAAGACCATGGCATTACATTGAAAATAACCTAGCCAGATTTGGAACTCATAGAAAACCCAAAGAAGACGACAAAGAAAAAAGAGCGTTATATTTGATGGGAGAACGGTAATAATTCGAACAATATCGAATCAACGCAGCGGAATAAAATAATCTCCCCTCTTGTGTGAACCTAATAGGAATCGATATAGTAGAGTAAAATAACCAAGCACGCGAACACAAGACGATTTTTTTACGTGGAAAACCTCCTCAATGTGAGGAGATAAAAAACCACGGGACCGGAGTCCACCTGAAAAATCTTCACTATCAATAAAATTGTTCTTCTCTAGCAAATACTAGAGGTACATAGCAGCAAACACCTCAAGAACGTAATTCTTGGCAATACACATGAACTTCACAAGAGATCAAGGATAAATCTGACCAAAAACGCAGGTTTTGATCAATCCACGAAAAACCTGATGTATGGAGCTTCAAACGAAAATCAAACCGTTCAGATTCGATAAAATTGCGCCACGAACATGCTGACAAAATTTCAACTCAATCGGACCACGAATCGACCTCCAACGCCAGCTTGATGTAAATCAGATATTGCCCCAAACCCCAGATTTTCTGCTTTCTCTTTTTCTCTTGTTACTATTTCCTTTTCTGCTGCTACCTCTTTTATATAAATAGTGAGAAACCATATTTCCTCATATAACTTATTATATGGGCTCAAGCCCTTTTTGGGCTTGCAACTCATTGGGCTTCCTCCACATAAGAGTGAACCCAGCTAACAAATCTCCCCTCACGACAATGTGGAGGGATTCACCATCCCCGCTATCAAACGGCAATGTTCAAGCTTCTCTCTTGGTAGAGTCTTCGTCATCATATCGGAGCCATTATGATCCGTATGAATTTTCTCAAGTTCCAACAACTTTTCATCTAGAACATCCCTTATCCAATGATATCTAACATCAATATGTTTCGATCTAGAATGAAAAGATGAATTCTTACCAAGATGAATTGCGCTTTGATTATCACAAAATAGCACATACCTCTTTTGCTTGAACCCAAGTTCTTCTAAGAACTTCTTCATCCATAGCATCTCTTTACTAGCTTCGATCCACTGCAATAAATTCAGCTTCGGTTGTAGAAAGTGCAACACACTTCGCAATCTTGACTTCCATGACACAGCTCCACCCGCAAAAGAAATCAAATAACCGAAGTAGATTTACGAGTATCAATATCTCATGCCAAGTCGGAATATGTGTATCCAACTAACTCAAGTTTCCCGGTCCCGAAACCGAGTTTCAAATTTGAAGTTCCCCGAAGATACCTCATAATCCACTTCACGCATTCCAAAGTGCTCTCTCGCTGGATTTGACAAATAGCGACTAACAACGCCAACCGCATGCGCCAAGTCTCGGCGTGTACATACCATCGCATACATTAAGCTTCCTACGACTGAAGCATATGGAACACTTTCCATATCTTTCTTTTCTTTATCGCGTAGGACTTTGCATTATATTTAACTTAAAGTGGGCAGCAAGAGGAGTACTAACCACTTTAGCCTTGTCCATGTAAAATTTCTGAAGGATCTTCTCGATATATTTCTCTTGCGATAAAAATAACTTTTTAGCATCTCTATCTCAGGTAATTCTAATGCCAAGAATCTGCTTCGCCGAGCCCAAGTCTTTCATGGCAAAAGACTTGCTCAATTGTTTCTTCAATAACTCAATTCTTAAAGCATTCCTGCCAACAATCAGCATATCATCAACATAAAGCAAGAGAATAATAAAGTCACCATCAGAAAATTTTTGGACAAACGCACGCTTATCCGAGGAAGTCTTCTTATAGCCCCGTTCTGTCATAACGACGCAAATTTCTTATACCACTATCTCGGTGCTTGTTTTAGGCCATAGAGACTTTTCTTCAATTTGCACACATAATCCTCTTTCCCTTTCACTTTGAAACCCTCGAGTTGTTCCATGTATATCTCTTCCTCCAAGTCACCATGTAGGAAGGCTGTTTTAACATCCATTTGCTCAATTTCTAAATCTAGGCTAGTCTGCCAAGCCTAGTACCACACGGATAGAAGACATTTTTACTACCGGAGAAAATATATCATCAAAATCAATACCCTTTTTCTGACCGAATCCCTTAACAACCAATCTAGCTTTGTACCGTGGTTGTAAAGTATGTTCATCTTGCTTCAACCTATATACCCACTTGTTCTTCAAAGCTCTTTTACCTTTAGGTAACTTCACCAACTCAAAAGTATGATTATCATAAAGTGACTGCATCTCATCTTGCATAGCATCGAACCAGTTGCTTTTGTACTCATCTTCTATTGCTTCGCATAGCACTCGTTCACTGCATCGATCAATAATACATACTCATCTTTTGAATACCTGGTGGAAGGTCGTCGGTCTCTAATGGATCTCCGGACTGGAACATCCAGTGGAACATCTAATTGAGCCTCTGGTTCAGGAATAGTATTATCTATCTCAACATGTTCAGGAACATGTTCGTTATTTGGAACATTGACTTCCTGCTGCTCTTCATCAACCTGTGTAGGGATATTTGTAAGAGGAACTGGATCTAAATCAACCAGATTATCACTAACCTGTGGTGCTGAAATCATCTCCGCTTTCTCAATATCCTCTATTGTTTGATCTTCCATAAACACAACGTCTTTGCTTCTTACAATTTTCTTTTCAAGTGGATCATAAAATTTGTAGCCAAGCATATCCTGTCCATAACCAATAAATATGCACTGTCGTGTTTTCACATCAAGTTTAGACCTCTCATCTTTGGGAATATGCACAAATGCTTTGCACCCAAATACACGCAAATAATCATAAGAAACTTCTTTGCTTGTCCAAACTCTATTAGGAACATCAAACTCTAAAGGAACGCATGGAGTAAGATTTAATATATGCACAACTGTACTTAAAGCCTCACCCCAAAAGGATCCAGATAGCTTTGACTGTGAAAGTAAGCATCTTACCCTTTCAACCAATGTTCTGTTCATTCTCTCAGCTAAGCCATTTAACTGAGGCGTCTTGGGAGGTGTCTTTTGATGTCGAATACCTTGTTGTCTGCAATATTCATCAAAAGGTCCAATATACTCTCCCCGTTATCGGTTCCGATACATTTCAATTTCTTTCCAAATTGTCTCTCAACAAGCTCCGAAATTGCTTAAAAGCATCTAACACTTGATTTTTAGTTTTCAAGGTATAAATCCAAATTTTCCTTGAAAAATCATCTATAAAAGTAACAAAATAAAGAGAGCCACCAAGTGATTTTGTTTTCATAGGACCGCAAACATCGAATGCACTAAATCCAATATACCCGACTTTCTTGAAGGAGGGGTGCTTTTAAATGCAACTCTTTTCTGTTTTCCCGCTAAACAAAGAGCACACTTCTTTAGCGCTGAACTTTTCAATCCCGAAAGGAGCTTCTTCTTGGCCAATATTGACAAACCCTTCTCACCGATGTGACCGAGCCTCTTATGCCATAACTCAGTAGCATCTTCGCTATCTACTGCATTAATTTTGTCTGTAGACAACTTTGCCTGCATAATGTATAACGAAGAATATTTTTCACCTCTAGCCACAACAAGAGAACCTTTGGTAAGTTTCCATTGACCATTACGAAGGTGCTTTGCAATACCCCTCATCATCCAACTTACTCCGTAGAAATCAAATTCAAGCGGATATCGTATATGTTTAACATTATTCAATACTAACCTTGTGCCATTGCTGGTTTCTAGGCACATATCACCGATGCCTATAGCTTGAGCTAGTCCATTGTTTCCCATCTTCACAGATCCGAAGTCACCTGACCTGTATGATGTAAAGAAATCTCTACGAGATGTAGCATGAACGGATGCACCACTATCAATTACCCAACTGGTCTCATGAGAAACAAAATTCACCACATCACCATCAAAAATAGTGAGAAAGTCTTCTTTAAGTGCAGCAACACGATTGTCATCACTGTCATTATCACTTATCTTCTCTTTACCTTTCTCCTTTTGTTTCTCCCTTTTAACTCGGCGACAAAACCTCGAATATGTCCTTTCGATGGCAATAATGGCACTCAACATTAGCAAATTTATTATACTTACCTCAGCTTTTGTCTCGACTTTTATCTCTATTTCTCGGACCTCGAGACTCACTTCTCCCCTTTTCTCAACAACCAAGGCATCGAATGTAAAGAGGATGATCCCTGTGTCTTCCTTCTCATCTCTTCATTCAAAATACTACTCTTGGCTAAATCCATGGTAATCGTACCATCCAGGGCGTAGTTAGACAAAGATGTTCGAAACGTCTCCCATGAGTCCGGCAAAGTACCAAGCAACCATAATGCTTGTATCTCATCATCAAACTTGATTCCCATCGCAGCCAACTGATTTATAATTCCTTGAAAAGAATTTAAATGATCAGTCAAACGAGTACCATCATGATATCTCGAGCCATCATCTGTTTTATCAAAAATAACTTATTATTCCCGAGTCTTTCGAGCATATAACTGTTCGAGCTTATCCCATAAACTGCGTGCATGTGTTTCCTCAATAATATGGTTCAAAACATTATCATCTACCCATTGCCTGATATAATCACACACTTGACGATGAAATATAGACCATTCAACATCAGTTTTATTCTCTGGTTTCTCCTCAGCAAATACAGGCAAATAAAAATCTTTCACATATAAAAGATCTTCCATCTTCCCTTTCCAAATATGATAATTCGAACCATTCAAAGGTGTAACCATCCTACTCATATTCGTTTCCATTGTTTAACACAAGGCAGAAAAATCAAGCAATAACCTGATGCTCTGATACCACTCTGATGGGAGAACGGTAATAATTCGAACAATATCGAATCAACGCAGCGGAATAAAATAATCTCCCCTCTTGTGTAAACCTAATAGGAATCGATATAGTAGAGTAAAATAACCAAGCATGCGAACACAAGACGATTTTTTTACGTGGAAAACCTCCTCAATGTGAGGAGATAAAAAACCACGGGACCGGAGTCCACCTGAAAAATCTTCACTATCAATAAAATTGTTCTTCTCTAGCAAATACTAGAGGTACATAGCAGCAAACACCTCAAGAACGTAATTCTTGGCAATACACATGAACTTCACAAGAGATCAAGGATAAATCTGACCAAAAACGCAGGTTTTGATCAATCCACGAAAAACCTGATGTATGGAGCTTCAAACGAAAATCAAACCGTTCAGATTCAATAAAATTGCGCCACGAACATGCTGACAAAATTTCAACTCAATCGGACCACGAATCGACCTCCAACGCCAGCTTGATGTAAATCGAGATATTGCCTCAAACCCCGATTTTCTCGCTTTCTTTTTTCTCTTTTACTATTTCCTTTTCTCACGCTACCTCTTTTATATAAATAGTGAGAAACCATATTTCCTCATATAACTTATTATATGGGCTCAAGCCCTTTTTGGGCTTGCAACTCATTGGGCTTCCTCCACATAAGAGTGAACCCAGCTAACAATATCATGCTCACTAGGACGTCGCAAATAAAAAGAGGCGATCATGCTGTTCAATAATGTCGTCGATCAGGACCTCCAGGATCGCCCTTTCTAAGCTCGTAACGAACTTCTTGCTTATTATCTCCCTTTCCATAGTCTTCACGTAATGGTAGAACAGCCATACCAAGTGTCTTCCCTAGGATCACATCGTGGGGAGCTCGTGCACGGAAGCTTGGAAGCGAAAGTAATATCAGCATTAGGCATAGGCAAATTTTGAACACGCTCGTCCCCATTTTATTTCTTTTTCAGGATAGCAAAACCTTCTTGGGTTCGATGGAGAATTTAGGTTACAACCACTTATATATATAGTCCTAAGGATGGTCCCCTCTTCATTATTCTAATGACCAAAGTGGATACGCACAGAATGAATCTTAGTCACTGTTGTCCATTTTGTTTTTGGAGCGAAAATCATTGGATAGGACATTATATGAATCTTCATCTGTTCAATCTTACGTATTCCCACCATGCGCAAAGATGTATTGTCGTGTATCGTCCAAGATTAAACAAAACACCGTAGCTCTTTGGCTCAAACTCTCTTCCATGGGGCAAAGAGCTGATACTGATTAGTGCCTAATTTATTCTATGTATATTGTTTTTGACCTCTGAAGAAGCTTGAATGTTGGGTGGGTTGTCTCTTTGTGGATAATGTTGAGGAAAAGCGTAATGCATTTTCACCTTTCGGCATAATCGCTTGTTCCCCATTGTTGTCTTATGTAACGAGCCAATGAATTTATACATCAAAATGATGCGCAAGTTGTGTTGCACGGCTCAAATTCATGCTCCTCCACGAGGGTCGTCGAAGGTGAAATTCCGAGTCACCTCCTGCAAATCCCCGAGGACTCGCCAAAAAGGAGTGAATCACATCAACGCTTTTGTTTGAAGTCACTAGCTCAATTGTGTCGTTACTTGATGCACTAAACTTTGAATTGGTTTTAGCAGGTGCATCATTTTCGCTTCGGGCAGATGATTATCTGATATCACAATCTATGCTACTTGGAATTTCAAGTAAAGTTTTGGAACTAAATCAGCAAAATCAGAAAGTTTAGAAATGAATTGACATCTATACGATATATTTTGGATTGATTGGATAATTTTCTTAGGAAAAGTATTGACAACATTTTAAACCTATTACATTGATATTAATTCGGTCTTCAACCTTTTATTTGACAAATTTAGCCAAAACATTTTTACATTGATACAATTTAGTTCATTTAGTCAATTTAGGCAGAAAGTTGCTAATAATGTGGATGCCAGTTATCCTATGTGGCACGATTGGCTATCTGATATGACGGTACTAATGTGAACATTATTTATAATATTTTAATAATGTTTTTTCTTTTTTTTTTCCTCTTTTTTTTTTTTTTTTTTCATGGGGGCATGGGCAAAGCGCCAACGAGGCTAACCATCGCCTAGGGTAGCCTCTCCAACGCATCGCTTGGGCGAGGGCAAGGCCCAACCTTTGCCCATGCGACGCACAACGGGACCATCATAGCCGAGCGAGGGTTGGCCTAGCCGACACTCATCCTAGCCTAGTTAAGGCCAACCCCTTGTCAGCCATTGGCACTAGGCATGGAAAAAAAAAAAAAAGAAATCATTAATTTTTTTTCAAAAGATGTGCATGTAAACGCCAGCCCTAACACATGAGACAATCATCATCCACATCAGCAATTTTCGGGTTAAATTGATCAGATGAACTTAATTGCTACAAATGAAAAAATGTTTAGAACTAAATTGACCTCATTAAAAAGTTTAACACTCAATTGGTATCAATGCAATACATTTAAGATTTTTTTAATACTTTTCCCCAATTTCCTCATGGCCACTCTAGTCCAAGGTAGCAACCTTCGCATGCCACAGACACCGGTTTCCAAAATGACTAAACTCTCTCTCTCTCTCTCTCTCTCTCTCTCTCTCTCTCTCTCTCTCTCTCCCCAATTTCCCCATGGCCACTCTCGTCCAAGGTAGCAACCTTCGCATGCCATAGACACCGGTTTCCAGAATGATTAAACTCTCTCTCTCTCTCTCTATCCCCAATTTCCCATGGCCACTCTCATCCAAGGTAGCAACCTTCGCATGCCATAGACACCGGTTTCCAGAATGACTAAACTCTCTCTCTCTCTCTCTCTCTCTCTCTCTCTCTCTCTCTCTCTCAAGTTGGGCAAGGCTGTCACC
Organism: Eucalyptus lansdowneana; assembly: GCA_017140395.1. Lineage (NCBI taxonomy): Eukaryota > Viridiplantae > Streptophyta > Magnoliopsida > Myrtales > Myrtaceae > Eucalyptus > Eucalyptus lansdowneana. The sequence goes on from CM029487.1 coordinate 57,134,759, forward strand.
TTGGTAGAGCAAAATATGCATGCCAAGCTCTCTAAGTCGCCTTGATGATCCGATTGTCTACCACACATATGGACTCGTTTTGAACTAGTCTCCCTAGATATCTTGATGTCAATGACAGGAGAGCCCAAATCTCTATGAGGTTAGATGATCACAGAGAGAGAGAGAGAGAGAGAGAGAGAGAGAGAGAGAGAGAGAGGAGTGATAATATGCTTCCAGCCATGGTATTGGCGCTGATGTGGTGACAATGACATTTATCTTGCTTGACATCTCTTAGCAATCTCGCCCTCTCTAGTTGTTCTTTGTTTTAATTTGCATTCAAAACATTGTACTATAGTATCAACATGATGCTTTGGCCACCTCAACAACATGGCATGCCTCCCATAGTAAAAAGGTTGCCATTTAGGCCTTGCATATTAAGATACATGTGTGAGTGAGTTGTGTTAGAGAAAACTCACATTGAAAAATTGATATAATGTAAAGCAGTTAATATATCTCAGTTAGCCCATAACTCATCGGCTTAAGTTATTTAGTAAAGGTAGTTGGAAAAAAAAAGCTTTGATTTTAGGCTTCCTCTTGGTGATTTCCTAAGGTTAAGGTACCAGACTTCTGCTGTGCACTTCCAGCAAATGGTATTAGAGTTGATAGTTGCAATTTCCAAGTATATGGGCATTGTGGTGTAGTAATGTAGGCCCGTAAGGATGAAGTAGGGCTAGGAAGATACTAAAATTAAGGAGAAGCATAACTAACATTGAGCTCACACGTACGGGGAAGATTGGTAGGACACACGTGTGAGTGATTTGTACTAGAGAAATCCTACATTGAAAAATTGATATGGTGTAGAGTAGTTAATATATCTCGTTCACTCATAACTCATTAGCTTAAGCTTTTGAGTGAATGTGAGTCCAACTTAATATATTGACGGGCTTCGATTTGGGCTCTCTCTTGGTGATCTCCTCAGGCCAAAGGTATCGGAATTTTGCTGCATGCTCTCAACACCACAAGTAAGCTTTTAGTGCCGAATGGGCTCTAGAAGGGCAAAGATCCTCTACAGCATCGCCTAGATTGCCGCCCTTTGCAAGAGTCCTCACTTGGTTTGTTCTTATATTATCGTTACAATTGATTGCTCTTCTTGTCAAATTGGCACTTTGTGCATGACACAAGCGATGGTTTGATCCATGAACCAGATTTGCTGCATGAATTCACCGGAGAAGAAAGAGGGTAAATCGAATATCAACTCCGTTTCAAATTGATGCCATTGCACTCAATGTCGAATTGACATCAAATCCTCAACAACTAGCTACTAATCATACACGGCATGTCTTTGCTTGAAATTTATTTTCTTCTTTGCAAAAATGATCAACATCTTCACTAAGAGCATCAAGTAGATGCATTAATTTACATATTTGCAATGCTTTAGTACTACAAAGTTCATCCAAGCAATCGTCTTCAGCATATTGAATCCAGCAATAATAGATTCTTGCTTTTATTGAATATGTAAAGTCAACAATTTTGCCAGTTATAAGGCATTATAGTATCTTCGTTTACTATTCTAGGAACTCTAAACTTTGGATTTTGCTCCAAAATAAAAAAGCTGGTGGCTGCTAGTGTACCAACCGATGTGGCACTTATTAAAAATCCGTGCGATTAACCCCTAGATCAAATACTTTTTTTTTTTTGGTAGAAGGTATATTTACTTTAAACCAAAGAGCTATACAGTTATACAGCAAAAACTCAACACCGAAAACTTGCACTCATGAAGACAAACAAGTCAGAGCAAGTGGAAGGGTACCAAGCAAAAAGTGGGGGGGTGGGGGAGCCACAAACTGCACAGGAGCAAAAACAAGCCAAACAGTGGCTAAAAGCAACCAACATAGCGGATACAAGGAAAGGGAGAATAGGGAAACCCTTACAACAAAGCAAGGAACAAGGCAAGCGTGAAAAAGGATGTTGGTGAATAGGGAGAAGGGTAGAGGATCCCAACTCAAAGATTAGTAGATAGGAACGAGCCCACCGCTGAAGTAGCTTCTGAAGAAATTAGGTGCAGCCCTATCTCCAGCTTCCGTGACACCAGCAGGACCCTTTGGATAGTAGAGGGTTAGGAACCCCTACTCAACTAAGTCCTTCACCAAAAAAGGTAGAGCATGCAAGAGAGGTCAGTCTACCAAAATAGATGGGTTGAGAGACCAGCACCATAGCAATCTTCAATTTTTAATGGTGGGAGGGATTTGGTGAAAGGACAAAGCTTTGTCCCTAACAACCTTTTCAAGGCACTTTTTCATCACCAAAAGGGAGGGAGTCCTCTCCCCAAAGAGTATGTTGTTCCGCTCCTTCCAAATGATATTGCAAAGGGCCCCAAATGCAAACCAGGCAAGAGCAGAGTGGAAAGAAGCTCCAAATAAAGAATTGATAGCCCAGTGTAGGTTATTCAACCAAGATCTATTCCCAATGAAATTAAATCTAGAAGTCCAAAAAGTAGCAAAGGCATTAGTAAAGGAACACCTAAAAAATAGATGGCCGACATAAATGATTGAGATATACATTACCCAACCACTCTCTCTCTCTCTCTCTCTCTCTCTCTCTCTCTCTCTCTCTCTCTATGAATATCTCCATTGGAGTATCAAATACCGCTTCCACTTCCACTTCCATGGGATTTGGGATGGGCCTAAATGATTTTTTGTTAGTATGTATGTCCGTTGTTGAGAAAACTTCCTAATATTTTTTTGAAGATCAACAAAACATTTCATAAGTGTTGTTGAATCTAATGAAATTGTTTTCAAGGTGATACTCATGAAAAAACAATGTTCAAACTTTATTTATTGTCATGTGAACATTGCATCTAAAGTTGTGAATATTCACGTCAAGGACATCATTATTATATGTCATGGACATCATTAGAATAATATGAGGATATTAGCAAAGCTTGCACTCGAATATTGTCAAGACACTTGGCATCTTCAAACTTTATGAAAATTCTATCCAAACTTCGGGAGTATTTAGACTTAGACAATATCATCTTATCAAGAAGTCTATTCAAACTAAAAGACCTATTCAGACTATGTTCCAAATATCATCAGACTTGGAGACATGTTCTGACACTCTTCCAAATATCATTAGACTCAGAGGCCTATCTAAACACAAACTTCAATTCTTATAACTATATAGCTAGTAATCTGGCTCAAATTTCACTTACAAAAAACAATGATTAATCTTTAGTCTTAACGATTGTTTTGCACTAGTATTCATCAATGTAAGACATCAGAATTGATTGACGATCATTTTAAGGACGAGTGATGTTCCTTATTTGAAGAACTCCACCTATGGAAACTAAAGATTTGTTTGTAGGCGACCAAATCAACAAGGATTCAGTTCTTATCTCTCAACGGCGACTCAATCTTCAATATGTAATCTTGTCCAACAAGTTGATCAGAGAGTGATCCTTTTAAGACTGTCCAACAGTTAGTTTAGAAGTTGATGAATATAAAAGGAGACCAAGGTATAAAGAGAATAGAGAGGTCTAGAATCAAAAATTTTAAAATCTAAGAGCACGTCGATGCTTGTCTTTCATAAGCTTACAATTATAATCATTTCTAGAGAGAAGAGATCTAATGGTTTGGGAATAAGCAACACCAACTTTGGGTACAAGTGCTTTGATATAAGCGGCACAACTTGACTGTAATCTCCTATTAATTATCCAATGGAATCCAACCAATAGGTTGTTAACGAGGGATAGTGGACATAGGCTTCCTATAAGACAAACCACTATAAATTCTCCTCTCTAAAACTCTTGTTGATAAATTTTTTATAGACTCTTGCACACTAGTTAACTGATCTGATCTTTGTTCAAACTCTGACCTTTGCGCTCTAGTAAATGCCATCATTCTACTACCGTTGTTTGGATTCAGATCTTGACTACTTTACTTCTGCTTTAAATTTGTGAAAATTTGTCAAAATCACCTCTTCACCTCCCTTAAGGTGATATTACTAGCACCAACACCTATCACCAGCATTGCTCTCAAAAGATGTTGCACAGGATCAAGTGTTCATTGAACCCACGCATATTCAAGTAAAAATAGGACCTAATGCTAACATTTCATGATTTAACATGATGGCAAGAAATAAGTTAACTGATGTAAACTATTTCTGAAAGAACTCATGAATAAGTATAGCCCAAGGGGGTATGACATAACTAGTTTTGTTTCCAGAGTACAATGGAGACCATCCTTATTCACTGGTTGAGAGATTGTTCAGAACTTCCTTTATTTTGGTAGGGGATGATAGACAAAGAAGTAGGAGGAAGAACCACGAAATAATAAAATATATGTGCACTTAAATTACAATATTTCATTGAAGTATCAACATGACATTCCACAGCATTATAGTAATCTCCTGATGCACATGCTAAGAACAATATAGTAAGATAGTTTGGTTTATTTTGGTAGGTTTCATACCTGGCTCAGTTCAATTTCATTTCCCAAACATGCTAAGTTGGTAACTCTTCACAATTGATGAATTAGGAGGATTCGATAGAAATCAAATAAGTTCCAAGCTAACTAGGATTGATTCTGAGGAGGGTCGACACATATGAAACAAGTAGAGCAATCTGATTTTTAAATGAAATATGAGATCAGTTACTCCAAAAAAAATAATAATAAATGATCATCGACTCATTGCAGACCCTAAATCGGACCACATAAGTTCGGCAAATTCAGCCTTTTATCCTCCTCTTTTCCCATAAGATAAGTCCCTTCACAAGTCAATCACTGTGTAAAATCCACGATACCGATCGCAAACAATGATCATAAACAATGAGAGTCAAAACCATGGTTGAAGATGAAGTTCTTCTGTCATTTTGCTTATAGCCTTTTTACAACCAGTTTGGCTTTGTAACGGTCCACAGTTGTAGCATTCATGTGTCATTCTTTTCAGCGGAGTCAATTTATTCATCCATTACTTGGATTCATTTCTCTTGTCCACGACTACATCATCATAGGATACGGGTCTCATTTAGCAAATAAACAAAAATTTAAGCACGGTTGAGGACTTGCTCTTTTGCATCCAGTCAAAGAGGCAAATGAGGACGTTGAATTGGCATTGGCAAACTAAATAGCATCGACATTGACACGTGATACACAACACGACATAACACAGTACCCTGACACGTCATTTTTCAAAAAATATAGAATTCCAACGTGTTAAGACACGTTGTATATTAAATATATTTTTAATAAATTATCATTTTTATGATTATTTCAATCAAATTAATTTGATTCAAACTCACAAATAAATAAATAAAAATTAAAAAAGAACATAAAATGAATTTATACTAAAAACGTTAATTCACAATTTGTTAATATCATTCTTTGCTTCAATTTTGAGCGACACCGTAAAAGGAGTGATGCTCACCGAGAGGAGGAGGGGGAATTGTATGTTATGGGAAGTGAGAGTTAGAATGAGATAAGACTAGATTTTTCTTCTTTCTCCCTTTATTTTTTTATTTTTTAATTTTGTTTGTTTTACATATTGACATTTTGACCCCTCATTTATTAAAAAAAATTAAATTGATTCTATGCATGTTGGAATTTCAAACTAGTGTGTTGGAGTATGTCAAGAGAATTGACCACGTGTCGGATTTTTCGACAACTGTTGACCATGTGTCAGGCACGTGTTGCAGTATCCGACATGATATGAAAACCTCTAAAGAGTACGTTGCTTCATAATCAGCAAATGTTCTCAACAATGACAAGAAGAGACTCACTAGAAATCGATTAATTTTTCTAGGTCTTGTTGATCGCCATGTAGTGATCGAGCAAGGTTTTTTAAATCCATGGAGTTATGAATATGGCATGGCCTCGTTATTAAGTTCTAGGACAGCAATCTCTCTGAGGTTGACTTTAGAGACTATTCTACTTTAAAATGGGTAACGTGGGTTATCATAACTTTCAAAGAAACATGAATCAGCAGGTCAATACTTTGTCATCATAAGTGGTCCCAATCTGACTTTGGGATATTAGGTATTTGTTTAGTCCCCCTCAAGTTTCATCTAGGTTACAACATTTCCACGCTGCCTATTCAATTATTTGAGGTGAATCATAAATTTAACAAAACTATTTGCTATGACTTTTTTTTTTTTTTAATGATGTTTCTGAATTATTATTTATTATTTATTATTATTTATTTTTAATTAAATTTATTTTATTCATTAAAACTAATCAGCTGAACTAATCTTAAGTGAGCTTCAACTAAACTAAGAATCCGAAATCTAGTCGGTAATGAATACACCAATTATTAAACCATCAAGTAAAAGCACGACTTACATTGAAAATCAAGGTGTACTTTTTAAATTATATGAATTCTAAATGAAAATAAGATAAATTTAATACAAAAATCTGACAACCTCACCATGGCCTATTTTTCTAATTGTAATTCCAAATTTTTATATTTTATTTATTATTTTTATTATTTTTATTATTTTCTGGAAACATCAACTCGGGCCGGCCCTTGGGCCTGGTCAGAATATGGTCTAAAATGATTTCACGCTGGGCCAGAGGACACGATCGAGCTTTTATATAAAGTCTCTTTCTTAGTTTTAAACCCTCAAAGCCATTTTTCAAAAATTACCCCACCGAGTCCAGCTTTACTATAACCGAATTTGGCCCATTTTAACTACACTAACACCAAAACCCTATTAGGCCTTTGCTCACATAAAGCCCACTCTTCAGTAAATCTCAATGAACCCATGGTAAAACCATATCGATCTTTTTTCTTTTTCTTTTTTGTTATAAAACCCATTTTCTTATTATATCTTATTTCCTCTTTTTCTGATTATTCTTTCTATTTGTATTTCCTTGCTTCATTTTTCTTTCGTTCTTTTCATGACTCAAAGCTCATTGAGCTCTTTTTTCTTCAGGTTTTTCTTCTTCACGCTAAGCTCTCTATTCATGAGTCCATTTCATATCTTGCTCAAGAAATAGAATTTCGACTACATCAAGTGTTAAATTGAACACCACCGTCGCTCATTCCTAATTGAACATGTCAAAATGAGTCATAAATCTATTATTGAATATCTAGTTGATGGGCTGAGTTGTTGTATGGGTTAGTCTTATTTAGTAAATTAGTCATAAATGGGTTAGAATGTTAAGATCCAAAATAATATAGGTGTTTCATAACTTTATTTTAACCCAACCTATCTCTATAACTCTATCTCACCCTTGCCTGATCTTGCACTCACTCATTCCATGCTCTCACCTAAATTTGGATATGAATTTTCTAAGATTTATTTACATATTAAAGTACTATAGCAATATAGGTTGATCATAGGTATGAGTTAATAGACTTGTATCACAAATTAAATGAGTCAATTTAGATCGGATAATTTTCGACATTACTCACTTGTTTGAAAAGTCTATTCCTGAACATCACCGAATTACCTCTATCAGCTACCACTTCCAGCCAACAGCGACCCAATATTTCAAAATCAAAGATGATAAAGCCAGTGGAGAAACAAACCGACATGTATATCTGAAGAGGTTGAGCTATGGTCATTGGATCTAGCCATTTCCTCAATAGTGGATTCCACATAGACGTTACAGGAATATATATGCAAAAGTAGGGGTGATAGGACCGAACCAGAGGAACTAGTTCCCAGATCTGAAATCGAGAATTGGATCAGTGGCCCCTAAAACTAGACTAGATAGAACCAATTGGTCTAGTTCTCGAGTGGGCCAATAGAACCAATGCATGTTTAATTTTTTGTTCTTTTTTTTTATCGGTCCGATATGGAATCGATGCATGTTCTTTTTTTTTGATCAATCCAATCCAATTCTCAGATGGGCCAATGGAACCGATGTATGATCTATTTTTTTTCTTCTTTTTTTTTTTTTAATTGTTATATTCTCTTGTTATACCTTCCAAGCATGAACTTCCAATTATTTTTCTCGTAAAATGGGCACACCTCTTTAACTCTCTCTATATGTAGGTCAATTTGTCTTGACTCATTGTTGTATAGTTGTTGTTGTTGCAGGACTCCTGTCCTTTTTCTTCCCTGCCTTTGAACGCCAAAAAGAAATGCTTGGAAAGCTTATGTGATGTGAGCACGCACCATCTCCTTCCAGCACACGAAAAATTCATCACAAGGCAGTGAAGTGAATTTGATATTAGCTTTTAATTTTTGGGAACATATTCTAAATCAATGATCAGAAGCTATTTTAATAGAACATAAAATAACAGAACATTAGGGCTTATTAAATTTTACATATTTGTAAGAATTTTTTTTTAAAAAAAAAAAAAGATTATTCGGATTGTTTCACACATGAAACCGGTGCCTTTGAACAGCCCAAAACCGGTTGATTCAGTTCGGGCATTTTCTTTTGCTCAGCCGCATGCAAAACATGGAACGAAAACACCCAAAAAAAAAAAAAATTGACATTCAAAATTCGAATAGATCGAAATTTGAGTGGAATCGTATCTATATTCTTAACAAATCAATTTATTTATTTTTTTTAGAAAAACGATTGATATCAATTACTTAACCATGTTTGTTGAATACACATCAACAACATCAAAACATAATAAGTTGAAAAGAGCAGGTGTGACATCCTCATTCCGACCCGATTTTTTAAAACGGAATCATTCCGACAAGTGATCATTGGACGAGAGTGTCTTGAAGATCGATAGGCCACAATGACATTGGGAAAGGCCATTAGGGGTGAAAAGCTCAGTTTTTCATTGACAATGGCATATGAGTTCGGAGAAGTGGAAGCGGGCCATGAGCAAGGACCCAAGTGGGCCCAAGCTCATGTTAGGCAGCCCAACGAGCCCAAGCCCGCGAAACAAGGCCCAATTGGGCCCATGCCCATAATGGGCAGCCCAATGGCCCAAGCCCATGAGGTGGGTGGCCCAAAGGGGCAGTCCATAGGCTTCCCTAGCCTTTAGGACCACTATGACACAACCTTGACATTAAATGCACAAAGGACTGAAATGCCCTCCCACCGGACTAAAGACAAAAGAGTAAAAATGAAATAAGGCAAGTAAAGGGCGCGGTCATGAATTGGGCAGCAAAGAGGAGAAAGAAAGGCTACCTAGCCTAGCCTAGTCTCAACCTATGTACTTAAGGGTAAATCATTCCATTAAATGCTAGATTTTGCTTTTAAATTGGGCAAGCTTGCTAGACAAGTGACAATGGAAGTAATGGGGCATTGATAAGGGACAACTCTCTCTCTCTCTCTCTCTCTCTCTCTCTCTCTCTCTCTAACCATAGCCGAACCCCACCCTTCCATTAGTTTTCCTCACTAACGCCCACCCGTCAAACCCTCAACAACAGACCGCCCTATTGCTCCACCATTGTGCAACCACCAGACCACCATTCAATTGTTGTCTGGCCTTGTATCCCTCTCCCTTGACGTGTTTCAAAGCCCAAGTCGTCCGTGAGTGGCTTTCTAGCCTTTGATTAGGGCTTTTGTTGCATTTATGGAGTAGTTTAGGGCAAATTAGTGGTAATCTATGTTATTTAGGTTATGTGCCATGTGGTTTTGTTGTTAAATATGTTATTTAGATTATGTGACATGTGTTTTAGGGGTTAAACATGTTGTTTGGATTATGTGACATGTGGTTTAGTGGTTGAACATGTTAATAAAGTTAAGTGCCATGTAGTTTAGGGGTTAAACATGTTTTTTAGATTATGTGCCATTTGGTTTAGTGGTTAAACATGTTATTTTGGTTATGTGTCATGTGGTTTAGTGAATATCCATGTCATTTGGATGATGTGCCATGTGGTTTTGTGGTTAAACATGTTATTTAGGTTATGTGGCATATGGTTTAGTGACTATCCATGTTATTTAGGTTATGTGACATGTGGTTTAGGGGTTAAACATGTTGTTTGGATGATGTGCCATGTGGTTTTGTGGTTAGACATGTTATTTAGGTTATGTGCCATGTGGTTCTATGGTTAAACATGTTGTTTGGATGATGTGCTATGTGGTTTTGTGGTTAAACATGTTGTTTGGATGATGTGTCATGTGGTTCTATGGTTAAACATGATGTTTGGATGATGTGCCATGTGGTTTAGTGGTTATCTATGTTATTTGGGTTATGTGACATGTGGTATAGGGGTTAAACATGTAATTTGGATGAAGTGCTATGTGGATTAGTGGTTATCCATGTTATTCAAGTTATGTGACATGTGGTTTAGTGGCTATCCATGTTATTTGGGTTATTTGACATGTAATTTAGTGGTTATCCATGTCAATTGAATGATGTACCATGTGTTTTAATGGTTAATTATGTTATTTGGATGATGTGTCATGTAGATTAATGGTTAAAAATGATAAATGGAATATGTGCTATGTGAATTATAGGTTGAACATGATATGTGAATTATGTGTCATGAGTTTGGGAAGTGAATGGTGCATATGTGTGTGATATAAGTGATGTACATGTATGAAACGATGGCATTTGACAAGTGAAGTTGCATATCGCATGAGCATCACATGGGCTAAATGAGAAAGATAAGAAATGTAATATGTAATGATATGCTTGTGTGATCACCTAAAACCCTAATGTGTTTTACATGGGGTGTGAACTTGTCCGAAGGCGTTTTATGCGAGACAATGCCCAATTAAGTTCGAATGCCCCAAATCGACGAGATGTCTTTCGCGGATGGATTTCGGAACGAAGCTCCTTATAGGAATGCCCCCAAGTCAACGGGATGCCATGCTCAATGGGACGAGACGATGCCCGACTACGCCGAATGATTTGCGAACCTTCAGGTTGGTTTTGAGTCCCGAGTGGCTGTAATAATCTGGACAACTGTGTATGGAAAGTACATGAGATTCGTATATGATAAGGTATGGATTATTGCATGGCATTAGTGCATGACTTAGATCATAATGCGTATTCATATGTTTTTTTTTTTTTTTTTTATGACCTAGGGAATCTGGTAAATTGACAGCCGGCAGGCAAACCCTGGGGCGACACTAGCAAAAGACCCACCACCCCGACGTCGCACTTAAGATCCCATGCAGCTAGCGGGATTCGAACTCCTCTCCTCTTCGCAAAGGATCATGAGAGCCTTATCCAACTGGGCCACCGCAGGCGATGGTGCGTATTCATATGTTTGGCTCAAGTACAAGAAAAAAAAAATTCCCTATGCATCTACTTTGATGGCCTTGTATGGTAGACAAGTTGTTACAAGATTGATGAGAGTAAAGCAAGAAGTGTGTTGTCATGTTTCACCATCGATAGATATTTGCATGTTTAGGGTGCTGCTAAGGTGAACGTCTTTCCTACGTGAGGTCATGGAAGTTAATTCATTAAGTTTATCTCATATTTGTTTGTTGAAATGTTTTCAAGACCTAAGATTGGCTAAGCCATTTCGTCAAATTCATTTTGGCCTCTTTATCGAGCATAGTTAGGAGGTGATAGAGTACCCGATAGTGGGAGCAGCTGATGCACACTATACGCAATATGTCATGATCATTTAGGTCAATGAGAGTTTGCCTAACCTCGTGCCACATTGATTAGTGACCTGGTACTTTTGGGTAGGCGGCAAGAGCGATGGTCCCAATCTCGGCTTCGACGGTTCATCGAGTGCTGGAGGATCTGGGGGTGGCATTAGCTAGGAGGCTAAGAATGGGGACATTCCTAGTGGGGAGGTGTCCGACCCCAAGATCGACCCCCCACTGGTCGCCGTTGGGAGGCCTAGACCCCGAAGGCCATTGGGGCTTAGGTAGACACGGGGTGTTAACACTTTTTGAACCACACTTGTAATATTAGAGGCGTAGATATACCCCTAGGCCCTTTTTGAAGGAGGTCGTGGTGAAGTAGTTAGGCGTGTAACCCTTGAACTCGTGTTGTATGAGATGTTGACTAGTAACACAATATGTTTTTAACTATCCCTACTATTTGATGAGTGGAGATTTACTTACATTTCCGCTTGTGCATTTTAATGTTATTACTATTTGGGTTGGCAACGCCTCTTAGAATGTCGCAATCAAATGACCAGCAAAGGTTTGATGAGCACAGATTGTCATGCGGCTGTAGATGTTCAGGGTGTGACAACAAATGAGGAATTGGCTTACTAGGTAGAGTATTTATCCATTGGGCTTTGCTTAGCCAATCTACTATTTTATTTGTTTCTCTACTACAATGGGCAAAAGTAAGGCCTCAAAAATTTCTCCAACATGGTCTTGCCCCAGTCCACCAACGGTTGTGCTTCCCAGTTTAGCAAGTCAGAATTGAGAACACTTCTTACAAGCTATGAAGCACCGATACTTTTTAAAAGCTTTTGTGTTGTATCGAACACTTTGACACGTGTCCGACACTATCGAGCACTCTCCAACACTTGGTCAATACGTGTCGAAAAATCCAACACCTGGTCAATTTTCCTGGCACTCTTTGACACTCGAATCGAATTTCGACAAATGAGTTTCCGACATGTAATTCCAATATTGAGGTTCATTTTCAAAATTTTCAATAAATGAAATGTCAAAATGTATATATGTGAAAAAATAAAACACGATAATAAATAATAAAAAAAAAAGAAGAAAAACCTAGTATTCTCTTCTCTTTTGACTCTCACATCCCGTGATACACAATTCATTCTTTAAGTTTTTTTTTCTCCTCTCTTTGACATATCTAACATGCAAGTCCAAAATGTGGATTACTTGTTTTTTTCTTCAAGTTTTATAAATTATTGGAATAAAGTTGAATTTGTGAAATTGAAACAATGAATGATATTAATAAATGGTGGATTAATGTTTTTAGTGTAAATTCATTCAAGTCTTATTTATTTATTTATGAATTTGAATTAAATTAATTTGATTGAAATAAACATAAAAATGATAATTTATTATGAAATAAAAATATATATTTAATATCTAACATGTTCCAACGTGTCGAAATTCTCTATTTTTTAAAATATGACGTGTCAGCATGTCGTGTCGTGTTGTGTCGTATCGTATCGCGTGTCGCATATCAATGTCAGTAATATTTAGCTCACAAGTACACTGCAGTCAATTTCTAGTGCATCCTTGAGTTAGATCTTGGCGTGAGGAAGACTAGGGTTTCAATGAGGGCCATGGCTTTTGATTGTTTTGCCAAATTAGCCTCCATCGATTTGGAGAAGTAGTTGATCGATCTATCGAAAGAATCTCAACCAACACAAGTGACTGCTCCTTTGTTCATGGTGACTACAAAGGAAGCTTCAGTGTTACCCGCAAAAGAGGCATCAATGCTTATCTTCAAAGTTCCAGGGTTCGAAGGTCGCCATTTTTGAGGTGGGTCTTTGCATCTTGCCTTTCCTCTTGATTTCCTGTTCCAATTAGCAAAATTTTCGTGCAAAGCCATGGCTTTGTACACTATTTGTTACAGGTTCAAGGGCTGTCGCCTAAAGATGGAGTGGTTTCGATCCTCCTAGATGCATCAAAGGGTCATAAAGATGATAAAGCTATTTAGAACATGGACTAGAGAAATTAACCGACATAAATATCTCTTGACCACCACTCATTGACTCTAGCGATTTCCTAACTAGTGGATTTCACAGAGACGTCACAAGGATACATATGCAAAAGTAGGGGTAATTAGTTCCCACCTAGGAATTGGAAACTAGACTAGAGGGACCAGTTCCCAATTTATGAAGCCAGGATTCAAATTGGTGGCCCTTAGAATTGAAATAGACTACTATAGTCCAGTTCCTAGATGAGCAAATGAAATTGGTGCATTTTTTTTTTTTTTATCAGTTCAATCCAATTGCCAAGTGGGCCAATGGACTTGGTGCATGTTCTGTTTTTTCTTCTTTTTCTTCTTCTTTGATTGGTTGCTATATTCTCTCATTATACCTTCCAAGCATAAATTTCCAATTATTTTTCTCATAAAATGGGAACACCCCTTTTAACTCTCTCTCTCTCTCTCTCTCTCTCTCTCTATTATTAGTTTTTACAATTTTATAATAAATCAAAAGAAAAAAGATAGAATCAGTCTAGATGGTCCGAGTGAACCATTCCACACATGAAACCGAGAACTAAATCGAAGATTATTGGAATCAAAATTCGGACCGGTGCCTTTGAAAACAACCCAGAACTGGCTGACTTGATCCAAACAGTTCCTTTTACTTACCCCTATACAAAACATGGAACGAAAAATAAAATATATATAGTAAAATATTTATATTTAGATTTTTAAACAATGAAATTTGAGTGGAATCGTATCCAAATTCTTAACAAATCAATTGCAGACAAGCAATTTATGTCGACATATTTTCCGATCCGAAAGAAATCGTGGATCATCTTTCAGCCATGCCTTGAAAACATTTCATCAAACAGATTTATGATTAACGATTTGAAGAGTAGATTCTTAACTTTTTTTCTACCGCAAATTCATGGCCTTACTCAAGTCAAACTAAGAAGCGATGTTTGAAATCAATAAAGACCAGTTCATTCAAGTCCAGTCCATGATTCCACATGGATCGTCGAGTCTCAGTTCCCAATCACAATAGAAACAGGATAAAGTGGAGAGTCGGAAATTACAACAAGCTTCGACGAACGGACAACAAGGGAGTCGGGACAAGCGAAGGACTCTTCGACTAAGATCTAGCCACTTCGCAGCTCTCGATGGCGACAGATGACGACGAACATCGACTCGTACCCTCAAAGGTGATCGGAATCGGGGGCTACAAGTAATCTCTTCTCGATGAAGAGGACGAAGACCGAGATCTTTCTTAGGGATGGATATTGTCTTTTTTTTTTATTATTGATTTCTCCTCCAGATTTTCCCTATAAAAAAACTCTCTTCTTCCTTCCATGCTCTCCCTTCACCTTGTTTTTTGCGTGCGCACGACAGAACCTTTTTTTTTTTTTTTTATAATTATTTTTTGGATTAAGACTATGAAAAACCTTAAACTAATATACTTACGATAAATTAATCTCAAATTAATTTTTTAGAACATAAAAAATCTCAAACTAGTACACTTGATAAATTTAATCTTGTTAATTTTCATTAAATTAGATTAACATCATGAAAAATCACAAATCGATTAAATTATGATAAACAGAGAAAAATTCCCAGATGGATATACCTGTCAACTATCATGTGTCATCTAATTTAACAATTTAATGGAAACTAACGTTAAGTAATTTGTCTTTACCAAAAAAAAAAACGTTAAGTAAATTTGTTATGAGTGTACTAGCTTAGGGGTTTTTATGGTCAAAAAATTTGTTTGGAGGTAAATCTATCTCGAGTGAACCTGTTTGGGATTTTTTGTGTTATTAGCTCTTTATTATTATTATTTTTTAATTATTATTATTATTATTATTATTATTATTATTCCCCCCAAAACTGCTCCTATAGGTCTTGGGGTGGAAAATTCTAAATATTCCTCTTATGCTGTCAATCTACATCCTTCAATGTGATGATGATCCAATGGTCACGGTACTTGCTTGAGATGGCAATAATCTTTTGGTAATGACAGAAATTGTTATTTTTTTGGTCGAAAAAATGACACATGGGAAGTACTTAGACTTTCATGGCAAAACAAATCGATATAGAGCAAAACTTAGATTACATCAAAACAAAACCAAATCCATAGAAGAATGAGGATTAACAGAGCATTGGTAGGATTAAGCAAACACTCTTTCTATAAAAACGGATTTGTTAAGCAAAATAATTGGTGGCCGATCACTGAATCTCGTATCATCATTAGTGATGAGCACATGCTAAGAATTCCTTCTTCAACAATTACAACGTTCCCAATTGGCAATGCACATCTTTGTTCAATTTCCTCTACACCATCATTATGTTGAGATAACCAAAATTAGTTAAATAAACAAACATTTAACTTTTGAAAGAGTAAATCTTCATAATTCAGCAACATGCCAGAACTCATACGATCATCATTGAAATTAAAGGCAGATGATTGTACATAGATAAAGTAGGGGGACATCGAATCTCCGAAAACATTATTAAACTCTTGGATCTAAATCGAGAGTAGAACTTTCAATTTTAAAAGTAGATTAGGAGAGTTCAAACTCTCAAATCTAGAACTAGATCGGGAGCATAAAACTCTTAGATTTAGATCAATAGAGAAGAAAAAAGAAGAAGAGAAAAAAAAAAAAAACTCAAATAAAATCAACAACAAATGAAAGAGGGCCACCTATACAGAATGTCAAGGTTGAGCAGCCCATAAACAAAGAAGTGACCCAAAATATATAAATATATATTGCTAACATAGTCCGCTTATGACCACAAGCTGTATTGCCATGCTCACAAGCTCCGCGGACAGCTCGACATTGTAATACCCTACTAGGGCGTTACATCGGAAAAAGACATGGTAAAAGTTGGAACTTGTAGAAAACCAACCGTAGACGACGAAGGGATGCTGCTGATCAGGAACTCCGGGACCAGCTCTCGTGAGCTCGTGATGACTTATCTTCCCTTGGATCACGACGTAGGGAGCTTGTGCAAGGAAGCTCGGGAGCAAAATCAATATCAGCACTAGGCATAGACAGATTGTGAACATACTCATCGCCATCTTTGTTTCTTTCAAGGATAAAGAAAGGGTCTTGGGTTCAATGGAGAATTAGGGTTAGGACATCCTATATATAGTCCTAAGGATGGGTACCTTTTTAGTTTTCAAACGATTAAAGTAGATACGCGAAGAGTGAATCTTCAGCCATTGTTCCGTTTTCCTCCTCCCCTGCTTAGTGGAGAAGACTTACACATCTAAAGTGCAAGGGCAGAAGATAATGTGTTAACAATAAAATGAAAAAGGACCTTTATACTATTGGGTCATCTCTGTTCGACTTTTTTTCTCATTTGGGACTAATCTATGCTAATGTTCTGGTTGTGCTTATTCTTTATTTACCCGACACGCAGGTCTTGTCGCATTGCGAAAAGCATGGTGACGTTGCCATCCCATGGACTTCAAAGTATCGTCATGTGGTCCATAGAACAATAATACATGTGCTGATTCATTTTTGATATAACCATAGCTCACCCCTATTCTTTTTGTCTCGAAAAATGTTGACAAATGCCACTTTTAGCGGTTTTTGTCACTTGACTACACTCTTCAGCCAAGTTTTACTATTTAATTACACAAATTAAAAATTAGGGCAAAAAAAAACTAAAAAACTCACACCATGCTCACTATAACATATTTATCCCGAATTTTCTTTTTGTGGCATTAAAAGTCTCAAATTATACCCATCGTAACATATTTACCATAAACCAAACTTATACCTATGTAGCATATTTACCCTCTGTCAAGATTCTGTCAGATGATTTTTTAGTCAAAACAACATCATTTTTTATATGGGCGTCATGTCAACATCGTTTGCTTTTCTAGTGATTATGTAAGCAAATTTGTAACGGTGCTCATTGATGTCACTTTAACAAAGGGTAAATGTGTCATGCAGGTACAAGTTTGTAATATTTGGTGTCACAGAAAAAAAGTTTATGATAAATATGTCTTAGTAGATATCGTTTGGCGCTTTTGGTGACTTTTTCCCTTAAAAATTTTTAGAATTAAATTTCCATTTCTTTGCAGATTTTAGGATTTTGATTGCATTTGTCCAGAAATCTTGCGTTGGTGGAAATCTACAAATAAGTGTTCATCCAACTCCATTTTTCACTTAATATGTTGCCAATTTGAAAGTGTCTTGAAGTATGAGTGACGGTAATGCTTAGTGGGAGAATTACCAAAAAAATCCTAAACATATTACCATTATGTCAATTCATTCATAAACTTTTTTTATTGCCTAATTCAGTCTTAAACCTTTTGTATTTGCATTAGTTCAGTCTATTTGGTCAATTTTGACCAGTCAATGCTGACATGGATGGCGGTCGAAGTGACAAGCATAATTTTTTAATGATTTTTTTTCGAATTTTTATTAGTTTTTATTTTTTTTTTCTCTTTATTTTTTTTTTCTTCTTTCTTCATTTGGCTGGTCGTCAAGGCAAGGGCGAGCCTCGCCTAGCCGGAGGCAAGGGCGAGCCTCACCTAGCCATGGCCAAGTTGACCTTGCCTAGCCATAGTGAGGCTCGAGCTCCCTCAACCATGGTGGGGCCTACCCCCGAGCCACTAGCGAGGTCGAGCCTCACCATGGCTGGCGAGGTTGAGGCTCGACCTCCCCATGGTTAAGTGAGGCCGAGCCTGGCCAAATTTGGTAGGGTCTCACTCAACCATGGTGTGTGAGAGAGAGAGAGAGAGAGAGATTATCAACGTCATCATTGGCCAGACGGTCGATATCAACATCAGTGCTGAGCGTGGGCCTCACCATAGAGAGAGAGAGAGAGAGAGAGAGAGATTATCAATGGCATCATTGGCCGGACGGCTGATATCAACATCAGTGCTGAGCGCGGGCCTCACCATTGGCCAACAAGGCTAACCTCGATGGCCCTCACCCTTGAACGTCATCATTGGCCGAATGGCCGATATCAACATCAGTGCTGAGCACGGGCCTCACCATTGGCCAACCATTGGCCAACAAGGCTAACCTCGATGGCCCTCACGAGAGAGAGAGAGAGAGAGAGAGAGAGAGAGAGAGAGAGGGGAAAATAAAAAATTATCAATGTCATCATTGGCCAAACGGCCGATATCCACATCAGTGCTGACCAATCAAAATGGGTTAAATAGACCGAATTAACACAAATGGAAAATGTTTAGAATTGAATTGACCAATAAAAAATGTTTAGGATTGAATTACTACAACTGTAATGAGTTTAGGATTTTTGGTGATTTTCCCAAAGCTTAGTGGATGCTAGATCCACAACCAATGATACTTCATAAATGCTTCATAATGCCCCTCTTTTCTGACCAAATATATAGAATAGATTAACGCATCTAAAGTATAATTGCAGAGGATAATACGTTTACAGTTATTTGAAGGAGGACCTAATCTACGCTACTGGTCATTTCCTTATTTATTTTTACAGCAAATTCATGGCCTGACTCAAGCGAAGTGATTAAGTGATGTTTGAAATCAATAATCACGATCGAAACAGGATAGAGGGGAAATTAACCTGGTTTATCACGGATATCTAAAGTGCTACAAGAGCTCGAGCCTCCGATTGAAGCTTTTCATGAACGCATACAAGCGGAATCGGGACAAGCGAAGGATGCTTCGAGTGAAATCTAGCCACTTCGCAGCTCTCCACGGTGACAGATGACGACGAAGAGAGACTAATATCCTCAACGGTGGATCGGAATCGGGATCTACAGGCAATCTCTGACCGAGCTCCGATGAAGACGACCAAGACCAAGATTTGCTTTTTTGGGGGTTTTTTTTTTTTTTTTTAATTATTGCCTATGACGTTTTGCATGCGGATGACATTTTTCTTTTTCCCTTTTTTGTTCTCGCCGAAAACCTTTCTTCTGCCTTTCGTGCTCTCCCTTCAAGTTAAATTTTTTTTTTTATGAGTGTGTATAATGATGTTTTTTTTTTTCTGAGTTAATATCACAAAAAACTTCAAATTAATATATTCATAATAAATTCATCAATAATTAATTTTTTTTACCACAAAAGACTTTAGACCGGTACATGTGTGACAAATTTACCATCCTTTAACTCTGTTAAATTGGATTAATAAACAAAAAATCATAAACTAGTACACTTTAAACAAACGGAGGATGGTGGTCAAAAAATTGATTTTAAGTAAATTTGTCATGTATATATCAGTTTATAGTTTTTTATAATATTTAACTTCCTTTTTTTTTTTTTTGGAGCTCCCCAAAACTCCTCCAATTAGTTTTGGAGTGAAAATTCTTGATATCCTTCAATGCACTAATGATCCAATGGTCATGGTACTTGCTCGAGAGAGGTACACAGATAAGTGACATGGCATGGCCTTTTGGTAATTACCGAAATTGTTATTTGGTTATTGTGAAGATGGCAATTTAGTGATTTTAACATGGCACGTCCTACATATATAGCCCAAGATGGTTACTTTTCCATTATTCTAGTTGATGCGCGAAGAGTGAGTCGTAGCCACCTATCCATTTCGTTCTTCGAGTTAAAAATCATAGGATAGGACATTGCTTCGTTTGCAATTCTATCCATTTCGACTTTATTTCTTTCGCCAAGATGCCTGAATATATATTGTCATGTATCGTTCAATATTTAACATAACTCATCATAGGACTACCTAAATATGGCGGACAAGCCTCTCTTCACAAACTCTCTCTTCTATTGGTTAAAGAACTGTTAATTATTAATGCCGAAAGATGGATAGGGACAAGGATTACGTAGCGAACCAGTGGATTTGTTAGTTATTAATCATTATTGTAATGATCAGAGTCCAATACGCGAAAAGTGAAGCATAGCCATTTGCTGTTCGTTTTGCTCTTTGAGCTAAAATGATTGGATTGGACATTGCTTCGTTTGAAAATCTATCTATTTCGATTGATTTCATTTTTTTGGGCACCGTAACCACCTGTTCCAATAAATCGAAACCAAGAACCGGACCGATTTCCTTGGGAACTATTGGTTTTGTTTTGGTCCAATCCGGTTCTATTCCGAGCGGTTTCTAGTTCTTTTGCACATCCCTACTCTCTAGTGGTCTGTGAGGTTTTGGCCTCACCAAATTGGTGAGCTCAAGCTCACCCTTGGCCAACTACCTCAAGTCTCGCTAGAGGCCAAGTCAACAAGCTCGAGCTTCACTAGCCTCTGGCAAGCTTGTCCCTCACCTATGGCCAACTGTCACTATGGTCGGCCACTGGCGAGAAGGAAAAGGGAAAAAGAAAAAAAAAAAAAAAAAATATAAAATTAAAATTAAAATTAAAAAAATAAAAATGACCAATTTGTAATTATATTAAGCTTGTTAGGTAACCCATTTACCCTAAGACCTATTTATTATGTGGGCTGAAAGTGGGTCTTTCACAGACCCACTTAGACCCATTTGTTTTAGCATTTTCTTTTTACAACTCATATTTGACCCATATTTTACCATTAAGGTGACCCATTTACAACCCACTAAAATAAATATGAGTTAAAATATGGGCATGTGACCCATTTTGATAGCTCTAATAGCCCTTAAGGAGGATTCCCTTTATATTGTTCTAATGATCGAAAGTTGATACACGAAGAGTGAATCATAGTCCGTTTCAGTCATGGAGCTAAAAATCATAGGATAGGACAATGCTTCGTTCGAAATTCTATCTACTTCAATTTTATTTCTTTCGCCACCATGCCTGAATAAATCGGGTATCGTTCAATATTTAACATAACATCATAGGATTATCTAAATATGGCGGACAAGCTTTTCTGCACTCTCTCTTCTATTGGATAAAGAACTGTTAACTATTGATGCCAAAAGACGAGTGAATTGGTACGTCAAAATAGTTAGGACGTCGTATTGGCATGGCTCGTTAGCGAGGACTGCTGAAGGTGGTAATGTAATCCGAGTCACTTCCTGCAAATCGTCGAGGAATCGCGCGAAGATGTAATACGACAAGAAAAGGAGTAAATTTCAAGGTTGAGCAGCCCATAAACAAAGAAGTGACAAAAAAAAAAAAAAAAATGCCAACATAGTCCGCTTATGACCACAAGCTATATTGCCACGCTCACAAGCTCCGCGGACAGCTCGACATTGTAATACCCTACTAGGGCGTTACATCGGAAAAAGACATGGTAAAAGTTGGAACTTGTAGAAAACCAACCGTAGACGACGAAGGGATGCTGCTGATCAGGAACTCCGGGACCAGCTCTCGTGAGCTCGTGATGACTTATCTTCCCTTGGATCACGACGTAGGGAGCTTGTGCACGGAAGCTCGGAAGCAGAATCAATATCAGCACTAGGCATAGACAGATTGTGAACATACTCATCGCCATCTTTGTTTCTTTCAAGGATAAAGAAAGGGTCTTGGGTTCAATGGAGAATTAGGGTTAGGACATCCTATATATAGTCCTAAGGATGGGTACCTTTTTAGTTTTCAAACGATCAAAGTAGATACGCGAAGAGTGAATCTTTAGTCATTGTTCCGTTTTCCTCCTCCCCTGCTTAGTGGAGAAGACTGACACATCTAAAGTGCAAGGGCAGAAGATAATGTGTTAACAATAAAATGAAAAAGGACCTTTATACTATTGGGTCATCCCTGTTCGACTTTTTTCTCATTTGGGACTAATCTATGCTAATGTTCTGGTTGTGCTTATTCTTTATTTAACCGACACACAATTTTGTGAGGTCTGGTGGCATTGTGAAAAGCATGGTGACGTTGCCTTCCCATGGACTTCATAGTATCGTCATGTGGTCCATAGAACAATAATACATGTGCTGATTCATATTTGATATAACCATAGCTTACCCCTATTCATGTTGTCTCGAAAAACATTGACAAATGCCACTTTTAACGGTTTTTGTCACTTGACTGCACTCTTCAGCCAAGTTTTACTATTTAATCACACCAATTAAAAATTAGGAAAAAAAAAACTAAAAAACTCAGACTATCATATTTATCCCGAATTTTCTTTTTGTGGCATTAAAAATCTCAAATTATATCCACCATAACATATTTACCATAAACCAAACTTATGCATATGTAGCATATTTATCCTCTGTCAAGATTCTGATAGATGATTTCTTAGTCAAAACAAGGTCATTTTTTTATACAGGCGTCATGTCAACATCGTTGGCTTTTCTAATGATTATGTAAGCAAATTTTTAACGGTTCTCATTTATGTAACTTTGATAGAGAGTAAATGTGTCATGCATGTACAAGTTTGTAATATTTGGTGTCATAGAAAAAAAGTTTAGAATAAATTTGTCTTAGTAGATATAATTTGAGGCTTTTGGTGACTTTTTCCATTAAAAAATTTTAGGATTAAATTGCCATTTCTTTGCATATTTTAGGATTTTGATTGCATTTGTCCAAAAATCTCGCTTTCGGTGGAAATCTACAAATGAGTGTTCATCCAACTCCATTTCTCACTTAATATGTTGCTAGTTTGAAAGTGTCTTAGAGTATGAGTGACAATAATGCTTAGTAGGAGAATTCCTAAAGAAGTCCTAAACATATTGTCATTATGTCAATTCATTCCTAAACTTTTTTATTGCCTAACTCAATCCTAAACATTTTGTATTTGCGTCAATTCAATCAATTTGGTCAATTTTGACCAATCGGCATTGACGTGGATGGCGGCCGAAGTGACAAAGATAATTTTTTAATAATTTTTCTTTCGAATTTTTATATTCTTATTTTCTTTTTTCTTTTCCTTCTTTCTTCCTTTGGCCAATTGTCAAAGGCAAGGGCAAGCCTCACCCAGCCATGGCTAGGTCGGCCTCGCCTAGCCATAGCGAGACTCAACCTCCCCCAACCATGGTAGGGCCTGCCCTTGTTGGCCACTAGTGAGGTCAAGCCTCACCATGGCTGGGTGAGGCTCGACCTGCCCATGGTCAAGCGAGGCTGAGCCTCACCAAATTTGGTAGGGTCTCGCTCGGCCATGGTGAGTGTTGGCCTTGCCATTGGCTAGCAAGGCTGACCTCGACGGCTCTCACCCTTGACTCGTGGTGCCCGGCCAAAGAAACAAAGAAGAAGAAGAAGGAAAAACCAAAGAAATGAAGAAGAAGAAGGAGAGAGAGAGAGAGAGAGAGAGAGAGAGAGAGAGGAGGAAAAAATAAAAAATTATCAACGTCATCATCGGCCAGACAGCCGATGTCCACATCAATGTTGACTAACCAAAATTGGTTAAATGGACTGAACAGACACAAATGTAAAAGATTTAGAATAAAATTGATCAATAAAAATGTTTATGACTGAATTAGTACAACTGTAATGAGTTTAGGATTCTTGGTAATTTTCCCAAAGCTTAGTGGATGCTAGATCCACAACCAATGATACTTCATAAATGCTTCATAATGCCCCTCTTTTCGACCGAATATATAGAATAGATTAACGCAACTAAAGTATAATTGTAGAGGATAATGCGTTTACAGTTATTTGAAGGAGGACCTAATCTACGCGACTGCTCATTTATTTATTTATTTATTTATTTTTACAGCAAATTCATGGCCGGACTCAAGCGAAGTGATTAAATGATGTTTGAAATCAATAATCACGATCAAAAAAGGATAGAGGGGAATTTACCTGGTTTATCACGAATATCTAAAGTGCTACAAGAGCTCGAGTCTCCGATTGAAGCTTTTCATGAATTTATACAAGCGAAATCGGGGCAAGCGAAGGATGCTTCGAGTGAAATCTAGCCACTTCGGGGCTCTCCACGGTGACAAATGACGACGAAGAGCAACTAATAACTGGGGCCTTTGTTTAAGGTCCTTAGGCTAGACCAACTTGGGTCAGGTCCTAGCTCGATTAAACTTCCCTACCCCAGGGAGGGCCCCTTCATTGCCAGCGACCTGGCTTGTTCCTTGGAATTTTTGGGAGTCCCCTAGGATAGAACTCCATACCCGGTAGCTTACCCCGCACGGGCTTGGGGGAGCAGTTTAAGGACCTACTCGGGTCCAAACTTTTCATGAATTTATACAAGCGGAATCGGGGCAAGCGAAGGATGCTTCAAGTGAAATCTAGCCACTTCGGGGCTCTCCACGGTGACAGATGACGACGAAGAGCGACTAATATCCTCAACGGTGGATCGGAATCGAGATCTACAGGCAATCTCTGATCGAGCTCCAATGAAGACGACCAAGACCGAGATTTGCTTTTTTGGGGTGTTTTTTTTATTGCCTATGACGTTTTGCATGCGGATGACATTTTTCTTTTTCCATCTTGTGTTCTCGCCGATAAACTCTCTTCTGCCTTTCGTGCTCTCCCTTGAACTTGTTTTTTTTAGAGTGTGTACGATGATGTTTATTTTATTTTTTTGGTAAGGTAATTATGTATTAGCTTTAACCAAACTATACAAAAGGAGGTCCCGACACCAAACTTACACTCAGAAGACAAACTAGTCTAAAGAGTGGAAGGGAGCTGAGAAATGGAAAGAAAACAGCCTGAAAAGAGGCATCAACAAAAGAAACGCAAACCAGCCCAAACAGGGGCAGCGAAACAGCCAAAACGGCGCCAAACCCAACCAATAACATCATCAACCAAAGGAAGAGAGAAGGAAATGTTTTTTTTTTCTGAGTTAATATCACAAAAAAATTTAAATTAATATATTCATTAAAAATTCATCAAAATTTATTTTTTTACCACAAAAGACTTTAAACCGGTATATATGTGACAAATTTACTATCATTTAACTCCGTTAAATTGGATTAATAAACAAAAAATCATAAACTAGTACACTTTAAACAAATGGAGGTTGGTGGTCAAAAAATTAATTTTAAGTAAATTTGTCACAAATATATCAATTTATAGTTTTAAATAATATTTTAACTTTTTTTTTTTTGGAGCTCCCCCAAAACTCCTCCGATTAGTTTTAAAGTGAAAATTCTTGATATCCTTCAATGTGCTAATGATCCAATGATCATGGTACTTGCTCGAGAGAGGCACACAGATAAGTGACATGGCATGGCCTTTTGGTAATTACGGAAATTGTTATTTGGTTATTGTGAAGATGACAATTTAGTGATTTTAACAGGGCACGTCCTATATATAGAGCCCAAGATGGTTACCTTTTCCATTATTCTAGTTGATACGCGAAGAGTGAGTCGTAGTCACCTATCCATTTCGTTCTTCGAGTTAAAAATCATAGAATAGGACATTGCTTCGTTTGCAATTCTATCCATTTCGACTTTATTTCTTTCGTCAAGATGCCTGAATATATATTGTCATGTATCGTTCAATATTTAACATAACGCATCATAGGACTACCTAAATATGGCTGACAAGCCTTTCTGCACAAACTCTTTCTTCTATTGGTTAAAGAACTGATAATTATTAATGCCGAAAGATGGACAGGGACAAGGATTACGTAGCGAACCAGTGGATTTGTTAGTTATTAATCATTATTGTAATGATCAGAGTCCAACACGCGAAAAGTGAAGCATAGCCATTTGCTGTTCGTTTTGCTCTTTGAGCTAAAATGATTGGATTTGACCCTGCTTCGTTTGAAAATCTATCTATTTCGATTTATTTCATTTTTTTGGGCACCGTAACGTCATAAGATTCCTACCAAAGAACACTGTTAGTGGTTAATGCCAAAAGGTGAATTGGTACATCAAAAAGTTTAGGACGTGGAGTGGCATGGTTCGTCCGCGAGGGCTGTCGAAGGTGGTACTCTGAGTCACTCCCTGCAAATCGTCGACCAATCGCACGAAGATGTAGTACGACAAGAAATGGAGTTGATTTCGTCATCTCTTTTGTAGATTAGTCATTTTTTGTATTTGGGCAGATTATTATCTGACCCAATAATCTATACTGCTCCATTACCAGATGACCATAGGTGTACAGTGTCAGATTATCCTAGACAACTCTTGGGGCCAAGTTCTCTCTTTCCTCCTTATCCTAGACAACTCTTGGTCACGAAAATTATATAGTCATTTATAAATTTATTATATAATGCCATTTAATTTCAATTTTTAAAATTTTACCAATTTAATTCTAAACATTTACTTGAAATTTCAATATAATCATTTTAATCACTTTATGCTAGAAATTGCTGACATTATGATTTAGCCATTGCGCAATCCTATGTAGCATATCGCCACATTAGCGACTTTTGGCAAAATTGACCAAAATGACCATGTTGAAATTTTGAGAAACCTTTTAGGACTAAATTGATGAAATGTAAAAATTTAGGACTAAGTTTATATTTGTACAAAAGGTTTAGGGTTAATTGGGCAACATCCCCATAGCCACTCCGGTTCAAAATGGCAACCTCCACATGCCACAGACGCCTTTTCCCAAATGGTTGAACTCTCTCTCTCTCTCTCTCTCTCTCTCTCTCTCTCTCTCTCTCTCTCCAGATGGCCGAACTCACTGCCTTGAGCTTTGTCTCTCTCTCTCTCCAGATGGCCGAACTCACTGCCTTGAGCTTTGTGGCGTCACCTTAGATGACTGAGCTGTCTACACCGATGAACTCGCTTTGGACTAGTCTCCTAGAGATATCATCATGTGTCACGCCCCGATCCTTAGGCACGCACACATCCTTCTACTTGGTCGATTTTATAATGCGATATCCCAAGACTAAGTATCGCCGACCCTTTCGTTTTGAAGCATATGCGAAAGCAGTTATAAATCCCCAAGCAATAACACAATGGGATAGAAAAGTAAGGCCATATTTTTCATATTGAAATCAACAACCAAATCTTTATACAAGCACCTCATAGTATATAATGTAATACTATTCACAGGGGTCTGATCTAATACTTATCCACATATAACCAAGGTCTGACAAAACAAGATGGGATCTCAGTCCTCATCCGGGTCATACTCAAGATCCTCCTCATGGTCATCTTCTTCTCCAAAATCTTCCTCCTCATCTGGTTCCACATCAGGGTTCTCCTCTTCAAATTCCTTCTCCTCAAGCTCTTCATCAGGGTCCTAAAATGGTTATTCAATAACCATTGAGACCATGTCTCAGCAAGTTCTACCCCCTAAGACTCGATTAGTAAACTAATACGCTAACCGGGCTGCCTATGCACGCACGGGTCAGAGGACTTATCTTGGTCTCAGATTCCACCTGCATATTAGCACAGTTCAATAGGCACCCAAGCAATCACAGATCGACATCTCGATCAATCGATCTAGTCGATTTCATGTCAATATGACATTTCTCCTGTCATTTCAATTCAATCAATCAACTCATAACATTAAATCAAAGCAATGATCAATCGACTTAGTCGATTATATATCAGCCGGACCATCTCTCGGTCATTTAAATCAATACTGTCCATTCTCTAAAATAACCCATCAGGTTACCAAGCCAGTATTTTAGAAGATTCATTTTCCTTATTGACATATCAAGCTACCGAGTATATTCATCATAACGTCCATTCTCTAAAATGATATATTGAGTCACCAAGCCGTTATGGCATGTCATCCATTCTCCAAAATGACCTATAGAGTCACCGAGCCGACATGGTATATCGAGTATATTCATCATAACGTCCATTCTCAAAAATGACATGTTGAGTCATCAAACCATTATGGCATGTCGTCCATTCTCCAAAATGACATATAGTCACCGAGCCGACATAGTATACCGTCCATTCTACAAAATGATCTATAGGGTCACCGAGCCGGTATTGTATACCGTTCATTCTACAAAATGACCTATAGGATCACCGAGCCGATATTGTATAACATGATACTTTGAACGTACAATCAATTTGTCGTTTTATTCATTCTTGACAAAAGTACACGTGCGTGGGCACACGGTCGGCCTTAGCTAAAATATTATGATTTTCTTTCTATAAATCTCACCCTTAGCTGTAGTCCACCAAAACATTTTTGGTGCTGTCAACCGACACCCGGTTATTTTGCAATTAATGACCAAATATTATTCAATTAAAGAATAATTCTCAATTTCACAAATAATTCAACTCAACACAGAATAAAGCTCAATTAAATAAACGGATCGCACCATGACAACCAAAGATAAAATTCTGATCGTCGGCTATCCCAAATTTTTATTTCCGAAAAATAAATAATTAATTAAATTAATTTCGAAAATAAATGATTAAATACTAAAAATTCAAATTAGGCCCATAATGCACGATTGGACGCGCGAACGGGTTGGGAAAAATCCGAGATGCATTCAATAAATAACAGTACATCTCTACTTGCTAATTACACTAATCAATCACCTAACATGTATCATTACGTCACTAATTAAATTACTCTAAATTAATAATTGTATTTAATTAAATCTAATCAACCCTTAAGCATAATTAGCAAACTAATAAAGTATTAGTGAGTAAAACTCACTTGATTAAAAGAGGAGACCGGAACACCGCGACGGCGGCCGAAACCCGAACTTTCGGCGACGTCAACGATCACTCGGGCCGGGCCCAAAGGCCTTGCAAGCCCACAGCAAACGCTAGGCTTGGGCCTGCTTCTTGGGCTTGAGAGTCGCTGAGTTGGGCTGAATGGGATTCAAATGGGCTTGATCAAAACTGAAAATGGACTGCTGAATTCACTGGGCTGACTTCTTATGGGCTGAGCTGCCATTCACGTGGGCTTGTCTTCGGTGGAATGAGCCTGAAACTTGCTGGGTTGTTCGCTAATTTGGGCCGAACAAGGAAGCAGGTGGGCTGACCGAAGCTGCTGGATTTCACGGGCCTGCTTCGTGGACGGTCGATCTTCAACGAAGCCGAAGAGAGAGCTTCGGTGGTCTTCAGCTGGCGTGCGCTGGCTTCGCTAGCTTGCGGTCAACGAAGGGCTTCTGTTGGCCTCGTTGTTGACTGGTGGAGGTGCGAGCTGGCGGAGAGACTCGGTGAATTGGAGCTGCACGTCGGGATGACAGCAAGCTAGGTAGAAATCGAAGACGTTGGCGGCGGTGCTTCTTCGGTCAAGTTGACGGAGCGTGAGGGAGAAGCAGACAAGCGGCGTGTGGCTTCGGTGAATGATGGAGTTCGGTGGGGAGCAGGCGTGAAGGACGCGCGGCAGTGAGGAGGGGTAATTCGGTGGAGCTGCAGGGAAATTTCTTGGTTGATGATGGAGAACGTGGATGGTGGGATGGGCAAGCGGAGAGAGAGATGTAGAGACTTCGGTGGGGTGGATTTCGACCCCCCCAAAGAAAAGCAAAAGCTGAGGCAGAAGGAAAATCAAAAGGAAGAGAAGCCGTGAAGATGAAGTCGGCGAGCTAGCTGGCTCGAGAAGAAGAGAGAGAGAGCCAAAAAGTCAATATCTATCCCAATTTTCATCATGAAATGGTCCCACATGTGCACAAGATTATCCCTTGTCCCCCATAATTAGATCTTGCAAATTAATCCATAAGAAAAACCCAATTTGATGACTAATGTTGCACCCCCACCTAGCTCCGAATTTCTTAAAAGTGAGCTTCAATTTCTAACACAAATTTCCCTAATTGATGTCCAAGGAAAAAGGCCACATAAATTCCACAAGTCCCCATCACCAAGTAACTCGGTTGGAAGCCAAAAAAACCCATTCGATTTGGCACATCCAATTTTCCGTTAATTTCCACGGCGTCCAATTCGATTTTTCCGAAAAACATCCCGAACTCGATAGAATTTCTCTAAAAGACAAGATGACGTCTTATAAATGAATCGTGACATGTTCAAACGTCTGATTCTCGAAACAGAATTCAATTTCATGGTTAAAAATCGATCAAACGCGATTTTAGTCTGATCCGACATATCGGGTAGCTTTTAGGGATTTTACCGCGGTTATATCCCTTAACGGCTTCACCTATAGATTGGTTAATTCATGAGTGATTAGCTCAGAAAAAAAGGAATATAGGCACTTGATCCAGTGAAATGCCCATTTCATATATTTGGGATGGGGTCGAAATTTGGGATGTCACAATCACCCTTGAGATATCTCGGTCTCTATGAGACTAGCGACCGAAGAATACAAATCTTGTGGGGGAAAGTGGGATAGAAAATTCACGATGCGTGATGACACACTTCCAGCCATGGAAGTACTGCCGATATGGTGACGGTGATGATGGCTTTGCCAATGACATTTATCTTGTTTGGCGTCTCTTACCATTTTTATCAACCGCGCTTTCTTTAGTTTTTTCTTTATCTTAATCTGCTTTTGAAACGTTCTACGTCATCATCACTACGATGTACCGGAAGCTCGGAAGCAAAAGCAATATCAGCATTATAAATAGACAAATTGTTAAGTATGCGTGTTTATTTCTGTTGAGAATAGGGAAAGGTTCTTGGATCAATGGAGATTCGGTCCTCGAACCTCTTATATATAGCCTCAATGGGTGTCAAATGAGTGGATCGAGTCGGGTTGAGTTTGGATCAAGTCGAAAATGGTCCGATCCATATGAACCCATTAAACTCATATTGACTCATTTTCATACAATAAAATTTCAACAATTCATACTTAACCCAATCCATACCTAACTTGACCTATATTAGTAAAACACATCCATATTCAACTCTAACTATGAAAATAAATACTACTTGTTCATTTAACCCATAAGCTCTTCATGTTAATGTGTTACTTGGATAAAATTTTATATCAAATTTAAAATGTAAAATAACAAAATATGAAGATGTAAGTAAATAAAACGAAAAATGTTGAAAAAAACGAAAAAAAAAAAAAAATCAAAGAGACCGAAGTGACTATAGTCTTTTATTTTCTTGCTAGATCAGCGAGGCTAAAGTGCATGATTCAAGTGGGTAGTTCCCTCATTAGAACCAAGAACCACCTATTAAGAACTGATTCCAAAAATTGGAATCGGAATTGCCCTTGGTTCCATGGATCCACCCGAGAACCAAACCACCATTTTGGTCCGATTCCGGGGTGGGTCAATGGAGTTGTCCCATCAAGCTTCACGTACTCAATGCAACATTTTCTGACAAGCCAAAGTAAAGCAAAAAATAAAGAACTTCCCTATTCTTAATTGCAAGATTAATAAAAAGATTGAACTCATATTAAAAGTTGAGAGTCAACACCGTGAGTCGATGGGTGTTGAGCTTAAGAGTCACAATCGTGAGTGAGAGATAGAGAGACGACTAAAACAAGGTGAGAGTGAGACAAGACGATCATTTAGTTAATGCATGTTAAGCTATATTAGGGATTTTAGGATTTTCATTTTTCTTAAATTTTTTGGTTTGAAATTTTTCTTAAAAATTAAATATATATTTATATATTTCCGGGTCGAAGTGGATGAGTGGTTTCACACCTAGAATTGAGAACCAGACCAGTAAGCACCCGTTTCAATAAATTAGAACCAAGAACCGGACCGATTTCCTTGGGAACTATTGGTTTCGTTTTGGTCCAATCCGGTTCGATTCCGAACAGTTTCTAGTTCTTTTGTACATCCCTACTCTCTAGTGGTCTGTGAGGCTTTGGTCTTTCCAAATTGGTGAGCTCAAGCTCACCCATGGCCAACGACCCCAAGTCTCACTAGAGGCCAAATCAACGAGTTCGAGCTTCACTAGCCTCTGACGAGCTTGTCCCTCACCTATGGCCGACTATCACTATGGTCGACCACCGGTGAGAAAGAAAAGGAAAAAAAAAAAATAAAATAAAGAAAAATTTTAAAAAAAATTTTATAAAATAAAAATGACCAATTTGTAATTATATTAACCTTGTTAGGTAACCCATTTACCCTAAGACCTATTTATTATATGGGCTGAAAGTGGGTCTATCACAAATCCACTTATTAGACCCATTTGTTTTAGCATTTACTTTTTACAACTCATATTTGACCCATATTTGACCCATATTTTACCATTAAGGTGACCCATTTACAACCCACTAAAATAAATATCAGTTAAAATATGGGCATGTGACCCATTTTGATAGCTCTAATAGCCCTTAAGGAGGATTCCCTTTATATTGTTCTAATGATCAAAAGTTGATACGCAAAGAGTGAATCATAGTCCATTTCGGTCACGGAGCTAAAAATCATAGGATAGGACAATGCTTCGTTCAAAATTCTATCTACTTCAATTTTATTTCTTTCGCCACCATGCCTAAATATATCGGGTATCGTTCAATATTTAACATAACATCATAGGATTATCTAAATATGGCGGACAAGCTTTTCTGCACTCTCTCTTCTATTGGATAAAGAACTGTTAATTATTGATGCCAAAAGACGAGTGAATTGGTACGTCAAAATAGTTAGGACGTCGTATTGGCATGGCTCGTCAGCGAGGGCTGCTGAAGGTGGTAATGTAATCCGAGTCACTTCCTGCAAATCGTCGAGGAATCGCGCGAAGATGTAATACGACAAGAAAAGGACTAAATTTCATCGACACTCTGTAGATTCGTCATTTTTTTATGGAGCCTTAGGTCATCTTAAATAACTCTTTAGCAAGTCCCACGTTCTCACTCTCCTCCTCGATACCGGGAGATTTTATGAAATCGATGTTAATTATTCTAAAAATTTGAATGATTAAATAAATGAGTGGTTTAATATTTAGCTATGATAGCACTTACTACCTAGCATCAACTGCATAATTATGACTACTTAAGAAAATTATCCAATCAATCTTGAATCCATTGTGCAAATGTCAATTCGGTCACTTTTTCGATTTTGTCTCTAAACATTTGCATGGAATTTCAATGTAGTCCTCTCAATCCCTTTATGCTAAAAATCACTAACATGGTGGTTTAATATCACTAGTAATCCTACATGGCATATCGCTATCTCAGTGATTTTTGACAAAAATCGGCCAAAAGGATTATATTGGAATTTCGAGTAATTGTTTATGACTAAATTAAAAAATTTAAAATTAAATAGACATTTGTATGAGAAAATTATCCAAAAAGTCATTAACATATTGCATTTTTATCAATTAAGTTATAAATCTTTTAAAAATCTACCAACATAATCCATCTAGCAAATATTGGCAAAAAATTGCTAACGTGGAACATAAGCCATCCTATGTGACATAGCCAATGTTGAAATGGATAAATTTATTAATTTTTATATACATTTTTGAATTCTTTTTATATTTTTAATTTATTTATATTTTTAATTTGTTGTCTTTTCTTCATTTTTCTTCTTCTTCCTCTACTAGTCACCTAGCCATGCCGATCACTGGCAACTAGTTAGAGACTACAATTGGTGAGGGTCACCTTGCCACAACTAGCAAGGTCACGCCAATGGTTGAGGCGCAACCTTGCCCAAAGCTGGTTTGACCTCTAGCGAGGCTCAACCTTGTCAAATCTGACTAGGGCAAGCCTTGCTAGGGCTCACTAAGGTCACCCTTGCCTAGCCTTTGGCCAGTCATTGGTCATCATTGAGACTAGGCGACAACCAACATCCGCGTTAGTAACTTTTCGATTAAAAATGACTAAATGGACTATATTACTGAACTTTTTAAAAAGGCTAATAATCTAATTAGTACAATTAAAATCTTTATAACTTTTGGGCAAATTTCCCCATTCATACATATGATAGGCTTAGGATTAATTGGGCAATTTCCCGGATAATTGAACTCTCGCTCCCTTGGCACAGCTCGATTTCCCCGCCAAGCTTTGTGGGTCGCCTTAGACAATTGAGCTGTCTACACTGATGAACTCGCTTTGGCCTAGTCTCCCTAGATATCATTAGGCCCTTGAGATATCCCGATGTCACAGATGGTAGCGCCTGAATCCCTATGAGACTAGCGACCGGAGAAGACAAATTGGGTGGGGGAAAGTGGGATAGAGAAATCGCGATGGTAGTGCCACCGATACGGCGACGGTGAAGATGGCTTTGCCGATGCCACTCGTCTCATTTGGCGTCTCTTCTCAATTTTTATCGACCACGCTCTCTAGTTTTTCTGTCTTAATTTGCTTTTGAAACGTTTTACTCCACCATCACTACGATTCTTTAGCGCGACAACAACATTGTGCGCCACCCATATCGGACAACAGTCTCTGTTTCTCCCATACTTGTAGCAGGCAATGGGGTATAGAAGGGAAGGATCCTTTGCCCCTATTTGTGCTCGCATCGTATATACCATTCATTAGTTACCACATCGCGTCGAACCCATTAGCCCCTCAAAGCTAAGTCTCTGCTTCTGCTGTTTATATACATCGATTCCTTCGTCGATGAATCGCTTACTGGTTCCTCCAGTTTCATTCTCTCTGGTTTTTGAATTGCCACCCTTCGTGAGAGTCCTCACTAGGTCTGTTCTGATGATATTCTTACAATTTAATGTTCTAGTTACTAAATTGGCACTTTCGAGAATAAAATAAACCCCTGTTTCATCCACGAGCCAAATTTATTAGAATGGAGGAAGACAAACGAAGAATCAGAATCTCAACTCTGTTTCAAGTTGACGCTATTGCACTTGACGTCGAATTGAAATCAAATCCTCAATAAAAGAAAAAAAGTATCATACAAATATTGGTCTAATTTCTTAAAAAAACCCCAAAATTTATGTCTAGTCCTAATTTTACCCTAAACTTCTTCTCTTTTTTTTTTTTTTGTGTAAGAAAAAACCCCAAACTTTAGATCTAGTCCCAATTCCAAATCAATTCCAAAATTTTGTTTTGTCAAAAAGAAAAATGACCAATTTTCACTCTAGTCCTAAATTTGTCCTCATTAGCCTTTTGTTCAAAGTCACCATTAGTTGTCCTTAACTTTTATATTCTAGAACCGTTTATTTAGAAGATAATATGTCATATTTTTTTTTTTATCGATGTGGAAATACCACATCAAGTTGGGACGAGAACGTATGGTAAATTTGAGAATAGATCAAAAGTTGGTGATCTTTCTTTAAATAAAATGAAATTTGGGATAGATTTAGAACTAAATCTAAAGTTCGGGATTTTTTCTAAAACAGAAAAGAAAAAAGTTCAAGATACATTAAAGTTCAGATTTTTTTTAGACAAAAACTGTTCGAAGCAGAATTGAAATTGGACCTAAAGTACCATCTGGTTATCAGCGTATCAGTTTGTCGCTCATTCAAAGTTTGATTTGATTGCCTAAGAGACTTTTGCTGATGGCTCATACATAACAAAGGGATTATCTCTCAAGGGATGATGAGAAGTACTGTCAACACGAAATCATTATTAAGTTCGTAGAATTATGATCAAGTCCTGCGTATCTCCACTTTAACGTACTCAAACTAAGTAAGAAAGCACAGGCCTTTTATCCTTGCAACTAAAGTGCTCAACCGTTTTACTATCGAATAGAGAAGCAATAACATCTTGTTAATTCCATTCATCTAACATTGTGCTCAAAGTACATTAAGCAGTTATACACCCACTATTTTCTTGCCTTCATGAGGAATAACAAGTCAACATCAAGATTCACAACCTATGGAGTGAAAACTACAGAGGACCTTGCTTGAACGACCAATGTCAAACGATTGGTAGCATCATAAATAGCTAAAATCTCCATAGTCAAAAAGGGGGAATAAAAAAAACTGGAAATGGAGCTAGGCTAGCAGGGTTTCACGAATAATTGAGACGATTATGATCCACTAAAGAGCAATTACTTCTACAAGTGGAGGCAAGCTCCAAACTCTACTAAATGATTAATCCACGGCCAACAGAAGATCTGGAAAGCTCGAGCAGAGTAGAAATAGTCGACAAACATCAGATTATCATCCAGACCTAGCCAAAAGGAAAAACAAAATTAGTCCCAATCAAACAAAGGCAGCACACACAGATAATCATATCAGAAGAGTAAGACAGTCATAACTTTGTGCTCAGTCAGTGACTGACCTGAGAGAAGTTAATGAGTCAACCCCAGATATTTGTCTGATATTAATCATACACGGCACCTTGAAATTTATTTTCTTCTTTGCAAAAACTGATCAACATCGTCGCTAAGAGCATCGATCAGATGCATTAATTTACAGATTGTATCGCTTTAGTACTGCAAAGTTCATCTAAAAACTTGTCTTCAGCATTGAAGCTCACAATCGTTGCAAGCAAAAAATCGTCAGTTCTGAAATTGTTTTTGGTGAAGAAGATGAACTTCCAGGCGAAGGTAGTGGATCTTCAGTTGAAGAATTTTCTATCTCCCAACAAAGGTTCAACTTCGATGGTAATGCTTTCTGGGTCACCCTTTGATTTCTGTATCCGGTTTCATCTTAAAAAACCAGACATCCTTGTTAATAATTACTTTCTTTGTGACTAGATTATATAGTTTATAACCCTTAGTCACGTTATTGTAGCTGATAAAAATGCATTTCTGGCTTTTGTCCTTTAACTTTTTCTTCTATTCATCCCGTATGTAGGGATATAGCATACACCCAAACCTTCATTAGAATGAAACATCTGACTTATTGCTGCTCCAAGCCTCTTCTTGGATTTTTCCGAGAATGCTCCTCGTTAGACATGTGTTTAGCACAAATATAACACAAGCAATGGCTTTTGTCCAAAACTTCTTTGGTAAATCTTTAGCCTTTATATACTTATAGCCATTTCAAAAATTGTCCTATTCTTTCTTTCTACTATACCATTTTGCTGGGGAGTAAAGCTAATCAACTAAAGGTGGCAATTGGGTAGGTTGTGTTGGTTTGGGTGAGACATAAATGAGTTCAACCGAAATTCACTCATTTAACTTATATTGATCCATTTACTTTCTATTCAATTTAGATCGCTCATTCCCAACCTTGGAACAACCCAAACTCACCGACATAACTCAATTTTTTTAACCATAGTAAATTAAGCATTTAACAAATCTAAATATATACACAAATTTCTATTGACTCCACCCCTTCCTCCGCACCGGCACCTCCCTGACCGTCGTAGCTCCCCTGCCACCATTGGGAACACCAGGTACACAAAAGCTTCCTCCTAACCAACCCCCACTTCTCACCATCGTCCTCCACAGCCGTCGGCTAACACTCTGGCTTGAACAACCAACACTCTGTTCTCCACAAACCTCGCACGCTTTGCTCCTATTCCAACACATAGAGAGACCCTTGAAGCGATAGCTAACATACAGCACTGCGATGGCACTCTTATACAGAATATGAGGAACTTATTAAGCTACTAGCAAAAAACATTATTAAGCTACTAGCAAAAAACATTCAAAAAGTGGCACTGCAAATGAACCTAGCCTCAAGAAGCTGCTAGATTTCATCTACAACCGAAAACCTAGAGAAATTTCTATCCTCCGTCATATAATGCCAACTAACGAAAAGAGACCGTGAAATACCTACGTCGGAAGGAGCGAAGGAGGTGGAATTGTCCGATGACATTGAAGAGGCAAACCTCTGTTGATAGTCGAAGTACTCAGACTAACAGCAGTTCAATGAGAAGTGGCCATTGGGAGCTCAGGCTAGAGGCGAGGGGGACTGTGACCAAGAAGTGATTGTTGTGGCGAGGAAGATGAATCTCGAAAGCAGAACAGTCTAGGGTTCAAGGAGCTAACTGGAGAGGATGACATCAACTAGAGAGAAGGACTGAGCAAAGAGGAAGAGAGAAGAGAGTATGAGCTTTAGTGGATTGGAAATGGATTCTAAACCGAACCCATTTAGATACATTTATTTTAGGCTTTAAATTTTAAAACCCGTTACGGCCAGGCTCTTTGAATAAAATGACAAAAAAAAAAAAGAATAAATACTCTAAAAAACCCTAAACTGATACACATGTGACAAATATATCCCAAACTAATTTTTTAACCATTAAAAACTCCAAAGTAATACACTTTTGATAAATTCACCACAAACTGATATACTTATAACAAATTTACCTTATATTAGTTTCCATTAAATATAGTCAAATTGCTGAGTTAGATTACACTAACAATTAACGGGTGTACCAATTTGAGCTTGCAAACCCTTGCCGCCGGCCGGCCAAGGGCCGGCAACCCCAACTGACCCTCCCCCCTCTATCGCCGACCCTTCCCAACGATGGCAGGGAGGCGGCGAGGGCTCGCAGGCCCTCGCCACCAATCAGCCAAGGGCTAGCAAACCCCGACCGATGCCCCCCATGGTCACCGGCCCTTCCCGGTGATGGCGGGGAGGTGATGGTGGCGAGGGCTTAGTCCTCAGCCGCTGCCTCCTCTCCACCACTTTTTTTAAAAAAAAATTAAAATTTATATTATATTATTAAAATAATAATAATTTATTTTATAACTTAATTAAATTAATTTTTATATTAACATTTGAATCTGTTTAAAAACAACGTTGTTTTTGCCTTTGTTCATTGAGTCGGCATTTCGATGAGCCACGTAGCTGAAAAAAATAATAAAAAATTACCACATCGGATTTTCGGTGGAGTTTGGCGGAGATCACACTTAAGTGTCCAACTTTTCAAAAAACAAATGGCACTTAAGTGTTATTTTCCTAACTTTTGGCACTTAAGTGTCCCTCCATGCCAAATTTGGTACTTGGGCTGTACTTTATCAGTCAAATTGCTAAATTAGATTACACTAACAATTAACTAGTGTACCAATTTGGGATTTTACCCTTTGTTTGTCACAATTGTACCATTTATGTGGGCTATGTGGTATTAATCCAATTATATGAAAGGTATATTCATCACAAGTATCCCAATTTGGGTTTTTGGCGGTCGACCATATTAATTTGGAGTAAATTTGTAACAAGTATACCACTTTAAAGTTTTTTGTGGTCATTTGGGGTAAATTTATCACACGTGTACCTGTTTTGGAGGTTTTTTATTATCAAAAATTAGTTTGACAGATTTCTGGTGGAGTTTGGCGGAGATCACACTTAAGTGTCCAACTTTTCAAAAAAAAAATGGCACTTAAGTGTTATTTTCCTAACTTTTGGCACTTAAGTGTCCCTCCATGCCAAATTTTGGTACTTGGGCTGTACTTTATCGGTCAAATTGCTAAATTAGATTACACTAACAATTAACTGGTGTACCAATTTGGGATTTTACCCTTTGTTTGTCACAATTGTACCATTTATGTGGGCTATGTGGTATTAATCCAATTATATGAAAGGTATATTCATCACAAGTATCCCAATTTGGGTTTTTGGCGGTCGACCATATTAATTTGGAGTAAATTTGTAACAAGTATACCACTTTAAAGTTTTTTGTGGTCATTTGGGGTAAATTTATCACACGTGTACCTGTTTTGGAGGTTTTTTATTATCAAAAAATTAGTTTGAAGTAAATTTGTCATATGTGTACAAATTTGGGGTTTTTCAAGTATTAACCCTAAAAAAATTAGGTCGTATATGGGTTTAAAACCCATTTTGAAGGGTCTACAGTAAAACAACATTTTACTCCACGAACTTTATATTATTTGTCAAATTCATTTGAGGTGAATTCTATGCTATTTGATCTCAAAGTCTTTAAATTAAAGCCATTATGTTTCTCAATATAGAGTTTAAATTCTTTGAATTTGTCAAAAGCTTATGATTTTTCTCTTAAGAAATATACCCATGTTTTTTTTGGTAAATCATTGATGAAATTTAACATGTACCTTTTTTGTCCAAATGATTCCACCTCAACAAGACCACAAAAAGGTTGCTTGGCACTTCTAGCTTTTCTAACTGGCAAGGATTATCGATATTGATTTCCACTGAGACATCCTTCACATGGGCAATCTAGATTGTCGATTAAAGGCATGCCAGTCACCATCTTTTTCTAGACTAATAAATTTAGTTCATGAAAATTTAGATGACCAAATTGAAGATGTCATGGTCACTTGCTATCTTTCGTCATCACTTGAAAACTCAATGGGGTCTTCCTTTGAAAAGACAAAGGGAACATCTAGTTCTTCGTCATTAGAACCATCATGAAGAACTTATTATTTACACCTCTCATGGTGGAAACTCCATTTTCAAGGTTAACTTTATGGCCTTTCAAAAAGTTGCCCAAGCATTTGGCAAGTTCTAGAAAAGTCCAGACACAAAGTAAACGTCTCAATAAGTAATATTAGTACAATCCTTTGATTTGATATCAATGGTACCTTTGCCTATTACCGGAATTTTTTATTTATTCTCGAAGTTGACTTCACACCAAACTGTCTCATCTAACTGTGAGAATATCTCCTCTACTGCACCCTGTATCGAAATATCAACTATTGGCATCCATGTTATGCAAATCATTCTTTTTGCATGCTAACACCACTTTTTCATCAGCATCAACGATATGTACATGTTCTGGTTGCTCATGTCCCATCTTTGCTTGGCATTCCAATTTGTAATGTCCAAAGCTATCACATGTTTATACATTCCTTGGAATTTAAATTTCCACCTCTACCTTGCCCATCATGATGGTCTCTTCAATTTCAATGAGCAACCCAACTCTGCAATGCTTACTTGGGATTTGAACCAATGGTGTCCTCTCGTGACCCATCAACTGCTCCAACATTTGATATATCTTAGCATTTTTCAATTGCCGCAACAATATGGTCAAATCTTTCAATCAAATACCTTAAGATATTATTTTACAACTAGAACATTTTGGAGTTTTTCACTGGTAACCCTCAACACGTCAATAGTGGTCTACACAGGATCAAAATACACCGAGATAAATTCAAAGTCATTCTTGTGTAAGGACTCAAAATCTCTAGAAATTGTTTGGAGCCACACCCATTTGACACGATCATCACCTTTCTAGGATCTTCACAAAATATCCTATGCTGCCTTTACAATCTCTATGCTTGATTTTTTTTTTTTTCCAGTAGTAGTTCTTTCAGGGATTAAAAGATTGCATAATATGCTTTCTGATCTTTCTTTTCAAACTCCACGAACAAATGTTTTTCCTCCTTTTTCAAAGCATCAAATGCTTTTGCATCGGCCATCGCAGTGTAGCCATTCTCTATCAAATTCCACAAATTTTGCAATTTGAAAAGAACCTTCATCTGGATGGACCAATTATTGGTTTTCCTTTCAGTTCAACTACAAAAGTTATAATTAAACGAAACTGGTGGAAGTCATTGCTAGCTCTGACGCCAAGTGTTGGAACGAAAAATTATGCCACTTTTGATAACTTTGGAGTTAGAGCACATAAATGCAAAAGAAGAGAGAATTTTGTTCAAATGCCTTTTGCTTAGGTTTATTACTCATAGAACAAATACACACAATAACTAAGAGGTGCAGACACCTGGAGTGGCAAAACTTGACATGGAGGGACACTTAAGTGCCAAAACTTTGGAAAGGTACACTTAAGTGCCAAAATCAAAGTAAAATGTATCACTTAAGTGCCACTCCGGCTAAAATCTGGCCAAATTACTGACATGGCAATTTTCCGGTGAGGTAAGTGCAAAAACAACATCATTTTTGGATTTTCTCGCCACGTCAGCATGCAAAATGATGCCGTTTTGCACTCACATCGCCAGAAAATTGCCATGTCAGCAATTTGGTCGGATTTTGGCTGGAGTGATACTTAAGTTATCCATTTTACTCCGATTTTGGCACTTAAGTGTACATTTCTAAAGTTTTGGCACTAAAATGTCCCTTCGTGTCAAGTTTTGGCATTTGGGGTGTACTTCTGCCCAATAACTAGAGTCCCTCTCTTACAAGCTTATCTGTACAAGCTTAACTCTCTTTCTCTCTCTCCACATGAAGCTCTACTTAGCGTACACACACATATAAAAGGGTCATCGCCACAATTACCGCCAAAGAAGAATCAAACTTTGACTTGGTCTTTGCTCCACTGTAATCTACACACCTCTTGCTTTTATACTACTAAGAGGAGTCCAACTTGAACCAATGCTCTATAAGTGTGAAGTATTCTCTGATTTTGAGTCGGTCATTTAATGAAGTCGGTTTAAGTTTGGACGCTATTTCTCTTCGAGATGCAAGCTAGACATTCTCTAGTCAAACTTCAATAACTCTACTCCAACGTGGAAATATAATCAACTTCAACATTGAAGCAATTCCCATGTTCTACAATACGAATTCTTGTGAACTATACCAAAATCAATTTTACTTTTTCTAACAATCTCATACTAATCGAAACTAACCAACATGTGAAATCAATGAAGATAGTCAAGGATCCAAGCTATTTCATGCATAGAGGGACTCAACCAAAGCTTAACGAATTCAAACATAACAATGAAGATCACATTAAACAACAATCAAGCTAAGAATATCCCATGTCCGACCTTAAGAACTTAAATCGAAGTAGTACTTCAATTTTAACTAAGTTTGATATGGAATCCTTGGCTTAGATGATTGAGATAAGGGTTGATACCATGAACAATTCTAAACTGGTACAAATGTGACAAATTTATTTTCTGTTAGTTTCTATTAAATTTTACTATATAATTTTAGAGTTGGATGACACATAATAATTGACGAAAGTATCGGTTTGGAGTTTTATTCCTCTATTTGTTATAAATGTACTGGTTTGTAGTTTTTCGAGGTAATAATTCAATTTAACAGAAACTAATGGATAATAAATTTATTACAAATATATCAGTTTGAGATTTATGATGGTAAAAAAAAAAATTTTGGTAAATTTGTCACATGTGTACTAGTTTAAGGTTTTTAATAGTTAAAAATTAATTTTCAGTAAATTTATTATGAGTGTACTGATTTGAAATTTTTTATGATATTAATCATTGAGATAAAGAGAGATCTCTTCGGAATGTCCATTGATGATACAAAGCCTAATAGCTCGACTTTTACACATCAACGATTTCCTAAATCCTTAGAGAAGATTTTAATCAAGATCAAGCCACTTACCTTTGATCAAGCGAAGCTGGCAAATTACTGCTGGAAATTGCTAGAAATTACAAGGAACGAGGGAGAATGGAGAGATTGAGAGGATTTTTGTGCGTGTGTTTGTGTTTTTCTTTTTCTTTTTTTTTCTTGAGAGAAATCAAAGTGGTGGACGCAAGAGAATTGGAGAGGGAAGTAGCGTCCATGCTTGCTGGGATTTTTGGAGAATCTTTGAAGATTTGGAGAAATTTTCAGAGAAATATGTGATTTTTCAGTGGAGTCTTAAGTGGACGTACCAAAACGTGTGCACCCACTTTATCTGTGAAAATTAGGGAGGAATAGTGAATCTCATCTTTTAGATCTGATCATAATTCCATGCTTAGGAATCTTACAGTAGTGCGTCCACTTATAATTTTCAATCTGCGTAAGAAGTCTTGAAATCTAGCCAAAAAGTACTTCCGTTAACTTCGTCTGATGAAAAAAAGGTAAGGTGCTTTTTTTAATACATTTCGAACCCATTAGCACTAATTAGACACTAAGTGGATCCCACCAAAAAAAAAAGATATATAAAAAAAAAAGTAAAACGAAAAAAAAGCCAAAAATTGAAACAAATGAAAAACACCCATAGGTTGTGGGGTAGCCCCCTTTGCCTAGGCCTCGACCAAGGCAAGATGTGAACGTTGTGCGACCCTCTCGCTGTGGTCGCAAGTGGTGGCGTCATCACCGAACAAGGGCCTGCTGCTAGTGAGTGCAGTTGGCTCTTGCTCATGGTTGCCAAGGTAAGTAAAGGTGATTGATTCCTGGTGATCCAGTTCCAATCCAAAAATCGGAAATCAGACCGAAGAAATCGTTGCAAGCGAGAAATTGGCAATTCTAAAATTGTCATTGGTGAAGAAGATGAACGAACTCCTAGGAGAAGATGGTGGATCTCCGGTTGAAGATTTTTCTTTCCCTCCTAGAAATGGTGCATCTTCGATGGTTATGCTTTTATAATCACCCTTTCGCTCCAGTTTCTGACTTCATCTTAAAATTTGGACATCTCTATTGATATACCTTCTCCATAACTAGATTATATAGCTTATAACCTTTAGTCATGTCACCGTAGTAAATAAAAATGCACTTCTAGCTTTTCTCATCCAACATTTCCTTTATTCAT
Source organism: Eucalyptus lansdowneana (assembly GCA_017140395.1). NCBI lineage: Eukaryota > Viridiplantae > Streptophyta > Magnoliopsida > Myrtales > Myrtaceae > Eucalyptus > Eucalyptus lansdowneana. The sequence goes on from CM029487.1 coordinate 57,178,986, forward strand.
CTGGTCTATAGGGATATGTTGGAATAAGTACACTAAAAGTATCAAAAGTTATGTATGGCGCTCACTATAGTGTTAAAAGTTTTTGCCAACTTACTTAAGTGTCAAATCGGAGAAAAAAACAATCACTTAAATGTCAATAGCGAAATTTCGACCAAATTAATTATGTAACATTTATAATTAAAATTATAATATGACTTGGCAAATTTTTTAAAAACTATAGTCCACATATTATTTCCACATGACAAGGTTAGCACTAAAGTGATCGCTTTTTAATAATGATTGACATTGAAATGATCACTTTAAATAAAATTTGGCACTTAAATTATCACTATTTGTAACTTTTAGACGATGTTGTTTAGAGGTCATATGCTAACTAGGCATGCTAACAAGCCACGTAGGACTAAGAAATTAATAAAATATAACCAGTCAAATTTTCGGCGACTCAAATCGGAGTTGGTACTTAAGTGATTATTTTTTAAAAAAAATGGCACTTAAGTGATTCAAAAAAAAAAAAATTGGTATTAAAATGAATGTCGTACATGACTTTTGACACTTTTAATATACTTATCCCGAGATATGTCACATACCCAAATACTAGTTGGAACAAAACATTTGACCTGTTGTTGCTCCAAAATATTCAAGTGTTCTTCCACGAATGCTCTTTATTAGACATATTTAGCACAAATACAGCATAGGCAATAGCTTTTGTCTAAAATTTCTTTGTCAAATCTTTAGTCTTTAGTATACTTGTTGCCATTTTGAAATTGCCATATTTTTCTTTCTATTATACCATTTTTTTAAAGAGTATAGCTGGTCAATGAGAGTTAACAAATGGGGGAATTAAGTTGGGGTTGGGTGAATCATTAAATGGGTTCAATTTAGATTTATTAATTAAACTCATATTAATCCATTTATTTTCTATACATTTTAACTGTCTCATACCCAACTCAAATTGGAGTTGGCATTTAAGTAATCATTTAAAAAAAAAAAAGGCACTTAAGTGATTCAAAAAAAAACTTTTGACACTAAAGTAAATATCATACAGGACTTTTGGCACTTCTAATGTACTTATCCCGAGATATGTCACACACTCCAATTCTCGTGGGAGCAAAACATTAGACCTATTACTACTCCGAAATATTCTAGGGTTCTTACACAAACACTCTTTATCAGGCATATGTTTGGCACAAATATAGTACAGGCAACGGCTTTTGTCCAAAACTTCTTTGGCAAATCTTAAGTCTTTAGCATACTTTTTGCCATTTCAAAATTACCATAGTTTTTCTTTCTATTATGCCATTTTTTTAAAGAGTATAGCTAGTCAATGAGAGATAACAAATGGGTGAGTTAAGTTGAGTTAGAGTGAGTAATAAATGGGTTTGATTTAGATTCATTCATTTGATTCACATTAATCCATTTATTTTCAATACATTTTAAATGGCTCGTGCCCAAACTCACCCACGTAACTCATTCTACAGCAACTTAAGCATTTAGCAAATTTAAAATATATTAAAAATAAAGAAATAACATCTCCACAAATTTCCATGATGCAACCCCTCCCCCTCCTCCTCGCTGAGACCACGCTGACGGCTGCAGCTCCTGAGCCACAGCTTGGAACACCAGGTGCGCAAAGGCTTCCTCCCAACCAACCCCCAATTCTCACCGTCATCCTCCGCAGTCATCGACTAACACTCCGGCTTGAACAGCCAACAGTCTGATCTCCAGACCTTAGAGCCATGACCTTGTTCAAGTCAGATGTGGAGGCACAGCCATGGACAAGCAAGGACAACTGGGAACTTTCAAATCTAGAACTGCGAAGCCATGGGCTGTGATAGGGCATGATAGACCTTGAAGCCATGGCCGCACCCGGGTCTGCAACTGCCCAAACCCATGACGGCAATTTGCAACTCCGACCACAAAGACGACAGAGACGGTTCAACGCCCGGCAATTTTCATCTTAGACACGGCACAGGCAACTCCGCTCGAGGGAGGTGGGGAGTGGGCTCAAGGTGACCGCGTCGATGGAGGAGAAAAAGTGGGGTGGATAGGAAAAATATATATTTATGACCAAATTGGTCCAATTGAAAGATTTGGGATGGATTAGTATCAATGTAATATTTTTTCCATTAGGAAAGGTGTCGAGAAACTAGCGAAACTTGGAGCAAGCGTTTCTGAGCGGAGGACTTGCTCTTCTGCATCCGGTCAAACAGGCAAATGAGGATGCCGAATTTGGTGTTGGCAAACACTCTCGATGGTGACAAGAAGAGACGCTGGAAATCCGTTCGTTCTTCTAGGTTTTGTTTTGTGGACTCATGAATATGGCATGGCGTCCTTGTCAAGCCTCATGACAGCAATCCCTATGAGCTTGACTTTAGAGACTAAATTATTAAAAATCAATTGAAAAAGCAATTTATGTTGACATGTTTTCCTTGCATCATTTTTCAGCCTTTGTCTTTACGAAGATGAATTTGTCACAAGTGTATTAAAATGGGATTTTTTTTATTGTCAAAAAATTTATTTTTGATAAATTTATTGCAAATGTACCTGTTTGAATTTTTTTTGTTTTTTTTTATTAACTCACTTTTTTTTTAGCTCTTCAAAAATCCTTTGGTCACAATACTTTTTTGGGATGAAAATTCTAGATATTCCTTCTAATCTACACTCTTCAATGTGATTATGATCCAATGGTCACAATACTTGCTTGAGATGGCAATAATCTTTATGGTAATGACGGAAATTGTTAGTTGATTAGTGTCAAGATTGCCAAGGTTGAACAGCAGATGAAAGAAGTTCACCTATAGAGAACGTCAAGGTTGAACAGCCCATAAACAAAGAAGTGACAAAAATAAAAGTAAAAATTGCCACATGGTCCGCTAATTTTTACAAGCTATATTGCCATGCCTACAAGTTCCGCGGACAGCTCGACATTGTAATACCCTACTAGGGCGTTACATTGAAGAAAGACATGGTAGAAGTTGGAACTTGTAGAAAACCAACCGGAGACGATGAAAGGATGTTGCAAATCAGGAACTCCAGGACCAGCCCTCGTGAGCTCGTGACGACTTATCTTCCCTCGGATCACGACGTAGGGAGCTTGAGCGCGAGAGCTCGGAAGGGAAAGTATTATCAGCACTAAGGATAAAGAAATTTTGAACATGCTCATCGCCATTTTATTTCATTTCAAGACAGCAAAACGTTCTTGGGTTGATGGAGAATTAGTGCTACGACCTCCCATATATAAAGTCCTAAGGATGGTTACCTTTTCATTTTCCAAATGATCAAAGTAGATACGGGAAAAGTGAATCCCATTCACTCGTCCGTTTTGTTCTTGGAGCTAAAAGATTGGATTGGACATTGCTTTATTTGAATCTTCATCTGTTCAATCTTACATATCCCCACCATGCGTGAAGATGCATTGTCGTGTATCGTCCAAGATTAAACAAAACACCATGGCTCTTTTGCTCGAACTCTCTCTTCTAGTACGTAAAGAACTGTTAGTGGTTAATGCCTACTTTCTTCCGTATTTTCTTGTTTTTGACCTTTTGAAAAGGCTTTAAAGTTGGGTCGGTTGTCTCTGTGTATATGGTTGTGGCTAAGCCTAATGCTTTTTCAAGGGAGAAGTACATCAAAATACTTTTAACTTGTGTACGGTGTTCATTTTAGTGTCACAACTTTTTATTGGCTCACTTAAGTGCTAAAATCGAAGAAAAACATGCCCCCAGCAAAAAATTCTGGCTAGAGAAATTACATGGCTTTTATAATTAAAAATTTTATATGGTGTGGCATTTTTTAGCACTGAAGTGATTACTTTTTAATTAAAATTGACAATGAATGGATCATTCTTTTTACAATGACTAACACTAAAGTGATCACTTATTAACTTGCCATACGACGTCATTTAGAGATTCTTTTGGTACTAAAGTGATCACTTTTTCATTAAGAGTGGCACTGAAGTGATCATTTTTTAACAACGATTGGCACTAAAATTATCATTTTTTTTTACAACAACTAGCATGGAAATTATCATCTTTTAACTTACCCCAGAACGTTGTTTAGAGATTATATGCTAACCAGGTAGGTTGGCAAGACATGTAAGATTAAAAAATTAATAAAATATTATCACATCAAATTTCCGACAACTTAGATCAAAGTTGACACATAAGTAATCATTTTCTTTTAAAAGTAGCACTTAAGTGAGCCCATAAAAAGTTGTGACAGTAAAGTGAGCACCATACACAAGTTAAAGACACTTTTAGTGTACTTCTCCCGCCTTTTCACCATTTCAATGATCTTTTGTGTCCTCATGATTGTCTTACAACAAGAGAATGTTGGTTATGATTACTTTCCCTTTCCTTAATACATTTGGTTCACTTTGAAGATCACACCATCACTAACGTATGTATTTAACCTTTTTTTTTGCTTTCGAGACTAGCTCAATACAATCTTCTATGCACAATCGGTCTCGGTCCAAGTGGACAAAGTCTTAGCTCTCGATTCCACGGTGGGAGCTGACCCATCGTGGAACCAATCATCCCTAAATTGAACAATAGAGATTTTAGCTTTGTGAAATTAGATTATTTCTCTTTGATTAAATATGACGATCAATGATAGGTAATGTTCAGGAATCAATTTAACCCAATTTCACAATTTGTGAAAAATTGACGCATTTAATGATGTCATTAGTCCATGAATTATGCACCACACAATTTTAAAATTTTCTTTACCAAAACTTTAAGAACAATCAATTTAGTGCCATTTATAAGTGCAACTCCAATGAGTCACATCAGATTTTTCACCATTAAAATTATTTAAGTAATAGCTCCTTAAGCATTGTGGCACGTAAATAGTCAAATGCAAAATATTCGTATCAAAGTGAGCGTCGCATAATAGTTATGACACCGATACAATCTTGATCACCACTCTTTCGGCAAGTGTTCATTCAACTCCATTTTTTTTTATTAAACTTCTTTCCAATTTCAAAGTGTCTTAAAGATTCCCTAACATAACTTCTTACGCATATCGAGGCTTTAAGCTTAGTGGATGCTACATCCTCAACCAATGATACTCTCTAATGACGTTTTTGGTCCAAAGTAGTGGAGAAGATTAACGCATCTAAAGTATAAATGTGGAAGGACAGTTATGTGGAAGAGGACCTTTAAAATGTTGTTTCATCTCTTTCTATTTTTTTTTTTATTTGGCCCTAATCCATGCTAATGGTCTGCTTGTGCTTATTCTCTATTTACCCAATATGCAACTTCGTGAGGACTCGTCGCAATGGGAAAAGCATGGTGACGTTGCCATCCCATGGACTTCAAATTTGTCGTCATGAGGTCTTGGTTCGTATTTGATATCACCATAGCTCTTTCGGCTCCACTACATCGGATCTTCTCCAAGTTGTCAAGATTCAAAAGCTTAGAGATAACAAAAATGCCCACACAATTATTCAAAAATATATTGGCCTTGCTCACAGCAAGTATGGTTGGCCTTGGCTTGTGTTCAGCGAGGGTTGCCAGCCCTTGTTGATGCTTAGGGACCAGGGCGAGGGTCAATGGCCGTTGCCGGCAAATGTGGGTTGGAGGTGCCAAGCCGTTCAAACAACCTAGCGAGGGCCACTGTTCTAGTTCTAAACGTGTTCTTTTAATTTTGGGAAATTGTGCTGATGCAGCATCCACCTTACATCAAATCAATGCCACAGACCGCTAAAAATATTGAAAAATGTCATGTCGACATTTTTTCTCTTTCAGATTGAATGGTTAGTGGAGATACTTCATGGTGCATTTTCTTTACAAGTTTTAAAATTTTAACTACACTTGGGGAGAAGGTCGGCATCAACGATATGACTTGCCGGAGTCACTTAAATATACAGTTTTTTTAATAATTTACGTACAAAAGTGATAAAATTTGGGCACTAAATCAGTCATTTATAAAGTTTACTCTAAATTTTTTATAAAAAAAAATTGACAAAATGCAGGCATAATCTCAAAAGAAAAATTACAAAGTAAATATTTTAACTTCATTACTAATTTCTTTATTTTGCTCAATTCATAAAGCAAAATCATAAAGCAAATGATCCATATAAATAATTTTTTCTAAATCATCGTTATCTATTTGTTTTCCTGAAAAAGGAAGGAAGTACAATTTTCTTCACCTCTTGTAATTTCGCTTTTGTTTCTTCTCTGACTTCACTCAATTTTGAGATTGAACTAAGGGTGAGACTGAGAATTGAACCAAACCGACCGGTTCTAGGTGATCCTCACAGGATCCAAACTTGTTATTGGAAATTGGCAATAACTGGTTGGGTTCCCGTATTTTCACAAAAAACCGGACCGGGCCGGTATGAGTTAATTTTCCCTTTTTATTTTTTGTAATTTTTCCTCGTAATTTTCTAAACTAAAGCAGTGCATCAGTGGTTGCCATAGCCTCTCAGGCTCAAAACAAAACCACTAGCCTCTCATCGCCTCTCAGCTCTCGGACTCTCTCCTGGCTTCACCTTTCTCTCTCACCCTCGCGTCTCACCTGACTCAGCTCGCCTCTCAGGTCACTCTCACCGAAGATGTCCTGCGGCCAAAAAAAATGAGCAAATTTCATCAACACTTCGGTTGGAAGTCACCAGCTTAATTGCGTCGTTACTCGAGGATTTTGATTGCGAGCCAATCACTCCAACTCTTTTGCCCTGTCGCTTTGTGCTTTTTCCAACGTCAAAACAGAAAGGAGTCGCCCCCAGCTTCTAGAGTTTGTAATTACGTATCATTAGGGCTGATAAAAGATTCTGTGCTAAACCAGTCAAACCGACGACACGTACATTTTTTTGAGCCATGATAAGAAGGCATGATCGCACCTTTTCTGAAGTAAATCATGTCGTCCTTGTCGGGGCAGCCTTTTTCATTGAGCAGTTCAAAAGTTGTTAAAGTAACTGAGGATAAAAAAGCATATCCCATGCCAAGACTTTAAAAAATCATAAGATTTATTATACTTTTGACAACCCAATCTTAAATATTTTAATTATATTGATGAAATTATAAACATTTTCATGTTTTACAAATTGAGTTTATTTGGCTAATTTTGACCTGAAATCATTAATGTGAACGTCAATCATCTTACATGGCACGACCGACACTAACGTAAATTATTTTTAATAATTTTTTAATTATTTATTTATTCTTTTCCTTTTCCTTTTCCCTTTTGTTTTCTTTCTCTTCCTTTTCTTTTTTTTTTTTTCAATTCTTCCCTTCTTTCTTTGGCCAGTTGCCGAGCCTTGGCAACCAGCCAAAGGCAAGGACTAGCGAGGTCCCTCATCGACCTCTAGCGAAGATCGCATCCGTCTTAAAGTATCAATTCCATGTGTCGTTCTTATTTCTATTTGTACGTGAGAGGGGTGGAATAATATTCCACATCTCTTATTTATAGGTTTTGTGTGACAAGAATTATATAAAAAAAGGAAAAAAAAAAGTCCCAAACATATTGCAATTTTGTCAATTCATTCCTAAACTTATTTTTTTTTTTTTAGCCAGTTTGAGTCCTAAACTTTTGCAATTGTGCTCATTCAGTTCATCCAGCCAACTCACGTACAAATAAAAATAAGAATGGCACATGGAATCGATACTTAAATATGGACGACAACACCATTGATAAAATAATGCTCACGTAGGTCATATATAATAATAGCATATCTCTTTTGGCTCCACTATCTCAGATCTTCTCCAAGTTGCCAAGATTCTAAAGCTTTAAGATAACAAAAAAGCCAAAATAGTTAGTCAATATCATCTATATTAATGCTTCACTACTATAAGTCCAATTATGATGAACGTGTTACTTGTAGTACTTTTCCTTGCCATGCCCACAATCTTGCCGTCACTGAATCCTATAAGTCCAATCGCGATGCACATGTTACTTGTAGTACTTTTCCTTTCCATGCCAACAATCTTGCCGTCATCAGAGTCCGTGAGGCTGACCTCACTTAATAATGGCAAGGTCAAGCCTCATCCCCCCCTACCAAGGCTTGACCTCACTAGATCTTACTTGTTCGAGCCTTGTCTAGCCATGGTGAGGCCAACCTCACCTAGCAATGAGGAGGGTGAGTCTCACCAAATCTAGCAAGGTCGAGCCTCGCCCAACCACGGCAAGGCTCAACCAAGGTTGGTGAGGTTGACCTCATCGACTCTTGCCTCTGGCCGGTCATTGGCCATCACCGAGGGGAGAAGAGAAGAGGAAAAAGAACAAAAATAAGAAAGAGAAAAAATATTAAAAATTGCCGGCGTCCGCATTAGTGATTTTTGATTAAAATTGGCTAGTTTACTCAATTGGCAAAACATGAAAATTTCAATAACTCAATTGATAAAATTAAAAAATTTAGGATTGAACTGGCAAAAGTGAATCATTGTCGCTTATTGTCGATTTACTTCTTCTTAGCTAAAATGATTTGATTGGACAATGATTTGTTTGAAATTCTATCTCATGCAATTTTATATTTTCCCACCACGCCCCCTAGACGCATCATCGTGTATAAATATGTGACATAACGTAATAGGATTCCTTATCTAAATATGGCGGACAAGCTTGTTTCGACGCCCGGCCGTGGTCACCTTAGACACGGTGGAGGGAACTCCGCCGGAGGGAGGCGCGGAGTGGGCTCAAGGTGATCGCGTCGATGGAGGAGAGAAAGTGGGGTGGATGGGAAAAAAGAAACACATTTGTACATAAGCGTCAATTTGGCTGAGAAGTGGGAAAAAGAAAAATGCACCCCACGTCAATGCTTGCCTTTTCTGGCTTTAGTGCGTCCACCCTAGCCTAGCCCTACATCACCAACCAATCTTTGCTGGGGCATGCGCCAGAGAGACGCGAGGAAGCTTCCGCCTCTCCTTCCTCTCCCCCTCGGTCTGCTTTGTTTAACGTGTACGAGAAGTCGGAACAAATTCAAAAGCTGATTCCCTCTGCTTCTCGTGGGATATTCATACACGCACGTCCAAACAAGGTGATGGTGGCGTAGAGGCGTGCAGCTTTCTGAAAAGCGTATCCTGAGTGGGTCGACAAGGCTGGTGGCGAGGACGGACTTCTTGAGGCCTTATGACTTATGAGGTAGCGCTCTCGATCGAAAGAGCGATGTTCTATAAAATGGTGCACTAAAGTAGTCCCTAAGCATGCAAAGAGTGAGGTTCGACAAAGGGAAATATATGAATTCAGTTCTAAATCTATTAGGTTGATATCAATTTGCTTTAAATCTTTTAATTGGACCAATTCAATCTATCCGGCCAATTTTAGCCAGTTGGCACTGATGCGATAACTTTTAAATAATTTTTATTTTATTTTTCAAATTTTTTAATTAGTTTTTTCCTTTGTCTTTTTCTTTTCCTTTTCTTTTTGCTCTTCTTCCTCCTTGGATCCCTTCGATGGCCGGTGAGGCTTCGGGAAGGACTTCGCAGCCCGAAGCTCCAGCAAAGAATAGGGAAAAAGAAAAGAACTAATAAAAATTCAAAAAACAATATATATATATATATATATATATATATATATATTAAAAAAATTGCCTTGTTATTATTGGTCGGATGAACAATATCCATGTCAACGCCGGCCAATCAAAATTGACTGGATAAATTGAATTAATATCAATATAAAAATATTTAGGACTGAATTGATCCAATTAAAAGGTTTAGGACTAAATTACTATCCATGTAATAGATTTATGATTTTTTTAACATTTTTCCCATTAGACCAAAGGTGTCGACAAACTAGCGAAACTTGGAGCAAGCGTTTCTGAGTGGAGGACTTGCTCTTCTGCATCCAGTCAAAGAGGCAGATGAGGATGCCCAATTTGGTGTCGGCAAACACTCTCGATGGTGACAAGACAACACGCTGGAAATCCATTCGTTCTTCTAGGTTATGTTTTGTGGACTCGTGAATATGGCATGGCGTCCTTATCAAGCCCCATGATAGCAATCCCTATGAGATTGACGTTAGAGACTAAATTATTAAAAATCAATTGAAAACGAGCAATTTATGTCGACATGTTTTCCTCGCATCATTTTTCAGCCATGCCAATAAGGCATTTCATCTTTGCATGGATAAATTTCTCTCAAGTGTGCTAGTTGGGATTTTTTATTATCAAAAAATATATTTTGGGATAAATTTGTCGTGAGTGTATTTGTTTGAGATTTTTTGTGGTATCAAGTCCTTTTTTTTTTTAGCTCTCCAAAACTCCTTTATAGGTTTTGGGGTGAAAATTCTAGATATTCCTTTCATGCACTCAATATACACTCTTCAATGTGATTATGATCTAATGGTCACAATACTTCCTTGAGATGGCAATAATCTTCTCGGTAATGACGGAAATTATTATTTGATTAGTGTCGAGATTGCCAAGGTTGAACAGCAGATAAAAGAGGTTCACATATACAGAAAGTCAAGGTTGAACAGCCCATAAACAAAGAAGTGACAAAAATAAAAATAAAAAATTGCCACATGGTCTGCTTATTTTTACAAGCTATATTGCCATGCCTACAAGCTCCGCGGACAGCTCGACGTTGTAATACCCTACTAGGGCGTTACATTGAAGAAAGACATGGTAGAAGTTGGAACTTGTAGAAAACCAAGCGGAGACGATGAAGGGATGCTGCGGATCCGGAGCTCCGGGACCAGCCCTCGTGAGCTCGTGACGACTTATCTTCCCTCGGATCACGACGTAGGGAGCTTGAGCGCGAGAGCTCGGAAGGGAAAGTATTATCAGCACTAAGGATAAAGAAATTTTGAACATGCTCATCGCCATTTTTATTTCATTTCAAGACAGCAAAACGTTCTTGGGTTGATGGAGAATTAGTGCTACGACCTCCCATATAAAAGTCCTAAAAATTCTGGCTAGAGAAATTACATGGCTTTCATAATTAAAAATTTTATATGGTGTGGCATTTTTTAGCACGGAAGTGATTACTTTTTAATTAAAATTGACAATGAATGAATCATTCTTTTTACAATGACTAACACTAAAGTGATTACTTCTTAACTTGCCATACAACGTCATTTAGAGATTTTTTTGGTACTGAAGTGATCACTTTTTCATTAAGAGTGGCACTGAAGTGATCATTTTTTTTTTTACAATGATTACTAAAATTATCATTTTTTTACAACAACTAGCATTGAAATGATCATCTTTTAACTTACCCCAGAACATTGTTTAGAGATTATATGCTGACCAGGTAGGCCGACAAGCCATGTGAGATTAAAAAATTAATAAAATATTATCACATCACAATTCCGACAACTTAGATTGGAATTGACACATAAGTAATCATTTTCTTTTAAAAGTAGCACTTAAGTGAGCCCGTAAAAAGTTGTAACAGTAAAGTGAGCACCATACACAAGTTAAGACACTTTTAGTATACTTCTCCCGCCTTTTCACTATTTTGAATGATCTTTTGTGTCCTCATGATTGTCTTACAACAAGAGATTGTTGGTTCTGATTACTTTCCCTTTCCTTAATACATTTGGTTCGCTTTGAAGATCACACCATCACTAAAGTATGTATTTAACCTTGTTTTTGCTTTTGAGACTGGCTCAATACAATCTTGTGTGCACAATTGGTCCCAGTCTGAGTGGACAAAGTCTTAGCTCTCGATTCCATGGTAGGAGCTGACCCATCGTGGAACCAATCATCCCTAAATTGAACAATAGAGCTTGTAGCTTTGTGAAATTAGATTATTTCTCTTTGATTAAATATGAGGATCAATGATAGGTAATGTTCGGGAATCAATTTACCCCAATTTCTCAATTTGTGAAAAATTGATGCATTTAATGATGTTGTTAGTCCATAAATTATGCACCACACAATTTTATAATTTTCTTTACCAAAACGTTAATAACAGTCAATTTAGTGCCATTTATAAGTGCAACTCCAATGAGTCACATCAGATTTTCCACCATTAAAATTATTTAAGTAATAGCTCCTCAAGCATTGTGGCATGTAAATAGTCATATGCAAAATATTCGTATCAAATTGAGCGTCACATAATAGTTATGACACCGATATAGTCTTGATCACCACTTATTCTTAAAATAAATTATCTTGATGTTGCTTTTCGGCAAGTGTTCATTCAACTCCATTTTTTTTTTATTAAACTTCTTTTCAATTTGAAAGTGTCTTAAAGTGTCCCTAACATAACTTCTTACACATATCGAGGCTTCGAGCTTAGTGGATGCTACTTCCTCAACCAATGATACTCTCTAATGACGTTTTTGGTCCAAACAAGTGGAGAAGATTACCGCATCTAAAGTATGATTGTGGAAGGACAGTTATGTGGAAGAGGACCTTTAAAATGTTGTTTCATTCTTTCTATTTTTTTTTTTTTTCTTATTTGGCCCTAATCCATGCTAAAATGGTCTGCTTGTGCTTATTCTCTATTTACCCAATATGCAACTTCGTGAGGACTCGTCGCAATGGGAAAAGCATCAGGACATTGCCATCCCATGGACTTCAAATTTGTCGTCACGAGGTCTTGGTTCGTATTTGATATCACCATAGCTCTTTCGGCTCCACTACATTGGATCTTCTCCAAGTTGTTGAGATTCAAAAGCTTAGAGATAACAAAAATGCCAACACAATTAGTCAAAAATATATTGGCCTTGCTCACAGCAAGTATGGCTGGCCTTGGCTTGTGTTCAGCGAGGGTTGCCAGCCCTTGTTGATGCTTAGTGACCAGGGCGAGGGTCAATGGCCGTCGCCGGCAAATGTGGGTTGGAGTGCCAAGCCGTTCAAACAACCTAGAGAGAGCGAGGGCCACTGTTTTAGTTCTAAACGTGTCCTTTTAATTTTGGGAAATTGTGCTGATGCAGCATCCACCTTACATCAAATCAATGCCACAAGACCGCTAAAAATATTGTAAAATGTCATGTCAACGATTTTTCTCTTTCAGATTGAATGGTTAGAAGAGATACTTCATGGTGCATTTTCTATACAAATTTTTAAAATTTTAACTACACTTGGGGTGAAGGTCGGCATCAACGATTTGACTTGCTGGAGCCACTTAAATACACAGTTTTTTTTTTAATAATTTACGTGCAAAAGTGATAAAATTTGGGCACTAAATCAGTCATTTATAAAGTTTACTCTAAATTTTTTATAAAAAAATTGAGAAAATGCAGGCATAATCTCAAAAGAAAAAATTACAAAGCTTCATTACTAATTTCTTTATTTTGCTCAAATCAGAAACCAAAATCATAAAGCAAATGATCCATCCAAATAATTTTTTCTAAATCATCAATATCTATTTGTTTTCCTGAAAAAGGAAGTAAGTACAATTTTCTTCACCTCTTGTAATTTCGCTTTTGTTATTTCTCTTGACTTCGCTCAGTTTTGAGATAAAACTAAGGGTGAGCGATGGAGAACTGAACCAAACCAGCGGGTTCTAGGTGATTATCGCAGGATCCGAACCTATTATTGGGAATTGGCAATAACTAGTTGGGTTCCTATATTTGCACATAAAACAGGACCGGGCCGATATGAGTTAATTTTCCCTTTTCTTTTGTTATTTTTTCTTCTAATTTTCTAAACTAAAGCAGTGCATCAGTGGTTTTTAGGAGCAAAACAAAGCCGTAGCTTCTCAGACTCACTCTCAAATAGGCTACCTTTCGACTCTCTCGCGCCGGTCGCCTCTCGCCTCTCCCCTCCATCGCCTCTCAGGTCAGTCTCGCCGAAGATGTCGTGCGGCCAAAAAAGGACCAAATTTTCATCAACACTTCGGTTGGAAGTCACTAGCTCAATTGCGTCGTTACTTGAGGATTTTGATTGCAAGCCAACAACTCCAACTCCTTTTGCCCTGTCGCTTTGTGCTTTTTCCTACGTCAAAGCAGAAAGGAGTCGCCCCCAGCTTCTAGAGTTTGTAATTACGTAAGATTAGGGCTAATAAAAGATTTTGTGCTAAACCAGTCAAAGGGTACCGACGACACGGTTCATTTTTATTTTTATTTTATAGCCAAGCATGATAAGAAGGCATGATCGCACCTTTTCTGAAGTAAATCATGTCGTCCTTGTCGGGGTAGCCTTTTTCTTGAGCAGTTCCAAAGTTGTAAGTGTAACTTAGGATAAAAAAGCATATCCATACCTGGAAAATTCTTCAAATAATCATAAATCTATTGCATTATAACTCAATTTTAAATATTTTAATTATACCAATAAAATTATAAACATTTTCATATTTTACAAATTGAGTTCATTTAACCAATTTTGACCGAAAATCATTAATATGAATGTTGATCATTCTACGTAACATAACCGACATTGACGTAGATTATTTTTAATATTTATTTTTAATTATTTATTTTTTTTCTTTTCTTTTTCCCTTGTGTTTTCTTTCTCTTAGCTTTTTTTTCGCTCTTCCCTTCTTTCTTTGGCCAGTTGTTGGGCCTTGGCATCTAGCCAAAGGTAAAGGACCAACGAGGTCCCTTGTCGTCCTCTAGCAAAGATTGCATCCATCTTAAAGTATCAATTTCATGTGCCATTCTTATTTCTATTTGTACGTGAAAGGGGTGGAATAATATTCCACTTCTCTTATTTATAGGTTTTATATGAGGAGAATTATTAACAAAAAAAAAAAAAAGTCATAAATATATTGCAAAAAGTGTCGATTCAATCATAAACTTATTTTTTGGCCAATTGAGTCATGAACTTTTGCAATTGTGTTAGTTCAATCCATTCAGCCAACTCACGTATAAATAGAAATAAGAATGACTCATGGAATTGATACTTTAAGATGGACGGCAACACCATTGATAAAATAATGCTTGCGTAGGATCATATCTCTTTTGGCTCCACTATCTTAGATCTTCTCCATGTTGCCAAGATTATGAAGCTTAAAGATAACAAAAATGCCAAAATAGTTAGTCAATAGAATCTAGATTAATGCTTCACTACTATAAGTCCAGTTATGATGAACACGTTACTTGTAGTACTTTTCCTTGCCATGCCCACAAACTGAGGCTGACCTCACTTAGCAATGGCAAGGTCAAGCCTCATCTGCCCCTAACAAGGCTTGACCTCACTAGATTTGACTAATTCGGTAGGTCTGCCCCTAACAAGGCTTGACCTCACTAGATTTGACTAATTCGAGCCTCACCTACCATGGTGAGACTGACCTCACCCAACGATGACAAGATCCAACAAGGTCAAGCCTCGCCCAACCACAACAAGGCTCAACCAAGGCTAGCGAAGTTGACCTTGTCAGCTCTAGACCCGTTAAACGGATGGGTCGAGTCGAGTTTAAGTCGTGTCATAAATGATCCGACTCAAATCGACATATTTAACCCGTTTATAATCCATTTTATTGTAGTGTAA
This sequence comes from Eucalyptus lansdowneana, assembly GCA_017140395.1. Classification (NCBI taxonomy): domain Eukaryota; kingdom Viridiplantae; phylum Streptophyta; class Magnoliopsida; order Myrtales; family Myrtaceae; genus Eucalyptus; species Eucalyptus lansdowneana. The sequence goes on from CM029487.1 coordinate 57,194,302, forward strand.
AATTTTTTACCCATATCCGACCCATTAGTGGCGACTCCCTTTTGCTTAGGTATCTAATCGACCTACCGTAAACTAATTAGTGACGACTTCCTTTTGCATGCTAGATATATGAACCTAAGTCGCGGATTGGTATGGACTTAAGAGAGCCCGAGCTAAGATTGACTTAATAATTCATTAGCCTAATTTTAGGTGGTTCACCCAAAAATTTGATCGCAACACTAGTCATTGGCCATCACCGAGGGCAAAATGGAAGAAAAATAAAAGAAGGAGAAGAAAAATAAAAAAAATTAAAATGTAATTAAAAATTGTTCAAGTCAAAATCGACTACCGACGTCCACATAAGTGATTTTTGATCAAAATTAACTAGATTGACTCAATTAACAAAACATGAAAATGTTAATAACGTAATTGATAAAATTAAAAGGTTTAAAATCGAATTGGTAAAAATATTGTACATCTGATTCTTCTAGCTAAAATGATTTGATTGGACATTGCTTTGTTTAAAATTCTATCTCATACAATTTTATACTTTCCCACCGTGCCCCGTAGACACATCATCTTGCATAATATGTGACATAACGTCTTAGGATTCCTTATCTAAATATGGCGGACAAGCTTTTTTCCTCGAACTCTCTTCTATTAGTTAAAGAACTGTTACGTGATTAATGACCACCTCAATATATATAACCTTTTGAAGAAGCGTCAAAGTTGGATCTCTCTCTTTTTCTTTTTCTTTTTTGGGTATTTCGTCGTGGGTGAGCATAATGCCTTTTCTACTCTTGGTACGATCGCTCGTTCATCATTATTGTCTTATGTAACGAACCAATGAATTTGTCCATCTAAACGATGCGCACCTCGTGAGTTCTCCAAGTCACTTCCTGCAAATCCTCGAGTAATCGCATGAAGATTCAGTGCGGCCCACAAAGGGAGTAAATTTCATCAACACTTTCCACAGATTCATCATCACCAAGATGAAGGTCGTCGAATCAACGAAGATGTAGGATCCCCTGCCCCCGTTTGTGCCCGCATCGTCTGTCCCATTCATCAGCTACTGAATCACGTCAAACCCAATCGCCCCTCAAATCTAAGCCTCTGCTTCTGCCGTTTATACATCAATTCCTTCGTCAATGAATCGCTTTCGAATTCCCGCCATCCGTGAAAGTCCTCACCAGGTTCATTCTGTATCGTCACAAATTATTGATCTAGCTACTTTGGCACTTTCAAGCATGAAATTAACACCGGTTTCATCCACGAACCAAAATTTGTTAGAATGGAGGAAGAGAAACTGAGAATCAGAATCTCAACTCTGTCTCAAGTTCACCCTATTGCGCACAATGTCGAATTGAAATCGAATCCTCAATAACTAGGCACCACATGCATATATGTCTATCATGCATTTACTGTCTCACAGGATCAGTATATAACAATTTGCCGTTGCTTCTTCTAAGTTGATTTGGTTGGCAAAGAGACTTTTTGCTAATTGCTCATACATAACAGAGGGAATATCTTTCTAGGGATGATGAGAAGTACTGTCAACATAAAATCATTATCAAGTTCATACTATGAAAAGGTTTGGCGTCTCTCTATTTCAATGAACTCAAGCTAAGGACAGCATAGACTTTTTATTCTTGCAACAAAAGCAATCAACCCTTTTATTATCACATAGAGATGCAATATCATGTGGTCAATTCCATTCATCTAACATTGTGCTCGAAGTACATTAAGCAGTTCACCCACTACTTTCTTGGTTCTGAGGAATAACGATTCAACATCAAAGTTCACAATCGATGGAGTGAAAAGTGCGGAGGACCTTACTTGAACGATTAATGTCAAACGATAGTTGAAACTAAGTCGCTCTCAATTTCGCCCCTCAATGATGAGAAACTACCTAGCAAATCATAACTAGCTAAAGACTCCATAATCAGAAGGGGGAAAAGAAAATAGAAATTAAGTGAGGCTAGCAGGGTTTCACGAATGGATGATACAATTATGATCCACTAAAGAGCAATTACTTCAACAAGTGGAGGCAAGCTTCAAACTCTATTACATGATTAATCCACGACTAACGGAAGGCAAGCACTTACCTCAAAAAGCTCGAGCAGAGTAGAAATAGTCGACAAAGATTAGTTATTTCCCTCGCCTAGCGAAAAGGAAACACAAAATTAGTCCCAATCGACAAAGGTAGCACACAGAGATAGCATATCAGAATAATAAGACAAAACTTCAGTGCTCAGACAATGACTGACCTGAGAGAAGTTAATGAGTCAACTCCAAGATATTTGTCTGATATTAATCATACAAGGCACGTCTTTGCTTGAAATTTATTTTCTTCTTTGCAAAGATTGATCAACATCTTCACTAAGAGCATCAAGCAGAAGCATTAAGTTTGAGATTTGCAATGCTTTAGTACTGCAGAGTACATCTAAGCACTTCTCTTCAGCATATTCAATCCAGCAGCAATAGATTCTTGCTTTTATTGAATATGTATTGTCAGCAATTTAGCCAGATTTAAGGCATTACAGTATCTTCATTTACCATTCTAGGAACTCTAAACTTCGGACACTGCTCCAAAAAAGCTGGTGGCCGCTCGTATACCACTGATGCGGCCCTTATTAAAATCCCTGCCGTCAACCCCCATATCAAATACTTCTTGTTCCCCACCTCATAGTCGAAGAAATGAATGATATATTTATTGCCCAACCACTCTCTCTCTTCATCTCTTCGGTTTTCATCCTGAAACAAATATACACGGCTCTTGTCATGAGGACCTGCAAGCTCCACTGAGATAACTACAGTCACATGGTGCGTCGAATGAAGCGGTACCTTGATGAACATCTCCAACGGAACATCAAATACTGCTTCCACTTCCGCAGGATTTGGGACGGGTTTAAATGCTTTTTTGTCGGTAAGTATGCCTATCACCGGAATGACTCTCAAGAGATGCTGCAAAAGATTAATTGGTCATTAAACCCAGACATTCGTACAAAAATAAGACCAAACGCTAACATTTCATTAATTCACATGATGGCAGGAAATAAGCAAACTGATGTAAACAATTTCTAAAGGAACTCATGAATAGGTATAACCCAAGAGGTATGTCATGACTAGTTTTGTTTCCAAAGTACAAGGAAGACCATCCTTAATCACTGGTCGAGAGACTCTTCAGAACTTCCTTTTGTTGATGATGGAATTCTATTTAAGCATTTTGTCAGGGGATGATAGACAAAGAACCCGGAGGAAGAACCACGAAATGAGAAAATGGGATTAGGCATATGTGCACTTAAATCACAATAATTTATCAAAGGACCAGCATGATATTCCACAGAATTATAGCAATCTCCCAATGCACATGGTGAGAACAAGATAGTAAGACAGTTATATTTATCCTGGTAGGTTTCATAACGCGACTCAGCTCAATTTCGTTTCCTAAACATCCCAAGTATGTAACTCCTCCACAGTTGATGAGTTGGGGAGAACTGGATAGAAATGAAATAAGTTCCGTGTTAACTAGGATTGATTCCAAGGAGGGTTGCCAAACATGAAATGAGTACAGCGAACTGGTTTTTAAACAGAATAAGCAATCAGTCACACAAAAAGAAATGTAAATAATCATTGTTTCATTGCAGACCCTAAACCGAACCACATTAGTTCGGCAATTTCAACATTTTATCCTCCTCTTTTCCCATCAGACAAGTCCCTTCACAAGTCAATCAGTGTGTAAAATTCACAATAACAGATGGCAAACAATGATCATAGACCATTGCGTGTATCAAGCATGGTTGAAGATGAAGTTCTTCTGTCGTTCTGCTTTAAGAAGACCCTATAGAATGAACACCACTGAAGCCCATACACTGAAGACACCATAATCTCATACAAGAACCAGCATCCCCCCTTCTCCTGCACACAGACTCCAAAAGCACAAGCATGCAAATACAAGTATGCATCCTTCACGTTGAAGAATCAAACTTGACAATGCATATGCAAATGTTTGACAAACATTGGAGCTATTAAGATCATTCCTTTCCTGAGCCCTTTACCGAGAAAGTTATCAACTGAGAGCGTGAAGGAAGAACATCCCACTAAGTATTGCCGACACTATTAAATGGACTGATGGTATCATTTCTTTCTAGAAAGAACATGCCAGTGTACACTCACCACACGATGCACTGAAAAGATCAGAATAAACAGGAGAGACTGCATTCATAACATCGTGGAGCTGTCTTAGTTTGAAAGAAAACTTGATATAAACCATTATTGAAAAGTGGTTTCACTAGCATTCAACTCGGACATGCTTTCATTGTTCCAACTGAACTGCAACTCAATTCTCACAGGGTTCCTATCAATGCCAACAGGCAAAGCACGTGCCATATATGCAGAATGTTCTGGAGATGCCATGTCAAGAATGAAAGCCTAACAATGGAAATGGCTGGAGAAATGAACCTTGGAAACAAAGGAACGCTCCATTATGCAACATCAAACATACACTCTTCTTGATGACTGTGCTCAAAAGTACCTACATTCTATTCAACTACTACAGACTATTGTCAAGAAAAGTGGTGAATGCTGGTTTAATGATGCTTTATATTAATTGAGAAGAGACTGCTGACATAGTTCAATCTATTACTACTAAAAGCGGTTCAACGTTCAGCTATAAAGCTTGTTGTTCAGGTTCATACTTCTAAAATATTATCCATTCACATCAAATCCTCAGAAAAGGCCCCCACAACTTTCCATTTTATTATCATGGGAGAGAAGATTTTTAAGTGAAGTTCAACATTTCCATGGCAAAAGAGCGTAATTTATGCTAATACCTTGGACAAGAATGGCTCGAGTACAGTTACTACATTGACAAGGGAAGGTTCCAACCCAATTTCCTCATTGGCTTCCCTTGTCGCAGTATCTCCATCATCCTTATCACCCTCCTCTGCTTTCCCACCTGGCAGTGATACTTCACCTGCAACCCAAAACAACATTGAACTTAGATCACTGGACAGCACCTTCATGCTCTTGTAGTCACCACGCTTATACCTACTGCAGAGATCCTAATCACCTGACACAGTACAAAACCAAACTTTCTGCGTTCACTGTAGTTTAAGTTTCAGTCCCAACCATTTCTGCTAGCATCGCCTTTCTCTGCCTCGATTTTCTAGAAACAGAGAAATTCAACTTGGCACTAAAAGTACTACAAGATCAAAACCTCCCAATGCAAGGACCGGAATTAAGAATCTACCGCTTGATTAAACTGAACCCACATTTTCCGAATCATCAAGAAACCTACAAATGCACACTCGACATGTGACAGAGAGTCAAAGTTAAAGCAATCAAAGACCCTTTTTCCTCCCCATTTCTCTCATCCGAAACAAGAACAAGAATCGATTACTTCACATCTAATCAGTCATCGTACTCGAAACAATACAAAAGGAAGAACCCAAATTCTTGAAAACGATAAATCCAACGACGACCATCGAAAGAGACGAACCCGAGTGGGTGGACAATCTGGAGGACCTCTTGGTGAGGATGACCCGCAACTCCCCATCATCGCCTTCGAAGAGGCAGATCAAGACCGCGGCTCTTTTGGGCGTGAACCTTTCCGGGTGGTCGCGAGCGATCGGGGTCGCCGACTCCGGGAAGCCCACTTGGGACACGACCTTGCCGGCGGTCTCTTCGATCCGCTGCTCCTCTGCGTCCTCGGGATCGGGCGGCGGCGGCTTGTACAGCCGGAGCTGCTGAGCCAAGGCCGCCAGCCTCTGCGACGGAGGAGGGGGCGGTGGGGAGCTGTTCATGAGGTTCAAGAATCGAGACGTCGATGCCGATGCAGAAATTCTTCGGAGAACCGAGATCATCTGCACTAGAACAGCTTTGTATTTTGTTGTTGTTGTTTAATGTTAATGCTGATATGACCAATATTTTTCAGTTTCCTTGTGCGACCGTCGTGTTTTCTTATTTGCCCACAACAACCTTGGGAGCGATGCGAACGGGCCACGTGCTATTGTGCAATAAATTTTTAATTTATTCAATATGATTCATTAAACTTTTCATTTGTTCCATAGAGTTCATAAATTTTTGTACATGTCTAATGTAGTACTTGAATTATATGATGTTTAGTGTTGTCCTTAAATTTGAATTAATACAAAAACGACATCTAATATTTTTATATAATTAAAGGATTACATTGAATATATATTAAAATTCAGAAACGTTGCATATCATATTAAGGTTTAGAAATTATATTAAATAAATTAAAAATCCATAAGCTAATCAAAGTTGGGAAAATTGCCAAACAATTATAAACATATTGCAAATGTGTCGATTCATTTCTAAAATTTAATCTTAATTTTTTTGCATTTGTGTTAGCAATTAATTTTGGTCTACTAGTGCTAAAGTGGACTCGAGGCAACGCTCATGTGTTAATTTTTAATATTTTTATTCTTCAATTTATTTTATTTTATTCTTTTTTCTTTCTCTAACATGTTAATTTTTAATTTTTAATTTTTTTTTCAATTTATTTTATTTTCTTCTTTTTTTCCACCTTTTTTTTTTTCTTCCTTTAGCTCGTCGCCCGACTAGCTAGAGGCTAGGGTTAGCAAGGTCAACCTCACGGCCACAAGTAAGGCTCACCCACCATTGACAATGCCTCGCCATCGCAAGGCCGTAGCTAGCCTCATTGATGTAGGCGAGATTGAGCTCGCCCCACCCATAGTAAGTACAAGACGACAATCCATTTCTGTTCCTAAATAGTTTAGGCGAAATTTTTCTATTTCTATTTCTATTTCTGAAGAGTTTTTAAGAAAAATAACCGTTTGATAACGACACAAAATTTCTACTTAAAAATAAAAATTGCTTTGATAACAACACAAAATTTCTTCCTTCTCAACAGCGGCAGAACCCAATGACCCTTTAATATAAAAATAAAAATAAAAATGATTTAGTAACAAAAAAAATAATGAATAAAATAAAATAAAATAAAATAAATCATAAAAAATAAAATTAAAATATCATTTTATTTTAAAATTAAAATATAAAAATAAATTTATTTTATTTATTCTATTTTATTTTATTTTACGAATAAATTTATTTTAAAATGAATAAAAATAAAAAAAAAAATAAAAATTTATTTGGCAAAACACTCAAGGCAAATAAAAATAATTTATTTTTATTTATCATAAATAAATTATTTTAAATAAATATAATAAATTTATTTTATTTATTCTATTTTATTTTATTTTACGAATAAATTTATTTTAAAATGAATAAAAATAAAAATAAAAATTTATTTGGCAAAACACTCGAGGCAAATAAAAATTTATTATTTTATCATAAATAAATTATTTTAAATAAATTAAATAAATTTATTTTATTTATTCTATTTTATTTTATTTTACAAATAAATTTATTTTAAAATGAATAAAAATAAAAATTAAAAATAATTTTATTTGGCAAAACACTCAAGGCAAATAAAAAATAATTTTACTTTTTTAATAAAAATATTTATTTATTTATCATAAATAAATTTAATAAATTTATTTTTAGTAAACTAAAAGTAAAATGATAAATAAAAATAATTTATTTATTTTAATAAATTTACTTTTATTTTTAAATGAATATATTTATTTTTATTTTGGGAAGAGGCGTACGAGGGAGAAAAAAGTGAAATTAGGGTTGGGAGAAATCAAAATTGATTTATTCCTCCATTTCTATTTCGGAATAAAATCTATTCCGAAATAGAAAATTTGATATGCGTTATCAAACAAACAGTTTACCTTAAAATTGATGCTAATAAAAATCATTTTAATAAAATAATTTTTATCACGCACCCCCAAGACATTAAGATTGAATTAACACAATTATAATAAGTTTAAAATTGTTCTCGATAATTTTTCCTGTTAAAGTTCAACGATCTTTTGTGTCATTTTCTCAAATTATTTTGGATATTACTGAGCATTGAGCTTCTCGAGGAGCAACATGTCGGGCGTAATGCTAAAGACCAACCAGGCCATACTTCCGCTCTTCATTTATGATGATGGCCGTAACTCGAGACAAAAGAAATCTGTCTTACAAACAACAAAGCCCTCACTGCAAATGGATGAGCATGAGCTATAAGAAGTCAACTCCAGAAACAACAACATACCACAGTTCTGACAAATGAAACCAAGGTACTAATATATATACAGCATAAATACAATATAAATCTCAGCATTCAGGATTACAGGAGGAAAAAAGTGAACAGACAAGCTTATGTATCATGCAACCGTTTTACCCTCAAACCAACAGAATTTTTTAGCAAAAGCTATACACATAATTTCAGCAACAATGAATGATAAAATAAAGGCTTTTTCTCTAGCCGTCTCTGCAACTCGAAGGATGAAAAAGAAAATGAACACCGGCCATCAAATCTGTGCTAAGCAACCGTGGATAATTTCTTGTTGTTTGCTTCATCAGATTTACTTTCTGAAAGCAGACTGGTAGGTTTTCCACCCGCTGGATAAGACAATCTCCTTGCCTTTGTAGTTGCCTTTCCATTGGAGGACGGAGGAGGTTTGGGTGAAGTTACGGCCTTTGGCGTTTGCTGGTTCAAGCTTTTAGTGACATTACTTCCCTGCTTGTTAAGTGGTTTCTTCGGGCTAACGGTCTGAATGGGTACTCGGCTTTCCCATGGGCGAGCAGCGATCCATCGCTCCATCCAGCTCCAACCCCAACCTGCTTTTCCGAGTTCATAATTCTTCAAGCCATTGGTATTAGAGTCGGCCCTCCACTGTGAATCATCAATTCATAAAATGTGAGGACATCAGGATTCGTATTCAGAAACTATAATCGCCTCTGATATGTGAGCTGGCAAGATAAACTCCTTAGCAGTATCATCTGAGAACCAAATCCTTCAGCGACATTCTTTTTTCTTTACAATTTATTTCCTTTTCCTTGAGAAGACAGGAATTATCTTGCATTGCAGAACACAGCCATGAGACCCGAAAAAACTAAAACAATACCAATGAACAACAAACCAAGCCTTATTCCACTATACAGTGAATCTTATCATGGCATTGTGCTTGATCCTTAAATAGAGCCTTAAAAATAAATCTTGACGTATGTTATGTGATCTCCCTCACCTGATGGTTAAATGCATATGCCATGGTTCGTTCCCGTTTAACTGCTGCTTCTTCTCTCTGATGTATCCTTGCAAGAATTTCTTCCATGGTTTCAGAGCCACCACACCAGTCGACCTGTCAGGCATGTAATGATGTAGTTGTAAGAGAATGCCAGGTGGTGTCATTTCAAACACATTACACATTCTTGCAGAACATGGATATATAACTATAAAGCCACAATGGCCACTGGAGAACAACAACTTATTTCAATGACTAAAATTTGAAGTAGAAGGCTTCAACGACTACAATCCATAATCACATGCTGCAGTTGGCTTTTACACTACAGACACAGAAAGTATGACTCGACAAGAATCCTTAATCTGGAGCTTTTATGCTTAGAACAGGACCATTATCTCAGCTGGGTTTGATATGCTGCAGGGGGCCATTGATCCCTTCCTTAATCAGTTTTCGATGTCCACAAAGTTTTGATATGGCTGATGAAATTTACCTCAAGATCGTGGAGTTTAGCCTCAAGTTTCATCTGGTTCTCCAATTTCTTCTGTTTTATCCGCCCTTCTGTCACCATACAGAGACGGCGCTCTCTAACCTGAGACTGTATTTTGCTCCAGGAATGAAGATACCCCAATGTTGTCGTTGCTTGCTTTTTGACCGAAAAGTTTTGTGTCAGAATCTGCAATCTTACAATTCCTTTCAAACGTCGTAGCATTTTCCGTGCCTAGAGCAGGATGAGAACAATTCTGTCAAATAAATGATATAAACGCATCTTCCAAAGAGTTAAGCAAGAAAATCACTGAGGACCAGGTATAATGGGGAAATTTACATCTTAGGTACCATATAAGTTGTGCCAATGATGATTCAATAATAGCACAATTAACAGCAAAATTGCCAGCTGAAAGTGAAAGTGAAAACAAATATCTATAGGACACCCTGACACAGATGCAGGACATCTTCACAAGATGCTGTATTTAGCTAGTAGCTATCTAGCCATGGAAAGTTTAAAAAGATGAACAATCAACAGGATGAACCTAAAGGCGAACCATAATTGAATGAAGCATTTGGTGAATGTGGTACCATATATGCCCGGAATGCTGTTTGAATTCGTAGTGCAGCTCTATTCTCAAGGGACATGCCAAGAGAACTTTTTCCAGCAGTAGCACCATTTTCCAAAGTTGTAGACTCTTTATTTGAGTGGGTCTTCCACTTGAAGGAATTTGACTTCCCAGGAGATGAAGATGCCTGTTTTCCGGGCTGAAAGCATAACATCAAGCAGCAATGCAACGTCAAAAGTATGAAAGGCACAACCAAATTTAACCCTATTATCACATATTTGCTCCCTAAGTAACAGAAGTAGAGATTTCTTTAAAATCATAACCAGCTTCCAACTTTTACTCCAATTATAACTTTCCAATGGTTTGATATAGACAACAGAAAGAAAGAATTCACTTAAGACTTCATGATCTTGGTAAGCGCTAAAGTAGAAATTTATTTGAATGTTCTACTCTGTGTCCATTGAATAGTTCATATTAGAAGCCTTTTCAGATGGTGACCTGAGAAGCACCGAACACAGCAGAAGCTCATTAACACTACTAAACACTTATCAAGCAACTAGCCATTACTTCCGGAAGCTGGCACCAATCATGGCAAGTTTCTTATCACAGTGAATCTAATGGGAAAGTAGAGACGACACAACAGATTTTATACAAGGAAGAACAATAAGATTTCAAAGGATAGAAATTTAATAACAAGAAGGAGAAAAGGCAGAACATTTTCAGAAAGCAGATTATTTCATCAAATGACTAATGTGTTCAAAGGGTCACTGTAAAAAGCATTACCAGGAAACGAAAAACTATCCATGAGATAAAGCCCAATCATGAATAGTTCCCATATGCATATGAACCCTTCTGCATCATTAGAAACGAGCGCAAAATTCTCACAGTTTCAGGAAAACAACTCCAGCAGAGATGTTTCATAATTAGCTAATAACAGAGAACATGCAATTTATACAGGTAGAATTTAGAGCTGAAAGATCTTTAGACAAACTTGAAACAGTCTCATCATACCCAACTCAACTATGCTGGAAGCAAAAATGGTTGATCCATGCTTAATATAAATGCGACAGGACTAAGGAAAGAAAAAAAGTATCTGGACTGTTTTATACCTTTGACTGCTTCGAACCATTGTTCTTCACTCTCTTCAGGTTGATTATAGACTTGAACCAGTTCCCAGAACCCATATCTTTAAGTTAAATGCCTTTACCCGTGAAGAGCAATACCCTGTTTCACGAAAGATCAATGACATGAGTGCTGGCACAAAACACACCTTGGAAGATCGCACAATTATGAACCACACCGCCATATATTCAATCTCTGATTTTTTTTTCATCGCCTCAAGAATGAACAGTCATAAACATCATGATATCATCACAATCGATCTCAATAGCATCATATAACAACCCAAGATCCTATTTCTACACTTGTGATCGTACGTAATCAGTGCTTTTTCATAAAGAGAGCTAGAACATAATGTCATTGTATCTCAATTAGGAACACGTAACCACCTCCTCAATCAACCACTCTGTTAGACTGCTAATCTCAAACCATGTTGATCCAATTCCAAGAGAACAGCACTTGACATCTCATCAAATGCGGACCACATAGAAAACATCAAAACGAAGCAGAACGCTCCATAATTCGAGCGAAATTGCAGAAACTCTAATCGGATTCCCAGATCAAGAAACCGAGCATTTGCTCAGCCAATCACTCACCGCCTCCGAGCCCAGATCCCAGTCTCCCCCAATCACCAAGAAACGCCTACCCCACATCAGATATTCAGGTGGAAAAACAGAATGGAACAGAACAAAAAGCAAAAGGGCGTTACTTCTATGAACAATGATGACGTACCCACAGAAGCAGCAACAATGAGGTCCAGTCCAGCGACGACCTTTTTCTTCCTCTTCTTTTCACACAAATGGGTACTCGATGGTCTTGCCTAAAGACTCTGGTGGGGATAGCATTAGTAGTAAAGCACAAGAAAGCTCGAAGAAAAGGTCAGGCTGTCATGGCAAAGAAGAGAGAGAGAGAGAAAATAAAAAGTGGGTGTGGAATGTGGATATGCAAAAGGTCCACCTCCAATTCTACCCAGAATTTCCTGTTCTTTACTTTAAAAAAATCATTCATTTAATCAGATGGGGTCGATGGAAGATGTTTGTATTCATCCATCTCATCCTTGAATGGAGCACCCTCTCTCTCTCTCTCTCCTCTCCTTGGTCCACCATTCTCGGCTCAATCAAAGTCTCAACCAACGAAATACAACTCACTCGAAAGGGGTCTTGCAGTTTGGTGCGAGGGAGTGTTGTTGGGGTGAAGAAGTCAGCAAAAAACAAAGGAGTCGAACGAGTACAGCGACAGCAGAACAAACCAATGGGGGCTTGACGGTGATGGCCTGCCTTTCCAATTTGGTGTGGAAGAAAGTTCGGATTTTTATTCTTTATTTTTCGTTGAATTGTTTTGGATATTTTGAAGGGTTCTCAAACTGTGCTACAGTACAAGCAGGAGCTGAAATGATTGGCATTGTTATATGATGATTGGGTTGGTGCACTTTTGAGGAAAGGAAAAAAAAATTCACATGAATTTCTAAATCTGGATTGCCTGCTGAAGCAGATATTTATTTCTCAAATGTAAACAGTTAGGGAGCTAATCAAGATGAAGTTTTTGCTGTCAAAATAGATCTTGTACCGGCATTTTGAAGTTATATTCATGAGGAACTATCTTTAAGACTAAGCTTCCATATCCCGGGGCAATGCCAAAAATTTCATAACTTGACGGCAAGATTAGATAAGAGATTCGTGAAATTGTGATGTCAATATCATAGATCAATTTCGCAATTGCAAAACTGACCAAGAAATGAAATGATTTTTGGGAGATATTAATTTAAGAAAGCATCTTTTTTTCTACGCATGATCACAGTACGGCCGAGGAGGCTAATGGCTCGGTTTGAATTTAGTTATCTGGACTCTCCAAGTCCACCAATTCACGACTTTAATAATCCGAGTTTTTAACCGTAAATCAATTTTTTTAAGATGGAGTCGCCACTAATCGATTTGTGGTGGGTTGATTAAACCCAGTGAAGATCGGGAGAAATACTCACCCCCGCTTGTAACTGCAGAGAAATTAGGATCGGGGACTTGATTACACTAGTTAATCACTAATGCCTTTCGGTCATCTAATCTTGTTTAAACCCTGGCGCTTTTTTGGATGTTCGGGATTTTCCACGTTTTTGGGAGGAAAAACATTTTCTGCGCCTTTTCTAATTTTCTTGGACACAAAATGGATTTTTGGTATTTTTGGAAAAAATACAAGTCTTTTTGGCTTTTTCTGAATTTTTGGTTTTTTTTTGGATTTTTGGCATTTTTGGAAAATATGGAATATTTTCGATTTTTTGGAAAATAAAAATATTTTTATCATTTTTTTTATTATTTTTCGATTTTCTGGAAATTAAAACATTTTTTAATATTTTTGGAAAATAAAATATTTTTTGGATATTTTTGCTTTTTTTAGAAATTAAAACATTTTTTTTAACATTAAATAAAACAATTTTTTATTTTTCTTTTTGATTTTGATTTTTTTTCGAAAAATAAAATGTTTATTATTTATTTAAAATATTATTTTATATTAAAATAATATAAAAACTAACCCGGGTCGGATCCGCGGGTTGGGTCCGACCCGGGCCAGCGATTCGAATGAGGACGGGCCCGCGTTGCGGGCCCGACTCGGATTTTTTCGTCTTTTTCTTCTTTTTTTTTTTTGTTTCTTAATTTTATTAAAACGACGCCGTGGCCGGGCGTTTGGGGACGCCCGGCCCGGCCCGATGACCCGGTCCAATGACCCGCTCCGCGACCCAGCTCTCTGCGAACCCTACCCGACCCGGATCCGAATCGCGACCCGACTTCCGCCGCCCCCCGAATCTCGCGAAACCCTACCCGGTTCCGAGACCCGGATCCGATTCGACGACCCGGAAATCGCAAACCCTAGGGTTTGCGAATCCGCGGCGCCGAAGGGGGGGAACCGAGGTGCTTGGCGGCGACGGCGACTACGGCGACGACGACGAAGGTGACGATGGCGACGGCAACGGTGGCTAGGTCGACGGAAAATGGCTACGACGAACAATGACGACCCCTCTTTTTGTTTTACCTTCTCTCGAACGGGGATGGCGACGGCAGGAGGGCGGTTATCCGGCTTCCCGATCTGGCGCGGCTTCGGCGGATCAATCACGGCAACGGCTTCGCAGGGGGGAAAGCACAACAGCAAACCCTTCGAAGCAACGGTGTCGGGACTCGGTCGAGGCGAACGTCGTTCGGCAGCAACAACAGCAGCAAAAAAAGGAACCAGATCTGAAGCGTAGATCTTGGCCGGACCTTCCTCGGCCTCGATTTTCTCTCACTCAGGCCAGATCCGAGCCTCCACCGGCCGGATCTGTCCTTCTCGGAGTCGCTTGCGGCCGGCCTTCCCCGAAGTCTCTCGGTAGAAGGTGGGCTGAGCTCGCGACTCGAGCTCTCTCTTGCGCTCGCCCTTCAACCCTTCCCGATGTCTCTCAGTGAAGGATCTCCGAGCTTGCCACCCCTCCCCGACGATGTTTGCGGCCACCTATTTATAGGCGAAGGAACTCCGGTCGATGAAGGGCCTCGGCCGCCGGCATCCGGTTCCGCTCGGCTGAACCGGTGTCCCATCGAGCTTTTCCAGCGATGCTCGCTCAACATTAATGGCACCTGCAATCTTATCTCCTCCGGTCGACGTCGGCCTACTCCCCTCGGCCGTAGGCCATCCTTCGCGCGCGTCGCCGGCCACCGCGCGTGAACTACAGAGGCGGAGAAAGAAGGAGCGAGGAAGAAGAAGGCAGGAGGAAGAAGAAGGAAGAAAAAAAGGGGGGTGGGGCCAAGTCGCGCGGACCCACGTGGGGAAAAAGGGAGCTGGTGTGCTTTTTTTTTGTTTTTTTTTGTTTTTTCCTGTTTTTATCTGTTTTTTTTGTTGTTTTCTCTTTTTATTATCTATTTATCCGAAAATTAAAAACTTAATTAATAAAATTAAATAGGCCTAAAATTAAGGCGTCAACAAGTATGCGGATGATCGCTTCTAAGAACGGAAAATCTCTGAAAATGAAGTAATGCATTCAATGACATGGAGGAGTAGTCTATATTTATATTATTAATGAAAAATAAATGTATTTCCTCCTTGTGAGTTGCTTAGAAAAATATAATATAAGTTTAAAAAAGTGAAAAATGTAAAAAGGGTCACGAGCATTTTCGAAGTTAAATTTGCAAGGAACCATATTTAATCTAAGTTTTCCTATCAAAGGAATGCCAAAAATGCTATAACTTGCCAACAACACTACCCAAGAGTCTATCATGATATCAATAATAGAGACTAGTTTTTTGCGAATAATCAAGAAATACTATTTAGAGAAAACACACAAATGATGGTTGGTAGGAGAAAAATATCTTTGAAAAAGAAAGTATGCATTCAATCACATGGAGGAGATCTTCATTTTTCTAATGAAAAATAAATGTATTTCCTCCTTACAAGAGTCGGCAAGAGTTTGCAAAATCGTGATATTAATATTAGACATCAATTTCTTGCGAAACTTGATCAAAAATAAAATGATTTTCAACAAATATAACTTTAAGAAAGTGTGCAAATTAGTACTTTTAAGAATAGAAAATCTCCGAAAACAAAGTATGCATTCAATTACATGGAGAAGTAGTGTATTTTCATTTTTCTAGTGGAAAATAAATGTATTTCCTACTCGAAAAATTTCTTAGAGAAAAATACAGTAAAGAGAGGAAAATGATCAAAAGAAAAAAAAAGGTGGTCCCGGCGGGGCTCGAACCCGCGACCTTCGGCTCATAAGACCAACGCTCTAACCAACTGAGCTACGGGACCACGCTGCGGGGGATTTTCCTTGTTTTTAATAATTTACTATAAATCAAACATTCTTTCTGTCCTAAATGACAAAGCGCCAAGATTTTTCTCTTTTTTTTTTTCTTTTTTGTTTGATCACATCCACTTCTTTTGCTGATTTTCGAAGTAATTAATGGCCATACGTAACTTTTGACTTCGATTTGACAATTTGCAAGGGAGGAAATTATGTAGCTGAACCTGTCCTGGCGAAGACAAAGAAGGGAAGAATTAAAGACTAAGGTTGGGGTCGGTTCAACTGCCAAGCTCCCCATTATCAAAACATTAGATAATGGCAATAATTACTGAAATGATTTAATGGTAAGGAATATCAATAATTGTTATCGTTCTTATCATTATGCATTAGGAGCCTCCAGATATGCCAGCACATTTTTAGCCAAATTTAGGTAGTGACGCTGCATGATCTGGACCCTGAGGCAGCATTCCAAGGCTGCTTTCATAATTAGGTCCATTTCAAGCAATATTCCTATCATCATTATATTTCAACAGCTCCTGATTTAATCATGAAATTATTATCATTATTTCTAGCACCTCCGTTGCGTAATTCAATTAAAGATGTTTTTATGTGCCAAAGCCATGGTAAGGTCCATCTACCTAGTGTTACCCACATATATTGCTGCATCGGATTTTTTTTTTTTTTTTATACCTAGGGAACCCATACGACGGCCACGAAAAACCTGAGCGACGCGACACTAGCGGAGAACCCACCACCCCCAATTGCTTCGGATTTTTTTATGGTCACTACCAACAAGAGTCTATCAAAAGGTATTTTTGGATCGCCGGTGTAGGTTTGGGCTATTGGTTAGACAATAGAGTTTGGGATCCGTGGCCCCCAGAAAAAAATTGGGATTTTTGGTGGGATTATCCAATTATTATATTGGGTATTGGCCATTAATTTTTATTTTTTTATTTTTAACTGGAGGAAGATTTTCTAATCCAGACAAGATGACAGTTTTTTTCTCCTGAAAAATAACCTCGTGAGATTATTCTCCAACTAGATTCATGAGAGAACAAATTTTAAGATGTAGACTCACATGTCACAGCACCATCTATCAAAATAGGCATAGCAAGGAATATTTCACTAACTCCCCTCTTCTCTACGTGTATGATTCTCCTCGAGTGGTTATTCAACCCATCATCGCATAATCTCATCTACATGTTGCCTTTTGTCGAAATCCAAATTATAAATTGTTGGGCAGAAATGCGTTGCTGCTTTGTTTTTCTTCTTGGGAAATGCAATTGCGTCTTAGATTCTTTTGCAAATGATATAATTAAGTCGATCGAGTTCTAAGTCTCTATGGCGATGTAATTGAGTACTGAAAACTTCATGGAAAGAGTTGCGGTCCAATCATAAAATATTTACTAAAAAGTGCAATCTTAAGACCGACACAAAGAAAATTTTGGGGTAGTCACATAATCATTTTTATGTATTGTAATGGAAAGGACTTGATTGCATTCTATATTTGTCACTTTTTTATTGATTAAAAGAAATTATTTAAAAATTCTAAATCTATTGCATTTTTATTAATTTAGTTTTAAACCTTTCAATTTTGCTAGTTGGATCATAAACTTTTTTATCTTTTGTCAATTGAATTCATACTACCAATTTTGGTTGAAAGTTGATGACATGAATATTGACTATTTTACTTAACATGGCCGATAGTGTTAACATGAACAATTTTTAATAATTTTTTTGCAATAATTTTTTTTTCAATTTTTTTTTTTTTCTTTTTTTTCTCCATTTTTTTGCTTTTCATTCTCTAGCCACTTTTTTTTTCTGGCCTCTCACACAATGGCTCTAGACTCTAGGTTCGTCTTCTTCATCTGTAGCACTCCATCTGCCCATTGCCCAAATCTTCTTCTACTCCTTCGTCTTCTTCTTAAAAAATTATCTACAAAACCTCTAGGGTTTCCGAGAGCTTCAACCTTGTTGTGACCTTGAACTTGTTTTGAATTTCACGTTGAATTCTCGATTCATTTGTGAAACCTAGGGATTTCTTTTTATGTTTGCTTGGCCACCACGAAGCCAGAGCGGCCATGGTAGCTACAAGCTCGAGATCTAACAATCATGGCCGAGAGTTAAGCTTGTGTAGCCCTGGTAGGGCCACCTATGCTTGTGGCCGATGAGGCCGTGGGGAGGCTAGGCTCGCCTAGATCTAGGTGAGTGCTACACAACTCTCACCCTCAACCAAAGGATTGGATAGCGAGAATTCAAAAAAAAAAAGAAGAAGAAGAAGAACAAAAACAAGAAGAAGTTAGAAGCGAGAAGAAGCAAAAAAAGCAAGAAAGAAAAGGAGAAGAAGAAGGAGGAGACAAAAAGGGAAAAAAGGAGAAGACAAAAATAAAAAAAAAAATTTAAAAATATATTAAAATATTATTTAAAGGTTTATGATTGAATTGGCAAAAATACAATAAGTTTAAGGATTTTTTTGACAATTTTCCATCAATCAAAGGCAACTAAATCCTACTTTCTCACTACAAGGTTGATCAAAACCGATAGATCTTTAGGTTTGTTGTCTTAGGGTTGACCAAAGACAATAGAGTCATAAGTTTGTCGCCTTAGGCCACTGCCAAGAGGCGATGAAACACTGATTCTGTCACCTTAAGTAGGGTGTGCAACCAAACTAGTTATACTCATAAATTGGATTGGATTACCTGCAAAATAGGTTCGGGAAATCCATTCCGTAAGATTTTTTTTTTTTTTTAGTAAAGTCTCCTATTTTGAAAAAAATACAAAGTAGGAGTTGTTATATCAAATTTTCTAAATTTTCACACAAAATTAATTCACTAGATAGGCAATTACGGTCAAACAATATACTTATCAATAGTGTCCATACAATAGGTCTAGTAGAATGAAGGTGGGCAACCATATTCTAATCCCCTTCATGAACGATCACCGCCACGGTTTATGATATCGGGTGGGAACAAGTTTGTAGTGAATACCCACTTGAAAACTTAAATACGGTATCACTGGATTATCTTGTTTTGAAACTAGTTTCGGAATTGGTTTTATAAGTTTAAAAAACCAAAATCCTATTTTTTCCCCCTAAATTCTAACCTTAGCACTTTTTCATCTTTTGTCTTTCATCAAAACTCCTCTTCCCCTAAATTTTTATGGATCAATGGGGAATGAATATTTATATTTTATGTTTTATGTTACGTGTTTGAACTTTATATCATTTATAAATTGTAGCGACTATGTATTCATATTATGGATTGTTGTTTTTTGTGGATTAAGATTTCTATTGTTCATCTTTTACTTTGAATCATATCATTATTACTCATGGCCTCATATGATTTTGCTATTAAAAAGTGAGCAAAAAAAAATAAAATAGGTTTTCAGGTATACCCTGGAACTAGACTTGAAAAATAGGGTAGGTTCTAGAATCGGTTCCAAGCAAATAGGGTAGACTCCAAGGTCCAAAAACTAGGAACCAATTATAACAGGGTAAGTTCCAAGTTCTAGCTTTAAAACCTCCTACCCTGATCTAATCATCCCTAATCTTAAATTGTGTTTGGTAGTCTAGATTTGAGCTTGGATATGATAACAAAATATTCAATCCAATATTTGGCGATGTCTTCTAGATTGGATAAACCGGATATACCCGAATAAAAAATCCGAGCTAAGGGATGGGATAGATCTAGATTAGATTAAAAAAAGGTTTTAAAATAATAACAATTTCCTTTCAACAATGGAGTGATGGAGTCTGGCTTCGCCAGTCATTGTGCAAGGATCACGACCACAACAGCCTATCACTCCTGACCACCGTGCAAGACCACCACCACAACAACCTATCTCTCTTGACCACTATACAATCATCATCACCGATTGTCATCGCTGTCCAACCGATTGTCCTCCGACGACTATCGAACCAAATTAGCAATGGATGATGAATGACCGAAATCGATAGATCGACCTGAAAAGTCATATTTGAAAAAGAAGAACAAGAAAAAGGCAAAACGCATGAAGTTTTGGGCATTTGTATGTTGGTCCTAAATGGCGGTCACTTTATTTTGCTGCGATGCTTCGACGTCGGATCCTGTCCTCTACTCAGATCTAAGACTTTGCGCTGACAATCGGAAGATTTCATTTGGAAAAGGGGGAGGAGGAGCTCTGGCGAAAATGCCGATCGCTTAAAAGTGGTGCTAGTCTCGGCCGTGCGAAATTACATCAACAAGATGCTACCCTAGATTTGGAAAGTTTCACCTTTGTGAGCAAGTTAGATATTAAAAGATTTTGAATCTTATCTTATATCTCACCAAATATGGCAAATGATTTTTTGAAATTTGGAGGATGTTTGATGGATTTCTAATCCCACCTTATCCTATCTTATCTTAATCCAAATCTAGACAACCAAATATGACCTTAGGTCATACTAAAGACAAGGATATACTTTTTTTGTTGTCTTAGAGCTAGAATCAGACCGATTCTCTAAATGCATTTCTTGATATTCTCGGCTATTCACAGAACGTGAGAAGGAGATGAAGAATCATTTGCTTCCAGAAGAAATCGAAGAATGGCCCATTTATATAGAATGGTAAAGGGTCCCTGATGACCATAGGAAATGACTAGAAAAATGAAGGAATATTTTAATCCTTACCAACTTAATCTTGTTGCCCCTGGCAACAAACATGCATGAACCATTTTCCAAAGTATGTGTCCGGATAGTCCAAAGTCTCGATAGTTAGCTGGGGAACCAAAATTGATTTTGTATCTTTAGGTCTACCTAAGATGACAAAATTTTATATTTTCACTGCAGATTTGAAAGTTTTCCCACTCGATAGCGACAAATGTTGAATTTTGTCACTTGGATGTGAACCTTAGGTGACAAAATCATGATTTTGTCACATCAAAACTCACTCAAGGAGACAAATTTCACGTTTGTGGCACGAAATTCAAAACTTAAGGCTGTGAAACTTCGATTTTGTCATCTTAGGATATGATCAAATCGCCTTTGGTCGACCAAAGGCGACGAAAAAAACTATATTTTGCCGCTTTTGGGTAACCTAAAGGCGACAAAAATGTTTGGTCGAAAAAATGTTGTCGCCTTAAGGCATTTTTCATGTAGTCCACCTTGGTGGCACTCATCGTTCTGCTGAACGAACTCCAACTAAGAGTTGGCCCTTTACCAACGAAGACGAAATTGCACAACACAAAATGCTGCCCATCGAAGGCGGTGGACATGGACAGTTTATATAATAAATTCTTCTAGCAGGTATCAGCCACATGTCATCCACGTAAAAACAATCCCCTCCTCCTTCACATGTACCTATCTCGAAATATGTCCATTGCCTCACTTAGGATGCATTCATTTTTCAGAAAATGAATAATTTGGATATCATATTTTTGAATATAATTGTTTTTACTGTTTGAAATAATTAGCCGATGAAATTTTTGTTGATGTTTATACACCAATGATGTGGATGCCTTAAATTCATGAAATTCCTCTTATTAAAACAACATCTTGTTATCCAATCCAAATGGGATGAACAAGTTACATATTTGAATCAAAATCAAAAAAGACAATGACGTTCCATCTCTCTTCTGTATATATAAATCCGATTCGATCTGCGTATCGCAGAAATCGTTCTTGCTGTATATCACTTCGTGACACGACGGAATGTGGCCCTAAGACCAGCCTAAAACACTCGTGAGGATATAAAGAAGCAGAAGTGATAAAGGGTAGAGAGCATACGAAAGAATACACGTCCAGAACGGGAACTTGGTGCCGAAGCTTGTGATGAACCCCATCAAAGTGCAGATCAGAAGCACGACCAGAACCTCGGCCGAGACGTCCCGGGCTATGTCCTTGATGTACACGAGGGCCAAGAACGTGGTTAATCCCATCACGTTATTCATGAACACCCCGTTGTAAACCTGCAATGCAAAAAAATCGAATTCTTACAACCTAATTCTCGTCAAAATGCAGAAAGATCCGTTAGCAAAAGCTTATACCGTGATTATACAGAACTAAAGTTGTCGTCAATATGAATGGGGAAGCTAAAGGATTTTGCAATTGAGATGGGTGTGCGCATATATGATTATCCTCATTTGACCCTTCAAGAATCATAAAGTTGATTAATATCATGATGATCAATGAATTCTTCAAAATAGAGAGGTTCAACATTCTTAAGTTTGCTTCCGGCATTAAAACTCTACCTGCCACTCGCTAAAATCTATCTCTGTCAATGATTTCCTTCATTGAACTGCAAATTAGGGCTTGTGGGTATTATAAAAACAAATTATTGGCTGCTCAAAATCAGGCACTAATGATTTAGTTCTTGAGCCTATGAAGGTAAACTCGTTCTAGAATTACTTCGATGACATAACTGGGGATTCATAGGATAGACAATTAGATTTCAGTGAGCTCTTGACATCTCCGGCCTCGATGTACACAAAAGACAAGAACATGAAGGAAGGAGAAGTACATGTGCTTATATATTCACCTCAGTTAACGCCCCGGAAATGTCCCTTTTGGTCTTCTTCTTCGCTGAAATAACGGCTGCGAGCACTTGACGGTAGCTTGTGGCCAAGGGAATCAACACGTAAGAGATGAAGAATGGGCGAATCCCCGCAGCGCGCCCGAATTCTTCGAAGCTGTCCCCGAGGGGTCCTGCGAGCAGAACTGTTATGCCGGATCCTACGATTATCAGGAAACCAGCTTTTGTATAGTTCCACCACACGTCAAATCGGCCTGTGGACTTGCTTGTTTTGTAATGAGGCAATAACAAGCTCTCTTGCTCTGATGTTGTTTCCTGCAGATTCATGGCACCAAGAAAGTGCTGAAAAGCGAAATAATCTCAGTAGGTGAGCAGGTCATGTTGATAATATACGGCGAACACATTAGTTTAAACTAAATCAGTTGCTAGTTTCAGAACATTTGGACCTCTTCTCATGAATTTCCAAGCCCACTAGGCGACGGGATGATTTTAGTCGTGAAAATATTTAGGGAGCATTTCATTTGGCCAACGAAACCCTAGAAACTAATAATTGAGGCAAAATGCACCTTCATTTTGCACCTCATGATGTATCTCGAAATTTGCTACTGATACATATCTGAAATTCAGCATATAACTCAGTCATAAAACTAAGTGTTACATAAGACGACTATGAATGCGTTTGTACGTACTAAAAATAAGTTTGAGAATGTAACTAGAGTTTTTGTGGATGGTAGCACCGTACCTGTGACTGGTTGCCAGCTGAGGATCGAGCTTGAGCAAGACTGTTTACAGGGAGCGTGTCCTCGTCCAACCATTCAGAAATTCCTTGCACAAATTCAGTTTCACTTATGGATGCATCAATTGAAGAGTCGAATAGCTTCATCACAGAATCAGTGAAGTTGTCTGTGTTCAAACCAGCTTCCACGATCTGTATTCCCAGCATAAATGAGTACAGTTCGGTTTTTGGTACCCGTGAATCCTTGTTCTGGTCCATCTTTTGAAAGAGGCTGCATGTAGAACCAACTGAACTTCTCCAAAAAGCAAACAATAATAACAAAAGAGGCGATAGGAACCTGAAAATCTTGATTAATTTGCACTGTGAATGAAAAATGAAGATTAATTACTCTTTTATATGAAGTACGTTCGGCTTGCCGTGGATGGTGAGAAGACTCTGCAGTATGCTCTCTCCTTCGTATAATCGCACTAGATATTCAAGTCTCTTCTTCTGAATCCATGGCTCAAAGACCTGCACCAAGATTTCGTATTTCACCATTAAAATTGCAGGAAACCATCAATGAACTCAGTAATTCTAGCAATTCCTAGATGATCGAGAAAGAAGATTAATTTCGCTAGAAACTTTAGTAGATCATCGAATTTCTTTTTGCTTTACCTGGTAAGTGCAATACGTGACGAGGAAGATGACCGTAACTATGAGACTGACCAAAATCACAATTCGTTTCCCAGCGGTAAAATTGACGATCTTCGCCGATTGAAGAATGAGGAATGGAATCATGGAAACGAACATGATTCTGGCAATGTATTTAGTCTCCGGGTCAGTTTCGACACCTGAACCTGCAAATCCAGAGGAGTAAAACATCCAAACTATCACGAATATCCGTGAATTGCATATAGTATGAAAGGAAAGACCTTGTTCAAGGTATACGTTAGAAGGAGAGACAAGATTGATGGAGAGAACCTGTGAGACGGCATGGCTCTCTGGTGGGTTGTCGATCGGACGAAGAAGGTGAAGAGCTCGTAAAATCACAACTGCCAAAAGCAACAATGGAACCCCAAACTAGCGAGAGGCTGAAGATTGCCGATCCTGCAAGCATGGCCATTGCCATCGTCACCATCGACTCAGTCTTGTCCGAGCTTGCTGATATTGCGCTAGCTACAAAGGAATTGAGATAATACAAGATCAAGAAGATATAGAAGAAGGTAAAATTGCAAAGCTAGGTTAGGAAGATATTTAAAATATGTTTGTGTTTACCATATGATTCAAATCTAGTCAAACGTTAAAGTCTTGTTGTGATGTTGCAATGAATGTACATTAGACCGGTCAAATACGTGAGTTAGGTCTGATAAAAAATGATTCAACCTAAATCAACCCATTAAATCCGTTATGACCCATTTCAAGCAATAAACATCTAACATACCCGACACCCAATCTATATTGCTAAAACACTTACATATATAACCAAATTTAGGAAAATCCATTCCCAAACTAAGATGAAAAAACTAAATGAGTGAATGAGTGATCAAATGAGAGCAAGAGAGAGTGAAGTGAGTCATAGAGGTGGGTTGGGTCTAAGTAAGTGATAAATCTATCTAACATCCGTATTAAACCCGTTTATGACTCAAAGAGTTAGGTCTAAATCCATAAATATAATTAACCAATTTAAGGACCTAGCCCATTAAATATGAGTTGAAATGGATCTATGGTCCATTTTGAAAGGTCTAATGTACATAACCAAAAATATCTCAAATTTGCTGATTATTTTTGTTAACTGAGTGCATAAATGATGAATATTTTTAGACAAGAAATAGCCTCAAACCATATGACCTGTAGACCCGCCAAAAAAAAAAAAAAGTGAGAACAGGCCGCTTTAGATAATACTTTATACAATCCATCATTTTATAAACTGTACTGCAATTAGTCCCCTGCGAAATTGTTCACATGTTACGACTTTAATAACCCATGTGACGTCATAAATCATGGTGGAGCAATTACTTGAACTTTTCATATAAGCGAGTCAACATGGTGACGTGATTTGCAAGAAGACGGTAATTAATAGTATTTTGATGTTTAAGCTATTGTTTTAGATAATTCTTTTTTTGACACCCTGGTGACCTGTGGTACGAAAGAGATTTCTTATATTTTTTCCCTCGAAATTATTTGTTTTAATATTGATGTTCTTCATTTGCGATCTGTGGAAGCTTCCAAGTTCAAAGGACCAAAGAGTATTAATATAATTTAAGAGATTTTTATTACGTACTGAGATTGCATTAAATGCCCATCAGCAGAAGCTCCTTGGATCAAGTGTCACGTGAAGTGCGCGAATGGTACAAACTTATATGGAGATATTGTAATATTTATAGAGTCAAAAAGGTATAATAAAAAGATATTTTTTTAAAAAAATTTGAAAATGGATAGAAATGAAAACATTATTCTAAACTCCAAGCAATATTTTGGTTACGATAACTTATAAATAGTATCGAGGCCTTATTTGAGTTGTTATGAAAAGTTGAGAAATTAGACTAAACAAATTAAAAGTTTACAATTAGATTGAACATTTACAGATTGTTCAAAAACCACATTAAACAAATTAAAGTCTAAAATATGACATTACACATTCAATCAAATTTAGTGTCATTTTTCCCTATATCCAAATAATGTAGCTGTCACTCTCATATAGTAACGGCGCAAGAATATTTGCCCATTTTGTTTGGCACGCAATGGAGGACTAGAGAAAAAAAGTCATGATATTGATGTTATATCTAGAAAACATAGATAGTGATGTTATGCGAGGAGAAAAAACATGAGAATTTGAGAAGCAAATTTTATGTAATCAATGGAAAAAGGAATTAGTCTAGCAATAGTTCAATTGATGAAAATAGTGTAATCAGAGAGAAATAACTCAATTGAAGATGGTAGTGAATGGTGAGGGGAATCATGCGATCCATTTAATTTGTAACGTGGAATCAAAACAATTAAATTATTTCGTACTTGTGCTAAATTAATTTCTTTACATGTTTCCTTTTATTTTGGCCAATTTTCTCTTAAGAAAGTTAGCACTCGGCTAACCAGGCACATAAGTTACCTAGTTTCCTTGAGAGATTACGTGGTGAAGATTGCACTATTACTCTACTAGTCGTAACGAGTAGTAACACTTCATATGTTAATCAATATAAAGCACAACATAACTTTTTCTAGATATATAAAAAAGAGTTTATCACTTATCGGAAAAAGAAAATGGTAAGAATAAAGTACGAATATGGTCAAACTTGAAGTACCAATTTCCATTATCAAACTATAAACAATATCTCTTTGGCTCCATAAAGAGACAAAATGCAAACCGACGTATAGCATAAGTCATTAATTCTCGCTTGTGGTTGGCGGAAGATGAAAGTAATAAGCACGTTCATCAATCCCAATGTCGAATTTATTGACTAGAGAATTAAATTAAGGGTAATAAATAGTGCCACGTGAATAGTCATAGTCGGCGCAAAAGCAAGCAATTGACATCCGATTACTTAATTTATTTACCCAATTTATCAAGGAGTACATTATTTATTAGAAGAATCGGTGGACAAATGAGTATTCTTGACTCCGTTTGTTCAGTGAAAAATAAATGATTTTGAGAATATTTAAAATAAAATCGATTGTATCGGTTGAAATTATTAGTCAATCAAAAATATTTTCATCGTTGATGGACATTTATGTCTAAAGTTTATGTGAATGATAAAAATATTTTTTTATTCTTTAATTTTTTAAGCGATATAAACGATCATTTTTTAGAAATATTTTATAAATCATTCATTTTCCGCCAAATAAGTGAAACCTTGGTGATTTAAGAATATTTAATGCTTAATGCAAATTCAACTTTTTCCATAAATTTAATGACATAACTAAGTACCGAATAAATAATATTGGAAAGAGAAGGGTTTGTATAACTGGAATAACGAGAAAATAAAATGAAAATCAGAATTTCTTACCGAGCATTATGATGACTTGAGGGAAGGCTCCCAGCATTTGGAACAGAGAGGCACCGAAGATCCCAGTTCCGAACATGCGGAAGAAGAGCTCCGACCCCGAAGCCACGTACTTGCCGGCGAGGGCGAGCAAGCATTCGTACACCGCCACGAGAAACAGCTCGCCCCACAGCTCGGTCGTGCACGGCAAGAACCCGTAAGTCGGCTCGCACGTCACGGTCGCCGCCGCTGCGAGATCCAGGGCCGAGGACGGCGCCCCATCGCTCCTGCCCGAGCTGTCCGGTATCGGGTCAAAGGTTCCTTTAACGGACCGGCCGTCTGCCGAAGCGGTCAGCATGGCCAGAATCACGAAGAATGCAAGCCTCATTGAGAGAGAGAGAGAGAAAGTTGTGTAACTTAGAAGGGGAAGGAAGGAGAGACTCAGAAGAGAGAAGGAAGGACGAGGGGTCACGAAGGTTTCCGAATCGGGGAGGATATATATATATATATATATATATATATATATATATATATATATATATATATATATATATATATATATATATATATATATATATATATATTTATTTATTTATTTATTTACGAGAGAATATGATTCAAGTCAGTAGGTGATGCACTAAAGTTCTGAAAAGAAGAATGTCGAGATAGAATATAATCGTACATTATATTCTATGAAGAAGTCAAAAGGGTTATTTACTTCGGTCCTTAGAATGATACCCTTGAAAGCGTTTACCACCCCATGAACTTGTCAGGGACAATGTGGTGATATGATATAATTATTTTCTTAGAGATGGAGTTATATCAGGAATGATCTTTCAATAAATACTTAAAAAACAATATATTTATGTCAATTTTATCAATATATTTATGTCAGTTTTGTCTAAACATCAATCGTTTCAATGTGTTTATTGTCTTTATTAATGACATGGTGGATAGTCTTTTAATCTTTTGGCCAAAAAAATTCAAGCACGTAAGATGTTTTTCGAAATTTCAAGACATCGCTTGTTTAGAATTGGTAATTTTCATGAGGGGATGTTGCTAATAAACTGCCTTTCATGAAAAAAAAAAAAGTGCCACCTTCTTGCGTTATAAGTTTGAAAACATATAGACGACTTGATAAATAACAAATTAGCATAGGATTATCGGACACAATTTTTTTGGCACAGATTACGATTACCATGGAACTCATTTTGTGAATTTCGATACAAAGAATTAGCAATACATGTACATTAGATGAAAGTTAAATTAATTGTGTTTGTATATATTTTCCACGTATATAGTTAACATGTATCCACTATGCTAATTTTTGTGTCGAGATCAAGTTGTATTTTTGTATATTGCATCGTAATGCTACCTTGTTGTGTTAATTAATGTGGAGTGCATATAAACTTATTCTTTAAAAAAATGCACAAAACGAGGAAAAAATGCATATAAAACTAAAGAAATAAAAATCTTGGAATTTGAAATAGAAAGTGGGAGTAGGTGAAAGTGAGAGTGACACTTTGTTGACACCCAAAATGCCCGATATTGAATTATTATGGATGTGCGATGATCATTCAAAAGCGATAAAAGTGAACTCAACAACCTCTTATGCAACTATTAAAAGGGGTGATGAAAAGTCAAAAGAGTGAAAAATATACTATTTGGACATATTTGATCGTCTGTGGAGGAAGCCAATTTAATGGATTGAATATTGGTCGATATTACCTATTTGATGACTCGAGTGTAATTGTTGACAAATATCGAGAAGTGGTGAATGATTGCGAATTATTTTAACAAAGTTGTCGATGAGCATAGAGCAAGGTGTTTGATTAAAAGGATTACATCAAGGCTCTAGCGTGTACACCTCCCGGTGAAGATCATGGAGAATGGTTACGATGAGAAGTAAACATGGAAAATTGAGGCTGGTGCATTTCATCAAGGCTCAATTTGAAGAAAGGTTACAAGAGCACGTGTAAACCTGGAGAATAGTCAAACCGTTGGAGAAGTGGAGGACTATTTCAAAGGAGCTCCGAAGAAGACTTGCCGACGTGGGTTGAGGAGACCATTTCAAAGGAACTTCGAGGAAGACTTGCCGACGTGGGAGCATGAGACTGAAATTTCGGAAGAAACTACTCCCAAACAATTATAATAGAATGTCTATAAATACCAAGTTTTCATCAACTAGAAAAGCCTCCGACAATCAAAATGTAATCTTTTATTATCTTTGCATTCCTGCACTTCATTTTTCCTTAGTTAATTTCCGACACATATCTTTATCCCGGTACTTTACTGTTCCGACGTGCATATCTATCATGGGTGTCATGCCGTCGATTAAATCCTGGTGTTACATGTTGAAATTTTGTTTGTTAAAACAAAATGGGTGCTTTTTACTTTGTCCCACATAAAAAAAGTGGGAGCAAGTGGGTCAGTTTAAATATGTGAGATTTCCTTTTGTAGTTAAAGGAGTGATTAGGTGGGGGTGGACCCCACCATACCCGCGTGCAGGTGCGCGATTATTTGGCGCATTTAGCACTTAGCACGCCCCGCGGTTTAATTAGCATTAATCCCTTGCTATTTATTTTTTATTTTTTATTTTTAGTTCAAAGGTTGCCTTTTAATTTGAGAATTCCGGAAATGAAATATAAATGAAAAATTCGAAATTCTATTTTTTTTATAAAAAATTATTCCGAATTTTGTTTGTGTCTTTTCAAGACAACCTTTGGAAAATTACCTATTCGGTTTTTTAATTTTCCCGAAGGATTGCAATTGTTCGTTTTTCGACTTCTTCCGAAGAGTTGCATTTGTTTATCCGAACAATTTTCTAAAGACGTGTTTGTTCACAATTTTCACGAAGAGTTACAAGATCGTTTCATTTATATACTTGTCATTTTTCGGAAAGAAAAGTGTGGTCATTTTTCGAGTCTTCTTTCTGAAAAACTACAGCCAATTGTTCGATTGTTTCTTAGAGAGACCCTAGAGAAATACTAGAATTGCTATTTAGTATTCTCATCCGAGACTTTGTTGTATCTTGGAGGATTTTTGCCGGTGACCATTAGCAACGTTGTGGGGCAAATAAATCCTTAAAGAAAGTGATATCATGCCTCAAAGTCCGAGTTATTTTATTCGATCCGATTTCATTGTTCAACCCATTTCAAAGCCATATTTTCACAACATTACATATTTGCATGTTCTCGAGCTTTATCGTCGATTAAATTCTAACACACTTTGTGCACATGTATTGCTATGAAAATGGTTGTATTTTCAAGCCTTGTTTTAAATTGAATTTCGGCACAGTTTGTATGTATAATGTGGTTCGAAGTTCAAAATAAATGTTTATAGTCATTTCTTGTCTGCCTAGATATTTCCTATTCGGAGTCGTCATGAAACCCGTTTCCTCTCAGCAAAAGCCAAAGAATGACTTTCGGAAAAGATGTATCGTTGTCTATTAAATTCCGATAAAACACACTTCAATGCTACTTTCCTCTTGTGGAGTTAATTTTTTTATCGACCTACCAATTTTAATGTATTAATAAATTCGTGAGAGAGGGAAGAACCGTCATATGACATGCTAACTTGGCATACAAAATCACTGCATTATCGTCATTGTGTATTTACTAACGTATTTATTGCCATCTTATGTTAAAAAATCGTGATGAAACTAGTATATTTGATGCATCTAATTATTTACATGTCAATTAGGGGGAAAAATACAAAAACGAAAAAAGTCCTAAATATTTTATATTAGTACCAATTTAGCCATAAACATTTTCAAATTAGTATCAATTCAATCAATCCAATCAATTTAAACTGGAAATTACTGATGTGGACATTGTCTGTCATACACGATACGGCCGGCGTTAACATAAACATTTTAAATATTTTTTTTTGAATTTATTGATTTTTTTTCCTTTCCTTTTTCTAGTGGACATTGTCGATCGCAGGTGAGGGTTGGCCTCATCAAGCTGAGGTGGGGTGAGCATCGATCGTCTAGGCTAGGACCCCCTCGTGAGATTTGGCAAGCCGACCCTTGCCCAAGCTAGGACAGGAGGAGGTGTGGCGAGGTGAGGTCGCCTTAGCTTGGGCAAGGGTAGTTCTCTCCCTTGGCCACAATTGGATGGCTAGCACTCACCTAAGTGAGGCTAGCCCTCACTAGCTATTTCCTGTGGCCATGGCCAACGAGGCCACCGGCAAAAGGAAACGGTAAAGAAAAGGGAAAGAAAAGAAAAAATAAAAAAATCAATAAATTATTTAAAAATTTAAAAAATTCAAAAAAAATTATTAAAAATGTCTATGTCAATGCCACCCACATCACATAGGACGTGTTGGAAGATATGCAGGATTGTTCCATATCTTGTTTGATTGTGTCCTATACATTTATGTCAATTGAATATTAGATTTAGGTCTAGATTGATTATTAGATCTTTTATTTCCTTGCACAGAATACTTCTTGTATTATTTATTGAGATTGATTTGTACATTCAATACATCTCGAATATACAGAAAAGTTCCCCTACGATACTCTCTCAGTCTTCTTCCTTTCCTCTTGCCTTTCTTCGTTACCTTCTTTCATGGTATCAGAGCTTCCGGTCTCTGACTCGCTTCCGCTCCAACATATTGTCGAAGAAATTTCCAACCTACAGAAGGATTGATCATTCGGCATTAGAAAGGCATACTCTCAAGGAAGAAAATTTAAATATCTATTATGTCTTCCTCGCAGGACTCCAATTTGGGTGCTGACAGCAGGAACACCGGCGAAGACGCTCCACAAGTTCCGCAGCACCAGAATCTCCCTGCGACAACCTCAATATCCGATCAACAATTGATTCAGACCCAACCTCTACAATGGCAACCCACACAGGCTCAGACCTAGTTGGGGCAACCCATGACGGGCCAACCATACCAGTGGATTCCATATCCACTTTATCTTGGGCCAAGCCCATTGTCATCACCGCCTATTTTCATGGGCCACCAAAGTCACGACGGGGGCCCGCCAGCCACGAATGGGGCAAGCCCAACCGTCGAGATAGAGCAGACGGGCGGTTCGAGTAACTCGGGTACGGGGCAAAATCCCTACCCGGGACATCTCAATGCGGGTCATCGGATGCAGACGGGCGGTTCGGGCAACACGGGTACGGGACAAAATCCCTACCCGAATTTCATGCCCGGTTTTCTGCCCGTCCCGACGGCGGCGTTCACTGGGCGACCAGAACTGGGCGATCCCTTGTACGTCTCCAATGCCGACGGACCGGAGCTTCAACTGATAAACCAACAACTGACCGGAGCAGAGATCTATTCGAAGTGGTCACAGGAGCTCCGGCGGGCGTTGATAACCAAGGATAAAGACGGGTTTCTTGATGGAACCATTGCAATCCCCTCTGATGAACGCCTAGCCCGACATTGGCGGAAGTGCAATCACCTCGTCCGAACATGGATTGGTAATTGCCTATCACCAGAGGTCGCGGCTGGGCTTCCACCCACAGAGGATTCCAAAACCATGTGGGAAAACATACGAGAAATGTATGGTAAACTGGATCAAGCAAAAATCTTTAACTTAATGCAGGAAATCAGCAAGTTCAAGCAAGGAAACACGACGGTCACCGCCTGCTTCAACAGACTATTGTCTCTGTGGAATCAACTCGAAGCGGCGGAAGAAAAGCTTGAAGGGCCAGAATCAACCCTCAAGCAGTATAAACAAATCAAAGAAAGAGAAAAGGCGACGAGATTCCTCATGATTCTAAACGAATCATACCTTACCTTCCGATCCCAGATCCTAGCTATGGATCCCATGCCATCAATCGGACGTATCTTCCAGTTGGCGATGCAGGAGAAGAGTCAGCGACTCGCATCAACCGAACACACGAGGAACAGCGACAGCATTGCTCTCGCTGCCCGCGGTGAATGGAGAGACACGGCCGCCAAGACCGCTTCAACCCTAGCTCGCGAAAGAAAAAACCCCTTAGGGTTCGGCGACTCTGATCCGCGCTCCTTTAAAAGGGACACAACGAGCGGTCCAGATTTTGTGCGAGGATCGGACGGCATCCAAGGGAGTGAATTCACGCCAGGATCGGACGGCGGACAAGAGATCGCGTGCAAAGGAACAGACGGGCAGATCTTCGCCACGTCATCCAGAAATTTCGCAAAAAATTTTAAAGGAAAGGGTAAATTTTTTTGCGATTATTGCAAGCGTACTAATCATACTGTCGACAGTTGTTGGAAATTGCACGAAAAACCAGGTGATAAGGAGAAAAAAATTTTCACAGCCTATCAAGTCACTGGACCAACCGGTCCAAGAGTTGATCAGCCTATTTCAATTGGCCAATATCAACAACTCATGCAGGCACTACAAAAAATGGATGTTTCCAACAAAGGGGGAAATTTCTCAGGTATTTCACATTGCCTAATTAATTATGTTTCCAGAAAAGCATAGATTATCGATTCTGGGGCAAGTGATCATATTATATGCGACAAGGGATTATTTTCCAACATGAATGAAAATTTAGATCATCCTGTCTCCATACAATTACCCAATGGCAATTTCACTTATGTCAAAGTGACAGGGACAGTGAATCTAAGTCCACAGATCGTTCTCCAGAATGTGCTCTATGTCCCAGAATTCCAATTCAACCTCATATATGTGTCTAGAGCCTGCAAAGAAAATTCATGCCGGGTATTTTTCGATGCTGACACCTGTTTATTTCAGGCCCTTTCGACTGGCAGATTGATGGGCTTGGGTAGTCTCTCTGAAGGACTCTATTTCTGGACGGATTTTCCAAGTAATTTCAATTTTTCTTGCAATAAGAAATCATTGTGTAATTCTACTACCAATGATAGAAATTTTGTTATGCACATGAGATTGGGTCATAGTGCTTCTTTTCCATATCCTGGATGTTCTATTTGTCCTCTTGCGAAGCAATCAAGAACACCATTTCCCTCTAGTACTTCATGAGCTAGTGACATCTTTGCATTGATTCATGTAGACATTTGGGGACCATATCATATAGTCAATCATGATGGTTCTCGTTATTTTCTTACAATAGTAGATGATTTTTCTCGGGCAACATGGCTTTTCTTGATGCATTCTAAGAATCAAGTTGTCTCTCACCTGAAGAATTTCATTCTACTATCTAAGAATCAGTTTCAAAAATCCATTCAGCGGATACGTACTGATAATGGGAGAGAATTTTTTAGTCATGAATGTTCCTCATTATTCAATTCTCATGGCATTCAACATGAACATTCATGTGTATATTCACCACAACAAAATGGTGTGGTTGAAAGAAAGCATCGACATATGTTGGAAGTTGCTCGTGCTCTAAAATTTTAGGCATCTATCCCAAATAATTTTTGGGGCGAGTGTGTCACTACAGCAGCTTATCTTATTAATCGAATGCCTACTCGAATCCTAAATGGGCGAACGCTATTCGAGCTGCTGCTTGGAAAGAAGCCAGACTTAAACCATCTCAGGATCTTCGGATGTCTCTGTTATATCGCAACAATGGGATCTCGAGACAAATTGGGCCCACGTGCACTGCGATGCGTTCTTATGGGATATCCCAATCTCCAGAAAGGATATCGGGTTCTTGAGATCTCAACAGGGGAATTCCTAGTTAGTCGCAATGTGATTTTCCATGAGAATGTTTTTCCATTTTCAGACAATACATCTCCAACTGAAGGTAAAGAGACAGATCCCAGACATCAGATTTTTCCTGATGAGGCTTCTTATCAAGATCTCTCCTACATACCGGTGACACAGCCAAGGAATCTTGTATCTCCTTCCCAATCTATCTCATCAAGTACTGATGAACACTTGACCGCTCCAGCCCAAATTCAGCAAGATGCAGAAGAAGATTCTATTGCCAATATGGAAGTACATGACAATGCACCAACTTCCTCTCAAGAGACATCTCAATCCACAACTGGAGTTGAGTATCCCAGACGATCTGGACGGGCTACAAGACCTCCAACTTGGACAAAGGATTATGTATGCGCTGCTCACAATTCTCCAGATATTCAACATCCAATCTCCTCCTATGTATCCTTTCATAGATTATCTAAGGAGCATAGATGTTGCATTAGTCGTTTATCCGACGACAAGGAACCGTCTAGTTATGACGAAGCATCCACTCATCCTAAGTGGCAAGAAGCCATGGCGGCAGAATTGAAGGCCCTTACTGATAACCACACGTGGGATCTTGTTTCATTACCACATCATCGCAAGCCGATTGGATGCAAATGGGTCTATAAGATCAAGCATCGTGCTGACGACTCTATTGAACGATACAAGGCAAGATTGGTGGCTAAAGGGTTTACCCAAAGAGAAGACTTTGACTATCACGAGACGTTTTCTCCAGTTGCCAAAGATGTTATAGTGCGTTCATTTTTAGCCGTTGCTGCCATTAATGAGTGGAATCTACACCAGATGGATGTTCATAATGCCTTCCTCCATGGTGATCTGGATGAAGTAATCTATATGGACATTCCTCAAGGCATTCGGAGACAGGGGGAGAATAAGGTATGTCGTCTCCGAAAATCCCTTTATGGATTAAAACAGGCTTCCAGGCAATGGTACGCAAAATTTGCAAGTGCTCTTACAACAGCAGGCTTCAAGCAATCCAAGCATGATTATGCTTTATTTTCACGTACTAAAGGTACGTCATCTATCTATCTGCTGATCTATGTTGACGACATACTTGTTATGGGAAATGATAGAGCCTCTATAGAAAATTTCAAGGAATATCTGCATTCTACTTTTCACATTAAAGACTTAGGAGCACCGAAATACTTCCTTGGAATTGAAATTGCCCGTTCTGACAAAGGAATCTCCCTGAGTCAACGGAAATTTATATTAGAGATCATATCAGAGGCAGGTCTTTCAGGATGCAAGCCAGCTATAATTCCCATAGAGCAGAATACTAAATTGACCACCGTAGACTATGATAAAGGAATATCTCGAAATGATGATCCTGTACTCAGCGATTCATCAGGCTATCAAAGACTTGTTGGGAAACTTATATATTTGACAATGACTAGACCTGATATCTCATATGCAGTTCAGACACTTAGCCAGTTCATGCATCAGCCCAAGCGGTCTCACTTAGATGCAGCCTTGAAAGTTGTGAAATATTTGAAGAAATGTCCAGGACTTGGGATACTTCTATCTAGAAAAAGTGACTTAAGGATGTCAGCATATTGTGATGCAGACTATGCAACATGTCCCATTAGTTAAAGATCTGTTACTGGATATTGCATCAAATTAGGAGAATCTCTTCTTTCTTGGAAGACCAAGAAACAGGCTACTGTGTCTCTTTCTTTAGCCGAAGCAGAGTATCGAGCTATGGCTAAAGCTACATGTCAAGTAGTTTGGATACGAGGATTACTCAAGGATCTCGGAGTAGAAGTGCAAGGGTCCACGAAGTTATATTGTGATAATGATGCGGCTCTTAAACTTGCATCCAACCCTATAGTGCATGAAAGAACCAAGCATATAGAAGTGGATTGTCATTTTACACGAGAAAAGATCCTAGAAGGAGTAATTGAGACAATAAGAATTGGGACATCGGAACAGCCAGCAGATATGTTCACCAAGCCTTTGTGTCAGCGACAACACGCATATCTACTGAACAAGCTAGGCGTCTTGGACATTTACAAGCCACCAGCTTGAGGGGGAGTGTTGGAAGATATGCAGGATTGTTCCATATCTTGTTTGATTGTGTCCTATACATTTATGTCAATTGAATATTAGATTTAGGTCTAGATTGATTATTAGATCTTTTATTTCCTTCCACATAATACTTCTTGTATTATTTATTGAGATTGATTTGTACATTCAATACATCTCGAATATACAGAAAAGTTCCCCTACGATACTCTCTCAGCCTTCTTCCTTTCCTCTTGCCTTTCTTCGTTACCTTCTTTCGGGTTGGCATCATGTTAGCAATTTTTAGCCTAAGTTGGATGGACGGACTGAATTGATACTAATATGAAAAAGTTTAGGATTAAATTGGTTCAATTGAAATGTTTATAATTGAATGAGTACTAATGCAATAAATTTAATTTTTTTTTGATATTTTTCCTATCAGTAAGGCAATGTGGTAGTAGCACCTATATATGGTTTCTACAAATTTGGGAGCTTGAATTGGCAAATGAATGTATTTTAGCTTTCGTCGGCATCACAGAAAATTAATTGTTAGAAATATTGCATTTGATTTTTCCGAAAAATAAATTAATAAAAAATTTTCATAGATGTCAACGAAAAATATTTGGAAATACTAACTTTCATCAAGTAACTTCTATCTTTGCAAAGGACTACTAAACACAAGAAAATAAGAAAAATTTCCTTGAAAATTATTTTTTTTAATGATTTCCACTCTAGTATGATTTTTTTTTTTTTTTTTATAGGCCCTACTATCTCCCTTTTGCATAGCTAGTCATGTAATTAGCACAAGCGTCAATTAGAAACACAAGTGTGGTGCCACATTTAGGCTCCATTTGTTTTGTAGAAAACATTATTCAGAAAAACATTTTCCTCATTTTTCGGCATTGGATTGCTTTGAAAAATGAATTAACAGAAAATGTTTTCATAGTCAAAGGAAAGGATTTCCCATCAAAGTTTAAATTTAGGTTAAAAAATCGGAAATCATTTTCCAAAATATGACTAGGTATCGACACTTGAACTAGAAACTCTACGCTTGAACATGAGAATCCTAACACTCATTCTTGTGCCCTTGGCAACAAGGCTAAGTCCTCAATGCCTAGGCCTAGACCTAGGTCCATTGAGGCTAGGCTCAAGACTCTAGAGCCTTGGCCTAGGTCCATTTAGGTAGCACTCGAACCCTCGGCCATGACACCCTAGTCCATCAAGGCCGAGCCTAGGACGTAGGGCTTGGTAATGTCGAAGCCAACCCTAGGTCTTTGACACTCGTGCTAGGGTCCATTGAGGCCAAAATGATGTAAAATAATTTTCAAAATTTTAATATTTTATTTTATTTTATTTCCTTTTCTTTCTTTATTTTTTCCTTCTTCCACTGTTGGTTGCTAGGCCTTGGTGACAATTGGCAACCGGCCATAGGCATGGGCCAATGGCGCGTGAGGCTCCACCTTGCTAGATTTGGAGAGCTTGAGCCTTATTAGCCTCTAGCAAGATTAAGCCTTCTTGAGGCAGTCAAACTTGAGCTCGCTAGATCCCTGTGACATTAGCAATTGCTGACCCTTGCTTGTAGCCGCCGTCATTACCAAACAATAAGAAATATTTACTAGTTTATTTCCAAATTTCAACCAAACACCATAAAATTTTGTTATTTTTCTTGAAAATGATATCCTAGAAAACATTTTCCAAAAATATTACATTTTTCGCAGAAAAAGTGAAGTCTAAGTATAAGAAAATGACTTCTATCTTCGCAAAGGACAATTGAATACAAGAAACTCAAATCATTTTCCTTGAAACTCACTACCTTGGAAAATAATTTCCAACAAAGTTACGGGGCCGATACTCAACAGACCTTACCATGTCCACCGTCATATATTAATCGGATTACATTTCTATAACAGAGAAACTATTCTTTTGAGATATATATATCGTTTCCCGACGCAACAAAATAGACCTAAGACCAGCCTAAGACACTCGTGAGAATATAAAGAAACAGAAGGGACAGCGGGTAGAGAGCATATGCGAGAATACCCATCCAGAACTGGAACTTGGTGCAGGAGCTTGTGATGACCCCCATGAAAGTGCAGATCAGAAGCACGACCAGAACTTCAGCGGAGACATCCCAGGTTATGTCCTTAATGTACACAATGGCCAAGAACGTGGCTAGTCCCATCACGTTGTTCATGAACACCCCATTATAAACCTGAAATGCAGAGTGCTTTTTGTTGAGGAGACAAGAAAAGGGACACTGTACAATTCTCATCCATGTCAGGATTGATGGTGAAAGATGTTGAGAAAAGAGTCGACCATTCTTATGTCGTATTAAAGCGCTTCCATGCATGGGATTATAGTTGAAATCTCTCTTGTTCTTTGACCGTGATTATGCAATAGATGATGGGCAAGTTACTTATGTTTACACAAAATTCATCTGCTCATAGATTTTCCTTACAAAAAAAAAGACGTGAAGAAATGCGATAAGACTCTTCAATTAAAAGAAGAAGAAGGATAATTACTCTCATAGAGATTTTCTCATTGATTTTGTTAGTTGGTAAATTTAACGGATTGGTGACCAAGACAAATAAAATTTGATAACTCAACATAAAAGTTAGATTTAAAATAACAAACCATGTTAATATTGGTAAATAGTTCAAACGAGAGTTGGGAATTCAATACTAATCGGCCGGTAACCTAACAAGAGAAGGAATTTCAAATCACAAAAATAAATGTGGGTAAATTCATATAAGAGCTGACAAACTTAATATGTGTGTAGCAAAGAAAATTAAAAAGTGGTAAATGATAATAAAAATTGCTAAATTAAAAGAAATATAAATAAACATTAGTAAGGGCGCGCATGACAACCATTCGTTCCATAAATAGTTTAAGACGAGAAATAGATTTTTCTATTTATATTTCTAGAAGAGTTTCTAAGCAAAAATAATCGTTTGATAACAACACAAAATTTTTACTCTAAAAATAGAAATTCGTTTGATAACGACACAAAATTTCTTCCTTTCGGACGGCGCGATGATGACCGACGACCTTTAATATAAAAAATAAAAATAAAAATGATTTAGTAACAAAAAAATAATGAATAAAATAAAATAAATCATAAAAAATAAAATAAAAATATCATTTTATTTTAATATTAAAATATCGTTTTATTTTAAAATTAAAATATCCTTTAAAATAAATTTATTTTATTTATTCTATTTTACGAATAAAAATAAAAAATAAAAAAAAAAATTATTTGGCAAAACACTCAAGGCAAATAAAAATAAATTTATATTTATTTATCATAAATAAATTATTTTTAATAAACTAAAAATAAAATGATAAATAAAAATAATTTATTTATTTTAATAAAATTATTTTTATTTTTAAATGAATATATTTATTTTTATTTATTTTATTTTTAATAAAATGAGGAGAGGCGGAGGAGGAGGAGGAGGAGGCAGAGACGTAGAGGAGATTAGGGAGGACTTACCGAAATTAGGATTTAGTGAGAGAAATTATTTCTAATTTCTCTTTTAGAAATCGAAGTAGAAAATTTTAACTTCCGATTTCTCTTCCAAACCTATTTCGGATGAAATCTATTCCGAAATAAAAACAATAGGTTTATCAAACAGATTTCTCTTACAGAAACAGGTCTGGAATAGAAAAACTATTTCTGGAACAGAAATTTTGAGTTGTCATGCACCCCCTAAGTAACTCAAATGAGAAATGATAACCCGACATTAGGTAGTAAAATCGGAAAAGTGTTGTTAAGTCACTCAGATAAAGATTAGTGAAATCTTACAAGGGTTCATAATTTTAAGGGATTGGTAAGAAGGATAAATAAAAGCTAGAAATTTTTTAATCATCAAAAAGGATTGAGTGATTTTGCAAAAATATTCGATTTATCGATGAGTTATGGGGAAATCAGGTGACTAGGAGCTTTTTTTTACTAACGGCTTTTTGGCGCTTACCAACTTTTCAAAATACTTGGAAGGAAAAAATGCATCATTTTTAATGGTGTTTTAATAAAATCAGTTGACTAAATTAGGATCACTTCAACAAGATTACCGCGAATTCATAAAAAACTAGGTTCAGAAATTCAATTGCACATGCGATGACCTACTTGAAAGAGAGAAAATCAAGGAAACCAGTAGTATTTATATACCTCTGTTAATGCCCCGGAAATGTCTTTCTTGGTCTTCTTTTTCGCGGAACTAATGGCTCCGAGAATTTGCCGGTAGCTCATGGCCCAGGGGATCAGCACATAGGAGACGAAGAACGAGGGAATATCTGCAGCAGTTGCGAATTCCTGCAAGCTTCCCATGAGGGGTTGTCCGATCAGGATCATCATGCCGGTTCCTAGGATTATCAAGAAACCGGCTTTTGTGTAGTTCCACCAGATTGCTAATTTGCTTGTGGGTTTGCTTGTCTTGTCTTGAGACAGCAAGCTCTCTTGCTCATCTGGTGTCCCCTGCAAATTCATGTGCACCATGGAAATGTACAATTACAAATAGAATGACCAATAATGTTAGCTAGGCATAAACCTAAACATGTTGTGTAAGACTACAAAAGCCTTCGTTTTATATATAAACAGTCTGAAGCAACTATGAGTTTCCAAAAAGGAAATTTGAGCTGTACCTGCGACTTGTTACTCATCGTTTTTGAAGACGCCGATGATGATGATTGAACTGCAAGACCATTAGTTGTAGAATCTGTGTCCTCGTCCAAGCATTTGGAAATCCCTTGTACAAACTCGGATTCACTTATCGCTGCATCAAGGGAAACGTCAAACTGCTTCATCACGGCATCAGTGAAATCGTTGGTGCTCAAACCAGCTTCTTCGATCTGTATTCCCAGCATGAATGCATACAGTTCGGTTTTCGATACCTTCGAGTCCTTATCCTGATCGATCTTTTGAAAGAGGCTGCAAAGTACATATTTGAGCGAATAATAAAATGGGAAGAGGAATCTCAGAAATTTCAATTGCACCACAGAAAGAAGAAAAAGAAGATTAATTACTCTTTGATTTGAAGTTCATTTGGCTTGCCGTTGATGGTAAGAAGACTCTCCAGTATGCTGTCTCCATCATATAATCGCCTTATATATTGAAGCCTCTTGCTTTGAATCCATGGCTTAAATACCTGCATCAAGATTTCCTTCATCAGCATAAACTGAATCACATTGAACCATATTCTAGAGATATACATCAAGATTTAGCCATGAAATGAATAGCTAGGAATCCAAATAGAGCACAGAATTTTCAATTTACCTGATAAGTGCAGTAAGTGATGAGGAAGATGAGCGTGATTATGAGACTGATCAAAACCACTATCCGTATCCCAGTAGTCGAATTAATGATTTTTGCCAATGAAAGAATGAGAAATGGAATCATGGAAACGAACATAATTCTGGCTATGTACCTAGTGTCCGTGTCAGTTTCGACACCGGAACCTACAAAATCAATATGAATAACAAAAGGAAAAACATCAAATTATCACTATTATAAAATGTTCATATAATATGTATCAAAAGAAAATGCACGCATTTCAATTTATGTGGGGATTTAAAGCTTGGGATTTATATAGCGTATAATTACTAGCTAATTTATACTTAGCACATGGCTCTATTATCATGATATTCTGATCTTCAAATGTATTACAAGGACAGACAATATCGAAGAAGAGAACCTGCTAGGCTAATCAACTTTTTGGTGAATTGATTGGCTGACGTTGAAGATGATGAAGAGCTGGAAGAATCACGGCTGCCAAAAGCGATGATGGAGCCCCAAACCAGCGAGAG
Organism: Eucalyptus lansdowneana; assembly: GCA_017140395.1. Lineage (NCBI taxonomy): Eukaryota > Viridiplantae > Streptophyta > Magnoliopsida > Myrtales > Myrtaceae > Eucalyptus > Eucalyptus lansdowneana. The sequence continues at coordinate 57,236,952 of CM029487.1, forward strand.
ACTGAAGATCGCTGACCCAGCCAGCATTGCCATCCCCATTGCTGCCATGGACTCAATTGTATCCGAGCTTGATGTTATTGCACTTGCTATACATGTGTATAGAGATAATTCACAACCATAACATAATGAATTAGTTACAGACATATACTTAAGAGTAAGTGTTTGTCAAATCTAGCCTGGATCAATGCGTTGTTTTTGAATATGCAGATAAAACATGTTTTGCTGATCATTTTTGCTATTAAATGGATGTAAAAGTGCTTGAATATTTGCAGAAAAGGTGAAACAAATCGCCTTAAACTAGAAGACCCCTACATCAAATCTGATACACCACTTCTTCATGCCCTTCAACTCGGGATATAGAGTTAGTTAATTGCATGCGTGCATGAGAAATTGCTCTCCACAATTCTTAGGATTCTATCCTCATTAACATGCCTCCCTATAGTAACATAAGAGCATCGGCATCAATAATTCATATAGTTATTGCTACCAGGTGATGTTACAGATGCATACTGGACTGACTTTTCTTCATTTTATCGAGGCAAAATTTGCGAAGGATGAGCTTTGGAGGTCATAAATCCTTATCGAGGCCACTGAGTAAGCTAATGATTACTTGTGTTGGATGATGGTCATGATTGTTGATGAAGTCCGACATCAATGGATCTATATCATAACTAGTCCCTAGCAAACACCAGCAAATTAAGCAGTACACAGCAAGAGTTCACGTGCGACGACTTTGTGATCATGTGACTCCTCAGGATTTATCATACTGCAATAATTAGTAAGTTTTTGGATTTACTAATCGCTACAACTTGCATAAGTTTCAGTTAATGAGATTCGCTTTTGCTTTTTGTTGTTTAGCCTACGTTGTCTTGTCTGCAGACAAGCGTCTCTCACCACCTTTTGCGGTGGCTTCGATGGCGTGAGAATTGGCGAACCGCTCTAGATGGTCTTCAGCCGATTAGGTTGACATTTTTGGCGATTGTCTAAAAGCTATCCTTTTCGACACCCTGGACTTGGTGCGATCTGTATTAGGATTGGTCATCGTTTCTTTTTCTTTCTTCTTTATCCAATTCTTATTCTGTTTATATTGTTTTAAGGTTCTTCTGGTTTACAAGTAATATAATAGTATATATTAACGAGTATGGGTTATATTTTTCAAAAATCCTACTAGGAAGAAATTTACTTCCATCTATACACAACCCTGATTGATAGATTCAAGTTATGAACATTGTCACTTTGCTAACTTAACTAAATATGATTTTGAGTGATATCTGCATTTGTAATCTACCAATCAAAAGCATGATCAGAGGAAGTTTTCTCCAATTAGCCAACCGTGGCCCTTGTGATAAGGAAAAATAGACCATATATCAACTGTGCAAAGGAAATTTACGTGAGCCACCTTATTCGCCCTTAGTTTAAAGATGATAATTACCCATAGTCTCAAATTAACGATGTATAAAGCCATTTGTGTAACTTCTTATTATACCGTCAGAGTGAGCTACAATTACTCTTTATGATGATGCCCAAAAAGAAAATTTGAATATACACAGGCAGTGTAAAGAAAGCTCTAGACAAGCGATCTAATCCATATTTGATTTGAGGGTTTTAACTGCTTATTCTCTCACTTGCCATCAATCAATGGTGGATAAGACCACTTGTGGAAATATTTTTGTCTACAACTCTAGTGTATGCTATAATTACTCTCAAAAGAAACTAGCTTTTTGTGACAGGGCTATCTTTTTTTTCCCTCACGTATGCCTCTAATTGGCAGGTTATAAACAGTGAACTTAGCTAAATAGGAATGTGGGTGATACCCACGTTTATAATCCATCAATGAAAAGAATGGTTGGAGTAAGTTTCTCTCAAAGAGATGGAGGAAAACATGGCACTCAGCCACAAAAGATGGTTAAATCAATTGTCAAGTGTGCCCTCTATCTCTCTAATAAGAGTCAAAGTTCCACCTATTTGCGTGACGAACTTTTGGCCAATCTACAGGTTTTATATTTCTTTAGCAACCTTTCAGAAATAAAATATAACTTTTGCAGTGCAAATGAATAAAGAAATATTTATCTTTTTATTATTCTATATGGGCTGCATGACATCGATAGTCATTTCCAAGGTACAGATTATTGTTGAAATAGCTATTCAGTTTTCGTTTTAAGGGGTGAAAACATTGTAACTTACCAACTCTTGTCACCTATTGGCTCATCATTCTCCCCAACAAGAATTTGTAAAATCATGCTTTCATGCAATGGGTCCTATAAGCATATTTTTACACGCGAGTGTAATCCACCCATAATTTATCTACATCATCAAAATCGATTAATCTAACATGATTTAACTTAGACCTATCGATTGAATTTAATGATTGATATGGATATAGAGTATAAGAATTCGATTTATCTAATAGTTTCTAGTAGATGTAGAGTGTGAGGAAGCTAAGAATGGTAAGAATAAAGTACGAAGATAGTGGATGGCACATTAATAATTTACCCTGCAACCAAAAGGTCTAAGACGAAAGCAAGATCTAAACTATGCATCGTTGAGTGCTTGATTGGGGTATGGGTAGGAGCGTAGGACTGAAGTGAGAAGCACGTTCGTGGACCGACGGATGAGGATTTTTTTAAAAACACTAAACAATACCCTCAACTTGCTCGCCACCAATCAGAATATGGAAACCACGATTAATAATTTGACGAAATCAGAGCTGGATCGAGGAAATTTGTAAGATTCTATGTAGTCCCTCTTGATTGGTCAGAACCGGAGAGATTGACATGCGAACCTCCCCATATATTAAGAAGAGAAATATATCTTGGAAGAATCCACAAAGTTGGTGATCTCATTTAAGAATCCGTCGCAATCCAACGTGCGCCTTAGTTGCTTTGAAAATGTCCACTTTAGAGAGAGATTTGGGGATGCGACTTGAGACTTAGATATGTAAATGTGTATTGAACATATGCTGTTTGAGTATTAAATACTCAAAGCATCATCTTCTGAAAGAAAAGAGGATAGATATGTACCACATGGTAGGTAAAATTAGAATAATCTAAATCATTAATGTATAAGAACTAAAAGCTTAGAGGTACTCTTGTCTCTTTGGTTTTGAAGGGAGCCTATCAGAACCCTTTTCCCTACTTCAAATTTCTGTTTTCAAGTACATCCGCTACATTGTTCAAAGTACAATAGAGGGATTACTTCTTTGTAAGTTTGGTCGTCATGTTGGTCGGGAAGATAAGAACAAAACCATTGCAAGGACGTTTTTCTTTCTTAACCATGTTTTCTAACCAGGGTTTCATAATTTCACACGAATTGCAAACTGAAGATAAAAACGAAAAGTTCTCTAATGCTCTATGACGCTATGAATACAAAACACCGAGTAGATGATGGGAAATATTGGACCAAAGCAAGAGACAAAAGGTCAAAATTACCAGCAAAAGAGATGAAGAAGAAGGGTTTCTTACCAAGCATTATGATGACTTGAGGGAAGGTTCCAAGCATTTGGAACAAAGAGGCCCCGAAGATACCAGTCCCGAACATGCGAAAGAAGAGCTCTGACCCCGAAGATAGATAGTGGCCGGCGAGAGCTAGCAAGTACTCGTACACCACTATGAGGAACAACTCGCCCCACAGCTCCGTCGTGCACGGCAAGAACCCGTAAGTCGGCTCGCACGTCACGGTTGTCGTGGTGAGACCAAGGGCCAAGGATGTCCCATTGGTGCGATCCATGCTGTCGGAAATCGGATTGAAACTTCCTCGGATAAACCGGCTATTCGCCGACTGGGTCATCGTGACCAGAAGCACAAAGAATGTGAGCCTCATGGTTGTCGGACGGAGAGAATGGTGGCGTGGTGTTTATTGCTCGGATGGAAGGGGAAGGGAAGAGACTTAAGAAGAAAAGAACGAGGAAACGTGATTCGGCCATCTGTACGTGATGTACGAAAATTATAAAAAAAAAAAAAAAAAAATTGATGGAATTGGATATTGAAGAAGTCAAGGGACGGCAAGCGTTTACTTACGTTTATTTTTACTTTAGTCCGTAAATACCTTGATAATTTGTCTAAACAGCATCTTTATATATTTATTTCTATTAATTAAGCAAAGTCCACGGTCACTTCAGCCTCAATATGCTTATAAAAAATTCAATGAAGAACTCATGCATACAGTTAAAATGCCCTCTAGCAACACATAAATATAAATGGGTGAAATTCGTAATTTTATGATTTTCACATGATTAGCAAGTCATCAACAGATCTTCCATTCTAAATTTGAATTCAGAATATTTGTCAGGCAATTGCAACATGTTCTCATATGTCTTTTTTCACCACAAATTGAATTTACATTAAAAAAATACATCAAAAATTGTACGTGCTTTTTCATTCTTTATTAATGTAGCAGTTTATATCCTATGACATGATAAGCTAATGTCCAAAATCAGTGAAGCATCAGTTGATAATCGTACCTTGAGAGAGAGAAAGAGAGAGAGAGAGAGAGAGAGAGAGAGAAACGAGAGAGGAGAGCGAGTAGGGTAAGGTACGAGTGACGTTAGAAAAGATTTTGCTAGCCGCCTCCCTCCATGTTAAACCTTGGTCTTCAACCATTCTGATAATAATAATAATAATAATAATAATAATAATAATAATAATAATAATAATAATAATAAACCGATGCTCCGCGTGCTAAATTTAGTTGGAGCATTTGAGCTAACATTCCACCAGTTAGCCGAGACCCACGTGATTGTTCCCCACAGTATGCCAATGAACATGGAAAACCAACCATGGCCTATTGACAATTCGTAAATCTTAGGCTCCGTTTGTTATAAAAAGATAGTTTTGGGAAATTATTTTCTGACTTTCCAGTGTTTAAATGATAAAAAAAAACTAATTGATCTAAGGAAAACATTTTCCTTAAAACAAAACAACTTATATTGAGGGAAAAATGATTTATTATTTTGATAAGAAGGAAATCACTTTTTCTAAATCATAAAATAGAAGAAAACTAATTATTTTCCTTAAAAATGATTTCATGAAAGATATTTTCATTTATTAAGAAGTTTTCAGTAAAACAAATGTACTCTTAGGTTTTGTTCATTTCTAGAAAAATAAATCTTTTGGCAAATATTATCCTAAATAGATTATGCGGGCTATTTGAAATAATTAGTCAATAGAACATGTTTTAGTTATCAACAATAATATGTGTTTAGATATTTTCGTACACGATGAAAATATTTTTATTTGTTCATTTTCATGAGTAAATAAGATAAGCAATCAATTTTAGGAAAACAATTTTCAAATTATTCATTTTTTTGAGAAAGGTGTTGTATTCCAATAGCATGGCATACTTTCTATCCTCAGTCCTAGGTTTATAAGGAGTTACTAGGTAGTTGGATGCCGCGCCTGAGATTGTATAATCAGCTATTAGATTTACATTCGAGTTGATGATGCTTCCTTTTTCTCAAAGAGAACTACTTGCTAGATGGCTATTCGATGTTTTTCTTATTTTACTCGCATAAAAAAGAGTGGACTCTCTCATGTTGGATTTTATATAGGCAAACGAGGTCTAAAATTTATAAATTAGTCAAACTCGGACAATGTGAAGATCAAGCACATCGGAAATAATCGTCTTCAAATCTTGCATAATTTATAACAGCAAGGCTTTTTAAGAAAAGAGATTGCTCTAACGATTTTTTTTTTTGTTAGTGTTATTTCGCATTTTCAAAAAAAAAAAAAAAAAAAAAAAAATATATATATATATATATATATATATATATATATATATATATATATATATATATATATATATATATATATATATATTTTCCCCTTGAAGTGTACACGGGATGGATTCACGGGGTCGCGAGGGCTGATATAGCCCTGCCTAATGCCTCGTGAGGCATTTTTTGTGAGGAAATTCTTTGTCAAAATCGTTTCAAAGTTCAGGAATTCCCTTGGGAGGAAATTTTATCTTTTTAGAAATCTTTTCAATACTATTTGCATGTTAAATATAATGTCATATTTAAGAATTTAGCTCTAATGTGCTAAATTTCATGTGAATGCAATGCTCGCGTTGTTGTTTTGGGCAGGGATTGGACAAGTACTGGGGGTCGAAGGCAGATTTGAGAACACACCCCGCCCTGCCCTGCCCCGCCCTAGTTCTAGGACATCTTGAAATATGACTTGGCAACCTCCATTTGTTAGTTTGGGGAGCTTCCCATAAAACACAAGACAGGCTGACGAAAGGCAGCATAACAACTCCTGAAAAAGATGTCTTTGCTAATGGTACATGCCAAGGATTAGCTAGGGAAAGTTGCTCTCATTTTCTCTTTATTGTGTAGCCATTCTTAGAAGCGAAAAAACAAAAAAAAAAGTTTGATCATGCAGCTTCATCATCAATATCAATACATATATATAAAAATGAGCAGTGACGTTTGTGATCTCCAGGCCTTTTCTTCTTCCTGACAAACCAAAAAGGAAAAGATAAAAGGGCAGAAACAAAAGGAAAAGAATTTCAATCTTTATATTATCAGAAAAAAAGAAAGAGACTCAATGCATCACATGCTGAATAGAATCATTTGACTTGAGCTAACAGTCCACATGTCAACTTAGAATTGTTCACACAAAAGGGACAAGGAACCATGTCCCAGAAACCCGAGGTTGATTGGTTAGTATTAGATTGTAATCGACATGCATGATGATGTCTTAAGTATCTTGACTTGACATTTCATGTTCCTAAGTTTGACTTTTGATTTTGTTTACTTGGACTGGCAGGTTTAGCTATGAAATGGAAACCGGCCTTTCCTGGTCAGAAGCCTTGAGTCAAACTCGCCGACGGCTGCTTTCTACCTCTTTAAGCATAGTACAGTTGTCGGGGGAAAAATAGATGTAGTGGTCAATTAATTCTATTTTGTTGGACAATATCCACATGGTTTACAGATTAATCCAAATTTCATGCTCTTTGAAAAATGCAATGATTGTCAATCCTCATAAGAAATTATTATTAAACACGCTTTTTCAAATTGTGTATGCTAGCAGACGGGCTTACAAAGTTGGTATATAAGGCCATGCTGGTAAATTTCTTTTTTTTTTTTTTGGGGGGGGGGGGGGGACGCACATGTACATAGAAAAGAGGAGTGAGACAAAAAAGTGTGTAAGTCCAGCTCGCCAAAAAAATATTAAGAAATGAAGAGAGAGTATGATTTGGATTACTTTAGGAAACAACTTCAAATTGTTGAATGTTGGGAAAGATTTGATGCAATTTTTAAACTTCATGAGATCTTTATGGGATAATTTATTCTGTCGATTCTTTGAAATTATTTGTTTAATGCAAAGTTGTTATTATTCGTCATATCAATCATGTACATCACTGGAAAATTTTAGCCTGAATTTTGAGATAGAAAATGATTAAGATTTTGTCAATCCATTGCTTTAAGTTTGAGAGATTATTTTGTCAGAAATTATGAGGCTAAATATTGTGTAAGTTATTAGATGTAATTGGGGTAGGAAAACACTAAGAATATTTGAGTGACTCAAGTATAATTGTAACTCCGTTATATCGCTTGATCTATAGTAAAATTATTTACTATTTTTCCTGTGAATATATGCCATATCAACCAAATCACGTAAGTCAAATGAGATAAAGATTGGTAAAAAGTAAATTGTGCGTAAGAATCGGGCAAAGATGTGCACGTCCTTATTATTAAGCTTATTTATGAACCCTGAGGAGCTAATTCCCTAAATCCAAATTGAAGTTTAACTTTGACTAAAAGAATTACATTATCATTGAAAAAACACTTAAGGGCGCATTTGGCAACCGACCAAATAGTGAAAATTTCTATTCTTTTGTTCTCGGGATAGATTTGGAATAGAAATCCATTTTATAAAATTTTTGTTTCTAAAAACAAATTTTTATTTTTTTCTTTTATCCCGAAAGCAGATTTGAAATTGAATTGAGAAGTAAAAAATAGTTGATTATTTGTTCCCGAGAACAATTCCAAAATTAAGTCAACATATTTTTTCTCTTTTCTCTTCTTTCTTTTTATTCTTCTTTCCTCTCTCTTCTTCTTCAACTAGCACCGCCACTACCACTGCCACCGTCATCCACCTCAGCAAGTTGCCGGTTACTGGTTGAGCTAGATCTGGCGAGCTCACTAGAGGCTTACCCAATTACCAAGGGCGCTCATGATAAAATTTCTACTTTTCTATTTCTCTGTTCCCCAGAACAGGTTTGGAACAGAAATCCGTTTGATAACATAATTTGATTTTTCTATTTCTGGAACATATTTCTATTTCAGAAATAGATTTAAAGAATATTGACACCTAAATTTTGGCAATCCAGTCATTTATTTAATGCATAGAAAATTAGGGGAAAAATATTAATTGCATAGCATATAAATTTAGGTGCATTTAATTTTAATTTGCATTTTTTGCATTTATTTATTGGACCGATGGCGGATGGGTTTGAATTAGTGGTTTTGAGCTTTAACTTGGCAAGCCGGACTAAACTCACAAAGCGAGCAAATTAGCTCAAGCCCTTTTTTTTTTTTATGATTAGAAATTATCTCGTGAAAAAATAAGGATTTGAATTTTTTCCGAAATATGATGGAATTTTTTGGATAGGGCAAATGTGACAAAAAATATTGCGTTTGGAAAAGCAAATATTGCATTTGGAAAAGAAATCTTTATGGATATAGATTTTGAAAAGTTAAAACCTTAATCCTTGGCCTATAAATAGGTTAAAGTTTTGGGAGGCCACACATTGAATACATGGCCACAATTATGAGAGAGCTCTTGACAGAATAAAAAGAAGAAAGCGTGAGAGATTGAGAGAGAAGCACGGCGTCAATTCAGATTCTCAATTTAGATTTTTTACAATATTTCTCTCCTCCCCTCATCACATTCACGCCTCTGCCCTTTTTTGTCTTCGAGCAAATCACGTACTCCACTATATTATTTTTACAACCCCCTCATGATCGTGGATGGTCACATGGATTATTCCATGATCTGACCATCACTACTTGGAGGCCGGCAAATCCACAATTCCAAAGTCCAAGTAGAGACGAGAGAGAAACGCACGGGAGAATTGAGAGGAAAAGCGGATCGCGAGGGAAATTGATAAACAAAGCTCTGCCTTTTTACCTTCGGAAGTTCAAAAGAGGCTCCATCGACATCGGCGCTTCGTTGTTGTTCCACCGCAGCCCAACGTCGGCCGACAGTCCAGGTGCGTTTCAAGGAGGACTGAACAGCATCGTCTCAAGCATCCGTTCATTATTGCAGAAGCATCCGACGGTTCTTGAGGCCTGAATCGTGCCCATCAAGTCCCAGCCCAACATTGGCGAAACCCGCTGGTCTTGCTGCATCGACGTTGCTGCTTCCTGTCCAACTCGACGCCACAGATTTCTTGGTGTCCCGAATGATAGCCCATCGAACTTGTCGCAGCTTTGTCAAGCCACGCCGAGATACCGCCACAGCCGTTGCCCTAGAGCCATGCCGTGCCATGTTGCGCCCATCGTTGGTCCATTCTACCGATTGGATTTTTGAAAAATTCAAATTTAGATAGAGATCTATTTTATTTTATTAGGTAGATTTATCAGATTTAGTTTATTAGGAAGATTTATTTTATCTTGTTTTAGTTTTTTTTTTTTTTGATATTTTGTCTCTTTGTTTGATTTATTTTTCGATGCATGGTTGAAATCCCGATGGAGTATCCATTCGCAACTGCACAAATTTTATTCCATCTATAAGGCTTTAGATAGAATAATTATTTACGCGGGAGTAAAATTGATATCTTGATCTTTAAGGCTTAAGATTAATTTATCGATTTTATTAGCGAAATAATCAAGTTTGGATTTCAATTTGAATGATGGATAACATTTTTGATGACCATGGATGATTTAGTGTTTATCTCTTAATTGTTTTGTTTATCCTGAAAATACAAAAAAATTGCATTTGCATTTCATGTAGATTAGAATTGATTGCATGATAGGTTAGTTTATTTATTTATTTTAAAATGCATGTTTAGAAGGCATTTAGAATAGATAGCATTTCACTTTAGCTTTCACCTTAGTTAGATTTTTAGTGATTTTTAATTAAGAATTAAAAAAAAATGAAAAAATCATGTGTATGTCATGTAGGATTAAGTTAATGAAATTCCCGTCATCTAATGATTGTTGCTAGGTTCATTTAGTTAGAAATTGCTCGTCATTAGAATTAGGTAATTTGGTTAATTTAGATTGCATATTTAATTGTTGCATTTTTTTTTTAATTTCAAATTTCATGAAAAAAGAAAAAAAAAACTAAGAGTTAGGGCATTATTTGCACATCATTGCATACTAGGGTAGGATTGCATGTTTAATTTTATTTTATACTTAGTTATAGTTTTAGATAATTTTCTTTAGGATAGACTGCATGCTTATATTTTATTTACGTCATATAGCTTAGGTCATATTGCGATGTCATATCATTTCATATTAGATTAGCAACATTGTCGCGACCTACACTCGAGGGGAGGGAATAGGTTTAGGGGTATTGCCTAAGGACGGGCCAAAAGCCCATGATTAGGCGTGAGCTCTCCCAAGCCCAATACCCCGCATGACGTTGGGATATATTTTAGGAATTTTGCATAAAAGGAGTCGCCACTAGCCTATTGGGATCGGCTAGAAACCAAGTGAGGCATGGGAGCATGCCTCACTTCCTACACAACCAGAGAATTTAGGGTCAGGGACTTGATTACACTAATTGATTAATTAGTGCCATTTAGAGTACCTAATCTTGTTCATTTTAAAATAAATGATTTTTATTGGGCTGAATCAATTTTATACCTATCCACAAACGTGCGAGGTGATCATGCAAGTACACAATCATTAAAGTAACAATCATAGCTACTAAGATCATAATTGTAATAAAATTAAACACATGCAATTAAGCATGATTAGATATGCAAATTAAACATACGACATAATCAATATGCGAGCAAATAAATGTCTAATTGTACTAAGAAAGCAAGATATAACAATTCCTAACCAAACCCCATCATTTTTGGATTTTTGAAAATTTTAATTTTTTAAAAATAATTTTTAATATTTTTAATATTTTTTAAATAATTTTTTTATTTTCGAAATTATTTTTTAAAAATAAATTTTGGGACCGGGTCGGTCCAACCGGACCCGAAGTTCGGCCCGATCAGCGGGATCGGGTTCGATCCAACGGGCCCAAGTGGGCCCCAAGCTTGGGCCCAGCCCAAGAATTCCCCTCTCCTCTCTTTTTAAAACAGACAAGCCCAAAAGCCCAAAGGCCCAAAACCAGCCCACACTCGCCCAAAACCCTACCCATTTCTTTGACCCGGCTCATACCCGATTTCGTGGCCAAAACCCTAGGGTTTCTTGGCGGCATTGGCGATGGTGGCGATGAACGGTAGCATGGACGGCGGCGGCGACACGACGGGTGGTAGCGACGGCGATGAGCAGCAACTCTGGCGGGTCGTCACGGGCAGAGGAGCGACGTCGAACGAGCATAATACGAGCAGAGTAGGGGCAACAACAGTTTTGTCAGATCTCACGGGTTGCAGGTGAGGCGGAGCGCGACGGTAGCTAGCGAAACGACGACGCAGCATTCGGCAGAGGTCGTAGGCGAGATGGGCTCACGGTTGAGGGGAGCTCCGACGGTGGCGCAAGTAGAGGCGAACATCGACGCTGGGTCACGGCTACCGGCGTCGGCGATGGAGGCAGCAGAGGCTAAAGCGGCTCGGGCAGCAACGAGGGGGCTCGGACGACATCGGGTTGAGGCGGTGAGGCTCAGACGGCGTTTGGAGTTGGACGAGGCGGCAACCGGCCTAGTGATGGGGGCGGAGCTCGATCTACTCCCAGATCTGGGCCTTAGGCCGACTCCCCTGCCTCGGATTTTCAGATCTGAGAGGCTCTGGGTTCGTCCTCCCTCTCCCTCTGGTCTCGGCCGACTCAGCGTCGGGAGCAGCGGCGATGAGTGCTGTAGCTGTTGGCGTCGGCAACAATGGTGTCGAGTGCAGGGAGTTGGTCGGCAGGAGCTCGAATGGCATCATGCTCGGAGGGCGGCAGCTGCTAGAGGGTGGTAGGAGAAGTGCGGTGCCTTAGCTGGCGTCGGGTTGAGGCGGCGAGGAGGACAGCAGCTCCGCTGCCCCCCTCGCCTCCATTCCTTCTCTCTCTTTCTCTAGTTTTGCTCTCTCTGTGTTGTCTCTGTTTGTGCCCCTCCCTCCGGTTCTCTTCTCTGGGTTTTTTCTTTTCGTTCTCTCTTCTTTCCCTCACGTCTCCCCCTGTTTCATGTGTTCTCTGTTTTTCTTCCTATGTTTCTTTGTGCTCGGTCCCCGTTCTTCTCTCTGCCGAGCTCTCTCCAACCCTTTGTTGTTGCTAGAGTTTCACCAAAGATGGAGGCGGGGGAAAGTGGCATGGGCTGGGCCAAGGCGAGATCCGGTCCGGCCCCTTCCATGTCTTCTTTTTTCTATTTTTTTTTTGTTGTTTTTGTTTTCTTTTTTTGTTTGTTTTGTTGTTCTTTTTTTTTTTTTTTTTTTTTTTTTTTTAAACGACTAATTCCTAATTACCGTAGGCAATTAAATCCTAAATGAAACATGGGAAAATTTAGGTGTCAACAAACATGCATTGCATAAAGCATGATTCTCATTAAATAAGTGAAAATAAAAAATAGAAATTGCGTGTTAATTAGAAATCATATCTTGAACTGTCAATGTGAATTACGATTTAACATTACATATGCTTTTGTTGCTATGAGGTAAGTCTTGCAATTTTTTTTATTCGCTTTCTTTAGTGTTAAATTGGTGGTTTGCGCATCTGCATGATCACCTCACATATTAGGCAAGTGAATTAAAATTAATTCAAGCTGCCTGTAAAACATTTTATCAAAATAAGAAGAGAAATGTACTGCGAAAGGATATTAGAGAAGTCTAGTATAACCAAATCCCTATAACCAAGATCTCGGTTTGTAGGAGTAAAATAATTCTTTCATCATTTTACTTAGGTGTTTAATTAACCTACCGTAAACTGATTAGTGGCGGCTCTCTTTTGCATGCTAAATATTTGAACCTAAGTCGTGAATTTATATGGACTTGGGAGAGCCCGAGCTAAGTTAGACTTAGTAATCTATTAGCCTAATTTTAGGTGGTGCACTCGAAATTTTGGTTGCGATAAAGAAGAAATCAGAAGCTAAAGTTTTTAACTTCTCAATTTTTGAAATAGAAATTGAGAAATTCATTTCTTGCCAGAAATTAATTTCTATTTCAGAAATTTTGTCATATACACCCTAAGCCATAGACGAGCCTTGCTTGGTCGGGCAAGGCTTGGCCGAGCTCGCCCAATCGCCAATGGGCTCAACCTCGTCAGGTCACCGTGAGGATGACGAGCGCCGTTGGCTAGGCAAGCTCTGCATCACCAGATTTGGGCGAGGTCGCTCGCTAAGCCAAGGTTGGCCAATAAGGCACAGCCTTGCTGAGGGTCAGTGACGCTCCGACGAGGTCGCCGACCCTCGTCTTGTTGATCATCAGTCGTTGGTCATCCCAAGGCCGATGATCAGCAAACCTTGAAGAAGAAGAAGAGAAAGAAAAGAAAAGAAAAGAAAAGAAAAAGTAATAAAATTATTAAAAAATAAAAAGAAAATGATTTGTATTAAAAATTTTCAAAACAGTATCAAAAGCAATTATATTATAGAAATAAAAATTTTGAATAGTTACCTAATGGTTGAAAATGCTTAAAAATTATTTCCGAAACGAGAATAAATTAATCATTTTTGATAAGAAATTGTTCCGATAACAGAATGGTTACCAAATGCATCATATTAAAATTAAAATGAACTAGTTAGCCCCAAAAAGTAGCTCTAATGTAAACACTAACTTTTTTTTTTTTATAGATATTTTATTATTTTCATTTCATTTTTTTAATTTTTATTCTCTATGAATTTTTAATTTTTGATCTTGCTATGTATTTCATTGAGGGAAAAATTATCAAAAATGCAAGTTGCCCTTAAAATCAAGAAATGGAATTTCCTAAACTATATGCGCACTAACTAAAATGAAACTGAGCTAAATCTAATCCTAAGATCTAATTATCTAATTGAGGCTTGCCTTTTCCTATCTTTAAATATTATTTTTTATTATATGTTCCAGTCTTTTGCTTTTGCAGAACACGAATTCTATTTTAACTCTTTTCTCCGGCAAACTTTCCTCCGTTCTAGCTTACTGAATGCACATTCTACAGAGATTCTTCATGTAAATTACCGGAACAACCATGACTTCCCCGGAACATCATATATTCCTATGGTGACCGTCTCCGACCACCACCGGACCACCACCGTTAGCCATTGGCCATCTCACATTGACAGCTCAGCTTTGCAGACATGTACAATACCCGGACAAGGAACGAGAATACCACAGAGAAATGGAAGTATGGATAACATCATCGGCCATTGACTCCAAGCCGTTTTCTTGCTGGCGGCCACCACAGATTCATCATGGAGACAAACAACACTGAAAAAAAGAGAGGAAAATAGAGACTTAGTAGGACTCTTGGCAAGCTAGGAATAAATCAGTAACTATAGCTAATGACGTAAAATTCTGAGATTATCATATAAACCGAGCTAAAACACGTTCAGAACGATCAACAACAAGGCAAATTCGCACAGATATGGTTTTTGTATTTCGTCAAGAAGGTAGTGATCAACTTCCATCGAGATGTTTATGCTGAACACAAGCAAGAGATCGACATTCAGTTTACTGTCAAACTCCATTGTATTTTACTCAAGCAGAGATGAGATCTCAAAACTTTTGTTCTTAATAAAAAACGAACCGAGATGGAGTATTTGGACTTTCCCTTGAAGATGCCATTGCCAGTCGCGGGCAGTTATCGAACCAGTGATAGGAGGTTCAGGAAATGACTCCGGTGAGTATCGTCACCGGCGAATGAGCTCCTACTGGTGACGAACCGATTCGAGCTACTCGGCCCGAAGGCATGGTTAAACAGAGCAACACCAGCGCCACCTGGAAACAGAGACCGCCGCGACCTGGACCCAAGTTGTGGGCTGGACCGGTGAGCGAATTGGGCCTGGGCAAATCCATCAATTGAGGCATTGTCCCGGGCTTTCGAGTTGAGCTTGAGGGTTCTCGGCCCCACGAATTGAGTTAATTCTGAATGGGCTGTGACGAGATGGTCGAGTTGGGCTTTCTCTCTCTTTGTTTGTTTGTTTGTTTGTTATTTATTCTTTTTTTTTTTTTACAAAAAAAATCATATTCAACGGGTGTCAACATGGCCAAATTTAAAAAATAAAACTGAATTGACAGTCGCACAATAGGTTCATGAATTTTTGGACAATTTTCACTATTGAAATAAACCGGGTAAGATACTAATTGCCATCAATTAATTTTGGTATTGAACAAATTAATAAAACACTGGCTTGTTTAGTAAATTAAGTGATTTTTTTACTTAATTAAGCACTTTTTTTGTATTAGTCGGGGCAGAAGCCCATTAGAAAATTAAAAATTAATCGAATGTATCATCAAAAAACATACTTGATCTCATAGAATGGAAGGAACTAGAGCTGAAGGGGGTCGTGAGACGATCTCATTAACACATTTATTATGTAAAGCTAAATTCACTGACCAATCGCACATGTGTTGCCTTCTTTCTAAACAAGTTTTGAAATAAAGCTCTCCAACTAATTGATTACCCATTGCATTTGTAAGAGCAAATTCTCTTCTGTTGCACTTGCCTTGGTGGTCGATCTAATGAGAGGAACGGCTACTTCGGAATCACCTTTATCTTTTGAAACCCCAACAACGAAATTATGAGATTCAAACTACTTGAGCAAATGCCAACAATCTAGTAAAACTACATAAGCAGTCGCCCACTGTATCTCGGGTTAAGCCATTGGTAACTATATTTCTAGGGTTATCCATAGCCATCTCATTCGTGTTCAATTTAACTCAACTTGAGAAACTATTATGAGCCTCCTTTGCTGATGAAATATCCCTTATATACATTTGAATAACTTCAATGGAGAGTTGAGTAACGTAAAAACTAATTTTGAAAAGTCCCTCTATTCCTCCGTTGCCAAATTTTGCCAATATTTGACACTAAATGAAGCTAACCATTGAATATCCCATGAAGAAAACTAAATGAATTTAGATGTTGCGGAGAACCAGGTAATAATTCATCAAGAACTAACCCAATTCAATATTAAGTTTCCCCAAAACTGATCAAATCATTATCGACTTAATCCAAGCAACAACCAATAGTATATTCTATCAATAAGACTTGAAGATAATATAACGTTGAAATATTAAAGAAATAAGGCAACAACAACACCAAGATTTTTACGTGGAAAAGCCAATGCGAGAAAAATCACAGACTGCTCAAAAAGTTTTACTAATCACCAAAAATAGTATGATACACAAAAGTTCTTCTCTAATCACACATCAGAGGCTCTACATTAATAATACAACAATATTTCATCACCACAAAGGTGGATTAACACAAAGAGAGTAAGAAAATCTGATCGTGATTGAAGAGTACGAGAGACAATTTGGAGAAAAATTTCAACAAACAAAACCAATTATCTTGTAGACCTTGATCTTAAGAATAATATAAGAAAATTTCAACTAATTTCGACAACATTTGGGCATCAAAACTAGACTAGAAAACCTGCCTCTTCTCCCTTCTCTCTATTTGCTCTTTGCCCTTTGCAAGAACACTCACTCTCCTCTCTAGCATGCAAGAGATTTTTGTCTCTTCATTTGTTTTCTTTTTGAGTTTTTACCCTTGTTTTGTTTTATGTTCGTTAGGCCCCATAGAGATTAACCCAGCCAATAAATCTCCTCATTGTCTATATTATGGTGTTGGTGTCTCCTCATTATTCTTTATCATTATTGATAGTGACAAAAACTTGATACTTACTTTCATTTGAAAAGATTGCCAAGAGAGAGCCTATCAACATATTTAGTTGGACTGCTCTTCCCTAATCTAGATATTCTCTAGCACCTACCTTATCCATGGTCTCTTTCTCTAAATCGAACAATGGAGGCTACCATTGGGATTGAGTTGCCACACCACAACGCCTATCGCTTGGATCACAAGATTTCTTTCTTAAGATACATACAAAACACCTTAATAGATTGGGAGGCCACCAATTTACAACCTGGCTTTGATATCAATTGTTGGAAGTTTGCTTTGTGACATCCCGATTTTCCAATTCTATTTTCAATAAATTGAGACGGGCATTTCGTTGGCACGCATATAGTTCTTTTCCTTGAGTCGGCCACTCATGTGAAAGCTAGTTTATCGGGTGAAGCCGTTAAGAGTTTCTAATGCATCAGACTCGAGAATTTGACCAGGAAGCGATCTTTCGACCGAGCTAATTTGCAAGGGTCATTACGGCACAATTAAAAATCAATTAGAGATCGAAGATAGGTCGACTCAACAGAGGCATGTGATCGAGTGTGGGTGATTCCACCAGATCGCACGATTCTTGTCGATCGGCACTAGACCGACTTTTCTGTCGATTGGGTACCCTGTGTTCGTATTTGAAACCTTGAGATTACCTCGACAACCGAAAGTCGCCAATGTTTCAAAGATGTACATTGTGGCTTGAGATGATCAACCATAGGTCAAATGCATAAAAATTTCTAAAAGCTACATGGTAGGTTGGGCCGCGCTAGTATCGTGCCAAAGTGAAATAAACCGTGAAATTAAGATCGAATTCAGAAATTGGAAGTCATGGTGTATCACAAATCATTTTAGGATCATTGACTCATTTTCGGAAGATTTTTCATGCAATCAGAGTTTTTTAGCAATTAAATCAGAAAATGGCTAATTTGGCTCGAGAAATTAGTAGGCCCGCTTTTGGTCGTACTTTTGGGACTTAAGTTGGTTCCATAGGGAAGTGAAGATGTGAATTGAAGTGTGGTGACATTGGATTAATTTTATGGACTTTAATTGGACTCAATTGGAAGAGAATCGAGTGGAATTGAAGAAATTGTTGCACAAAGTTTTATGCCCTGGCGGAAAATGAAATTGGACCCATTGAAATAGGTTGTAGAGGAAATGAGTTAGTGAAGATGACATGGGATGATGTCATGGTGGTTGGGCCAAAGAGAATGAGATTTGGACAAGTGGAGGGTGTATATTGGATCTTGGAAAGGCACCCATTAACATCATCTTCAACCTCTAGCTCATTGGATTCCGAAATGGGAAGAGAGGGAGAGAGAATATGGCCGGCTAGTAGCCCGCCCGTCGCCGTTCGCCGTGCCACCGCGCGACGCCCCACGCTCGCATGTGTGCGCCTCGCCCCTCCGCTCCACTCCGCCCACGCCAGCCCGTCACCACCGTCGTCCTGAGCTACTAGCCATCGTCGAAGACCCCGCCAGGCCGTCGTGAGCCACCGCCAAGCTGCAGCCGCCGCTTCTCCGCTGTTCCTCCGCTCAAATCGCCGCCGGACAGCCCTCCTCCGCCCACGACCAGCAGAAAATGGGTTTCTCAGCCCCTTCTTGGCCCATTTTGGCCGCCTTCCCGAGCCCGGATGTTCGGCCCTCCTTTAGGAAAGTCGATCCTCGCGTTGTCCCCGTCGTTTTGGTTCGCTCGGCTCGCTAATTCGATGAGTTTAGCTCACTAAACCTTGATTAGAGGGTTAATGATGCTTTAGGTGTGTTTAGTTTATGTTAAGTGTTATTAGGTGGTTAGTTTAATTTATTTAAGTGTAGATTATATTAATGTGCTTGATTAACTTAAAGTGTGATTAAATTAAGGTTAAGTGAATGTTTACATTAATATAAACCTTGATGTGACATAAAGGAATTTACTTTTGATTTTTTTAAATATTTCGAAATTATTTAATAATTTAATAATATATTATTATTCGAAATTATTAAAATATTATTATTTAATTATTTTCGGAATAAATTTAATTATTTATTAAATTCCGAAAATTTTGTCGGGACCCTAAATTCTCAAATTTCGTGCCGATCGCTGCTGTGTAATGTCAGATTTTGAAATTGATGATTGAATATTATAAATTGAATGTGGATTGTGAAAAATATGGATATTATTATTTAATTAATTTTCGGAATAAAATTAATCATTTAATAATCTGAAAAATTATTTTGGGACCCTAAATTCTCAGAATTTCGTGCTAATCGCTGCTGTGCATTTAGAATTTGAATTTGATGAATGGGTGTGGCAAATTGAGTGTTGATTGTGATCAATATGGATTTTATTCATAAAAATCCAAGTGTTGGGTTTTGATGCAAAAATTGGATTTTAATGATTATATTAAATAGTGGGGTTTGAAAAAGTGAGATATTGGCTTTTTGATTCGAAATTAACGTGTCCCCATGCGCGTGAGTAATTTCTGGAATATTTTTAATATGAAGAAAAATGGCGGGATCACTGTTTTAAGTGGAAGACTGAGTGAAATATAAAGTGTCATGGGGCCAAGTATGCTTTGACTGTGTGATAACTAAGAGGAATCGTCCTGGGCTGTTGAGCCGGACTTGCCCCTATATGGGATGCCTACGCGGTGGTTGCGGGTCGCAGTAGATTCTGGGCCCATGCTCCTTCGGGAATGCCGTCGACGTACTGACGAAGCTGCGCTCCAGGGGGGGAGGCGATGCCTGGCTATATGCCAGTAGATAGCCGAACTGCGAGTAGGTTATGCCCTTGTGTGGCAGTGAATATCAATTGAAATGCATGTTGAGTGTTATTGATGTGTCGGATTATGGGACGAAATTGTGTGGCATGAAATGGGACGTGTCATAACGATTTAGTCTTATAATCAGGACCCCCGCGGTTGTTGGTTATATGAAAGAGAATGCGTTCCGGTTGTTTAAGTTCATATTACTATCTGTGATTGAGTGATTTGAATTGCGCTAACCTGCAGGAAGGAACTGAAGTGAGGTAAGTCTTCTGTGTGATGTGGCTAGGCCACCCGAGGTGTATTTTCTTTCTAATAGGGGTGTAGGGGGTTGAACTTGCTGAGACATCGTCTCATCCCAGTTGTGAGATTAAAATTTCAGGTCCCTAGATGGAGGTCGTGGAGGACCCGAAGCCCTAAGTCTGGAAAGGTGGGGACTGAAGTATCGGTGAACGTGTCTTGCTAGTTGGTTTTAGGATAGTTCCTCTTTTGTCAAGCCGGTCTATTTTGTAGACAGTCCAGAGTTGAATTTAAACATATGTGTTTGTAAATGAGTGTTTGGTATTATGATTGATTGCCTGCTTTTCTATTCCAAGTTAAATGTTGTCAGGGG
Organism: Eucalyptus lansdowneana; assembly: GCA_017140395.1. Classification (NCBI taxonomy): domain Eukaryota; kingdom Viridiplantae; phylum Streptophyta; class Magnoliopsida; order Myrtales; family Myrtaceae; genus Eucalyptus; species Eucalyptus lansdowneana. The sequence continues at coordinate 57,257,217 of CM029487.1, forward strand.
ATTTGTTTCGCTTCCGCTTGCGTAATGAAATGAATGGGTCGGTGACGTATCCTGGAATGTCGCATATTTGATCGACCGCAGTGGGATGTGCACGCGCTCGAGGTTCGAGGCGTGACATTTGCAGCAAAAATTGATACCTTCACTCGGGAAGTTCTAAGCCCGTCAACATATCTAATCAGACCAATTTTTACTAAAAGCTTAAAGTAATGAGTTATGGGCCATTTAGGATATATTACTATTCAATACTACATTAATTCTCTGATGTTGGACTTTTCTAAAACAACTCACACGTGTATCTCAACATTAAGGCTTTGTTTATTTCATGTAAAACAAATGATTTAGAAAATATTTATTAAAAATGATTGCTTCTAAAAATAAATTAACGATAAATATTTTCATACATAAATTGTTATCGATAATAAAAATATTTTTCATTAGCTAATCATTTTAAGTGATACAAGTAATCATTTTTTAGGAACACTCTTTCTAAATTATTCAATTTTTATAAATTTGAAAGTGGCATAATACTAAAAAAATCTTTCAACTTTAAGAGCTAGGGGCCCGATCCGAATAGGGCCGCGGTTGGGCTTACGAAACTGGGCCGCACATATAAAACATGAAGAGCCGAGAAAGAGAAATGGGCTTACTTGCACGAGCCCAAACTGATTATAAACTGAGTAAGCCCGAATCAGAAAAATTCCCAAGTTAAATCTGGACCTCTCAGGCCGAAACCCCAATCTATTAGAATTGGCTTAATCCTAAGTCTAGGAAACTCTAATCCCAAATTTAGCTATTAGCGTAATTAAGCCCACTTCCTTGCTGTTCTATCTCTATTGCGGTGCTCTTTCAATAAGCATGGTCCAAGTGGGTGGCAATGGGAACTGTCTAATAAGGACTAGTTCTGAAAAATTAAAATCGAGAACTGTTTGTTAGTTTCATGGATTCATCCAAGAATTGGATTGCTAGTCGGGTCTGGTTCTTGGGTGGGTATATGTTCCATCAAGCTTCATTTTCCGTCAAATCAAAGTAAAGCAAAAAATGAAAAACTTCCTTATTCTTAATTGCAAGATTTATAAAAAGATTGGACTTATATTAAAAGTTGAGAGTTGACACCATGAGTTGATAGGCGTTAAGTTTGAGAGTCAAGACCATGAGTGAGAGATACAAAGACAACTCATACAAGGTAAAAGTGAGACAAGATGAGCGCCCAATTAATGGCTATTAAGTTTCATATTAAGGATTTTAAGGTTTTCATTTTTCTTAAATTTTTTTTTGGTTGGAAATTTTTCTTAAAAATTAAATATATTTTTATATATTACCGGTTTGGTTTGTGTGGATGATTCCACACTTAGAACAGGGAATCTTCAATTTCGGTTTGGTTTCGAACAGTTCTCGGTTCTTTTGCATACTCCTACTCAACACCTTCTTCCGAACCAATAGAACACGGACCCACCATGGTTAAAACTCACTAAACCAAAATATCAACGAACAAAAACTCTACACACTAGTGGCCACCCTTCCAACATGGAAGGGGGAGGTGAGGGGTTCAAAACCCCACATTCTCAAGGGGGGATAGGGTGGGGACGCGTAAGTTTCAAGAGTGGGTTTCGACTCCCATGCCCCGCAAGAGGCAGGGCAAAAGTCTGAGAGTGAGTGTAGAGTAGGAATAAAATAGGACTGACCAAAAAAAAAAAAACCAATCGAGATACCGAACATGCGTAATCAATGCGTAATCAACAATCAAGCTAAAGGGTCACTACTACCGGATTCCTCTAGTCATCGAGCTGCTCTTTGCTCGGTAGAAGCTAAGAGGAGAGCCCACACACATTTACAACTGAGACTCCCCAAAACATAACGTGAAGAATTCTTCCCGCCGTCAATGACGCAGCCATCCCCGAATCTTCATAGCAAAGCAACTTTCGGCCGGTCACTAGACAACCAGTTGTCTCCGCCACTAGTAACTCGAGAGGCTCACGCTCCCTCCTCGGTGACGCCAGCTGCCCTGACCGATCTTCTTGGCCGAGCGTTGCGGGCAATGTTCACCTCGCCCTCTCCTCCTCCAAATCGTCCTCGCGTCCTTTTCTTTTTTGTTGTTTAGCCTGCGTCCAAAGCGAGAGAGGAGAAGGAAGGAGAGAAGTGGGGGCTGGGCCAGGGAAAGGAGAGAAGCGGGCTGGCCCGTGCCGGTGGGAAAGTGGGGAGGGGGTTTGGGTGGAGGGAGGAAGAAGAGGACAGGTCCAGCCCCGCTCGGCCTCACTCCACTTTCCATAATAATTTTTTAATAATGAAAAATAAAATTTCATTTCATTTTTTTTAGTTTTAATATTAGTAAGGCAAATAATCCTAACGTCTACATGCAATGCAATTTAATGAAAATTATTTTTGTTTAGGAGTAAGAAATTAATCTTTAATTATCTATGTGATTGAACCCTAAATAAATAGGCAAAATTTAAGTATTAATAGGTGGGATGAATGTGGATATGATTGTTAATATCAATAATAAGAAATTTATTATTCTAGAAAAAATAAATTCTTAAATTAATAAAATTAAAATTATATTTCAATATAGATAATGGTGTGAATTCTAATATAAGAAATTTAAAAATTAAAAAAATTAAAAATTTAATTTAATCTTACTTTTTTCTAGCAAAACAATTAATCTTCTTTTGATTTATATATTTGCATATAATTCTATCATATAATATACATTCAATAATTAATATATATATATATATATATATATATATATATAATATTTATATTTATTACACATGTTAAGTATTTTAGTATTTTAGATATATTAGTGCAAGTTATAATTTAATAAATTATGATGGAAGGGGAAAAATAATTAAAAAATAGAGGAATTTTTTTTTAAAAAAAGTAAGCAATAGTGCATTAAGAGATTTTTACTATATTCATTTGTGTAACTTTTAGGTTCATTTACATTGATATGCCATTTTATACCAAATAATATACATAATATGATGTCTAAATATATGATTTTTATCATTATGATTCATCAAACAATGGATGTGTATAATAAAATTCTTAGATTTTACTAAGTCTTGCGAATCGAAATAAATCCGGCTCAATGAGCTCCGGATTGTACACACAAAGCTCTTTTTCCTTTGTTTCTTTTCTTCTTCCTTCCTTTCCCTTTCTCTTTTGGCTCTCCTTTTCCCTTATATCTCTTCTTTTTCTTTTCTCTTAAAGCCCACTTTTGACCTAGTAAAAAAGAAAGGCAAAATATTGCAAAAAGGGTGGATCACTTGCGATCGTTCAGCCTTAGATAGCTGATTGGGCCCTTCTCAGACTCAAAGTCCGTGCATTCTTGAACACGGCAAGAAAAAAATGGAGAAAGAACACAGTCAAGGTCTTATTTTCATATTGCTTTCAAATTAGAAATAGTTAAGGTCCTACAATTCACTATTTTTGCGAGAAGTCTTGGTCAACCTATAATGGAGACCACTATCAAAAAGGTAAAGCATTTCACAGCTTTTATTGCAAAGTGACCAAAATGACTTGTTTTCATTATGCACAAGTTCCTAGGTGATGAAGTAGGCATTTAAACATTCAACATAATATAGGGTGTATGGACCTAAGTATGTCCTTAAACTACACTCTAAGAACATAAAATTCATAGATATTCTCTATCAAGTAGGGAAGATAAATATATACCTAGGAATTAAGGATCTCTCTCAAATGGGGATGGTAGACTCTACCGCAACTTCTTCGAAAGTTGTTTGAAGAACAGTAGACCAGTATAATAGCCACCCACGTCGGTGAAGGTGGGAGAGGGAGATGAAAGCCTTCCTACTAGATTAACCTGTGCATTGTATAGAATCTTTCAACCGACTCGTCGGCCTAATACCCCTAGTTGAAAGACATTGGTTTTGGGAGAAGTTTTGGTCAACTTGTAATGGACATCACTATCACACAGGTAAAGCATTTAACAGCTTTTATTGCAAATTGACCAAAACGACCTGCTTCCATAATGCACAAGTTCCTAGATGATGAAGTAGGCATTTAAACTTTCAACATAATATAGGTTGTATGGACCTAAGTATGTCCTTCAACTTCACTGTAGGACATAAAATTTGGTGATATTCTCTCTTAGGTAGGGAAGACAAATATATACCCAGGAAGTAGGGGGTTCTCTCGGATAAGGAGGGTAGACTCTACCACAACTTCTTTGGAAGTTGTTTGAGGAACTAGTAGGCCAATGAAGTAACCAATTACGCCGGTGAAGGTGGGAAAAGGGAGGTGAAAGCCCTTCTACCTGTTTGAATTGTTCCTCACACAGTGTATTTCAACCAACTTGTTGGCCTAGTACCCTCGGTTGAAAGATAATGTGCAAATTAGTGCAATGCTTTTCATGCTCAATCCGTCAATAAAAGTGGTTGGGAATTTTTTTTTGTGGCCCCCTAGAAATGGCAAAATCTTATTTTCATATTGCTTTCGGATTAAAAAAATAGCCAGGGTCTTACAATTCACTGTTTTTGGGAGAAGTCATGGTCAACCAAAAGTGAACATCACTATAAAAGGTAAAGCATTTAACAACTTTTATCGCAAAGTAACCTATATGACTTGCTTTCATTATGCATGAGTCCCTAGATGATGAAGTAGGCATTTGAACATGTTTTGACATCCATGGTTATAATTATGCATTCATTGATACTTAAAATTAATTATAAGAGATGCTTAATGTTGATGTGTGTTATCTTGATGGCTTTATCAAATTGATTAGAATTGCCTTTATCTTTCATTCAATGAGTCCAAACATATTATTCATTTACTTAATATTTCTTTGCAAAACAACAGCGAACATCAAATCTTAGTTATTTATCTCATTTGTTTGTTTTTTTTTTTTTTTGGCGAAGCAAACCTTGAGCACATATTTTTATTTTATAACTTTGGTGAAATCATTAGTAACTCTTTTTTTTTTTTTTTTCCCTTATGTTGATTTGCTAATAACTATCTTTATCATTTTACAATACTCATTTTGTAATCTTCATATTTCTCTTTGGAGTTATGCTAGCACGACAGTGTGACCATGTAATAGTCAAGCGATAGCCATAAAAATTTCCTTTCTCCAACACAAGGGTGTGGAAATCGCCAAGCAAAACACAAGTCAAGTCAAGTCAAGTCAAGGGCGATAATCACGGGTTCGGTGGAGTTGGCCCCAGCATACTTGACTTTGAGGTCATTTCATGGAGTTGGCCCAACCATGATACTCTGCATGTATAAATCAAGTGCATGAGCCTCATAAGTTTAAAGCAGAGAAACATACAACACACAAAACACCATACAAACATGAAGTGTCTTTCATTATGTATGTGGACTTGGATGTTGCTAGTATCGATGGGACATGGAAGCTTGAGGTGCTTGGAAGAAGAGAGGAATGCACTACTCAAGATCAAGGCCGCCTTCAATTACCCGGATGGGTCCTCTTTCCCATCGTGGCATGATGGCGATAGTGACTGTTGTGGTTGGGAAGGCGTCAAGTGTGATGGCACTACTTCACGGATGACTGAACTATATTTGAATGGTACACGGCTTTGGGAAATTGGAGTGTCATCGCCTTTCGTTATTGATGCATCTTTCTTTCTTCCTCTGGAGCAACTTCAAGTGTTGGATTTAAGTGCAACTTTTCTCTCAGGTGAATCTCTCTCTCTCTCTCTCTCTCAGCTATTTTATTCATTTTTCTTTTTTGAAATATGTTTGTAACTAGTAGTTTACTTATCATTTCTAAATAATAAGAAACGTCATACCAGCATTGTTTAAACTATAAAGTGGATTAAGTGAATGAATAACAAAGACATGATTGCACAAAATGATGCAATTCTTAAAGTAGTTGATTGCACATGTCATAAATAAGTAATAGACTCATCTCCACGAGGATAAGTCCAAAAAGCAAAAATAGAATTAGCTCAATAATCAATTATTTTATGAATGCCGATTCTTTTTCCATAATACTTGTTTGGAGATGGACCAAAATACTTTTATTTGTGACTTTTTCTCAATATTCAAACATAAGAAAAGGAAAAAAAAAAAGTTTCATCATATTATGAAAGAATTATAAGTAATTCTACATATCAATATTTACATGTTTGAAAAGATTTTGAGTGTTTCATGATAAATAACAGTCAAATTGCCAGAGCCATAAAATCTACACATAATTAAATATTTAAGAATCACCAAAAAATAGATTGGTTGAGGGAAAGGATTTCAAAGGTATTGTATTGCCTTTCAAAGGTATAGTATTTGAATTTCTTTTTTTCCTTTTTTTTTTTTTTTACTTACCTCTACCAAACACCTATATTTATCTAGATGCATGGACTCTTGCCTAATGGGTGAAGGCAAATGGATCCAAAAACCCAAGCCACTCCACCCATGCGTCCAGACATGCTAGAAAACCAGAACACCCTTGGTCCTTCCCAGCTCAACACTTAGTCTACTTAGAGGGGGAACTTCACATTTAGTATTATGCAGATAAGGCGATCAAACATAAATAGACATTACTCGAATCAGAAAATAGATGGCACATTGATCAAACACGCTAGAAAATTTCTACGAGTTGAGTTCCTCTAAATTTAAGAATAGAGTAAATTTAGCCCCTCTTGAAAGTCTAATATCTTAGCACGAGGACCATTGGACAATCTAAATTGATGACCCATATTATTTTCTTTTTGCTCTTTCTTTATTTCCTCCCCCCCCCCTCCTCCTCCTTTAGTCTCTCTCACGGCGAGTGAGCAAATTAGGCCATGAAGGATGCCACAATCCGAAATATGGGATTGTTTAAGACCGATGCTATCAACATATTCAGTTGGACCCACCATTATTTAAAAACTTAAGTTAATGAGTTGTGAGTGAACTTGGATATATTAATTGCTCCACACTGTAACGATTCTCCAATATAGAACTTTTATAACACAACTCATATGTTCACTTTAACATATAAAGTTATACTATTTATAACTTAGTAACGCATCATAAAGTAGGATTGAAAGATGATAAGAGAAAGAAAACACATCATAACGTCATGTTTAATAAGTCGTGCAAAAATAGCAACAGATACATTTCAAATGATTAATCCCTAGGTAATATTAAGCTAAGCAAGGAAAATAATGATGTAATAAGTACGGAAAAGTAAATTATAGAGCTCTTTATTTCTTTATTTATTAGTATTTCTTTCTGGATTTGTGAAGTTTGCTTCGAATCTTTTTGGCTCAAGTTCTGCCTTGCAAATCAATTGGATGCCCATGATCAGTAAACAATTAGAAAAACAATAGCAAACCTCGTGACCTGCGGAGATTTCTGTCAAAGAAAGGAGGATGAAGATAAAACACCTTTTTTCTTTTACTTCTATACACTAATTAAGCTAAGGGAATGCTTATTTACATAGCCTAAAAAGCTAGGAACAAAGCCTTTTCCTTTACTGGACCGAAATCCCCCTTTTCTTTTAGGCGTCATTTAGAAACTGATGGAAAATGGGAGGATTGAGAGCTTTGGTGGAAAATTTTAAAATGTTGACAATTTTTGTTGAGATGGAAGAATAGGCTAATTTAAACTTTCAGTAACTTTCCTTCTTAATTTTCTTCACCTCTTTCTCCTAAATAGAGCATAGTCCAAAATATATTGCCTGATTCGCATCACTTCATAAGAGATGGTACTCAATTCACCGTATCTCCTTACACCATCGAAGTTCTTCATTGGAAAATACGATCCCCATTTCCTCCAAATGGATAATATTCATTTTGAAAATATGATTCTTTTTATATGATTATACAAGGACATTTTGGTTAGTTAATACAGATCCCGGCCATTTAGGCCGGGGAAACATCTGTACCCTATACTAAAAGCTTCCACCTTTAACTTTCATATTACTCACTTTATTTGAATTGTCATAAAAAGAAAATGTTGGAGCACGACAAACTAATGCTCATGAACTTCACCATTATGGATATATTCGACATTTTTTTTTATGTCTAATCAAGTGAATTCATAAATTAAGTTATTTAAATTTGAATAAAATTACAATATAAAATATTATCCTAAAGTTTTAAATTATAATATATTTTATTGTGTGTGTATATATACACACACACTAATTATCTTGTATCTTTGAAGTAACATGCATTTCACATTTTGTTTTATATGCTTACAGTCAACCAAAATAGAGCGAATGTATTTGGATTAATTTATGATGTGCTAAAATTGTGTTTATTTTTTTTATTCAATAAACTGAACTATTTGAACAGAATGAATCGCACTAGTTTATTTGATAAAAAATGTTCAAAAGTATGTTCCATTTTGTTTGCTAATGAATTAAGCCACATCGCAGTATCCTCTGTTTATCACTCAATTATTTGAAATCTACTTGAATTGTGAAATTGGAAGAAAATGGTGTAGCACAAAAGAATAAAAATTTATGGACTTTATTTTATTTATATCATTGACAAATTTTAAATTCGAAGTAAGTCAATTTATAAATTAAAATTTTAAAATTCTTAGTCTTAACTTATAAATTAAATGTGAAATGTTACATTTCAAATAAAGTCGTGATCTTTAGCTATTTATAATTTTAAAGACATTGCAAGTTTAAAAGTTTTATTGTAATCTTGAAGTAATGGGATTTTATATTCTACTTAATTTCCTTATAATTTAATGTAAGAAATTGATTAAACTTTATTAAACTAAACAATTATTGAATAAAATAGTAAAGTTTAAAAAATTGATATTTCATGACGTATGAAATATATCACTAGTTTGCTGCATTTTACTGAGTTTTAAATGCAGCCGATTTCTTTGTTGGAAATTTTTTCTATGTTTGAGGAACATGATAATTTCTTGTTATGCATTTTTTGGCACTTAGCTAATAGGATTTGAAGTTTGGGATTAGCAAAGAAACTACATCTTTGGAGATCAAAAGTCGTTAAACTAATGCTTATTAGTCAAATGGGGCCACATGGCTGGACTATCCCATGAATCTAGCCATACGAAGGTTAAACTAAAATGTCACATGGTGAACACTTAATGGAACATTCTCCTGGCAAAATAAACAATATATTCAAGACTATATCTAAGATTCTTTTCTTTTTATTCATGTTTTGAAACTTAAACTCAATCAGAAATGGAAGTTCAGAAATCGCAAATCAAATGAACTAATGCTTTATAGTTCGAATGCGGGTCACAGGGCAAAACTATGCCATGTATCTCTTGCGACAATGATAGAGGTAAAGTCAAAAGTCACATGGGGAGCATATGAGGGAACATTCTCTTAACTCCGCTAGCTAACTACATATAATAGAAATCATTAAAGTTATAAGTCATTTGTTTATGAAATTGGTTTACGAAGTCATGTGACATGAACTTTTTTATGCTTACATATGTTGGACCAACTGGTTTTTTCTTATAAATCAATTCTCATGTGGAGAAGATAGTTAGACATCTTATATACATAGATAATTAATTAAACATAATGCATTTATGGATCTTTCCATAATTAGATTTAAATGGAACGCTACCCTTGAAGAATCTGGAGGTGCTGGATCTTTCAAGTAACGATTTGATCAATGATGCTCTCACAAACCTTGCGAGGATAACATCTCTTAAGGCCTTAGTCATCAAATCTTGTGGATTGAATGCTTCAAAGTTCTTGGAAGGTACTTCTGTGAAATTGCATTTGTTTATCATTATTGGTAACTTATCACCTTTTTAAATAAGATAATGAGCCTAAAAGGCATGACTGCATTATATTCGGCGTCCTCCAAAGATCATATTTTGGCTGCACATTTTCTGCATTATATTCAATGTCAATGACTCCTGGAAGCACTTGACTAGAAGAATTACATTAGAATTTCAAACAAATATCTAGGGTTACATTGGTAAAATTGGATAGTTTAGAATTAAATTGGCATCCGTACAATACTTTTAAAAATTAATTTGGTAATTATTCCTAAAATTTTACAATGGATTTTCCATGCAACTCTTTCATATATGAAAAAAAAAATGCATATCCAGATTCTTCAACATTATCATTACCATGACTGTGTATATAATTCATCAATGATAGTGCAATATTTTCCTTGAAATTTTAGTATATTTTAGCTAGGGAAATAGATTATCCTATTCAATTGTGTCGTTTAACTTACAATATGCATTGCTTTTTTTTTTTTTTTTTTTTTTGACGTATACTGATCCTCAAAGCCATCATACGGTGCATCTTACCATTTTTGTTAATGAGTGCAAAAAATGATAACAAGACATTATTTCGTTATTGGCTACTAGCTCCAGGAGCGAGGGCAATAGGGTTAGGCGAAACTGGAAGGGCCTTTTTCGAAACTGAAAAGTAAATTATAACTAACTCCGACAAGGATACTAAAATATAAAAAAATTATGAAAAAATCACAAAAAAACCCTAAATTATATTCACCGTGACATATTTACGCAAAACTTGTACCCATATGATACATTAATATTTTTGTTTTTTCCCTCAAAAATCCAAATGTGTCTTAATGTGACACATTTACCCTTCATCAATATTCTGTCAATAATCACCATTAAAAACCTTATGCAGCTATTGACATGGACGATATATTGAAAATTACTAACGAAAACTTCACCGATGTAGTTTCAATTAGGGAAAATTGTAAAAAAAGAAGTCATAAACCTATTATGCGAAGGCTAATTAAGTCATTAATTGTATAGATTTAATTCTAAACCTTCGACAATTTGACAATGTAGTCATTTTGACTAAATATCCAAATAGAAGACAAAGTCACACCTCAAAGTGATTTGTCATGATGTGATCATGAGTTATATAAATGAGTTCCTTACTCTTAAGGACAAATTAATATGTAGTGAATAGAATATATTTGTGGTAAGTTGCTTATGAATAACAACGATGATGTATATTGATGTATTTGATGGATGAGCCTCATACATTACGATCATGAGAGCCGCCATAAAATTAGAAAATAAGAATAAGATTTGGGCCCATGCGAGCACGACACAACCAACTAAATTTATCCTAAACCAAAGTTCTAAATACACTAAGATTTGAGATAATTATTAAAAAGTCTTAAACTTATTATATGGATGTCATAAACTTTTTAATATAGCCAATTTAGTCATAAATTTTTTGAAGATTTACCAACGTAGTCATTCAAGCCAATTTTTAATATGCAATGGCTAACGTGGCACTACCGATAGCAACATGGATGATTTATTGCATTTCTTTTATTTTTTATTAATTTTGTTATAAATGGTATGATTTTTTCTTTTTTCTTTCCATTTTATTCTTCATTGGTCACCATGTCCGGTGGCCTACCACAAGGGTTGGCAGGGGTTGACCTCATTGAATTTTGCGAGGTCACCACCAAAATCTTTGACTTTAGTTCATTAGGTAAAAATATCATCATTGGATGGGATATCCTCAAGGGTCGATCTAGCCAAATTCGGCAAGCTCTTAGCTAACTAGTTTGGCTGTTGTGCGTGGCCGGTTGCCAACTCTTGCCAAGGCCCAACAATTTGCAGAAATCGTTGAATAGGGAAAGAGGGTAACTTAATTTTTTTTTATTGTTACCATTAAAAAATGATTTTTTTCACAAAATCATTTTTTTAAACAGAAATTAAAAAGGATAATAATACATCTCGTTGATTGTCATGTCAATAAGTAAAGTAAATACATTTCACTGAGATTTAAACATCATAATGAGATTAATTATGGAATAAATTAAAAATAAATATCAGTAAAATAAAATGAAAATAAAGAAAAACACATTTGTAATGAATACATTAATTTATTTGAAAAATGGTTTATATCATTAAGGGAATATATATATATATAGAGTAGAATAAAATTAAAATGATGAGAAAAACTCAAGCGGCCTTAAAAAACTTCGCATCTTTAGCCCCGCTGCCGTTGCCGCCTCCACCCACCTCAGCATTCAGACCCATCATCACCATCATCACCACACGAAGCTCGGTCGCCATTACCATCACCAGAGTTGACACCACCACAGCCAGAAGATCCCCGCACGGCCTTTGGTTTGAGCTCCGATGACCTCAGATCTGAAGTGACGTGGCCTCTGGTCTGCACTGCAACGGCCTCAAATTTGAGGCGGCGACGCCTCCGAGCTGAGGTCAGGATGAGGATGGACAGGCAGCGAGGTGGTGGTAATGGATAGTGGGCTGGGACGATGGCGTGTTGCGGTGGGAAGTTGGTGGCGCAGAGGACACTGAAGGGCAGGATTGGGCTCCCAGGCTCCCGGGGGTGGCGTGGGGTGGTCCCGGGGGGGGGGGTGGGGTGTGGGGCGTTGTGGTGGGGCGCGGGGTGGGATATAATTATACGAATTATAATTATTCTAGGGGGCCTCCACTGCTTCCTTGGTGGGCATACAGCTGAGAAAGTTAATAATCTGGCACTAGACAACAAAAGAATAAGATTGCATCGACGTGAATCATGATCCTGAGGTGAAAATATTGGATGATCAAGGGATAAACACCTCAACATTACACAAATCCATTAAACCCTTGCATCCTCTCTTTTCTCAATTAATGTTTTTACTTTTTTTTCTTTTTTCCTATTTTCTTCTTCTTCCTTCTTTCACTCACTCTCTCTCTCTCTCTCTCTCCTCTTTCTTTTGCATTTTATTAAATAGAGAACAGACCCACTCTCCTTTTTTTTTTTTTTTTTTTTTTTCAAAATGCTCTCTCGCTTCCAAGACCCTGTTGCCTCTGCACATGTCGCCTCCATCTCTACCTCCATCTTTGCCCGCTTCGTCTCCAACCTCTAGCGCTGCTGCCTCCTATCCAACTCCTCTTGTGCCCTCTGTGTTGACAAGCCATGCTGCTACCTTCGAATCTGCATCTGCCTCATCCGTTGCCTATGCCAACCCTAGTTGACCTTGATATTTAAAGGTCGAGCTGAGCTCTAGATCACAAACCTAGGGCTCACTTGGGTTTAAATCCAAAATATGAGGCTCAAGTTTGCCGATGGAGTTCAAGCTCTTCAACAGAGGATCAACGATGGAGGATTGAGACAATAGTGAGGTGGTGGTGGTGCAAGGTGATTCACTAGATTAAGTCTCCGGCGGAGTGAAAGGAGGAAGTCTTTGGTGGAGTGAAAGGACGAGGAAGAAGAAGAAAAAAACAAAAAATGAAAAAGAAGAAAAAAAATAAGTATAAACATTAATTGAAGGGAGAGAGAGTGTAAGGGTTTCTGACTGGTGGGCTCAAAATGACACATGTCGGATGTTGAATGGACTTGTGTAATGCTGAGGTGTCTATCACTTAGGCACCTAATATTTTCTCCAATCTTGAGTGTTTTAATCATATAGTGATGATACTAATAGTTACTATGTCCACTTCAACAGGCTTGTGCCGATTGAGGAAACTTGAAGAGTTGGATATTAGTGATAATGGATTTGGGGGTCCTCTTCCTTCATGCTTGTGCAACATGACGTCACTCCGTGCTCTTGATGTTCGAAATAACAATTTTAGCGGGACCATTCCTCCATCTCTCCTGTCTAATCTCAAGTCACTTGAATATATTGTGTTTTCTGGAAATGCTTTTGAAGGATCACTTTCGCTTGCTTCCTTGGCCAATAATTCTAACCTTGCGGTATTCCACCTCATCAACAACCATAATCGTTTGGAAGTAAATACAGAAAAGCCCACTTGGTTTCCTTCATTTAAGCTAAAAAAGTTTGGTTTATCAAACTGTATGCTCAACAAAGATGCAAATGGTGTGATTCCCGGCTTTTTGAAAGAACAACATGACTTGACCAGTGTTCAATTCAGCCACAATGGAATGAGAGGACAATTTTCCAAATTGGCTATTGGTCAACAATGTAAATCTAGCACGGTTTGATCTCGTAGGCAACACTTTTTCAGGTGCTTTTGACTTGCCTTCCAATTTGATTCTTGATAAATGTGGTGGTTCGATGTGTCTGCAAATGCTATTGAAGGAGAGCTTCCACCATGGATTGGTTCTATCCTCCCAAGTTTGACATATTTGAACCTGTCAAACAACTTATTAAAAGGTAGAATCCCTCCCTCAATGGGCTTTATGAAACTGCTACAAATATTGGACTTGTCAAAGAATGGCTTCTTGGGAGAGATTCCAAAGACACTTGCTAAAGATTGCGTGTTACTTTCTACATTGAAATTGTCAAGCAACAAATTGGAAGGCCAAATGCTCCCGAGGTATAATAACTTGAGAAAGTTAAACTTTTTGTATCTGGACAACAATCGTTTCACAGGGGAAATATCACCTAGTTTATTGAATACATCCATATTAAATGTTTTGGATGTAAGTAATAATTTCCTATCTGGAACACTTCCCAATTGGCTTGGAAGTGATCTCCTTTTGTTGGGGCTTATGCTCTCAGGTAATTTATTGAGAGGTCCTTTACCATTGAGCTTGTGCAACTTTTCAATTCTTGAGCGTTTAGACCTTTCAAATAACAACCTTGGGCCAGATATACCTCCCTGTCCCAACTTTATAATTTTGAAGTACTTGCATTTAGCAAATGACAGGCTTGTTGGGCATTTTCCTAAGTTTCTTTCTGGAGCTTCTTCAATTGTCACATTGGATCTTAGATACAATGCATTGTCAGGGGAGATCCCAAGGTGGATTGGTTCTTTTCGGAACTTGAAGGTTCTTCTATTGCAAGGAAACAAGTTTGAAGGTTCAATCCCTCTAGATGTATGTTTGTTGAAAAATATGAGCATGTTGGATCTCTCCAATAATAATCTTTCTGGAAAAATTCCTTCTTGTTTGAAGGATTTGACATTTGGAGAATATGAGACAGTCAAGTGGTATTTTCTCTCAAGAACATGGGTAGAGTTTTGGGAACTACACAACTATAAGGTCATATTCAATTTCACGTATAGCTATAATGAAGGGGACATATCTGGTAATATGGATGTACTAGAAGAAGTAAACTTCATGACAAAGAGGAGGTTGGAATCTTATAAGGGCAACATTCTTAAACTCATGTCGGGAATGGATCTCTCTCAAAACAATTTTATTGGCTTTATTCCCCAGAGGTTGGTTACTTGAGTAAACTACTGGCATTGAACCTATCACATAACCATTTGACAGGACCTATCCCAAAAACGTTCTCCAATTTAAAGAACGTAGAGAGCTTGGACTTGTCCTACAACAGCTTAATTGGTCCCATTCCTCCACAACTATTAGAGCTCTATTTCTTGGAAGATTTTAGTGTCGCTAACAACAACTTGTCAGGCAGGACACTAGATCAAAAAAACCAATTTGGAACTTTCAGTGAAGCAAGTTATGAAGGTAACCCTTTTCTTTGTGGACCACCATTAAAAAGCTGTAATGGATCAAGTCAGGAGCCAAGAACACTACCATCCTTTAATCATAATAGGGAGGATGACTCCTGGACAGAAGCCTTCTTGTGGAGTTTTGCAGGATCATATGTGGTGGCATTCCTTGGTGTGGTTCTTTTTCTCTACATAAACTCATACTATCGATATGTGCTATTTGAGCTTGTTCATAAGCTTATCCCATCATTTCCCAGATTCTAAGAAATTTGTGATGGAAAAATACGATGAAACAGTGGAGAACCTTTTTTAATGGGATTGTAAGCGTTTGAGTCTTGATTATGCCTTTTGAATGATTGATCCTAGAGTATTCGCATTGTATTGCTTGGAGAACCTTTTTTTAATGGGATTGTAAGCGTTTGAGTCTTGATTATGCCTTTTGAATGCTTGATCCTAGAGTATTCGCATTGTATTCCTTGTCCTGCTAATTTGAATATTTGGAGATCTGATTTAATTGAGAATTGATAGAGATAGTTTAGTTCACAACCAAAATTGAAGCCAGCATTCAAAGAAATTTGTAAATATTACTCAAAACGTGAAATATCTGATCGCTACTACCAGCAACATCAAACGAACCAGGGTTTAGCGTCTCAAGAATCCTACTAATACATATCCCGATCCTCCCGAAATGGAAGTTTCCTCAGGAGGTTTGATAGATTGCCAAACAGACACGGACACTTTCTCCCGTGAAGAGGTGCCTGCACTTACCTTGGTTTCTTCCTAACCCTACCAATAGCAATTTGGTTTCCTAGATTGATTAAGAAAGTTTATTTTCACTTTTGGAGTCACCACTAATTTATTAGAGGCCAAGTAAAAAGTGAGAAGCCATTGAGATTTGGGTTTGTAGATTTGATTGCGCTGAAGATTTATCCAACGGCCAAAATTTGGTACGTTTCCTCTTTTGAAAACGTTTATCACGAAACATTTTCGATTTTCAAAAGCAGTAAACTCGTTCATGCATGTGTCCACCCATAATTCAGCTCACCATAACGGGCTAAACATGTATTGTAAACAGCCAAATAAATAAGGCGTAAACTGACAGAAAAAAGAGAGGTGTAAACATGGAAGTCAAAGTGCGAAGATAATAAAGTAATTAAAGTGCGGTAAGTAAACCGTGATACGAGTTGGACAATAATAGACATGACCTTGTTATAAAGCTCCAGGACATAATCCTCGTCAGCTATGCATAAATCAAACGTGCAGTTAATTTAAGACTATAACATGCAATTCCCTGAACTAAACACCAATATTAAACTAAATGCAAGGAGCTTAAATCAATACTGTTCCTCAAATGCAATTATTGCATGAAGAAACATATGGGTTTTTACTTTTTCATTTATTTTTTTTAATAACAGGAAATGAACTAAATTAGAGTTAAGAATATTCTATAAACTATGCAATGCAACTTCCTAGACCAAATGCTGAATAGACATGGTCCTGAATAAGATAATTTAAACCATTTAAGATGCAATTATTACCTAAAAATACAATATCCGTTTTTTTTATTATTTTTTATTTATCCGTTTTTATGCATCCAATTAAATCAATACTGTAAGCACTGAAAACTTTTCACCTAAGCCCTTCAATTTTTTTTTCTTTATGGGTAAGTTAAGCTCTTACTTCACAAAGGAAAATATGGGAAGACTAGAACTTTCATTTATTTCATGGGAAATGTGATATTTATGAAAAATATTTTTAAAATGACCATATCGATTAGAAAATATTTTTCACCATTTTATATGAAAATTTGATTTAATTATCTTGAGGAAAATTATCAAAAAATTCGAATTTTAATTTATTTTTCTTCTTACTTATTTCTTCTATTTTTCCTTCTTCCTTGGCCGATCACAGCCACGGCAACGTCCAATGACTGGCCACATGCAAGGGATGGGCTTGCCCAAGGTTAACGAGGCTTGACCTCACCAAATTTTAGTGAGCTCCAACATTGAGCCTCATCGGCCTTAGGCGAAGCTCCACCTCATTGGATCTAGCAAAATTGAGATCAGCCATAGTGAGGGTTAACAATTGGCCACCGCCAAAGGATGACTTCACTTAAGGTTGATGGGGCTCAAGCTTGCTAGATTTTGATGAGGTCAAGCCTTGCCAACCTTGATCGAGTCATCCCTTGCTTGTGGCTAATCGTTGTGGTCGAGGATCAGCTAAGAAAGAAGTAAAAATAAAAAAGTTAATTAAAAATTCAACTTTTAAAATATTTTTATAAAATAACATTTTGTTAACCAAGGACCTGAGCCCTAGTGCCAAGGCCCCACACATGGCCTTTGTGGACCTCCACCTAAGTGCTAGAGACCAGAGCTCAAGCATGGGGCCCCCGAGCAAGACCTTTATGGACTCGAGCTTGGGTACCAGGGCATTGGGCATGGGCACCGGGGTTTTGGACCCGTCCTCGATGGGTCCAAGCATGGGCAGCGGGGGCCTGAGGCCAGGGCTTGGCCATGGGAAACTTGGTCCTGAGCACTGGGATCCGAGAACCAACGGGAATGACTTTAATGAGGTGGCCCAAAGAAACATCTTAAAAGGGCTAACTACTCCTATTCAACTCCAAACAAAAAGGGGTAGAAGATGATCTAGTTCAAAGGTAAAAATTCCATGGGTAACTAGTAAGTCACTTGCTTCCAAAATCAGGTCCTAGCTTTGATTTTCAATGCAAATCCACATTATATATGCACACCAACACACCGACATGTCACAAACAACTGGAGATCAATTCACAACTCACCCAAGAAATCCCTCTTAAAGCCGCAAATTCGCAACTCTTGGAGCTACAGATCCGCTGCTCTTGAAACTGTAAATCCCCAGCTCATGATAATACAAATTTGAAGTTCCTGGAGCTGCTAATGCAGCTCAGTTGAGCTACGAAGCTGCCATTTGTAGCCACAGGAGTTACGTAATTCACACAGATACACAACAATCTGCACATCTAGTGCACCGACAGCAGCACACACAACTGGCATCTTATCATACATACACAGCCCACGCATTTGACAAATTCACAACGCGCACAGATACAATTCATGCAATACACAGAGCACTCACATTGTCACACATGTTCCTCTCACACGTTGCACAATGCAACAACATACACATATACATAGCTTACTTTTAATCTCATAGTTCACTCTCACTTGCAACCTACACAGTACACAGCACACCCTCACAGCCCGTCACTCACCTCTCATAGGCGCACACAAATCACACAACTGTCCTAGCCACCCTTCACACAAGCTCAATTTAAATAAATTCACATATGTAATGTACACATGCTCAGCATACATGCTTTGCTTATACTTGTAGACATCAACTTATATCACATCATCAACACACTACACAAGCTCACGAATCACCTACAAAGCTAGTTCACCCATCGAGTGCGCAGCAAGAAAAAACCATTTTCATTACTACTCTCGTATCGGCTTAGACCAGCAACAATGGTAGAACCTCTTACTTGATTTTTTCTCCTTGAAATATAATGTAACAACTCAACTAGGATGTTTATCTGACCCAAAAAAAAAAAAAAAACTGGGATATATAACTAGCTTCTAGTTGTGGCGTCCCAATCCGCCACTTTTCTAATGCGATAATCTTTCACTTTTTAGCACATGCGAAAGACAAATTCAAACATCAAACAAACATCAATCATAAAGGACATACACCAGAGAGAAACAAGCAACGACTTTTGTGTCTTGCATCATGTATAAACAGGGGCAATGATAGGGCTACGGTAGGGGGGTCAAAAGGGTAATGCTACTCTTACAGGCTAACCACTCAGCCTTCATCTGTATCTCTCAAAGTCAGCTGGAGTGCTGTAGCATGCTATGGGGATAGCAGGAATCACATCCATGACTAAGTACATGAAAAATGTAAACAACCACAAGGGTGAGCTAAAGCCCAACAATGAAATATCCAAAATGCTATACCATACGATCTGCCCTTCATACGTATGAAGAAAAACCATCTAAGATACACGACTCACTTTCCTTTGGACTTGGTCTATCCCCACTATTCTTAAGATCAATGAACTAGAACAACAAGACCCTAGGGTGATCTAGACCCTCAATATCAACTTGTGCCATCACGATCTATCGATCTCGAAGAACACATGCGCACAAGCATCTTTCACACATCTTTTAGTTTTCACTTTTCGTTTCCACTCCAAGACACATGGTCGGTGCACTCATTAAACCACGCAAGGAGGAATAATCCTGTCTAGGGGAATTCTGGTGCCACTCCAGTCGCTGTGTTGTTTGTTGGTTTGCTGTCTAGCCCACGCAAGCTTCATGATCCACTGATCATGTCATCCCTACTCCGAGGTATCTAGGGTTCGTTGTCCCTAGGCATTCAGGTTCGCTGTCCCTGAACATCCTGAATTTCTCTTCAACTCCATAGGGCATCGTTGGTTTGTTGTTTGACGGTATTCATTAAACAGTATCTTAGGCATGCAAATTCACATGCAGTTATCTTGGTTTAAGAATGCAAATAACAATCATGTCACATTTATGCAAGGATCTATACCATCATGCATCCAAGGACTCGCCCTCTAGTCAACACTAGTAGAACTAATCATGCAGTCAAAACCTAGAACTAGCTGTCCAGACTCCATTAGGAAAGAGAGCCTAGTGTTTCTAGTCCTAGCTGAAACAATCAGCTTCACTGCAACTTGGTTGTTCCAAACCTACGACACTTTCAAAATCAATCCAAAACATAATAGACACTCCGAACCTTATACAACCTACTTAGCGGCCTTCACAACCTCATGAGATACTTCACTAGCCTCACGACCCCACGACAAGTCTCAACCTTCACAATCCACAAAAACACTCTTGGAACCATGGCCCACTAATACCACACTCAGGCCTCACGACTCTCATCTATGCTGCACTCGGACTCACAGCCCACTTGCAACCCAATCGGGCTTTGTGGTCCATGCATACCACACCTGGGCCTCGTGGCCTACTTGCACACCATTTGGGCCTCACGGCCCATTCGTCCACTCTTGGGCCTCACAGCCTGCTTGCTCACTCAAGCCTCATGGTCCATTGCCTAAATCGGGCCTCATGGCCCACTAGGCAAAAATCAGTCCTTATGGTCCACTCTCCTAAATCAACCTTCACAATTTTAGCTCAATTTCCACAAGTAAATGGCATTAGATTAACATCAAATACACACTATGGGTAGTCAAATAAATGTAATTTCTATCGTCAATAGACCACAATTTAAGATTTCATAATCTTCCTATAGAATTGAACCAAATTCAGACCAAAGAATTGAACCGACCAAAATTGCACAGTCATGGAATTCAAAGCCAAAACCATAGTAAATGAACTCGAAAAATTCTAAATTTTAATATGTTATAGAGAAGACCTTAGAAAACATTTTGTATGAAGGAGATTAAGTCCAAAACAGTTTGTATAATGAGCAAAAAATTGCACAAAGTAACTCAAAAATCTAGTGCACTGTTATAGAGCAACTAGTCTTCAAATTATGCTCAGCTCACAGCCCTAAACATGTCAAAACATCTTGAACTTTGGATATGCTTCCTCTACAACTTTTATGAAGGAAGAAAGTCCAAAATCTAAAAGGAATTTTTTTTTTAAAAAAATTCAGTAAGACAATCGGTACATTATTCCTACTGCACTGGATAGATCAAGCACGGTGAAAGAGTAGGCCATCATACCATCCATATCATCTTAGAAAATTCCAAAATTAAAATATGTTATACATCAAGATGTCTTGTACAACTTTGAAGGAGGAAGTTTTCTCAAATTTGAAATACAAAACTCCACAAAATTAACAAACCAGCGAGGTTTAACAACTCCAGTTTCAGGAAATCCAAACTAAGGCTCTAAACACAAGTTCATAGCCCAAGAATACTCCAAGATCAAACATTTTTGACCACATGCAACATATATCTTTAGCCATAGATCATAGAAAACTTCTACAAGTAAAGTGCAAGCGCTAGAACCCACATGCAACATTATCCGAGCAGCGAAAACAGCATGCATATCAACCAAAATCCCGACCATTTCACTGCAACAGCAATCTTCCAACTCTCGAGACATGATTCCAACCATCAACAACATGCAACCAACAACTCAGCATATCCAAGACAGAATTCATCGATCCGCACGATGAACAAACTGATACAACATAGAGAGTTAGAATTTCACTTGCCTCAACAACAATGGCTGGACGTGGCACGGTTCGAATAGGGGAAAAACATTCGCAACTTGGCCTTCCTCGAAGCCCGACGTCACTCCTCGAGGCTTGAATCCCCACGGAACAACAAAATGAAGCCACCGTGGAGGAGGTTGAGAGGCGGAGGAGCTTCAGGATGGGCGAAGGAGAGGTCGAGGGTAAGGGAGGGGAAAGAGACAAGTGACAGGAAATGAGCGAAGAGAGAAAAAAGAGAGAGAGCTTCGGGAGAGGGGGACACTGAGAGAGATGAAATGATGGCAATCATTTGCCTTGGAAAGGGAAGGCCATGACGGCCTCTTGGGGAAGAGATATGCAAGTATGGGCATGCATTGGTAAGGAAGAGAGGGGCTGCCACTTGGCAGCGGCAAGAGAGAGGAGGAAAGAGAAGAGACATAAAGAGAGAGAAATAGCGAGAGGCAGTCGTGCCCTCGAAAATTTGGCACCGACCATGTCCAGTTATCGTGTATCACAAACATTTGCGATCGAGGATAGTGTCTACGACTCAAACAAACAAACTGAAATTTCTTTTCTAATATGCAAATAAAGGCGCCATCATTCCTACAATTCCATAATTATCTAAAATATGACTAGTGCCCATTGACACCACCTAAATATCAATACTTTAATTCACTACTATTCAGGCGGATGAAAATCGAGTCGTCACAAATCTTCCCCTCTTATAAATTTTTGTCCTCAAAATTTAATGCTTACTCGATCAATCAAAAGGATGTGGATAACAAAGTCTGAACTTTTCCTCACTTTATCATTTTATTAATAATACCAACGAAGGTTCTTGTACATTTCATACCTCCAAGATGAATGCTATAATTACTCCTATGTGCTTCTGATAAAATCGCATAAACGCCCATGATCATCATTTGCTACTTGGTCATCTGCTAGTTGGTCATCCAATTTCTTTCCTTTCAATGTCTCTTCGTGTATCTTTTAAATTTCTAGGTTAGATTGCTATAGGGCGTTGATCTTATGTATATTTTCTAGCTTGATCCTCAGAGTAGCTAGTACATTCATAATACCATCTATCTCAACCGTGAATTCAGCATTTGAAATCTTTTCCATAAGATTCCATTCTTTAATCATCATACTTGCCACTACTAATACTGACTTTCGACTAAAAGCATCTGCCACCTCATTTGTCCTTTCCGGATGATACAAAATCTCATAGTCACAATCCTTCGGCAACTCCATCCATCTTCTTTGTCTCATGTTCAACTCCTTATGAGAAAACAAATACTTCAAGCTCTTACGATCTGTATAGATTTCAAACCTCTCTCCATACAGATAATGTCTCCATAACTTTAATGCAAACACTATTGCTACAAGCTCCCCATAATGTGTAAGGTATTTCACTCATACAACTTTAATTGTTTATTTTCTTTATTCAATCATTTAGTTCCGCAATAGTTGCTCAAGCTTAGATATACAATCTAACCTCGAGCCGAGCCATTTCCCTGGTTCAACATGTCCCTTATTATTATTATTATTATTATTATTATTATTAAAAAAACTCATGTTTCTTGTAGTTGCAGGTGAAGAAGATGAGCCACTTTACTTGCAATCTGCTTTCTAGAACGTTCAAAGCAGAGACAAGAGAAGAAAGGAGAAGTCAATAAAGCAAAGTAAATCCCTAAAACTTGCAGCCCAACAAGTGAAATAGATTTACTTGTATTTTGAATCAAAAAAGCACACCCCAACGCTAAACCCATTAAGTAATTTTGAGTGTTTAGTTGCTACACTTTGTCGGCTCACTTTCACACTCTTGCAAACTTCTAGCAACCTTCCTATCTTCATCCCTTTCCCCATAACTCTCTTTTCTTGCAATTGCACTGGATCTACTTCATTAAGAGAGAAAAGTCGAGAGAGAGAGAGAGAGAGAGAGAGAGAGGGGAAAACACTAACAAAAGACGCACAACTGCTTATACACCTAGGGTCGTTTGACCATGTTGGGAATAACGGATCCCCGAAAACCGGATTCGACACTGAATCAAACCCCTAAATCAATGCGGAAGACGAAGCCCGGGAATAACACATATCACCGATCGTGAAGCACACCACGGATTCGAGCGTACCTTGTTAGCCACAGATTAAACACCGACGCCGATTAGAGGAAGAAAACCTGGTCCTGTTCGATCCGATGGCGCCTTGAATGGAAGAAGAACGATGCCGTTTGCCTTACTGTTCCTTTTGTCTTTTTGGAGAGAGAGAGCGCGTGGGAGAGGAGAAGACGTACGTTATGTTCCAACAGGTGTCTTCTCTCTCTCTCTCTCCCTTTTATACCTTCCCCCATCCACGGGCTCTATTCCCGTAGGCCTGGCCTTTTGGGCCCAGCATGGGCGGACGGGCCTTAAGCCCATCACCAATTAAAACCATCATCTCCCACTCGCACATGGTGGGCTGAACAGGATTCTCTTTACCTCTCTTCAACATTCATACTGGTGAATAATCCGTGTGACCAGTATACTTTGAGAGCTCGTTGCTATACATCTGTTAGGAATATATAACAGCTCATAATGGGCGTCACACTCCGAGTAGTTTAGTATGCAGTACCCTAGATCGATTGATCACATTTATATCTCTCTTGATCTCTTTTAAACAATGATATATATATATATATATATATATATATATATATATATATATATATATATATATATTGTATTCACAATTATAATTATCACAAAGACAGTCATAATTGGTTAACCGGTGAATACAAATTCTCCAAATTCGATCTTCCTCTTTCCTTCAAACTCTCAATTTCAGTTCAGCTTACTTTTCTAGAAATGTCCCATTAGATCGAATCACTCATGACCATTGGCAACATCCTAAGATAGCAAACACTAAATAGAAATCTTGAGAATAAGTAAAAGTCATGAGGGGACTAAGAAATTGAAGAACTCTCTTCCTCAAGAGTCTCACACGACATAAAAGTTGAGATCAAACTTTTGCCACTCTTATTGGTCGTCTCATGCATACGTAGTATGAAATACGTATTACGGTATTAACTCATTTCCCATGGAGCGTATGTCTACACCTTTCAATACCGTACAGATGATAGTTCAGACAAACCCAATGTCTAACTTGAGTTCACGTATCTACTCATTCACAAAATTCATCAGAACTCACATCTGGCATCTTAGACAGATAAAATAAAATATGTGGGGTATTTTACTTCCGGACATAGTAAGTATTATATCATCATCTTAACACCTAGTTAAGGCGACATACGTGTTTTAAGCTTGAGCTCTCGATTATCACCTAGATAATAAGCTTAAAAACAGTCTCATCTCTATTTATCACACAGTAAATAGAGGCGATTACCCGTGTGAGTGGGCTAATCTTATATCTGTTTGACATACTTCTCAACTTAAAGTAATGCACTAAGCATTAAAATGCATAAATATCAAACAAAGATTCATAGGCATTAATGATGAAAACACAAATTCATCAAATGTGAACACTTAGGGAAAATACAATATTCAGTACATCAGTCTCTACGCAATCCTAGAGATTTCATATGGCCACAAAACACATCTTTAGGTATTGGCTTTGTCATAGGATCTGCTACCATTCTATGCGTAGTATGTACTTTAAGTTCACATCCTTTCGTGCAACCATATCCTTTACAAAATTATACTTGGTATCTATGTGTTCGGTCTTGCCATGATAGTTTGGATCTTTAGTGTACGCTTTTGCTGCTTGGCTATCATAGTTAACCAACAATGAATCTACAGCACTTCCAATAACACCTAAATGATCCAAAAAATCTCTTAAGCCAAACATCTTCTTATACTGTTGCTGATAATACCACGAACTCAACTTCTATCGTGGACAAGGTTATACATTTTTGTTTCTTACTGCTCCAACATATGGTGCCATTATTCGGTAAGAAAACAAATCCAGAGGTAGATTTCCTTTCATTTAAATCTCCTCCCCCAATCAGCATCAAAATAGCATTAGAGTCGCAGATCACTTTCTTAATAACTCAGCGTATAATCAGCAGTTCCCTTTAGATACCTCAGTATTCTCTTAACGGCTTTCCATTATGCTGGACCTGGATTGGATTGGTATCTACTCACCATTCCAACTGCAAAATATATGCCAGGTCTTGTACACATCATAG
The DNA here is from genome assembly GCA_017140395.1 of Eucalyptus lansdowneana. Classification (NCBI taxonomy): domain Eukaryota; kingdom Viridiplantae; phylum Streptophyta; class Magnoliopsida; order Myrtales; family Myrtaceae; genus Eucalyptus; species Eucalyptus lansdowneana. The sequence continues at coordinate 57,282,922 of CM029487.1, forward strand.
AGTACATCAAGCTCCCAACAGCACTAGCATAAGGAACATGTTTCATTTGTTCCTTCTCTTGTGGAGTCCTTGGACACAGACTATGGCTCAATCCTTCACCTTTTTGCAATAGGAGTGTCTATGGGTTTACAATCTTGCATACGAAATCGTTCAAGAATCTTATTTATATATGATTCTTACGAAAGAGACAACGATCTCTTCAAAACGATCTCTTGAAATCTTAACTCCAAGAATGTATGCAGCCTTACCCATATCCTTCATCTCAAAGTTGGAAGACAACCAACTCTTGACAGTATTAACCAACTCCATATTGCTTCCGGCAATCAGTATATCATCAACATATAATGATATGATCACAAATTGATCCTTGGACTTTTTGATATATACACAATGATCATCATAAATCATTTTAAAATCATATGCCATTATGGCATAATAAAAACGTATATACCATTGCCTTGATGACTGCTTAAGATCATATATCGACCTCAAAAGTCGACATACCTTTTCTTCTTGGCCTTTCACTATGAAACCAGCAGGTTGTTCCATATATTTTTTCCTCTAATTCTCCATTGAGGAAAGCAGTCTTTACATCCATTTGATGTAACTCAAGATCCATACTAGTCACTATTGCCAGAATAATGCGAATCAAGGTAAATCTCACTATAGGAGAAAAATGTATCTTCATAATCAATTTCTTCCTGTTGATTATACCCCTTCGCCACAAGGTGAGCCTTATGCCTTTCTATCGAGTCATCAGCCTTTCGCTTTATTTTGAGAACCCACTTGTTCCTAATAGCTTTGTGTCCTTTTGGAAGATCAACCAGTTCCCAGACTTGGTTTGATTTTATTGAATCCATTTTTCCTTATTAAGGCAATTCAGAGCCTCATTAATATTTCTTGGCTCATCCTCATCTTATGGAGCAACAATAAAAGTTTCCCTTTCAATGTCAAAACATCGACGGGGAATACTTTGGCGACTTGTTCACCGCATGGGAGATTGTACACTTAGCACATCATTCCCCATCATGCTCCCACTTGGATTAGGTCATGATGATGTCGTCACATCAGGCGGTTGCAATTGAGAATGAGTTGAATTCAATTCATCACATCTCATATTACTCCCACTTGGACGAACTCCACTGACATCATTATCTTAATCCAAGGTTTCAAATAGGGAGTAATTTTCCCTTATTTCGCCCCTTTTAGGAAATTCATCCACTAAGGATGTGACATCCCGTGATTCAAATTCAGTTATACTCCCACTTTCCTGCTCACCTATGAACACATACCCTTTTGAGTGTTCACAGTATTTCATGAAAATACTATTATTTTCTTTGGGATCCAATTTCCCAAACTTGTGAGATGACTCATGAATATAGGCAGCACAACCCCATGGCTTAAGAAAACTTAAGTCCGGTTTTCTACCTGTCCATAACTCATATAGAGTGGAAATAACTGATTTGGAAGGCACCCGGTTAAGTATATAGGCGGCAGTTAACAACACATTACTCCAAAAAGTAATAGGTTAGTTAGCATACGCCATCATGGACCTAACCATTTCCAGTAGGGTTCTGTTTCTTCTTTCTGCAACACCATTTTGTTGAGGAGTATATGGAATAGACAACTATCTTTCTATTCCTTTTTCATCACATAATTTTCTAAACTTATCGAGATAAATATTTTCAACCTCGATTGGATCTATATACCTTTATTTTCTTGTCTAATTGATTTTCTGCGAGGTTCATAAACCTTCAAAACAACTTATGCTTCAGATTTATGAGAAATCAAATAGACATATCCATTTCGAGTATAATCATCTATAAAAAAAGTGATGAAATAAACAGCCCATTGCCTTCCTCTCACATTCATTGAACCACAGACGTCCAAATGGATTAAATGCAGAGGAAATTCAGCTCTTTTACCTTTTCCAAATGGTTTCCTTGTCATTTTCCCTACTAGGCAATGCTCACTTATGGACAAATCGACTTTTTCAATATTGCCCAACAAGCCCTCTTTGGCTAATCTATTCATATGTTGTTGGCCCATATGACCAAGTCTAGCTTGCCACCATATTCACATCATTATCATATAAGGTAGAAGACGTGAAACAAGGGAATAACATATTGACATCACCACAGTCAACATTTAGTACAACAAAATCATCCAGAAAGTGACCACAACCATAGTAGTTTGTATCCAAATACAAATCTACACCTCTATTATGGAAGTTCACACTAAAACCAAGCTTAATCAACATCAAAAACAGACACAAAATTTTGACGAATCTCCGGAGCATATAGAACATCAAGGTGCGTCCACCACTCATGTTCAATTGGTCGGTGCCAATTCCTTTACATCAGCTTTGGAGTTATTTCCAATATAGATCCACTTAGTTCCAATTGGTATCGTCGGAATTCCACGAAGGATCCTCTATCCTTTGCTACATGGTCTATCGCTCCTGAATCTACATTCCACAAAGGATTGGATTCAGCCTATAATGCAGAACTTGACACATAAGCAAAGTTCTCAAATGTACAAGAGGTGTTGACCTTTTTCGGCTCACTACAGTTGCGAGTATAGTGACCTTTCTTGTCACAATTGTAACACCTCACCCTTGACATTTTCTTCTCTTGAGGACGTTTTCCTCTCTTGTGTTGGTTAACTCTTGATTTCTTGCAATAAGAACTTGATCCTTTGCATTCCCACATATTGAACGAATCAATACGCTTGCGCTTAGAGTACAAAGCCCTTTCTGAGCTAGAACCAGCATTGAAAATATCTATTTTCGGCTCAAATGCCGTTAGGCGGTCCTCAGCTAGCTCAAGGTGGCGCATGGCATCTTTAAGATCTTCCATAACATGGTCAAGAGCTTCTAGTGCTTATTGCTTTTTCAGCACATATTGAATCTTCTTATTCAATATTTCACAATTGTTACCGTTCATATCAGCAATCACGTTCTTAGTTCTTTGGAAACCATCGATCTGAACACATCGAGACATATATGCATGAATAATTAATGCCTATCATTTATGCATCTACTTTTGCATAGACCCATCATATCAATGAATAATTTCAAGTAAGGTTTCGAAATCAAAATGTCACTATGTTTCCAATCATCCTCCAAAAATCCTAACTTAAAATTATCATTAATATAATTGTCTTATGCAAAATCAATTCTATGAAGCTACAAAAGCTTTTAAAACTACCTGACTAATTACCCACAACAACCAGCAATAATAGAAAGCAAATAAAATCTCACATCCAATAAAATAACAATGCTTTCACATGATACAAGTAACATATCGGTTGCTACATTAACAACAATCAGGTAGTAAACATTACATAATTAATCAAAGAAATAAATAAGGAATGTCCCTTCTAATCTATCGGCCAAAACATCTGAGAAAACTGAAGGCACATTTGCCAACCATGGAAAAACTTTTGGAGAGCATTCATGTAAACCACCAAGGCGCATTTACTCTACGCCATGTGGCGCTCAATCTAAGGGTTGAATTTTTGGCCAACTCAATCCTATAATACTCTCTTACAAAAGCTTCCACTAGCCTCCTATAACCCGGGACCACGTTGACCTCCCATAACCGATCTAACACTGCTTGTCATTCAGCTGGAAGAGTGTTCATTAGAGCCGGCACCTTCTCAAAATCCGGCATAAGATAACCATTGTAGATGATTTCCTGTATCATCTGATTGACCCTGACCACATGTGATACTAAACCACCGTCATGCCATCGATAATTAGCTAACTCTATCATCAGCCTTTTAAGTCTTGCAATTCCCTCGTCCGTTCTCGGGATTGCCGGTATCCTTGCATAACGCATCATAGTTCCTGCAACAAATGCAGAACTAAAAATGGATTACTTATAATCCATAATGTACAAAAGGGAAAATAAATAATTTTCCATAATTCATGCAACAAATGCAGAATAATAAAAAAAAAAAAATGGATTACCTATAACCCACATAGACATGAATGAAAAAAGAAACAATTTTTTTTTTTTTTTTTTTTTTTTTTTTTTTTTTTTTTTTTTTTCGGTCAACGGTCAAAGTCAACGGTCAACGGTCAACGGTCGTCGGTCACCGGTCAACGGTCGTCGGACGTCCGGCACGTGCCGAGCGCGTGCTTGCGTCCGCGAGTCGGGTGGCCGGCCGGTGACCGCCCGGTGAAATGTCGTCGGTGATGACGTCATTGGTAACGTCATCCGGGCGATTACCGACCGTTGGATGACGTCACGATGACGTCATCGCGTGACGTCAGCACGCGTCGGTCTACAGACCGGCGCGTGCCGGTTCGCCCACCAGCGGCATGCACGCGCTTGGCGATCCAGCGCTTCCGGGTGCGTCGCGCCCACGTGCAGCGCCTTCCGACCGCGCGTGTGGGCGCATGCGGCGTCGCCCGGCGGCGCTCGACGTATCGCCAAACTTGTCTCGACATCGCATTTCTTCCTATGCCATCACAATTTGATTTCGACTTACGAAAACTCGGAAAAATGGCCGAAAAGTGCTCGGGTGTCGGGATTTTTGCCCCGATCCGTACGACCGAAGTTCTTTCGCGAAAAAATCAATCAAAAACATCAAATTGATCAGGAAAAACGTGAACTAGGGCTCTGATACCAATGTTGGGAATAACGGATCCCCGAAAACCGGATTCGACACTGAATCAAACCCCTAAATCAATACGGAAGACGAAGCCCGGGAATAACACGTATCACCGATCGTAAAGCACACCACGGATTCGAGCGTACCTTGTTAGCCACAGATTAAACACCGACGCCGATTAGAGGAAGAAAACCTGGTCCTGTTCGATCCGATGGCGCCTTGAATGGAAGAAAAACGATGCCGTTTGCCTTACTGTTCCTTTTGTCTTTTTGGAGAGAGAGAGCGCGTGGGAGAGGAGAAGACGTACGTTATGTTCCAACAGGTGTCTTCTCTCTCTCTCTCCCTTTATACCTTCCCCCATCCACGGGCTCTATTCCCGTAGGCCGGGCCTTTTGGGCCCAGCATGGGCGAACGGGCCTTAAGCCCATCACCAATTAAAACCATCAGACCACAAAAAGAAAAAAGAATTATCCATAGGTTTTGTACGGGTTGATTGATTTTGTCCCAAAACCAAGAACGAAACCTTACAGTGTCGGTTTCAAAAATTTGGAATGAGGAATTAGACTGGAATTGGCTAGTCCAATCCTATTCCGTGGTTGACCCAAGGCCAGTGTTCCCCTCTACCTTTCAATACCTTAATTCAATTGTTTATCAATAAATTTATGAGTCTTAAGGTTCTTTTCCACTATTTGTTCGTGCATCACTGTTTTTATTTTTTAAATCATAGAGTCTGATCTACCCATCAAATGAAGATAAATGAATCATGTCATGGAAGTTATATAAGGAAATCAAAGCAACACATCAAAAATAGTGATAAAGAGCAAGTAAGAATGGAAGTGCAGAAAATAACCCAATATAAGTCGAGCAAAGAATGTTACGTGGTCTCCTTGCTAAACCCTGGGACAAGAACCCCATATGCTAAAACTAAAAACCTTACGCCACTCAAATGATTTAAAAGAACAATAAAAAGTAAAATGCAAGTAAGTAACTTGATACGGATTAGACAAAAAATATACACTGCCTTATCATTGGGACGATACATTAATGCCAAGGAACTAATTTTCAAAATCAAAATTGATTCTTAAGTTTGACTAATAGAATTACCTTACTACTAAAAAAAAAGGCTAAGTGATATTAAGGCTTCATTGTTTCATAGAAAATAATTTTTAGGAAAATGTTTTTCGAATTTTCTGACATTTGTTTTACGGAAAATGAACTAACCAAGGAAATCATTTTCCGCTATTGAAAAACACCTTCAAAATTAAGGGAAGAGTGGAAAACATATTCAATAATTTCTTCCACATCATTTTCTTTCACTAAACACATTTTCCTATTTTATTTTTATGTTTTTTTAAATTGAGTTTTTAATTTTTTTCTTTCCTTTCCTTTTTCTTCTTCCTTGACTAGTCACTGGCCATGGCGATGGCTGATGATTGGCTACGGGCTAGCTCGAGCCTTGTCGACTTGTAGTGAGGCGAAGGCTAGCGAACTGGGTGAGGCTCAATCACTAGAGCCTTGTCGACCTCTAGTGACCTCGGGTGAGGCTCAAGCCCTGCCTAGCTCTCCCACCATCACCATAGCTGGCGACCAGCCAAGGTCAAGGAAGAAGAAGAAGAAGAAGAAAAAAGAAAAAAAAAAGAATTAAAAATTAAAAAAATGATTTTAAAAACTAATGAAAATTATTATTGAAAAGGAATCGATGGAGGAAAATATTTTACTAAATGGCGGAAAATACATTTTTAAATTTCAATTAAAACTGGAAAATATTGTTATTTTCCTGAAAAATTGCTTTTTGGAATATAATTTCCAAAAACACTACATTTTTCGTGAAACAAACAAAGCCTAAAACGAAAATGAACTACCTTACCTTAAAAGTAGCTCCAACCTAAACGCTAACAACTTTTTTATTAGATATTTTACTACTCTTCATTAATTTCAATTTAATTTAATTTAATTTAATTTTTTATTCTTTATCCATTTTTTTACATCCTGCTAAATATTTCATCAAGGGAAAACTATCTAAAAATTCAACTTGCCCTAAAAATCAAGAAATGGAATTCCCTAAACGTTATGGACATTAACTAAAATGAAACTGAACTAAATGTAATCCGGAGATCTAATTATCTAATTGAGGCTCACCTTTTCCTATATTTTATTATTTTTTAATTGTATATTTAATATTATTTTTTTCCGGTCCCATGTTTTTCCAGAACACGAATTCTATTCTAACTCTTTTCTCCGTCGATCTTTGCTTAGTTCTAGCTTACGGAATGCACATTCTACACAGATTCTTCATGTAAATCACCAGAACAACCATGACTTCCCCAGAGCATCATATATCTGGCAACTGTCTCTGACCACCCCTGGGCCACCACCATTAGCCGCTGGCCGTCTCACCTTCACAAACGTAGCTTCGTAGACATGGACAATACACGGACAAGGAACAAGAGAAACCACAGAGAAATGGACGTATGGATGAACACCATCGGACTGATATAGCTAGTATGAGTACCTAGAGGGGGGTGAATAGGTATACAAAGATTTTTCTTTATAATTTCTGTATACTTGCGCAATACTTAGACAGTTGAAAGATAGTTTGCGTTAAGTAATAATCAACGAAAGACTCAGTGAAGGAAAGAGAGAATTAAACACGTGGTTTATAGTGGTTCGGCTTGATCCAAGCCTACGTCCACTCTTCTGCACTGACAGCCAATTTGGCTGGATTTCACTATGAACAAAGAGATGTTACAGTGTTGATCTTCCTTGACTTCTCGGTGTAGATGATCTACCACACTCGCTCAAGGTATCACCAAGTATAGACACTCTCTGTGTATACAATTTCGCTTTCGATCGTATCGACTAACAATCAAGGTTCTTCAGACTCGAATTTTTCTATCGATCACACACTTAAAACAACTAGAACGTCTTTCTTTTATACTCCTTTATGCCATCATAGCCGTTGGCACTTACCAAAGGAATTCCTTCAATCTACCCGTTGGACGGAATCAATCAAGAAGATCATCCGAGCTATTTAAGGAATCTGATGATAGCCCATCAATCCTGTTCGCCCATACAATCAGGATCTTGGTTTCCAAGAATAGAACATTCCAAGATTATTTCGTCGACCATCGGATCTTCAATCGATCTTAGATGAAAATCAAAGAATCCGAAATATTTATCCAACCAAAGAATCTTTTCCAGAGGATAGGATCGAATCCTCAACCATTTACCTCGGCTTTGGATTTCCTTCGTCACTTGGATTAGAAAGACTGTCAGTGAGAATAGACTTAAGTCTTGAGTCTTGAGTCTTAAGTCTTGAGTCTTGAGTCTTGAGTCTTGAGTCTTGAGACTTTAAACTGTCGGTCTCCGAACATCCAGACTTAGACTGATAGAAACGTTTTGTCAGCTTCAAAATATTCTGGAAAGATTTCTCCAACACGGACATCGATTCCAAGGCGTTGTCTTGCCGGTGGCCACCACAGAATCATCATAGGGACAAACAACACAGAAAATAAAGGGAAAAAAGAGACTTAGTAGGGCTTTCCGCAAGCCAGAAATACATCAATAGCTACAGCTAATGACCTAAAAATCTGAAATTATTGTATAAATCAAGCTAGAACACATTCAGAATGATAAAAAAAACCAAGGAAAATTAGCACAGATATGGTTTTGGCATTTCGTCAAACTGTGGTGAGCAAACTCCATCGAGATGTTTATGTTCAAAGCAAGCAAGAGATCAACATCCAGTTTATTGTCAAACAATACAATGTGCCAAGGAATCACCCAAGAATAATGAAACTCCATGTGTTTGACTAAAGCAGATGAGATCTCAAAACCTCTGTTCTTAATAAAAAGCAAACCGAGACTTGAGTATTTGGATCTCACCCTGAAGACGCAATTGCCGGTCGAGGACAGTTAACGAACCAGCGATCAAAGGTTGTGAAAATGCCTCCAATGAGTATTGTTGCCGGCAAAGGAGCTTCCATCGGGAACGAACCGATTCGAGCTATCGGCCAAGAGGCATGGTAAAACAGAGCAACACCAGCGCGACGTGGAAACAGAGACCGGCGGTGACGGGTTTGATTTTTAGCAGCTTAGGTGGACCCAAATTGTGGGCTGTACCAGTTAGCGAATTGGGCTTGGGCAAACTAATGAATTGAAACGCTGTCCGGCGTGCTTTTAAGTTGAGCTTGACTGTTCTGAGCCCCGTGAATTGAGTAAATTCAAATTGGGCTGCGACGAGATGGGCCGATCTGGGTTCTTGCATATGTGGTCGAGTTGGGCTTTGTCTCTCTTTACTTGTTTATTTGTTTGTTTGTTATTTATTTATTTTTATTAAAAAACGTTAAATTCAAGTTGCTGGTAAAAATTCAGGTGTTAATGTTGCCAAATTGAAAGGTTTAAGAGTGAATTAGAACTGCTATTAATTAGTAAATTAAGTTATTCTTTTACTTAAAGTATTTTTTTTTGTAGTAGTCGGGGTGGAAGCCCATTAAAAATTACAAGTTAATCGAACATAAAATCAAAGAACTTACTTGATCTCTTAGAAAGGAAGGAACTAGAGCCAAAGGTGGTTGAGAAATAGATCCAATTAACACATTTATTATGTAAGACTAAACTCACTACTAATCGCACATATGTTGCCTTTTCTATAAATATGTTTGGAAACAAAGCTCTCCAACTAATTGATTAACCAGTGAATTTGTGGAAGCGAACTCTTTTCAGTTGCATTTGCCTTAGCATTCAATCTAATGAGAGAAAGGGGGATAAGGGTGCGTTTGGAATCAACTTTGTAAGGGACTTTGAGCTTCTAAAGATACTTGGGCTAAAGCTGGGGTGTTTAGGAACAATTTTAGAATTTCCATCAGGTCAAAGCTGGCCTTCTCGAGGCTGAAAGCCCAAGGCAGGTGAAGGGGTGCCTTGGGCTTTCAACTTTCTCGGCATACAAGTGGCATTGTTCACTTTTTTTTTAATTTTCTTCCAAAACTATCCTCACCTACTCTTGATTTTTCCGATTTTGCCCTCGTTATTGTACTATTCATCTTCTTCTCCGTTGAAGGCCGACGACATGTTCCTCGAAGCTGTGAGTGAGCGGCCGGCCGCCGACAGCTCGGCATGGTTGCGGTGGCCCAGGTGACCGTCGTCGGGGAGTGGTGCGACCGTCGCCGGGGAGTGGTGCAACCGCTGCCTTGTCTGGGTCGCGACGATTGCCGCGGGTCGCGGCAAGGTTTGGGTCGCTGACCTCGCCGCGACCCAGATCCGAGGGCGGCGAGGTCCTCTCGCGACCTCGCCGCCCCAGATATTAGTCGCAGCGGTCGCCGGAGGTCCCGCGACCTCGCCGCGACCCAGATCCGGGAGCGGCAAGGTCGCGTGACCCCGCCGCGACCCAGATCTGGGGCCGTGAGGTCGCGGGGACCTCGCCGCCTCAGATTTGGGTCGCGGCGGGGTCGCCCGACGTCCGGAGACCCTTGCCGATGGTTTTCAATGGTCGCCCGACGTCCGGCGATCCTCTGTGATGGTCTTTAGTGGTCGCCCGACGTCCGGCGACCCTCGCCGGTGGTCTTCAATGGTCGCCCGACGTCCGGCGAACCTCGCCGGTGGTCTTCGTGGACGTTCGGTGGCCACCGCCCTTCCCGCCATCCGTCCTTCCGGTCAATTTTTTATTTATTTATTTTTTAATAATTTTTTTTATCACCAAAGCGCTTTGTAAATATAATTCCCCCAAACACCATTTTGCCCAAAGGTACTTCAAATGGGCTTTCAAAATACAATTTTACCAAACACACTTTGCATTTTGGAAAATACATTTAACTCAAAGATCTTTGCATTTCCCTAAAGATTTTCCCCAAAAGCGTTCCCAAACGCACCCTAAGTACACTAATGGTGCCATAAGTTGTGTACGGCGCTCACTTTGGTGCTAAAAGTTTCCGCCGAATCACTTAAGTGCCAAATCGGAGGAAAAACGATCACTTTGGTGCCACCGACGACAGATTCAAGCCAAAATGATTACGTGGCTTTTATATTTAAAAAAAAAAAAAAAATCAAGAAGCCTTTTAAACGACACCACTTTCCATCTTCCTTAAGAAAACGACGTCATTTTGCCGTCCTACATAGATACCCTCACAGAAACGACGTCGTTTTTTTTATTTTATTTTATTTGGAAATTGAAATTAGGGTTTTTTTGTCTGCCGTCCCTCGGCCACCATCACTTGGCCACCGTCCCTCGGCCACCGTCGCTCAGCCGCCATCCCTCGACCTCCATCGTATTTGCTTGCCATAGCAACAAGACAAAAGAAAAAAAAAATCGAATAGAAAATCCCGAGAGAGAGGGAGGTGTTGACGATGAGGGCGGAGGAGGGGATGGCGGGGCCACGGCCATCGCCTTCGTAATAGCTGGCTTCGCCGACAACCTCCATGGCGTTCCAGATCTTTGCGGCTACCATTGGCTGGATCGCTCGTGCTTCTGGAGATTCTTCGAGCTCACGTTTCCTCTGCACCCAACGATATTCCTTGGGAAAATGCAGTGGTAGGGCTGAGATTCGAGGATTTGAAAGGTTGATAAGGTGATTGAAAATGGGGGAAAACTACTAGGGGAGGGCGGAGGCGAATGTGTGGTTTCTTTTCTGGAAAATTAGGGCGCGCATGACAACCATTATGTTCCAGAAATAGTTTTGGAACAGAAATAGATTTTTCTATTTTTATTTTTAGACGACTTTCTGAGCAAAAAATCTGTTTGATAATGATACAAAATTTCTGTTTTAAAAATAGAAATTCGTTTGATAACAAAGATAAAAATTTTTATTTCTTAAAACAATTTTTTTTTTGGAGCAAATGAGATGTCCATTCTTACAAATTTCATATGCTTATGAACCCATTGACCCAAATACAAAGTAAGAGTTTTTTTTTTTTTAATAGTAAAGTCTCCTTTTTTTGAAAAAAAAAAATTACAAAGTAGGAGTTGTTATATCAAATTTTCTAAATTTTCACACAAAATTCTTTAGCATCCACCTAGATAGGCAATTACGATCAAACAATATACTTATCAATAGTCTCCATACAATAGAAAAAAGAAATCAATATGCATTACTTTTGAGCATGATAGAAGGTTCCCAAAACTCTAGTAGAATGAAGGTGGGCAACCATATTCTAATCCCCTTCATGCTAGTATGTCATGTTGATCACCGCCACGGTTTATGATATCGAGCAATCGTTTTAGAAAGAAACATAAATAAGTGTATTGGGCAATTTGTGGCAAATTTTACAAAATCGGCGAATTTTACGAAGTGCAATAGAGCTTGTCATAAAGGACCATTACAAATAAGGGAAATCCTCAAGTAGAATATCACATTACAAGAATTGAGATAGGAATAATCAAATACAGTATCACATTACAAAAGCAAAGATTGGGAATCCCCAAATACAAAATAATAGAAATACATTACAAAAGTTGAAAACACGATCTCATGGAATTTCCGGTATATTATGATATCTTGCCATCTTATTGGTAATACTTTTTCTAAGCATATTCATCTTAGTAGAAAATTTCATGGAACAGAAATAGAAAATTTCTGATTTCTATTTCATGAATAGAGAAATAGAAAATTTCTATTTCTCATTTCTGATCAAAATCTATTTCTGGAACAGAAATCTATTCCAGAAATAGAAAAACGGAATAAGTTTATCAAACGGATTTCTATTCTAGAAACAGGTCTGGAATAGAAAAATTGTTTCTGGAACAGAAATTCTGGTTTGTCATGCACCCCTTACTGGTATTGCTGATTCGGCGCTGTTGGTGTTGCTGGATCTGTTCGAGGAAGAAGACGACACAAAACAGCGTCGTTTGGGGATTTAGGGTTTTGAATTTGGGGGAAAGACACAAAACAGCGTCGTTTTTTAGTGTTAGGATGCTAAAACGACGTCGTTTGAAGGCCTAAGTGATCCAATGGAAACTCCGATGAGCCACATCAGCATAAAAAATTAATAAATAAAAAAAAGGCCACGTCAGATTTCCGGCCGATCAGATTGGCGTTGGCACCAAAGTGAGTGTTTTTCAAATTTTTTGGCACTTAAATGATCCGACGGAAACTTTTGGCACCAAAGTGAGCGCCGTACACAACTTATGGCACAATTAATGTACTTACTCCGAGAGAAAGGCTTACTTCAGAATCACTTTTATCTTTTGGAAGCCTGACGAAATTACGGGATTCAAACTACGTGACCACATGCCAACAATCTTGAGTTAAGCCACCAGGTAATTGCATTTCTGAGTTACCCATAGCCATCTTGTTCATGAACATTTTAACTCAACTCGAGAAACCATTATGGGCATCCTTTGCCATTAATATATCCCTTACACACATTTGAATAACTTAAATGAAGAGATGAGTAATGTAAAATATAGTTTTGAAAAATCCGCCTATCCTTTTGTTGCCAAATTTTGCCAACATTTGACACCAAATAAAGCTGGCCATTGACTGACCGAAAAAAAGAAGAAGAAGAAGCTGGCTAGTGAATATCCCTACGAAGAAGATGAATTTAAGTGTTGGGGAGAATCGGGGGACAACCGGTAGTGCATTCTACCTAAGTAGCACCGACACTGACACGCGACACGATACGACGCGACACGCCGACACGTCATTTCTCAAAAAACAGAGAATTCCGACACGTTGGAACATGTTTTTTTTTTTATATATATATACATAATAAATTATCATTTTTATGATTATTTCAATCAAATTAATTTGAATCAAATTCATAAATAAACAAATAATTAAAAAACATAAATAAACAAATAATTAAAAAAACCTAGAACGAATATACACTAAAAACATTAATCCGCCATTTATTAATATCATTCATTATTTCAATTTGATAAATTCAACTCTATTTAATAATTCATAAAACTTGGAAAAAAAAAACAAGCGATCCATATTTTGGATTTGCATATTAGATATGTTGGAAGAGGAGGAAAAAAACTTAAGGGATGAATTTTGTATCACGAGAAATGGGAGTCGAAGAGAAGAGAAGATTAGGTTTTTCTTTTTTCTCCATTTATTATTTTTATTATCGTGTTTTATTTTTTCACACACACACACACAAATATATATATATATATGTATCTTGACATTTCATTTATTGAATTTTTAAAATTGATCTCGATATTGGAATCACGTGTCAGAAACTCGTATGTTAGAATTCCGACTCGAGTGTCGGACAAGTGTCGAAATGTCCAACACGACACAAAGGTTCTTGGAGAGTGTCAGTGCTTCATAGCATTCTATCAATACGACCTCAAAACAGTAAATATAGTGCTAATTAAAGAAACAAAGTATCAATAATACCGAGATTTTTACGTGGAAAATCCAATGTGGGAAAAACCAAACACTGCTAAAAAACTTCCACTAATCACCAAAGATAGAGGCTCAACATTAACGATATAACAATATTTCATTACCATGAAGGTGAATTTACACAAATGTAGTAAGAAACCCTAACCATGGTTGAAGAATATGAGACAACTTAGAGAAGGATTTTAATAAACGAAATCAATTATCTTGTAGACTTTAGTCTCATGAATAATAAATTGAAATTTTATCTATTTCAACAACACTTGGGCATCAAAATTGGACTGCTAAGCCTCCTTCTTCTCCCCTCTCTAGGATGCTAGAGAGTTTTATCTCTTCACATCTTTTCTTTTTGACTTTTGACCTTTTCTTTTTAATGTTAGCTGGGTCCCATAGAAGCAAACCCAACCAACAATCTCCCCATTGTCTATATTCTAGTATCGAGTCTCCTCATAATGTTTTAGTATTACTGGTAGAGCATGGTAGAAATCTAATATTTTCATTTGAGAAGATAGCCAAGAGGAAGTCTATTAGCCTATCTAGTTGGATTGCTCCCCCTTAATCCAACTATTCTCCAATGCCTTCATCCGTGGTCTCTTTCTCTAGACCAAAAAATGGAGGACACCATTGGGACCGTGTTGCCATACCACAACACTCACCGCCTTAATATTTCTTTTTAATATTCAACAAACGCTAAAATAAATTGGGGAGCTCAACAACTTACTTGTCTTTGATATAAATTATTGGGAGTGCATGGCAAAAGCTTAATACCTTTACCCTAGAAGTTCTGAACCCGTCAACATATCCAATTACACCAACTTTCACTAAAAGTTTAAAGTGAAGAGTTTTAGACCAACTAGGATATATCAAGTAGTTACCACCACATCAATTCTCTGATGTTGGACTTCTCTAACTTAACTCATACATGCATTTCAACCTTAAGACTTTTTTTGTTTCACATATAATAAATGATTTAGAAAATATTTATAAAAAAATTGATTGTTCATATCACTTGCAAAATTAAAAGGACAAAAAATATTTTTATCATGTATAAAAATATTTAGATAAAATTATTCTTAATAATGAAAATATTTTTGATTGAATAATTATTTTAAGCAATACATATAATCATTTTTAGGAAAATGTTTTCCCAATTATTCATTTCTCACAAATCACATAGAGCCAAAATTGAAAGTGGCCTAATACTCTAAAAAATATTAACTTTAGATCTAGTTCCAATTTTATCGTAATTTTTTTTTTCATCTCATAAAATATTCTTTGCCTTTGGTTCTGTCCCAATTCCACCCCAATCGTTTTGTTGTCTTACAAAACACCACTATTTTCCAATTTTACAAAAAAAATTAATATAAAAATCATCAACTTTTACTTGAGTCTCATATCTACCTCCATTAACACTCCATCTAAAATTGTACTTGGTAATGTGGCATTTCCACATTATTGCTCTAGTTTTTCTCTAAATTTCAAATACAAAAGGACGTCTTTTAGAGATGAATTTCCACATGAGCCCAAAGGATGTCATCTTGAATGTGAAATTTGTGTAAAAACTAAAGCAATTAGGTTGGCTTTCTTCAATTGCTCTTACTCTTATGAGAGTTTTCCTTTCATCTCACTTGAGGATCTTCTATTTTGTGCTCATCATTCAATCTCCGGTGCTCGTGAGCCTTCCATCTCTCATGGTTGGAGAGTTTGTGCTTAGGATACTTGAACAACTCGCGCTAAGGAGTTTTTTTTTCATTTCTTGGTTATCAAGATAAATTTTGGACAAAGGATTAATACGGGCAGATTTGGGTATTTCAAAAAGTTGATGGTTTTTTATTAGATAAAAAGAAGTTTAGGGTATATTGGAATTGAACATAAAGTTGACAGTTTTTTTATGAGACAAAAAAGTTCATAGTAGACTTAAGACAAGACCTAAAGTTGGAGGTTTTTTATGGGCAAAAAATGATTTAGGATAGAATTAGGACTAGACCTAATGCTGATTTTTTTTTTTTTTTTTTGAATATTAGGCCATTTGAAGGCTATTAATTCCTCATTGAGACAAGAGAACAATAATTGGTATCAGAATAAGAAAAATATTAAAAAAATTCATAAACTTATTGCGTTTATGCTAATGTAGTCCTAAATATTTTAATTTAGTGTCAATTTAGTTCTTTCAAATAATTTTGGCCAGATTTTGCTAACATGGGTGCCTACCATCCTACATGGCACAACTAGCGTTAACGTGGATAATTTTTAATAACATTTTAATATTTTTTTTAATTACACTTTCAGATTTTTTTCATTTCTTTGGTTAGTGATCAGCCATCGACCATGGCAAAGTGAGCTGGCCTCACATAGGTGAGCGTCATCATCACCTGCTACAAACAAGGCTTGGTTGGGCGAGGGTGAGCCTTGGCGAGAGCTCCATTGCCAAGACTAAGGCCGCCTCACTAGATCTTGCAAGGGGAGCCCTCGCGCAAGCTAGTGGTGAGGCCGACCCTTACCCAACCAAGCCTCTCCTATGGTGAGCAACAATGACCCTTGCCCAAGCGAGGCGAGCTCGCATTGTCATGGCCGATAGCCCGTCATCAGCCAAAGGAAGAAGAAAGGTAAAAAAAAAAAAAGAAATAAATCAGAAAAAATGATTCAAAACATCAAAAATATTAAAGCATTATTAAAAATTATTCATGTTAGTACCGACAATGCCACATAGGCTAGCTAGCATCCACGTTAGCAAAATCTTGTTAAAAATAATTGGAATGATTGAATTGACACTAAATCAAAAGGTATAGAATTGAATTAGTATAGATCAAAAGGTTTAGGACTAAATTGACATTAATTCAATAGGTTTAAGGCTTTGTTTTTAACACTTTTCCCATATTAGTTTGGAACCATGACTACTTTATTCAAACAAGTAGTCACCAAAACTCTCTTTCCAAAACGAGCGAGCATCCATCATTATCTTTCAAACATAGTTCTTTTATAATAAACACTCCTTTAATTTTAGTTTCCTAGAAAATTCCATCGTCACCACTATCGTATTTGACACTGTTAGATGAGTGTCGATGCAAAAGAATGAAAATGACTTGTACAGGGTCTTTGGCTAGGGTTTACATGTGAAGAATGATGCGTAGAACCCTTCACACATAAATATTGCCAAAGAGCAGAGATATGTTTTGTACACATTTATGTAAATGTGAAGAGTAGTTGGGTTTAATCCACCTTGCAAATCTATTAAGAACACTGACATTTTGCTTCTTGTTCTGTCCTTTTGCCCTCGTTTCCTCCCTTTGAAGGTTTGATCGGATTGAACTATAGTTTCTTTTATCGGACTAATCCATAAATCAATTAACGAAATAGGGAGCTCTACATCTTAGAACCCTTAAACTCATGAGATAATTAAATTCTTACATCCCATATAAATATGAAGTTGAACAAACTAAAAAATGAAATATACAAAAGAAAAAAAGAAAAGGAGAGACATCGTATAGTGCATATTTTTTTTTTTTTGGTTGAAAATGTAAGTATTGTAGATCATATGAAATACAACAGCTTAGGGGCATTCCCCAGCATTTTAAATAGAGAGAATGATTTAAAAAGATGGAGGTAGGATGTCTCCAAATAATAGCCAACACAACATTTGATGAGGAAGGTTTAATTTTTTGGTAAGGTGAAGCTCTATCCCTTATATTTTTACACACCTTGGCCAAAATAATATGGATGTCAGTTGATTTTTTTTGAAATCATCTATAGTTGCGTTCCATCCAAATGTAATGCGTGATTATTAGGAAAGATACCTTGACGAGTCTTGCCACCAAATCTTTGCACTTCATCCAAATGCAAGATAGTGCATATTTCTGTACTCTTATTTAGAGGGGAACATTTTGAATTTGGCGCAACATCTTGAAAACGGAGGATTAAACATAATCATGTGAATTGCTAAGCAAAGTGAGTTTATAATCAAGTGGGGTATTAAAGTGATGGGGTGTTACAAGTGCCTTGTCTTTGATAGGTCATGGCGATATGATCCATGCTAATTCCCAACCACCATGGTTGGGTTTACCAAACTATGGGTTCTAGTTAGTGAGATCATTTGATGCCACATTGATAGATCACTAACTTTTTCCCTAATGGATCTTTTTAGATTGTCAAATTGAAAACAAGAAATAATTCTCCATGTCATTTATGAAACTTATATTTGTACCAATATGAAATCAACTCTCATCAATCATAATTAACAAGTTAAAAATGGATAATTATCTAAAATGTTCTGAACCTATTGTATGACAACCAATTTAGTTCTAAACCTTTTAATTGCATCAATTCAATCCTACATATTTCAATTGTACCACGTAGTCCTAAACCTATTATTTGGATATTTGCCGAAGGAATACATTGGCAAATCGTTAAAAAGTTTATAATTGAAATGACAAATCATCAACCAGCCCAAAAGTTTATAATGGAATGCAATTTGGCCTATGAAAACCAGCCCAAAAGTGAAGTTATTTGTATGGCATGCTTGTCAAAACGCTCTACCAACCAAGGAGAATCTATGGAAAAGAAAGATCTCACCTGACCCGCTGTGTGATCTCTGTAAAGCCAAGGTGGAAACAGCCGAACACATCCTTCTCCTCTGTCCATGGGTTGCTGGGGTATGGAATCGCCAGGAAATTAATTTGCAAATAGATGCACATGAAGTTAAACGAATAGATGACTGGTTGGCCAAATTTACAAGCAAAAAGTCGCACCTCCCCTCTCTGGAAACAATCGGCAATCTCCTGTGGCAGGTATGGAAGGAGCGCAACAATTTTATCTTTCGAGGAACAAAACCAGAGGTCGGCAAAGTAATAGATCTAGCAAGATCTCAGCAAAACAGCTACCAAAAATGGGGATGTGGAGATGAACCAACCGAAAAAAATGAAGAACCAAAGAACCCACCAACCTGGCGAGCTCCGAAGACCGGCTGCCTCAAGCTGAACGTCGACGGGTCGTTAGGGGAAGGATCGACGGAGGGAGCAGTGGCCTGCGTCGTCCATAACTCCTCCGGCACCCTCTTAGATGGATTCACGAAGACAGTTTGGGCGGAATCAATTTTACAGGTTGAAACCCTAGGGGTTCTCGAAGCCCTAAAATTTCTAAAGGAGAAAGAACTTGGGGAAGCTGTTGTGGAGACTGACAGCAAACTTTTGGTCGCCAGCTTGAAGCATGAACAGCAAACTGAGTCAAACACACGTGGGGTGTTGAGTGGGCCTGGCTCACTGTCCACGTTCAGCCAACTCAGTGGTGGATTGGGCCGCACGCCACCAACGCATGAAGACAATTCCTCCGAATTGGCGGGCCTCTCCTCCCTCAAGCCTCTGGGCTCTCTTATGTGTTGATGCCTCGGTAGTGGGCTTTCGTGGTTTTCTGCTTATGCAATAAATAAAATCTATCTTTTGACAAAAAAAAAAAATGACAAATCATCAAAAGTTTAGGACTAAGTGGCACAATTGAAAAATTTAAGACTAAATTGGCAAATCGTCAAAAGATTTGGGACTAAATTGGCACAATTGAAAAGTTTAGAATTGAGTTAGCCTTCATATAATAGATTTATGACTTTTTGAATAATTTTCCCAATTAAAAATGAAGAGGACTAGCATTCCTCCTATCATCACACTTGAAACATACCTAGTTTCCAAGCTTTAGATGGGAAATAATTACCAAAGAAGTCCTAACCTATTGTACTTGTGCTAATTCAGTTCTAAACCTTTCAATTTGACCAATTGAGTCTTAAACATTTTAACATTTTATCAATTTAGTCCATATTTGATATAGATGCCATCCTACATGACATGACTAAAGTCGATGTGGACAAATTATTTCATTTTAAAAAAATTGAATTATTTATTTATTACTTTCCTTTTTCATTTTCTTCTCTTTTTTTTTCTTTGGCCGCGAAGCCCTTGCCAGCACTAGCGAGGGCTGTGGCCCTCACCTAGATCTATGCAAGATCATCACGGCTATGAGCAAGGCCGTCTTGCCTAGATCTGGATGAGACCATGACGTTGGTGCTTCTACATATAGTGTTATTGTCGGCATCTCTCATCCAAGTTCAGTTCTTATTAAGGAAAATCTGGGATAAATTTGCAACTTGGCTTGCCACATCCAAGATCCTCAAAACTATTTCTTCGAGGGATTGATCCACTTCACAGTCAACGTCTGCCGCCGAATGTTCGATTCATCTCAACCGTGTTAACGCAGATGGCAAGCCCATGTTGGTCAGCGAGGAAGATATAATCCTCTGAGCAATTGATGACGGCGAATTATCCACGGATCGTGGGGACAGTGGTACCAAAGCACTGACTTATCGTCTAAGTAAACGGGAATCCAGCGTCAGGTTGAAAATATGATGTAATATCGTAAGCTACCGTCACGGGACGACCGTGTTGAAGGGATCAATCCTGTCCAATCATTGGGCTCACGGTCGCAGTGACATAAACTTGATAATTTGACATGTTGATGGTCTTGCAAAGCCGATCCATGCTACTTCGGCTCTGGTGGCGGAAACCCTAGCCGTGAGAGAGGGGCTGCTCTGGTTGAAGAAGATGTTGGACACAAGAGCCCCATGAACTGAGTTCAGTTTAGTTTCTGACCTATACTATCTCTTTGCTTCAGATAATTTAGTGGCTTTTGAAAGCATTATGGGACAGAGGGACGCACTGTGGGCTGCCAAGTCCCTCGTAAGCGATTGCACTTTTCTGTTGGGCCTTCTTCCTCAAGCTCGGCTTATCTTTCAGCCTAGAGATGCCAACCAAGCGGCCAATTGGGTTGCAAGGGTCCATCGAACTGGCTCCCTCCCACCGAGTTGGATTGATAATCCTCCCACCCCCCTTTGCTTAATCCTATGCTTAGATGTTGAATATGCTTGTTATCTGCTTTTTAGCAAGTAATGAAAGCTACTTATTTCGACCAAAAAAAAAAACCTCGCAGAGCGGAGGCCAACTACAGATTAATTCTTAAAACTCACAGAGCTGAGGCCAAACTACAGATTAATTCTTTCCTTCTATAGACTTCTGATCCAATAGAGTCGTTAGTTTTTCTGTTGTAAGTTCCTAGGCCTAATAAGAAAGTATTTGCTTGTGTTGGTCCTTATACCGTTGCCGAGTCCTGTCTGACGCTTGGTTTTCTGACAATAATGTAATAACAAAACTCCACATTTCACTGAACGTTAAAAATATTAGGTGGCAGTAAGTATTCCTTTTGTTTTGTTTAAAAGTTTACGGAAAAAAAGAAAAATTCAGTTTGTTAATTTTAATATATAAGATAGATGTCCTACTGGGATAATAACATTTGAGAGAATCTTTTTAATAACAACAACAACAACAGCAGCAGCAGCAGCAGCAGCAACAACAACAACAACAACAACACCAGCAACAGCAGCAGTAGCAGCAGCAGAAGCAGCAGCAGCAGCAGCAGCAGCAGAAGCAGCAGCAGCAGCAGCAGCAGAAGCAGCAACAGCAGCTAATAATAATCCATGGGCACAAACGTTAAGACCCAAATATCTAAAAGCTTATGAAACACTTTGCAAGCCCCATAAATCCTATAAGGGGTTCCATTCGAGAAAATCATAGTCACTAATTACAATATCCCTATGTTAATTTTCTCTATTACGTGTATCTTTTGAATCTCTTGATTTTGTACATGCTCAACAAATTTTGAATTTCTAACTATTTGGACGGTTGAAACACTCTGCAAGGCCATGAATCAATTAAGTTCACATATCTTTGGTCAATGTTAGTGACACCCAAAGTAGTTTGCACGTAATTGGTGGGATTTCAATAGGTGATCTTCAATTTTTGAATGAAAATCCATAACGCCCTAATCAACCATGCCAATCTTGGGTTCCCTTCAAGAAAATCACAGCCATTGATTACAAATTTTGACATATCCTGTGTAAATTTCCTATATCATATGTATCGTTTGAATCTCTTGATGAGTTTTGTATATGCTTGCCAAATTTTGGATTTCTAGCTATATGGAGGATCATGAAATACTTTGTGAGCTCCATGAATTGATTAACTTCACATAACTTTGGTCTATGTTAGTGACACCCAAAGTAGTTTGCATGTAATTGGTAAGATTTCAATAGGTGATCTTCAATTTTTGAATGGAAATCCATAACGCCCTAATCAACTGTGCCAATCTTGGGTTCCCTTTGAGAAAATCACAGTCATTGATTATAAATTCTAACTTATCCATGTGTAAATTTCCTATATCATTTATATCCTTTGAATCTCTTGATGAGTTTTGTACATGCTCGCCAAATTTTGAGTTTTCCTCAACCCATTACTTTATAAATTTGCTATATTTTGAATTTACAGTGTCCAAGCATTCAAAGTTTAGATTTGATCTCAATCCGTTCCTAACTTATTGATTAAGTGGTTCGGTAAAATTGTTAAATCAGGAATTTTGAACAGAAACGTGTGTGATAATTGAGAGTTGTCGGACAATGGAGATAATGCCTACAAAAAATATAATAAATTCAGGGATAATTCCACAAAGACTTGAACTTTGATCCGCCATGCTTTAATTAATGCATGTACCCAATTATCCATTAGACCCCGAGTTAACATTCTCTGCAATTCTTATTAATAAATAGAATGGTGGGCTTTACCCCCTTGGGCATTATTATAAATGTCCTATACCCACTACGAAATGTATGGATTTGAGTGATTGAGACTCCGCACCACATGCAAACCAAAGATCTAAGATTGACGAGCCTCACGCTGCAAACTTACCAAAATTTTAATAGCTGGGATGTCTTTCCACATGAGGTGTGTGCTAACAATGCGGCATAAACCGTTCAAAAGTTTGTTCAAATGTGAATCAAACTCATGAAAGACTTGCGACCAATTTACCATTAGGTCAATCATCTTGTTGGTCAGTGTGCTCTGCTTGTACATGCCATCCATGTGGCTTTCGAAACTGTCTTTCTCCTTATATTTGTGTTAAACGACATTGTTTCATTGTTAGTTTTTACCGTACAAGAGAAAAAAGGAAAATGCCAGATGTGCAAGAATATTATTTAGTGAAACTAATCTATATGAACTAAGACTGTCAATCTGAGACCCGTCTCTGGGATGGTGTAAAACTTCAAAATATTCAACATTTGAACTAAATGTACTCAAGATACATTCCTATACAATGGCCTGTTAACTCTCTGCAATCGAGGGCCATACATCTGTTCGATTAAGTTGGCCAAAGACTCCTGGTTAACAGGGATTGTAGGCTGAGGTACTTGGCCCATCACAGGGTTCTTAGGAATCCAATTTTGACCATAATTCTGGCCAAAGTTTTGTCCCTGGAAAAGAGCTTGGGGTTGCTGATTCCCAAAGACAGGCTGCTGTGGTATGTTCTGATATGGTTATGTATTCGGTTGTGGAAAACTCCCTACAATATTTGGCTCACATGACGCGCAAATTTTGATGATCAGTTACTACCCTTGTATGATATTTTGTCCCAATGGTAGATCATAAAGAGGGAGAGGATTGCTACCAAGTGTGAGCAAGAGTTGAACATCCTTTTTCGCTATTTTTAATAAGTGAACAGATTACCAAGGGGCAATCCTAATTGGCGAACCTTATGGACATTATTAAAGAGCTTCTGCCCCTGCAATATAGCATCGAGTTGAAGTTTAAGTACCACTCGTTTTAAGCAATTCCTTCACCGCCGCCTCACCATGGTGCTAGTAGGAGTAGAGCTGGGTCACACCGTGTCAAAAAGTCCCAAAACCAACTTGTGTCGCTAATAGAATGCTAATCAATTATCGATTGGAAATGGAATGCATAGGACCAGCATAGACACCCATGGACAATTAAGCGCCATTTCAAGTAAGGAAATTATCTGAAAATACATCACAATGCTCACTTGACCCCCAATGGTCGCTTGATATTAGACCTAAAATCTCTAGATGACAAGAACATATAGCTTTTAGAATAAAGTGATTTAATTCAAGGCCTTCGGTAATGCGCCGCTGCAACTTCTGAAATTAAAAACACTGTTCTCCTTCATCGTTGAATTCTCGGAAATAACGGAAAATGGAAAGCCCTAAGACCAGCCCAGAACACTGGTGAGAACGTAGAGAAGCAGGATCGAAAATGGGTAGAGAGAATATGCAAGAACGGAGGTCCAGAGGGGGAACTGGGTACGAAAGCTCGTGAGGACGCCCATGAAACTGCATATCAAGAGCACGACCAGAACTTCGGCCGAGACATTCCAGGATATGTCCTTGATGAGAAGGAGCAATAAAAAGGTGACTAGCCCCATTAGGTTGTTCAGGAACACCCCGCGATAGACCTGCATTGCAGAAAATTGAAATATGCACTTCCTGTTATTAGGAGGAAAAATTGAACAACATATCATGCCTCAACGTTTGCAAGTGGATGGGCGATGGAAATGTGGGGGCTTATGCTTTCCCTGTTCATGTATACTTAAAATGGTTGATTCGAAATCTATAAGCATTTCCATTTCTGGAAGAAAATTTGAAAAATAAACCGTCCAGCAAATGTTCTCTCTGTAAATAGTGATGTGATATGTACAAAGGGCTCTTTTTACAACAACGGGGTATCGGGACCTCTGGTTTGACTGATCGGTCCCCGAGAATCCATGTAAGCCACCATGCTCACATGTAGTGGGCACGTTCATTATTAAAGAAGATATGTTTTGTTCATTGGTAGAGATCTGTAATAGACATGCCACTTTTACTAAAGATAATTTCTTTGTGCGTGGCAGGAAAATGGGCAAGTTATTCATAATCCGTAATGGTAGAATGAGGAACGCCTTAAGAAAACTTCTTGTACCTATCGATTGTAAGATTAGCGACTTGCTCATCCCTTGTTCTAGGTAGAGACTCTGTGCGTGCAAGCGCACGTGCATGGTAAGTCATTGAAATATGTTAAGCCCCACAATTAGGTTATGAATTTTTTACTATTCGTACATGTTAAGTCTATGGTAGATCCAGATCTAATAGGATCGATGAGATTTCAAGATTCGTTTCATACACTAAGAAGTACTAAATTTAGCACATGAGGACAGAAGGATGTGTCTATATACCTCACTCATCGGCCCAGAAATGTCCTTCAATGTCTTCTTTCTGGCAGAAGTAATGGCTCCTAATGCTTGCTTGTAGCTCATGGCCAAGGGAAGCATCACGTAGGAGACCAAGAATGAGGGCATGTTCAAGTCGCTTGCGACATCTTGAAAGCTTTGCATGAGTGGTGAGCCAAGAATGACCATCATCGTTGTCCCCAGAACGATCAAGAAACTGGCTTTTGCGTAGTTCCATGAGATTGCAAGTGCACTTCTGGGTTTGCTAGTCGTATCTTGTTGCGACAGTAACCTTTCTTGCTCTTCTGTTGCTCCCTGCGTACCCATGGCAATGTATTACGAATATAACAAGGTGATATATTGCAATAGGATCATGACGACCTCTTGAATAAGGGGCTAGAGTCTATCAGCATCAAGAATATGATATTGAGATGTGTTTAGGTTTAAGGTGTCTACCGTGGACTTGTTGCTTCGAGATCTCAATTTTGCCAAATCTTGAGCAAGACTATTTGAAGCTAATGTTCCCTGATTCAACCATTTGGCTATTCCTTGAACAAATTCCATTTCACTGAGGGATGCATCATGTGAATCGTCCAATTTTGTCATCATAGCAACTGCATAATCATCAGTGCTCACATCTGCTCCCTCCTGTAATCCTAGCAGGAATGCATATAGCTCCGCCTTCGATACTTGTGAATCATTATACTGATTGATCTTTCGAAACAATGAAATGGTGAAGGTCAAGCCCGAAAATGTAAAAAAATAAAAAATAAAAAACGTGGAAGAAGAAGAAGCACAATGCTTATACATTGAATTTGTAAATTTTATTGAAAAAGTCGAGAAATTTTCTTTTACTCTTTTATACGGGATTCACTGGTCTTCCCATCAACTATGCAAAGACTCCGAAATTTGCTGTTTCCTGAGTACTTGCTTGTTATGTATGCAAATGACTTCTCCTGAATCCATGGTTTAAACACCTGCACAAAATTTCATTTTCAATGTAAGATGGTGAAGAATAAGGGTTAACTGAAATCATACGCCATACAATACCTATTGCGCATTTTGTTATACAAATTACAAAAGTGTCTCCATATAATTTTCTTGAATGGAGAAAAGAAAAAAATAATGAGAAATTAATCGAGGTTGTTAGAGGGATCTTGTAATGACATGGAATATCATTTTACCAGGTATGTGTAGTCTGCAATGAGCAAGATGACAGTAACTCCGAGAGTGATCGAGACCACTACTTTTGTCCCAGTAGTCGAATTGATGATCTTTGCCAATTGGAGGATAAGAAATGGAATCATGGAAACGAACATGATTCTGGCAATTCTCATGGTCTCCGTGTCAGTTTCTATGCCAGAACCTACAATACCAGAAGGAAGAGAATGACCAGAATATATGTAGAATCTCTTCTTATGCAACATCTATACGAAACTTGAAGTGATAGGTGCATGTATACAAGAGCTTAGAAACCTTACAGTCAAAAGGACGTGGCATATTTCAAACCCCCTCTTGTCATACTTAAATTAGTTCATTGAACATGTTAAACCCGAGATTACTTTTTATATAGTAAAGATTAATAATGCTTTTGGACCAAAGTATTGAAGGGAAACCTGTTAGTAGAGTGACCAACTTCCCAGTTGGTTGACTGGACCACGTGATTGAAGAAGATGAAGTTTTTGAGATACTATGGCTTCCGAATGCAACAATGGAGCCCCACACTATTGTGAGGCTATAAACTGCCGATCCTGCGAGCATGGCCATTCCCATTGCAGCCATTGTCTCGACCGTTTCCGCACTTGATGAAATACTACTGACTGTGAACCAAGGTAAGTGCTTGATAAACGGAGTTTGAGGTACATTAATAGAAACTAGGAACATCTAGTTCAAGAAGGGTGACTGCAAAGCTGTAAATTCGTCTTCATACCCAGTTTTACTCAATGCGAAATATAGTCGAGGAAACATGTTGAGATAATAAGTGCATTGAAATGGATCTTTTTTCTTACCAAGCATTATGATCACCGAGGGAAGGGATCCAAGAATTTGGAACAAACTGGAGCTGAAGATTCCAGTCCCGAACATCCGGAAGAAGAGCTCTGACCCCGAGTTGACATAGTTGGCTGCATAACCAAGCAAGAACTCATACACCACGATGAGAAAGATCTCGCCCAACAGCTCCGTGGTGCACGGCAAGAATGAGTAAGTAAGGTCGCACGTGACGGTCGTTGTCTTGAGTTCCTGATGAGCCGAATAATTACTATTTATTCGATTTGCCATGCCGTCGGGTATCAGGCTGAAGATCGGCTTGATGGAACGGCATTCTGCCGAATGGCTCGTCAGGAACACCAGAAGAATGAAGAATGCGATCCTCATTGTTTTCCGACTGATGTTAATTGCTTCTTGGTAAGGAGGAGGAAGCTGAACATGCGCAAAGATATTGAAAACAAAGATTTAGATTCAGTTCAAAAGCATACCATCTCACTAACTGGACGAGTCTATTTCCTGAGACATGCACACTAGAACATGCATTTCATCAGCATGCATTCGAGAGAGAGAGAGAGAGAGAGAGAGAGAGAGAGAGACTTTGACAATATGACTAGGGTCAGCCAAAAATGACGTGGAGTCACCGGCTGGGCAACTACGTATTTAACTATTTATAGGCATCCTCTTCCTGATTTTATTAGGGTTCTTCCTATTCATCTTGTCCTCTTCTGACGTTATAGTTTACTACGAAGAATATTACACGTGCTGAAATGAATTGTCGCATTCGAGCTAACGGTCAACCGATCTCCTCAGAAAGTGACAAACCATCGGACCGAGCAGTGAGCAAGCAAAGTATAGTACAAGTTGCCCTGGTTACATCCAATCAGTTGCACTTTGAGATTACGTCGAACTCACGTTAGATTTCACTATAAAACACAAATTTCCATAAAATTTTGGAAAAATTACCAAAGAAGCTATTAATCTATAGAATTAATGCCCACTCATTGGACAATTAATTCCTAATTTTTTAATTATACAAATTTAATCCTAAACAGTTTGACGATTTTTCCAATTTATTCATTCTGCTAATTTTATCTCAAAATCGCTAATATGAAGTTTAGTTAACGCCAATAATCTTACGTAACACAACCTACGCTAATATGGATAAGTTTTTAAAAATTCTATTAAATACTTTTTTTCTTTTTTTCTTTTTTTCTTTTTTTTTTTCCTAATCTTGGGGTGTCGAGTTGCTAGTTGACCCTTGCTGGCCATAGGAGAGAGCCAGCGACCCTTGCTTGATTTCATCATTGAATTTGCCGCATATTTCCTATCAAGCCGTTATAATATGCCTAATGAAGTAGTTTGAACTAGCATAATTTTTCTAATCAAATTCTTTTCACCCCACATGTGCTTAATTGAAGCTAATTTGTCTCTAAAGTCAACAAGAGTCGGACATGGAAAGCTCAAACACAGTGATTGTATATGGTGGACTGGGGAAAATTACAAAAACAGTTGTATATGGTGGAGTGATTGTATGTATCTGTCATTTCAATCCTAAATCTTTTGTCATGTGCCAATTTTGTCCATCCACAAAATTTGGCTAGCCGACATTGACGTGGATGTTGGCTAGCGCCGGCCATTTGACAATGCTAATGTGTCAATTTTTTAATATTTTTTTTTTATTTTGATTTATTTTATCTTTTCCTCTCTTGGTGAGGCTTGACCTCGCCAACCAATGAGGCCCATCCCTGCTGACTACTAGCAAGGACAAGCCTCAACAAATCGACAACGAGGTTCGATCACCGGGTGAGGCCGAGCATCGCCATCATTGGGGGAGGCCCTCGCCATATCCACAATGAGGGCGGCCTCGCCCTGGGTGGGTGAGGTTGAGCATTGCCATCACTGGGCAAGGCCCTCGCTAGATCCACGATGAGGTTGGCCTCGCCTTGGTTGGGTGAGGTTGAGCATTGCCATCACTGGGCAAGGCCCTCGCTAGATCCACGGTGAGGTTGGCCTCGCCCACTTGCCCTTGCCATGGTTGGGCGAGGTCGAGCCTTACCAAATTTGGTGATACCTTGCCCCACGATGGGACCTCGTTGTTGATTTGGCGAAGTTTTCCCTCACCAATGGCTAGCGAAGGCGAGCCATGCCGTTGGCTAGCAAGGTTGAGCCTTGCTGACCAACACCTTTGGCTAGTCGCTAGTGAGGGAGGGAGGGAGGGAGAGAGAAAGAGAGAGTAAAAAACAAAAACAAAAAAAAAAGGAAAAAATTGATAAAATAAATTAAAAAATTGACACGTTAGTGTTGGCTAGTGCTAGCCAATGTCCAGGTCAACATTGGCCGGCCAAATTTAGTTGGATTGACTAAATTTGTACAATTGCAAAAAGTTTAAGAATTGACAAAAAAAAAAAAAAAAAATGATTTAGGTCTGAATTGAAAAATTGCAATGTGTTTATGATTATTTTAGTAATTTTCCTTGATGAAGTTTATAAGAGATAGGCGTGGGTTAACATCCAATGATCTTCATTCGATCTGCAATAATCGTTTGTCCCCTGTTGAGAGCTCGCGAAAGGTGTCCATGGCAACCAAGATCACCCTCTCAGGCATTGATTATGTTAAGCATGATAAACATGCTATTATTACTTTATATATAACATAGGGCTATCCTATCCATACCAAACATTGTATTGCTTAGTATATACCTATTTTTGGTCATTCATCATGCAATTCACAAGATTTAAGAAATCATATTTTGTTTATATCCTATTTAACCTTATTCTATCCCATAGAAGTTTGGTCGACCAAAGGCGCTTATTAGTCCTCTATAAAGGTAAAAACATCATAGAGTAGTGGCTCTCATTTGGACCTAAGCCCACCGTTTTAAGTTGAAGCTTGGATAATGCTGCTTTGGTCTATAGATCCAGCTCATCCATAGTCGATTATAGGTGGTTATTTTCTGTTTATATACTAAAACCTAATAGTTTATTGTTTGGCCGCTTATTTTCTTAGCAGTTATTGTAATATTGAAATAAAATAATAAAATTCTTAGGAGGAAATACTAATCATGAAAAAGTCATAAAAATATTAAAATGGACAGGCTTTTTCCACTCTTATTTTGATTAAGACACTTCCAACAAAGTGTTGTGACCATTTTACGCATCGAGGGTCCCAAGTTTTAGCATCCTCTGCATTCTCTTAGGACGCGCATAATAATCATTATACTTCTTCATTTCTCTATTTTTTTGTTCTTTGGAATAGGTTTGGAATAGAAATCCATTTGATAATGCAATTTCATTTTTCTATTTATAGAAATTAGAAATTAAAATTTTAAACTTTTTTATTTTTGAAATAAAAGTGATAAATGAAAACTCTATTTATCGTTCACTTTCGTTACCACTTGCCTTCAACCACCAGAAGTCGGTCACCAAACATTGGTCACCAAACGCCAACTTGTCAGCTTGTTAGTCACCGAATGCCCATCACCTGTCGAACCTTCCCGCCTACCAACCGGCTCCCACCACCACTTGGAAGAGAGAAATTATGTGTCGTTATCAAACGAATTTCTATTTTATGAACAGTAATTTTGTAAGGCTATCAAACCAATAATTTTGTTCAGAAACTTATCCAAAGAATAGAAATAGAAAAATCAATTTCAAGCCAAAATTTATTTTTGGAATAGAATAGTTATCATTCGCCCCCATGAAATCCTTTTTTTGGTTTCTTCTTTTGCAGATCCCACTTTTTCCTTCATCTTCATCCTTCTCTCTCTCTCCTTTTGTTTTCTTTTCTTTGATGTTTGAGATGGTTTTTGCATCGTTTTTCATGGTGGGTGCTAGATAATTTGATCAAACTTAAGTGTTGGTTAATGTTGCGTAATGGGGCAATTTTCCTTGTGATGGATTCAGGTCAATGAAGTCCGAAGTTGCTTTTTATTCTTTCATCTAAATTCTTTTAGGTTTGGAAAAAGTAGGTATTGATTCATTCTTGTGTACTATTATTGAATTTAATTAAAGTTGATTACTTTTGAGAATCTTTAGTGAGGACTTTTGGCATAGCTGAGATTCTCTCCTTTTGGGGATTCTTTTAGTTGATCCGATCCTAAAGAGTTGCTTTCACCAAGTGAAAAAAATGTTTATCATCCCAATATCTTTTAACTATTAAACTTGTTGATTTCTGTGACCCTATTGGGACAGAACATGATTTGATATTTTGAGTGGATTTTCCTTTCATTGAAAATTTCTCCGGACTAGTTTTCGTTGACTCTTTCTTTTTGCAATTTGTTTGGTAGAACGATTTCAAGATGCACATTTTGATATCTCCCCATAATATTGGTCTAATTATGGTTCGGACTTAGTAAGGGATGAAGGGGTTTTTTCCAAAGAAATTTCAGTTTTCTTCTCATTTTAGTAGATTAATTGAAACCTTTTATCATTTTGTTTATGGTTCATGAGAAAGTGGGAAATAAGTGGGCAACCAAATGCATTTTCGCTTATCAACTGATAAAGTCTATTGGTGGCGGTGCAAAGTATGGTCGAATCCCTCCTTTGTATTATCTTGGGTTGGTTTTGAATAGGGAATGACTTCCATAAGTTGCACAAGCACCAATTAGACTGAGAAAACATTATTCGACCGTGTTTGTTTTGCGGAATACACTTCATGGAAAACATTTTCCTCATTTTTCGGCATTTGGCTCATTCAGGAAAATGAGTCAACTGAAGACGTTTTCCTAGTTAATAGGAAATTTTCATTACTAAAGCTTAAATTGAGGAAAATGATTTCCCCCTTAAAAGAACCAGAAAATGTTTTTGAAACCTACCAAAGCTTGGATTTGGTGCTTGGTTTACAAACAATTGTTCTAATAAAATTATTTTTTTTAAAAATTCGAATTTTTATTTTTAAAATTTTTAAAAAAATATTCTAATTTTGTATTTTTTTTTCTTCTTTTTCTTTTCTTTTTCTTTCCTTCCTTTTTCTTTTTCTTCTTCTCCATGCATTGCTGACCATGGGGATGGCCGATGAGCTTTGGCCTTGCCAGATTAGGTGAGCTCATGGCCTGTAACGACATGGCTAGAGCTTGCACGAGGCTAATAAGCCTTAAGCCTCACCAGATCAAGCGAGTTCCTAGCCTTTGGTAAGGAGCCTTGAGCCTTGAGCCTTGATGATTGGGTGAGCTCCCAACCTCTAGCGGCAAGCTAGGGAGGCTCGAGCCTCGCCGTCAAGGCTAGTGAGCCTAAAGCCTCACTAGATCGAGCGAGCTTGCGTCCTTGGATGGCGAGGCTCAAACTCACCCAAGGCCGATGAGCTCGTAGCAAGGCTTGAGTCGCGAGCTGCGAACCACAAGCCTCGACAGATTAGGCAAGCTTGTGGCCTCTCGCAACAAGCCTCGAGCCTTGCTAGATCGGCGAGCTAGTGGCCTCCTACGACAGCTTAAGCTCACCCCTTGTAAGCTAGCCGGGGACGAACCGCCAAAGGAAGTAGAAGGGATGGCATGAGGAAGCAAAGGAGCGAAGGAGAAGAAGATGGAAAAGATAAACATAAAAAGAAAAAATGAAATAAAAAGGAAAAAAAAAAAATCAAAATATAAGATTCGATTTTTTTTTTTGGCTGAGATAATGTGTAAAATCATTTTCTAATGGAATCCAAACAATGAAAAATATTTTTGATTATACATCACCAAATAAAGGAAAACAAACATATTCATTGAAAATGCTTTTTGGGAAAGTAAATTCCTTTATCATTGAGTTTTCTATAAAATAAACACACCTTAAGTTCTATGCTTTTATGGAGGTGATTATGTTGGCATTTTCTCAGCTAGAGAGAGAAGGGGAGAATGATACTGAAAGGTTGGATGAAGAGGAAGGAAAGTGGGACCCACAAAGAAGGAGAAGAAAAAGACACTATTTGTTTCATTAAAAATAACTTTCAGAAAAATGTTTTCCAAATTTTCCAATGTTCATTTTATGGAAAATAAATTAATCGAGGAAAACATTTTCCATTAAGGAAAAAAAGCCTTTTAAGATAGGGAAAAATGTTTTTCACTTTTGAGAAAGAGGAAAACATTTTCCTCATTTACTTTCTCTTATCTCACGCCAATGTTAATCTTTTTTTCATTTTTTTTTTTTTTAAATTGAATTTTTAAAAAAAAAAAAAAGTTTGTCTTGCCTGGTCACTAGCCACAGGTGAGTTGCGCTTGACCATAGGCAACCCTTGAGCTTACCCGAGGCTAGGCAAGCGACAAACTCAAGCCCTAGCTCATCGCTCACCTGATCAACGACAAGCTCGAGCCTTAGCTTGCTGCTCAATTGGTTGTTGGCCATTGTTGTGGCTAGCAATCAACTAAAGAAGAAGAAGAGAAAACAGAAAAAACAAAAAGAAAAATATAACTAGAAATTTTAAATAATAAAAAATCGATTTTTTAAATAGTTAGAGATTATATTTTAAAAATAAAATAATAAAAATATTGAAAAAGAAAGAATGAAAGAAAAATTATTCTTACCAAATAGTAGAAAACATTTTTTGCTTCTTTTCGGGTTTCGACAATACCAAAAAATAATATTTTCTTAGAAAATAGTTTTATGAAAAATATTTTCCGAAACGTTATTTTTTTCATGAAATGAACGGAGAAGAATGTTTAAAATGTTGAAAGGTGGGTCCCACAATGGGTGAAATGGTCATAGAACTTTGTTGAGGAGTGTTTTAGTCAAATTAGGAACGGAAAAGAGGCCGCCCATGTTAAACTATGAATAATCATTAATCGCAATAGTATTAAAGTTCATCAAATTTTTTGTTTTTGTTTGTTTTCTGTTGGACAAGACTCATGGTACTGAATAAGGCAAGCACGAGTCTCATTTGGAAGCAAAATGAGTGGAGAGTGCAAGAAAAATACTCCTCACAAGAAGTATCATCAATTTCTCGTAAATTAGAGGCAATCTTTAAGGAAGAACTTGTTATGTTATATTTACATAAATGGAGAGCACTCTAGTCACGCCAATGATCTCGAAACTACATGAGTGTGATTTGATGTCTTCTCAGCAATTTGAGCAGTAGCTACCAACGACAGAAGGACTTGATTGCAAGAAAGGCCGAAATTTAATTTACAAGAAAATGGAGGACGAATTTGCAAAAGCATCCCAAGTCACGAGGACCATGATTGGACTAATGTTCTTCGTGTTATTTTTGGGATTTATCCCGTATTCTCGTACATGTTTCCGAGTCTCTCCACATAGGTCACTCGCATTCCGAAGTCGAGGCCTAGGTTCCCTTCGGAAAAAGATAATGAATTCCCTAATTATTGTATTTACTGAACTGCGTACTAAGAAAGAGACAAGGTAGGGTTACAGGCCCTTCCACGTTGCTCCTCCTTGAAAGCAGCAAGAAGAGAGTTAAAAATGCCCACCATGCTCTTTTGTTCTCCTTTTGGTGGGACTGACCTTCCCCAGTTCAACAATGGTCTTGAGTTGCAATGAAAGCTTGGAGTCAAATGCATCTTGAATTGCAGTAGTTCTTCTTTGAGCTGCAGTCCAAGAAGAGAGTTAAAAAAAAGCCCACCATGCTCTTTTGTTCTCCTTTTGATAGGACTGACCTTCCATAGTTTAACAATGGCCTCGAGTTGGAGCGAATGCAGCGAGTCAAGTGCATCTTGAATTGCAGTTGCTTCGAGCTGCGGTGCTAGAAGAGAGTTAAAAAGACCCCCTATGTTCTTTTGTTCTCCTTTAATTTAACAATGGCCTTGAGTTACGGTGAAGTCCTCCAATCAAATGCATCTTGAATTGTAGTTGTTCTTATTTAAGCTGCGGTAAAATCCTCCAATCAAATGCATCTTGAATTGCAGTTGTTCTTATTTAAGCTACGATAAAATCCTCCAATCAAATGCATCTTGAACTAGAGTTAATTTCCTCTCTGGCTGAGAGTATGAATTGAAGGGAATTATTATCAAATTAGTTATACACCTATTGTGCAAATGTTAATTCTGTTATCGAACTTTTCCAGTTTGTCAATGTAGTCCTAAACCCTTATGCAAAATTCCAATTTGGTTCTTTTGACTAATTCATGCCAGAAATCGCTAATGTGGTGTCTGGTTACTGTTGGCGATCCTATGTGGCACATTGGCGTGGACAACTTGTCTGGTTACTATTTGCAAAAGGTTTGTGTTTTTTAGTGTAACTTGGCCGATCTAGTGCCCAGTTTCTTCCAAATAATTGGTCTCCAAATTGCAAAACTGTGTCAAACCCAGCAGTAGGAAAACAAGGATACAGCCAGAATAAGGTTACTTTGACTTTCCTACTCGAAATTAAGCAGAGTGAAAATAATTTTCCAACAAATGCACTTTCCTTTTCTTCTTCTTTTCTTTCTTTTTTCCCCCACTTTTTGTATTTTTTATCCCGTTAGCTGGTATTTAAACTAGCATGTCCCTAAAATCCCAATCGTCAAATCATCAGGCCAAATGCCTCGTTTGCATAATGTTACGAAAATCCTCACACCAAATGGCGGAAAAACACTTGCCTGAATCCGAATTTAGTGAACGGAGTGCATTACAACCATTGAGCTTGTGAGATCCACAAGTAATGTGCATGTGAGAACCAAAAAATTAATGGTTGTAATTCAGTACTGGACAAAAGTTCTAAAATGGAGCCACTTGTTAGCATTAAGAAGTTGAAAAAGAAAGAAAAGTGTGCGCATCCCATTGAGCTTTGCACCAGGGCATCAATTTTTCTCGCCAGTGGATAAATTTAAAAAAGCCCACTGTGCTTGTAATCACATTACAATGTTTCAAAGCTTTGTCGCTTTTTGCTTTGGTGTGGACGAGCAGTTAAAACGTGGCCTTGAAGTACAGTTGCTTAGAATTGTAGCTAATTGAGAATTCGAGGACCACCTTGGCAAGCCTGAAAAATTAAGGATCGAGTTAACATTGGTATAATAAGTTTAGGACTACTATGGTTATTATTCCATTCAAGTTATATTATTAGCCAAAGAGAAAACTAACTGTAATCCAAGATGCATTTCACTCACTTCACAGCTTAAAAAAGAACAACAGCAATTCATGATGCATTTGACTTGAGGCTTATGATTAAATTGATGTAAATATAATAGATTTATGACTTTTGTTATCCCCATAATAAAGCGATTTTTGGTATGCCTCCCTGGTGTAATTTTGTTGATCTAATGCCGAGCTTATGCCAAATGATTGGTCCCCAAATTGCAAAACCCAACAGGTGGAAAGACGATATAGCCATAATAAAGTTACCTTTGACTTTTCTTCTAGAAATCAAGGAGATACAATAGAGTAAAAATAACTTTTCAAAATGCACTTTCCTTTTCCTTTTTCTTTTCTTTCCTTTATTTATTTATTTATTTATTTATTTATTTATTATTATTATTATTATTATTATTATTATTATTATTATTTATTATTATTATTATTATTATTATTTACATTTTCTTCCGTTGGCTGGCATTTACTGGAATTTAAACCAGCACGTCCCTAAAACCCTAATCGTCAAATCAGCGGGCCAAACGGCTGGTTAGCATAATGTAAAGAAAATCCTCACATCAAATGGCGGAAAAAATACTTGTCCTAATACAAATCCAATAAATCAAGTGCATCACAATCATATGAGATCCAAGTTCTTGTAAGAACCAAAAAGTCAACGGTTGGAATCCAGTACGTGACGTGAATTCCGAAATTGAGCCACTTGTTGGCAATAAGAAGTTAAAAATGAAAAAAAAAAAATGTATGAATCCCATTGAGCTTTGCGCTAGGCCAGCAATTTTTCTCGCTAGTGGACAAGTTTTAAAAAGCCCACTATGCTTATAAATTTATAATCACATTAAAATATTCCAAAACTTTTTGGGTTTTATAGCTTTGGTGTGGACGAGCAGCTAAAAAGTGGCCTTGAAGTACAGCTGCCTAGAATTGCAGCTACACCCCGCAAGGAGAAAATAGATTAGAACTAACCAAAAAAAAAAAAAAGTACAGTTGCCTAGAATTACAGCCATGGAGAAATTGCAGGATATTGAATTGGTCCTCAGGATGAGACGATCTGCTTAATTCCAATCTCTCCACGCATCCGATAAGGATGTCTTGTGAGTTCATAGAAGACTGAAGATTGCCCTGACCACTTCTAACCTAGTCAAAGAATCAATGCAACATAGCATCAGGTCCATCCTGCCTGTAGAAATGTGGTGCGACTTCTCTCAACCACGACGGTTCGATGGTCGCAACATTGCGCATGTATTGTCGGTCAGTCGAGACAATCGAGTGGTAGACAACCCACTTTGGATTCACTCTGCAAAGTGATGTAGTTTGAGCAAGAATCAATAAGGAAGATCAACTCTCAGCGCACACAAAATCAAAATATATAGCATTGCTTACTCACCGAAATAAAACTGAGGACGGATGAATGTAAACTTCCTGGGACGTTCTCACAGTCTTGTACATCCCCTCGTGACTAAATGGCTTTTTATTAAAGGCCACAAGAAAAATCAAAGATTAGCTGACCCTGACTTTGACAAATTACTTTAGTGTAACTACTAGAACACCAAAGACAATTAAGATTGCAAATGTAAAGAGCAGCAGCTAGCCCAGTAGGGGAAGGAGAAAAACTCACCTCAAGATGACAAGCATTTGCGAAGAACCCCATAGCGACTGCCTTTCTAACAACCTGCAAGAGATTGTGAGAATAAGAGCTTTCCTCAAGAACTTTCGCTGTGAAAACAATGGTATCTTGTCAAAGGAGCAAACAAGAAAATTGTGGCAAATTGAGGAGGCTCTCTGTTATTTTTTATTCTGATGTGCAGTTTTCATGAGCATGTCATTTGAGATGGCCGTGCATGACTCAATCATCCAATCTCTGATGATTCACCATGCCATGTATGCCCTTATGATCGGGCCATACTCCTGTGATTCTATATTTTAACCAAACCGCCTGATGAAATAATCAATATTTACCCATAAAATTTGAACCATGAAAGTGATCCCCAAAAAGAAGGGGGGAAAGGGAAATTATCCCAATTGCTTACATCACCGATTCTCTTTGGTTTTCATACCAAGGAAAAATACAATAAAACAAGAGAATTACTAAGGGAAGCATAGAAGTCTCATCTTGGCACTGAACTAAAGTGCAACAGCCGCAGATTAATTGCGCAATAAACCAATGGCATGACAGGAAGAGCCAAATACAGTAAATCTCAACAATAGGTCAAAGTTAGGAAGTGTTACCCAAAACTTCTCATAAAACATGAGGAAATTTTGCTTGGTTTTAAGAGTGAAAGCAGAGCATTGGTTGACTAAATTTTCCCCAGATATATTTTGGTTCAATTGTAATTCTCTTGAAACATTTATTTTTCAGTGAGAGCAATTAGACCAGCAATGCTTCATGGCTTCTAGGATGTTAGGTGGTCAACTTTAGCATGGTATTATAATGAGTTTAGCAGATAGGGAGATGTGCCATTGGATGTGCAGACACTTAAGAAGAGATTGCTAGAAACAAGTGCATCAGAGGAAAGGTTGGTGTCGGCTGAGGATAAGATGAGAGGTACTCGTTTAAAATAGTTTATACATGTGAAGAAAACGAAATCCAGAGGCTCCAACAGTGAGATGTGAAGTTATGACGGAGATGGAAGCTAAAAGAGGAAAGGAAAGGCAGAATGACACGAACAGATACTTTGAAGAAATTCTGTGTAGTTGTATGCTATGGAGAAAATTACAGGCTAGGGTAAGATGGCATAAGAAGATCCAAGTTATAGATGCCACTTTGTCAGTAAAGACAAAGCTTTCAATGTCATTAATGTTCTTAAAACTCAGTTCACCTATCATGCTGTTGCTTTTGGAGACATTCCCAAGAAAATCGCTTTCTCCTTAAGAAAAGCTTTCTTAAGAAGATGATCAAGATTCACTTTAGCACTTATGTCAGTGGAGCTCTACTCAACAGCCAACAAATTTAGACCTGAATAAAGTGTTGACATTAGGTGCAAGTAATTGATTTTATGG
The DNA here is from genome assembly GCA_017140395.1 of Eucalyptus lansdowneana. Taxonomy (NCBI): domain Eukaryota; kingdom Viridiplantae; phylum Streptophyta; class Magnoliopsida; order Myrtales; family Myrtaceae; genus Eucalyptus; species Eucalyptus lansdowneana. The sequence goes on from CM029487.1 coordinate 57,321,946, forward strand.
CCCAAAAATTTTGGAAGAAAAGCTTGTGGGTCCAGAATCACTCAGCAGTTGCGAAAAGCTCTCTCAGTAGGCAGCGAGTGAAGTTTCAGACTGATAATAAAGATGAGAATATAAGAAACCAGAGTGTGAGTAAAAGCATTACCAGCATATCATTGTCGCAAGATTTTAGAGTTACTCCCAATCTCTGAGCAATTCTCCTTAATTGTTCTCTGATATCAACCACCTTTTTCTGTGGGAAAAAGAACATCGTGGTAAAATGGATCAAATGTAAAGCAGACGGGCATCCAAAAACAAATAACATCAGTCTTCTATACTGCAAAGGTGCATACCATTGCATGATAATTAATGTAGTTCCGATGACACCACTGCGATGATTTACCAGACTGAAGAAATCCTTTGTACACATTTAAGAATGTTACATAATCGCCCTGCATCAAATTAAGAAGGTAAACCCAATAAAATAATTGATGGTGGAAATTTTTGCATCAACAGCTTCAAAAAATCCTAAATATCTGAAGGCTAAACCCGTAAGACAAATGAGATGCTTCAACAAAATGACCAATTTTTTGGAGAATGTCCTAGCAAAATACTAATAAAGAAGTCTCCCAAGCATATATAGCTGACTAGTAGATCAAAAACCAAGATACTAACCTCAGCAGCAGCAAATCTCAACTTTGCTTCATCCAGTTCCTTTTGTATTCCCCTACTGGAAACCCAAATAGACTGAAAAAGCCATTTCCAAAGGTAATTTAAACTCAAGAACTTCCATTACCATCAAATAAGATTAGCTAACGATGGCACAGGCAGAAACTATTACCTGGATAGAAAGAACAGCAGCAATAGTGAGGACCTCCTCAGAACAACCCAGCTGGTCCGAAGACAAGATCATCTTTGAGATCATTGGGTCCTACACAAAGCTCAACTGATCTAACAAAGAGGCTCAATTGAGATAACAAAATGCAGAGATCTTCATGAACTAAGTTAAGTTAATCATGAAAAATTTACACAAAATTTTGCAAAAAGTATATCATGAGGGCTAGGAGAACTAAAAAATAAACAAAAAACCTCAGGTGCTTAACCAGTTGGAAATCATAGCTGAAAATGCTGGTGCATAAGCAACTTCAACACGGAATGAATAATCAGCACTACCAAGAGGGAAAAAGTTTGCACCCAAAAATAGACATCTACAACCCAAGTGGAAAATCAAAGTGGGGTGGAGAGTAGTAGAGGATAGATGTGTACCAATATGATAAAAAATAAGTGAAGAAATCGATGATTTCTTCTCTTCAATTTTGCCTCTCAGTCTATCTAGAATAAGTGTGTTCAAATAACACCAGATTAACAACATATTTACCAGAGACAGAGATGCCAAAGAATTGGAATATAGGATTGGGAGTGGTGGGAGGAATAGTAGCTAAATAAAAGCATGGCAGTATACATAAAAGTATCTAATAAAATTCAGGCATCCAAAGCAAACTTTGCTTAAAAAAATAATAGAGGTGATGAAAGAGACCAGTGCTACATACAAGTGGAATCTCAGCTACTTGAAAACCAAGAGGTGCCGTAAGTTTGGCGTCATCATCAAGTACTCCAAGAGAATATAGCACTTCAAGAGCACGAATCATTGACTCAGGGGATGGAGATGCTGGCCAATCAAAACCCAAGATATTATCTATCCCCAGGGCTTTCAACTGAAAAATCGGTAAAATATGATTAGCTTAAGAAATTTGAAGAAGAGTAAACATTCGTTATAAAAACATAAAATGCTTATAGTCAGTGAAAATAAGTCCAAGAACTGTTAATTGCACTGAGGACACTATTTTTCATGTGACACCAACATTAAGTTATTTGTCAAGCAGAGTGGACTCTCCTTTCAGCATGTTGCTGAAAGGTCCCTACCTTTCTTTTGGCCACTAAAACCTACAAATGAAAGATAACATGCTTGTCCTTTGATGGAACAGTAAAGTAAAACAGAGGAACAAGAGAAGTTGCTTAAGCAAGTAAAATTCAAATGAAGTACAACAGAAGAAAACTCTTCTTTCTTCCCAGATTCCTCAACAAAAATTGGACAAAGAATTTTCAACTATTGCTTAAGCGTGGTAAGGCTCACACAGGAGAGAAAAGTGTAAGGCATTTTTTATTTAGCTACAATTATGCCATTGACAAATAGACACAACTTCATATTAAATTTTTGATTCAGCTACAATTATGCCATAGAAAAAAAAAGGCAACTTCATATTAAAACTACATTGGATCGAAACTCATGCTTGTCACTCCTGTACCAATCCTCCCAAGTTCAGAGGCAGTTTGTTATAAATGTAATAACATCATGAGTTATGCATGTATTCAAGGAAACTTTGTGTGACAAAATCAGGGCAAGAAACCACACACCTGAATAACACAAGAAACAAGATTTGATCTCTGTATCTCTGGGATCCCCTCAGCAGCCATTTCATTGACAAAATACTCTTCTGTATATAACCTGGTTGCACATGTGGAAAGCCAAAAAGGCAAGTTCATTAGACCTGAGCATAGCTAGATGATAAGGCATGACAACATGCAAAAAGGAATACAATGGATCGTGGGCTCAAGAAAGACAGAAGGTGTCTTCATACATCACTTTCTCTTAGTTTTGGCCAAAGAGTCTTCAAACACTTGTCTGAGCAGACTTCAAATGATTAAGTACACAAAATTTATACATTGCTCTAGAAAGAGACTACAGATTTATTCTGCAAAGCTGCTAATCAAGCAATGTGTTTCCAACTCTTTGAATGATATTTGTCCAAACAAGTTTAAGCTTGTTCACCAGGTGACCTCATCTACTGATTATGATTGGAAAGTCAACCCCTGTGAAGTTACCATCCGACGCTAGTAATAGAGGTAACGGAGTTCTACTTTTCTTTTCTTCTTTGAGGAGGGGAACCGGGAGAAAAGGGTGGAGGGGTGGTTTGCCATATCATTAGGCTTTTGTTGCTATTTCCATCATGAATTGCAGAAGTCATATTTAGTGCTTTCCTAATGTTAGTGCAAAATTTATGCAACCAGTGCCAAATCATCTAAAAAATCACGTTATTAGATAAATGTGCAGTTCCATATCTAAATGCTGCAAATTTTTAACCTCACACGTAGGCTATGTGTGGCCAAAATAAAATTGAACATCTGGACTCCTAGTCTAATTCAATTGAAAATTATGTAAGACAACTAGCAAATAATTAAAACTTAAGCTCTTGAATAAAGACATGATTTTTATATTTAGATACAACGAAATTTCAGATTGTATGATTATTTCTGTCTGTTAAAATAAACTTATTGATCTAAAAACATGTCCTTGAGTGATTGAAAACACATGCATGAACTCCTCAAATGTTCTAGTCTAACAGGAACACCACAACACTCAAAAAGGGAAATCTCCCAAATTTGAAGGTTTTGTCTCCATTCTTATCCAAGCATCTTGAGGTTGTTGTGATTTGTGTCATGTGCTCAGACCAGTTTAAACATGCTTCTTTCATCATCTCCTCAACAAAATGCACAGGGACTTTGTCTCAGGTAATTCATATATTGAAAGTTAAGTCAGCTTCCAAGTAACTCTTTGGAGAGCATAAAGTGGACAAAGAACCAATAGACAACGTAGTAACCAATAAGTGGTTGTCATAACTCTCACACAATACGTGTCAAGTGAATCAACTTTTCTCGAAAGGGGGGACTTCCAGAGGTTAATGAGGCTGTCAGAAGAACAGGCTACGGCACATAGAAGCACCAAGCGATCACTTCCTAGGACATTCTCCAGTACTCTGTGGTTCAATACTCCTTGTGTGTTTAACTTATCAGCTAGAAAAGAAGAGGCAAATTTGAACATCATCAGCTAACTGAGAGTTTTAGCTGAGAAGCAATTCATGGAGAATTTGACTGTATGATTACACAACATCCTATCATAACTGAAGAAATGAATTATCAAATAGCTAATAGTTGCAGTCATGACTTGGAAATAAATATAATAACTAGGGGCATAACCTCCAGAAAAAAGATGGGTACTTTATACATATGTCATTAATACTCACCTGTAACACTTCCCAGGTCTAACTCTTCCAGCCCTGCCAGCCCTTTGTCTGGCAGATGCCTTAGATATTGGCGCCACTACAAGGTTTTCAATGTCTGAGATCTGCATCATGCCCGACAAAATAAGTCAACATTATTTGGTACAACATGTATGCATATCCTAGAATGATAATTCCTTATTACATCCAGGCAAATGACACACAACACTGGAAAAACAAAATGAATTGACGAATAACTGTATGAGGACATTGTTTAAATGAGAAAGAAACCAAATAATCATCTTCAACAGGTGCATAACATTATAGATGTTTTGATAATCTGACTTATTTCAACTTATAGGGGTGCTCAAGAGCTTCTACCAGTCCGCACTATTCTAGGTACTCAAACACAGTAAAACTTTCTGGGCTCTCAAAATGAAACTAGGAGCATTCCTGAAAGATTCATAAGATGTGACAGAAACAAAATGGTTGTGCAAGACTGCTATGCAGCAACACTAACATGTCAAAATTCTAAAGAAGATGAGACATAATCGACCTAATCTGTTTATAAGATCTAAAAGCTCGTCTCGATAGACTTTTGCTTTTCCTTCATCTAAATCTTGTGGCCAGCCCACTTTGACTTTTTATTAACTTGAAACACCAGAAACTTTTACAATACCCAAATGTTGGCACAAAATTCAAATACCACCTTTTAGTTTTTTAAAATTGGATATTTTGCCTGGAAAGCAAAAAAGTGGCTCTTTGCTTTTAAAAAAACATAAACAAACAGGCCCTTAGGGAATATGAGTGAAGTACCGGATTATAAAACTTTTGTTTAGAGAACCCGCTGTCAATGACATAAACAATACCCTGCACCAGTCAGAAATACAAAGCATGTTATAAATGAATGCCAAGAATATTGAGATTAAGGCTTAGGTACAGCTCCTGCTTCAAAATTAGGGAGTATAACCTCCAAAGTCAATGATGTCTCTGCTATATTTGTTGATATCACCACTTTTCTCTTCCCCCGAGGAGTGGGAGAAAATATTAACTCCTGGAAATAAATACAAGAGCAATTAAAATCTCTCCATGCATCACAAAAAGAATAATGAGTCCCAGCACCCTTTACTACACCTGTTCTGCACGTGAAAGTCCCGAGTACAAAGGTAAAACAATCAATCCTAAAAGAAGCAAAAGGAACAGATCAGTTAGAAATAGATATCTGAATTAGGTCTACAAGTGAGGATATATGCCAAATGCTGCATGTCACAAGAAGAGCATCAATAAATGGTCATTTATGCAATGGTCATGCAAATTCAGGCAGTGATCAACATATGGCCCCCATGACAAAGTGATGCTATATTGTCCCAGTGTCAAAGACAAACCACAAAAGTTGAAATCATTACCCTATATGCACCTCCTGTTAAGTACTGAAAGAGATGCAATATTCTTATAATTTTATGTATCCATATTATCTGGATGAAAAGAGAACCCTAGCTACATGCTAAGATCAGATGAGCATACCTGAAGAACTTTTTCTGCTGTCTCGAGCTTCTTCTGTCAGCAACTTAACAGCAGTTTCAATATCATCTTGACCAGTGAGAAACACCAAAATGTCACCAAATGGCTCCTAGAAACAATTAAAGTGGTTATTAGGATTTATTTGCCAATGAAGTACCACCATGCAAGGTTGTCAAAAGGATGACTCAAATAAACCCCAAAAAGAAAAGGTATCCTCGTGACTAGTTTGCTTCTTTTTCTGGTCATTTAAGATATCAACTTTTTTTTTTTTCATTAAGAACATACATGCCAGGTCTACTTTTCTCAGTATCCTTGCAGGGTTCTGAGCTATAAATGTCTAGTACTACCAATAGCTTCCATTCAAAGGCAGTTAATAAGTGGCCAAATGCCCAAAAATTATCCATGAACTCATACCCAAAGGACAAAAATAACCTCACTTATCAAATGACCCAAAAAAGCACTAACTTTTGATTGAGAGAATAATGCATGCATGAACTTGTAATAACCTCACTTTTCAAGCAATAAGGAAAATATACACAAACTTTTACTAAAGGGACAAAAATTTCCACCATTACCTTTTCCAGTAAAAATGATTATGCAGAATTAGGCACAACTAACGCCAGCGACATTTACAATGATCACATCAGCTGAACCTAACCAATGCCATGTAGTTCTAACAAAAACGATATCAATTGAACAGGATTTTGGCTTCTTTCTTCCAAAGAAGAGAGAGAGTTTAGCCCCAAATCAAGTTTGCAAATTGGATGGGTAGGATTGTGCCTCAAACTGAGTACCCAAGTAGGATCATAGATCATTGATTTTAAGCTAATTTGGGAAGAATAAGCAAATCCTGAAATTCAAATCCTGATGTTTGATTAGCTTTAATTAGCATTTCAAATTGGCAAATCAGAGTTTCAAATAATTGATATTTGTTAAATTGTGAGAGGGTTATTATGGTCATCAATACTAAGATGGTTATTATGGTAATTAAATGTTCTTAAATTAATAATAAAAGTGGGAGGAGTGGCCAACCCTAATCAGTTTGTATGCTCTCCTCTTTTGTTCTATATCAAGTTCTACATGATATCAAAGCAATAAAAATAAATCTAGTCATTGCGAGCTCAGATTTGACATTGGCAAGAGTTGTTCAGCCCAATTTGGCGTCACCCAGTCCTCTTAAGTCCAGATCTGACACCCGCAAGCATAGTCAGCTCAGATCAGGCGTCGTCCAGCATCATCTAGTCCCATCTAGCTCAAATCTAGTGTCATCTGGCATAACGTGGTCTCATTCATCCCAGACCCAACATCGACCAGCCAAGATCTGATGCTGGTAGAGCTTGTGTCCCTCCCTGCGAACTGATCTGAGCTACTTGGTCCTCTAGAGTTGGTTCATGTGTTTGCTATTCTCTATGTTCTAAATAAAAAATAAAAATTGCAATAGCTTGTTTGATAAAGCTGCTGACTCTATTCACCTCGAAATTGATATTGGATAAAGTGGTTTCTATTTGGGCATAATCTACAGTTTTGGTGTATGTTTTGATGAAATAGATGAATTTGATTGAAGTGTCACGGAGATATGGACTGTTTGAAGCAATCGAGGCAGTTTTTTTAATTGAATTCTAGTTTTTGGGACTTGATTCTGATTATTGGCTGAAAATTCTTGTGTTATATTGGTACACATTGAGTTATGGCAGAGAATAAAGGTTTAGTGGCTGAGGTTGTGTTTCCATCCTCTAGTGGTAGATCCATTACCTTTTAGATGATTTAGTTGTTAGTATTGACTAGTCAATACATAACAACATGGATCTTCCTCCATTATTGAGAAATTGTGATACCTTCTAATTCTTGTTCAAATGTTGACCTCCATAGAATCCCAAGTTGCGAATTTGGTTACACATATTGATACAGTGAAAGAGTTGCGGGACTACTTGAATATCCTTTATTCTGGACAAAATAATCTTTCAAGGATTTATGAAATATCCCACGAATTTTCTAAGGCTAGTAGAAAGGGTTGGCCACTTACCCAGTATTTTGCTGATTTTAAATGGATGTATAAGGAGTTTAATTCTCTACTACCCATTACCTCATGTTAAGAAAACGCAGGAGCAACGAGAGCAATTGGCTGTTAAAGGATTCTTTAGGATGACTAGGATCAATGTATGATGCAGTCTGTCCCCAAATACTAGGAGAAGATAAGATCACTTATTGAGACGTTTGCTGAGTCTTGAGGGTCTAATGTGAACCACCTAAGGATGCTTTCTCCACAAGTGATAGCTTAGCCTTGGCAATCACAGTGATGGTTGAGGTCGTAGTGGTGGCCAAAGTGGTTTTGGTAGAGGCCAACCACCCTCATCTAGTAACACTTCTAGTGACACAAGGGTTAATACCGGACTTGTCATTTCAGTGATTTACCTGGACATGTTCAAAGATTCTGTTATAAGCTTCATGAAAAGCCCCCTTAGCAAACTGTAGCTAATGTAGCCACTGCATTAAAGTCTGCTACCTCTTCACAATTCTCTAAAGGAGGAAAGGTAACTAGAATGGCGGAGAAGGGATTGGCCAGGTACAATTAGTTCTAGATTTCTCAGTCAATTTCACAGCCCTCATCCACAACTACTTTCATCCAGACAAGTAATGCAAAATGTGTCTTTCTTCTGCCTCTCGCCCCTAGGTCATTGATTCAAGTGCTATTGATCATATGAATGGAGTTTCAAGTATCTTTTCTAACATTCATGAGTCTCTGTCCAATGTTACATTAGCTAATGATTCTCTATCCATAGCAAAGGGGATAAGCACGGTTCTTCTGACATTCTCCATATCTTTATCTCCAGCCATATATCTCCCAAGTTGTCTATTTTAACCTTATGTCTGTAAGTCATCTTACAAAAGATATAACAGTTCTATAACTTTCCGTCCTGATTCCTATGTTTTTAAGGTTTTGAAGATGAGGAAGATGATTGATAAAGGACATGTGTCAAGGGGGCTATACTCGTTTGCTGATATTACCAATGTTGCTTGTTCTGTGGCTTCCCCACATTATATCCATTGTCGTTAGAGCCACCCCTCCTTGGAAAGTTTAAAGAAGTTAGATCCCCAGTTTCATTCTTTATGTAGTCTTGAGTGTGAATCATGTCAATTTGAGAAATTGCACCATATAAATTATCATCCAAGAATCAATAAATAGGGTTCCCAGCCATTTGTGTTAGTTCATTGTGATGTATAGGGTCCGTGTCCTACTTTTACTAAGTTGGGTCTCAAGTACTTTGTTACTTTTGTAGATGATTACTCAAGAGCCTCTTGGTTATATCCAATGAAAAGTTGTTTTGAGTTATTTTCCATGTTTTCTCCGATGCACAAAGTACGTACTCAATTTTCAATTTTTGTGTGTATTCTTCGAAGTGATAATGCAAAAAAATATTTTTCTAATCCTCTTTCTGAATTTGTGACCTAACAAGGCATTCTTCATCAATCTTTCTATTCAAATACACCACAACAAAATGGTGTCACTGAAAGGAAGAACAATCACTTGTTAGAAGTTGCTCGATTATTAATGTTTGAAATAAAGGTAGACAAATCCTTTTGGGTTGACGCTCTTATGATTGTAGGTTATCTTATCAACTGCATGCCATCCTCTATTCTTAAGGGTGCAACTCCATACCCACTTCTTTTTCATTCTAAATCCTCGTTTCATTCACCACCTCCTGGTTGTCTGCTATATTCGTGACCATCATCCAGGGCTTTTCAAACTAGACCCGCAGTCTCTTAAATGCTTTTTTGTGAGGTATTCTCATACACAAAAGGGTTACCGTTGTTACTGTCCTTCGCATAAGTATTTTACCACTGCATGCCATCCTCTATTCTTAAGGGTGCAACTCCATACCCTCTTCTTTTTCATTCTAAATCCTCGTTTCATTTACCACCTCCTGGTTGTCTGCTATATTCGTGACCATCATCCAGGGCTTTTCAAACTAGACCCGCAGTCTCTTAAATGCTTTTTTGTGAGGTATTCTCATACACAAAAGGGTTACCGTTGTTACTGTCCTTCGCATAAGTATTTTACCACTGCAATTCCTTCTTTGTGTCTACTGTTTATTCTGATGAACCAATGGAGCCTCTTACAGTGGATGATGATTCTTTTACATATGTTATTGAGAAATCCACTTTGGATTCTCCACCAATTCCTCTACCTACCCAACACATATGCAGTAGATGTCGTCGTTAGCATGTGGAGCCCCCTGCAAATGTACCTTCGCCTATTTCATCTTCATCCTCTGAGTTTGAGGTAAGCCTATCACACACTAACCTTGATATCCTTATTGCACATTGCAAAGGAATTCATAGTTGTACCCAGCACCTTATTGCGCAATTTGTCCGTAATTCCGGTTAGACAAACCTCTTTTTGGGCTAGTCTGGTCACCATTAATACACATCCTATTCCTAAAACTATTGCTAAAGCATTATCTAGTCCAAGCTAGAGGATAACTATGAAGGAGGAACCATTAGCATTGGATCAAAATTAGACTTGGGATCTTGTTCATCTACATGCAGGGAAGACTACCATTGGATGTAAATGGGTGTTCACTGTCAAGTTTAATCCTAATGGTTCTCTTATTCACCGCAAGGCAGATTGGTTGTTAAAGGTTATGCATAGGTTTATGGGGTCAATTATAATGATACTTCCTCTCCAGTGGCGAAGATTAACCTCCATTTACCTTTTCCTTTCTTTGGCTGCTTCTGCTTGTTGGCCTCCTTTTTTGCTTGATGTATGCCTTCCTCCATGGTGATTTAACTAAAGAGGTGTATAGAGAGCAATCACCCAAGTTCATTAATCAAGGGGAGTCCGGTCATGTCTGCCGTTTGAAGAAATCTTTATGTGGTTGAAGCAATCTCCCAAAACTTGGTTTGGGAGGTTTACTAAGGAGGTGCTCCAATAAGGACTGCTCAAATGAAGTGGAGATCGTTCTATGTTTTCCTATGTTTCTAGAGCTAATCGGATATTTCTTGTAGTTTGTGTGAATGAGATTGTCATAACTGAAGATGATTCTAAGAGGATTGATGAGTTGAAACTATATTTGTAACAGCAGTTTCTAACAGAGGATTTAGGATGACTTAAATATTTTTTGGGTATCAAAGTGGCACAGGCAAAGAAAGGTATTCATCTCACAAGAATGTCGTATGTTTTGGAATTGCTTATAGAGACAAATATGCCAAGAGCTAAACCACTAGATATGCCATTGGAATGTTGGCTCGAAATTGATGGTAGAGGATGGTGAGCTATTAGATGATTCAGAAAGGTATCAAAGACTTGTTGGAAAACTAAATTTTCTTACCGCTACTTAACCTGAATTCCTTTCGTGTATTGAGTCAGTTTATGTCTTCCCCCGTACCTCTCATTAGGATGCTGTAGTCAAAGTTTTGAGATACTTGAAAAAAGCTATAGGTTGTGATCTCTCCTATAGTGATCATGGTCACAAAAGGATGGAAGCATTTTCAGATGCCGATTGGTCCAGGTCTCCTACAAAATGGAGGTCTATATTGGGTTACTGCACCTTTGTGGGAGGAAACTTAATATCTTGGATGAGTAAGAAGCAAAGTGTTGTAGCTCGATCCAATGCAGAATTGAAATACAAAGCTATGGCTCAAGCTACTTGTGAGTTTGTCTGGATGCATCAGCTATTAGTTGATTCAAAGATCTTGCGACAATGGAGTTGCGTGATAATCAAGCAACTATCCATATTGCTTCAAATCCAGTATTCCACGAGCATACCAAGCATATTGAAGTTGGTTGTTGCTTTGTCTGTGAGAAGTTTCACGATGGAGTTATTTCTACTAGTCATGTTAGGAGCGGTGAACAGCTAGCTGATATTTTCACCAAGTCTTTAAGGACTAGTAGGGTTGAGTATATTTGTAACAAGCTGAGCATACTTAATATCTATGCTTCAGCTTGAGGGGGAGTATTAAAGTGTGAGAGGGTTATTACGGTCCCAGACGGGAGTGTTAAAATGTGAAGAGGGTTCTCATGACCATTAAATGTTATTTAATTAATAATAAAAGTGCAAGGAGTGGCAAACCCTAATCAATTTATACGCTCTCCTATTTTGTTCTATATCAATTTCTTCAATGTCAAATCAAGCAAATAATCCATTATAATCAAAGTGAAACAGCATTGTTTGGGCTCAACTGACATGTCGTGTGACAACCATTAGCCACATCAGATGCACCGAAAAAAAAACAAACTTTTCTAGACAGAAAAGTCTACGGTGGATATTTTTGTCCTGGAGTAAAAGTTCATGTTAATATTTGAGTCATTTGAAAGGTGGGGTTATTTTTGTCTCAAGAGTATAAACTCATGGACATTTTTCTCCCTCAAGCAAAAGTTCGTGCTTTTTTCAGATCATTCAAAAAGTGGGTTATTTATGTCCTAAGGGTATAAGTCTCATGCCTTTTCTGTGGCATTTCACTGTTAATATCATAGGGGAACATAGAAAATTAACAAGTACGACTAGAAGTAAAGATTTGATCACAAGGTTATCATAAAGCAGAAATATGCAAAAGCATTTACCTTGTCATGAATCAACAATACTGTTGAAACAGCAGCCTGTATATAGTCTGACACCGGATCCTCAACATAATGAATTTGCACATTAAAACCTCTACCCTGAAGATCAGATCAATTTGTAAGTTGTTCATGCATAGTAGATGTGTGCCCACTTGCACACCATCTCTTTCAGCGGAGAGGGAGAGAGAGAGAGAGAGAGAGAGAGAGAGAGAGGCACCTCAACCGAGAGGATTGCAGGTTCCATAGCCAATGCAGGTTCCTCACCTTGTAGTCCTCGACGCCTTCTGCCAGATTACAACATACAGAAGACAATAGCCATATTCAACATTAAAAACTTCAATAAAAAACTAAGTTTAAGAGAATACTCGATTTAACATGGACCCTCTCATTTCCTCTGCATCATGTAGAATTTACAAGACAGTATTTGGTTAAGATCAGAATGCACGTGTAAAATTATTAGAGTGCGATGTCCTGACCAAGCAAATACAACTGTGAACAAAACCAATTTTGAGTCACGGTCACGACCAAGAATCGGTTTTAATTGCATTCGAAATAATCAAAATTGCTTTTGACTCTGGTTTTATATCATCTTGTTTTAAAATTGCTTTTATATGCATCTCATTTGTAATTTATAATGATGTTCAGCATAATCTCATTAAGCTCAGCCCAGACACAGTTGAGATAACTATTTATCGAGAGTTCACAAACCAGAATGCTTTGATGTATGTGACACCTGATTTTTGATCTCACCAAACACATGTTATATTGTATTTTCCTCTTAACTAAGCAGCACAACGTGCTTTAAGCTACAGCCTTTTGCATGCATAACCCCACCTACTTGATATGGAGGTTACGGACCACATCTTAAGGTGTTAACTTGTCTCTATCTCTATGACCATTACTGCATTTTTGTTTTCTTCTTCATTGTAAGAATGGTAGTGGATGCCCATTTTTTCTCCATTTTTTACTTAGAAGCAGAGTATCTACGTATTTGCAAAGTAGCATCACTATACTGCAGAATTATGAGATTGGAAAGTAGAGGTTTTTTCTTAAGGAAAATATGCTGATAATCATGATGTATTTGCAAATATTACACCCTTGCGTGATATTCTGGAAAATAAAATAAAATTAAATGAGTGACCATGGGTATGATCTATCCCAATTGGCATAGATACTAACAAAGAATAAAAAATTACTTCCCAATCACAGGATGAACATCAGACCGCTAAAGGATGACACTACTCTTAAAATCCAAAACTCGCAAAAAATAAAAGAAGTGACTAACAACTATTTGGATTGAAACAACCTTACCAAAAAAAAAACCATTTGGATTGAAAGAACAGGAGCCCCCTAATATTCAAATATATAATGAGAAAACTGGAAATCACTAAATGTGCAGCCTTTGAGCTTCAATTTGAGCAAGGTTTTGCAGACTAGATCTTATGCTCGAAGCATAAGTAAGGGTCTGCTTTTGCAGCTTATTCTTCAATCACTACTCAAAATCAAACTATATCCCAGTTTTGACAACGCATCCAAGAGCTCTGATTTGGCCTAATCATGATCAGAGTTCATAAACATGTCCAACTAGAGCTAAATAGGAGCCAATTAGTCGAGATCAGTGCAGCATTAAAAAGACTTATGAATGCAGGGCACATCAAATGAAAAGCACTTCCAAATATATTAGTATCTCTTCTTGATTGCAATATTAAATGAATTTTCATATTCATTCAAGCTTGCATGGCAAAAAAAATCCTCAAAACAGAAACACAACCAACCAAAATCAGACAACTTAATCCAAGGACAGGTAAATGTGTTGAAGAAAACCTGGTTTGGAAGAAAGCAGACATAGATTTAGCTTCAATAGTGGCCGAGGATATGATCAACCGCAATTCAGGTCGACGTCGTTGTATCTAAATTCAGAACTAGAAATTAGTCTATACTAGAAAAACCGAAGTTCTGAAATTGCTTACTGAAAGCAAGTAAAATACAGCTGTAAGATAGCTGTATTACAACCAACACAAAATGTCCTGGTTGTACAAAATAATACCTTCTTCAGAAGACCCAGTAGGATATCAGTTGAAATAGACCTTTCATGGGCCTCATCCACCATTATGACACTGTTTTCACAACAGATGATGATAGAATAATATTATAATTGCCTCATAAACAACAGAAATTAATCTAAGTATAAACAGGCAAAAGGTCAGACAATATAAAATATTTTTGAAACTCAAAATCCCAATTTTTTAGAATATACAAATATCAGAGAGTAAGTAAAGTCATGACATATATATTTAAATTTTTCACCTCTTAAAAGTTTAGTATTCATGTTCTTTTCCTTCAATGCACTGAAACCCTCCTACTTGATCATCTATTGGGGTCTCTCTAAGATTGCATCAAGAAGAGCTGCTAGTTTTCAAAATAATCACTGCTAAGCTAAGTAAACATCTTTTGATGATAGCAGTCACCCTAATATAGCAGTATTGCACCCATCTCACTTCTGATGTCAGACAATCTAGATCTACCAAAACAGAAATTATTTGGCAATGCAGGACTTTGCTTTAAAATATTTAAGCAACCATTCTTAATAGGAAGTAATCTACTCTGTGGAAGCTTGTGTGTGCATAGGCACATGCAAAAACCAAAAGCTACACTGGAAGTAGACTTGTGGGTTTGTTGCAGATATTCAAGGTGACACATCTCGCCATAAGCAATCCTCCTTTATTTTGATAGGTTGTAGAGGACTATCCTAGAAATATAATCCTAATACATCAGAACAGACAACTTAATAAAGAGGAAAGGAAGAACAAAATAAGAAGACATTGCTACAAGATTTCTTTTGAACAAAATAAGACATGACTGGAGAAAGATGAACAAGGGACAAATAAAAGATACAAAATAGTAGAACCAGAAGTTTCAAATCCCTCAAACAATCTTTTGTTACAAACGTGCCATGTAATACTTATCAGAGCCTTGCTACAAGATTTCTTTTGAGCTTGAATCAACCACAAAGGCTTTTTATTAGGGAAATTGTATAGCATTTCTATGCACGACCCAAGAGAAATTTGAAGATAATATTACACAGTTTCAAAGTGAAGTCTCCATGAAGAAAAAGACGATCAGCAGATTTGCCCACATCTTTTCACATACAACAACAATGCCACATTATATAATTATGCTTTCTGACAATATTGGTAATAAGAATCTTAATTCAAGCAATGCTCCAACAGAAAAGGAAATTCTATAAGGAATCTGAAGAAGCCAACTTGCTTTAGAGAGGAAGGGCCAGGGGAAAAATTTCCCAAGATGTTGTAAAAGATTTAAAGCTAAGACTCTAACTATTGGGTGGATGGCATGCAATCTCATCTTATCTTGACCAACAAACTTCAGCAGAATACGGAAGATAGAAAACAGTCAATAAAGGAAACTCCTAACAATTTAACTATGTATAAAGCAAAGTACCAATGAACATTTGACCTCCTGGAAACATATAGTTTGACACAATCACATTGAGCCACCAAAGTAGAAAATTCGGTCTTTTGAAACTCACATCCATCTCAACTAGACCAACAGACATTGTGCATACTGTGATTAATCATGTAAAGGAAAGAGTAAAACTTAAGCTGGCATCACATGAACAGAGAAAAGGAGCAGTCGATGGAAGCACAGAGTTCAAAATGATTTCTGAGTGCATTATGATTTCTGCATAGACAGATGCTTCTTCTTGAGCGTGGTCGCATGCACGAATACAAGTGAGAGAGAGAGAGAGAGAGAGAGATAAGGGAAGACATGAGATGGCAATTCAAAGATAGTACCTATACTTAGTCAAAAGTGGATCCCCCATCATTTCCCTGAGTAGCACCCCATCTGTGAGAAACTTGATCAGGGTTCCCTGTGCCAAAAGAAAAATAAAAATAAAAATAAAAAAGAATGTCACCAAAAAAGAGTATTCAAGCAGAAATTAACTTTGGTAAGTCAATTTAGGCTCAAGAAACAATTTTTCTAAATTCTGCATGATCTTATAACAGGCAAAGCACAACAACTCAAAAGGTAACTCAGCCACAGGGGAAACAGAAAACTGACAGTACTGGTAGCATCTTCAAACCGTATTGTGTAGCCAACTTCCTCTCCAAGCTTGACTCCCATTTCTTCGGCAACTCTTGATGCAACAGCCTGTCACCAAATATTTGAAGCTTAACAGCATAAAAGGACTAATGCTAATGGAGATTGGGCTATAGACAAGCAAGCATAAAATAAAGTCTAAACTTGTGGATTATTCAATCTCATACGTTAGGCAGGCAAGTCCAAAAATGCTGAATCTACTACAGAGCATGATGGTTAAATATTGATTCTGCAATTTAGAATTCGTAATGCAGACAGTTTAATGTAATAAACTTAGCACATGAAGTGGACAAGTAAAAAGCTCAAATCCAATACAAAGTAGGCTTTCTTCTTGACCAGTAATGGGCAGTCTTGGAAGTGGCAGATGAACAAGAAACACAGTGAGCAGATGCGTAATTATAGAGCAACTTAATTTATGACCTGGACAGCCAGTCGTCTCGGCTGTGTACAAGCTATTACACGCCCACCATCAGCCCAACCTGCTTCTTTGAGGTACTGCATTTACCAAAGTAAATCACAACCATCAAACTTTTAAGCATTTCGTAAACAAAGGATAAGAAGGTTCCAAATAAGATAACTAGGAACTAACTTCAAGAGGCAATGGAAAAGATGAAATAAAGGCTAACATTGTTGAGAGGCCACACACATTCTCTTTTAATCGTTAGATGATACATCATGGACCATGGAGGCCAACAACATTAAAGGAAACTACAAATCTCGAGTTTTGTTCTCATTTGAGAATATGTATTACAAGCGTTGGCATGACAAACAAAATCCATAAATTATTGGTTCTATAGACCATAAAACCAGCTTCACTCTAATAGACAGTGAATGTAATCACCAATGCTTCAAGTATTTAACTATTCAACCTACAGATATCTCTGATGCCAACAGAACATAAAGCTCAGACAACTTATTTTAAAGGATTCTTTTACAAAATTTCACGAAAGCACCACCCTGACATTACAGGCAAAGTAAATCCTTTATTTGCTCCAATAGCAGGAGTGTCAATCCTGTTGCCAACCCCATGAACAAATTTGTATTTTACAATGTTTTAATTCTCACAAAGAATGCTATCAATCTCAATGTTTTCCCTCCTCTCCATATATGTACACCCTATATTCTATTCTTTTCCCAACATTCAGATTTCATCCAGGACACTATCTGTACATATTTACATAAAAGTATACATTCATTCATAAGACATCATTTCTCACTCTCCAAGTATGCCAAGCAAAAGCATTCCAAACAATAATTGTAAAGTGAACAGAAATTTTAACAATGTTACTCCCAACAAACAATGATATGGAGGCTACACAGCTATATGGGGTGCTTTACTACCAAAATCAAGGACATAGGGGAACATTCTGCATTGTCTTTTAAGACCAATCTCACAGTTTCATAGACAGCAAACAAAGGCCAAAAAGACGACAGAGCAGACAAAAAAAAGGGTCAAATAAAGAACAAAGGAACAAAAGATTTGGAAACAACTGAAGAGAATCTAAATTGAAATCGCATTCCCTAGTGTTTCCCAGAGTGAATTCGGCTCTGACATTTATAAAACCATGTCAGTACCATCTCCGAGAAGTGTCTTGTGACTTGCATCAAATAAAACTACACCTCCATCTTATCATAACACATTCTGCATCTTCCAATTTGGGATCTCTGACCTCCAGATAAGCATAAAGAACACCGAGCAAATCGACCCAAATCAAGAAAAACACAAACCTGCGGAATCTGAGTGGTCTTCCCACTACCCGTCTCCCCAACTACGATGGTGGTCGCATGGGTCTCCACCAAATAAAGAAAGGCGGTCCTGTACTTGTACACAGGAAGCCTTTGCCTCTGCCTCTCGAAACTAGCAAACCCATATCTAGGCACAAGCAAAGCACAACACCCACAAAAATTATCGTCAACACTCCTTTTTTCCCCCACCATCTTGCGCATATCAACGAACACCCAATACGCGGGCGATTCGAAACGAAAACTGCGAGAAGGGACGTACCCGGAAGAGGACGAGGAGGCGGAAGCCGAGAGGAAGAGGACGCCGCCTTCTTCGTCGTCAATTAGCCGAGGCTTCTCGGTCCCCGGCTTCCAGAACTGCGCCATTCAGTGGGTTTACTGCGTTTTCCCGCTTCGAGGGGTGTCGGTCGGACACGAGCATGCAAACAAGACTCGGAACTGAATTTATGTACGGCTATGTTGGTTCCGTCGCAGGTTTAAAATCCCCGCTCGCCCTTTTGATGTCGGGAGTCCCGGTTGCTACGAGACATTTGTACTGTTGCCGACTTCATCGCGATGGTGCTTGACTTGCTCTATTTTTTTTTTCTTTTTTTTATTGCCTGAGACTAAAACAAAACTATAAATCCGTTTGATAAGATTAATTAATTTTTTATTTCCTGAAATAGATTATAAGCTAAACAATAGATTGAGAACAAAAATAAAACTAAAAAAATACTTACTTCTTTGTTTCCAAAAACTAAAAAGAGAAATATGATCATTTTAGAAAAAAAATTCAACGTAACCAAATACTCATCTTTACACAATCAATGTAGAGTCTGGTCTCTTGACACAATCTAGGTCCCCATTTTTCTGAATAAAAAATAATAAATAAATAAATTCAGAAGTTTAGGAAAAAAATTAGAAATTAGAGTCACAATAGTTTTACTAGATTTTAGTTTAATTCTAGTTTAAAATTAGTTTAGCACCAAAAGATGTGAAAATTTTTTGATGAAAATTGTATTCAATATTGAATAAGCTTTTAGACTTTAACTATATGGATTTTTTTAATGTCGTTTTCTTTTAAAGACAATATTAGATCGCGAAAATTTGGCAACTGCAAGCAACGTTTTTGTCTTCTTCTTGTGGGTGAAAATGCTCATAAGATTTATGCACATATTTATTATAATGTGCAAAAATTTATTATCAAACTCCTCATATTGTGATTTAAAAACTACTAGGACTTTCTTATGTTATTTCTAGTCATCCATTTTTAACTAACTATTACATGGAATTTTCTTTGGGCCATCTTATAATATCTTGATCAATTAAATTCTCAAAATGTCTAGTTTTATCTAAACATGAAATATTAAGTCTCCACTAACACTCTTATAATTAAATAAAAAATTGGGAACAAAAATTTTTAGGATCATACAAACGCATTTCTATTCTTATATTTATTTATTTTGGGAACATAAATTTTATACAATTATCAAATACATTCTTCTATTAAGAAACTCGTCTAGGGATTAGAAATATAAACAATTATTTTCAAACAAATATTATTCCTGGAAATATAAATATTCCCGAAACACACTCTTAAATTATCGAAAATTGTGTATAGTGCCAAAAGTTTTTTGCCAAAGCATTTAAGTGTGAAATTAGAGATAAAACGATTAGTTAAGTGTTAAGGCAAGAAAATTCCTACCAAAATTAAAACGACTTTTTTAATTAAATGTTTTATATGAATTGGCATTATATTTTAAAAATCCCATTCATGTGGATGGCGTTATATTTAAAAAAATCCCATTCATGTGGACTTGCAAAACAACGCCCACTTCATCCAAAGCGGCACCATAGTCCCCAACTGACGTCGTTTCATGAGTCGACAAAAACGACATCGCACGAATAGTCCTGAAACAACGCCATTCCATGGCTCAACAAAAGCCAACGCCCTTCCTTCTGTCATGTTCGACCCTCGGTCACCTCCTCACCGTCATAGCTCGACCACTTTCGCTGTTGAACTCCGTCGGTCTCCGTCGCCACCACCTGCCATCGCGCCTGTGCCGGACTGAGATGACTTTTTCTATCTCCAGCCCTCTTCCAAGATCTACCTTCCTCTACCATTTCCTCATCGAATTGAAAGACGCCTCTTTTCGGTTAGCGTCGCGCAATGAATGACCAAATCACAGCACCTCCATCAAAATGACGTCAATTGAGATCTCAATTGGCCATCGAAGGGCAGAATCTACGGATGATACGATAAGCAATGCGCCCGCACAACACTTCTTTTTTCCCCACTATCGCATACGTTGGTAATTTGTTTATAAAGCAAATGAAGAGATGCCTTGTCCCACATCGAAAAGATGTGAGTGCGCACGACGGACGAGATTTGACATTAATCAACGATCATTATTTTATTTATTGAGAAAATTCGGATTTATTTCTATAAAAATTAACTATAAATGTTGTTGAAACAACGTGGTTGTTCACGAAAAGTTACGTTTATTTTTTATTTATTATTTATTTAATTCCGAATTTTTTATATCTTTTCAACATAACTTTTGAGACGACTTGTTCACGAAAGGTTGTCTTTGTTGTTTTTGCAATCTTTTGAAGAGTTGCCTTTATTCGAAAGACAAATATAAGTACGTTTATTTTGAGATCAAACAAAAAAATCTTATTTCATTTTTTTATTCTTTCAAAAAAAACTACAAGGCCATTATTTCTAATTGTTTCCCATGAGAGACCCTGGACAAATACTAGAATTGCTATCTAGTATTCTCATTTTTGAGACTTTGTTGTATCCTAAAGGAAATTTGCTGGTGACCATTAGCAATTTTGTGGGGCAAATAAATCCTTAAAGAAAGTGATACTGCTTCAAAGTTCGACTTGATTACTCGATCTTACTTCATTGTTCTACCTAATTTGAAGCCATATTCTCCCAACAATTTTAAGGATTTATCTGCATAACAATGAAGTCAGAGTCGAAGGAAGTACCAGCATGTGGTGGCTCACCATGAGCGGTCCGAAAGATGTCGTCCATGAATCCCGAATCTTCCTCTTCTTTTGCCCATCTCAACATGCCTCTCAGAAATTGGAAATGCGATGGATGGCGTGCAGAATATTATTGTTTGCTCGTTCATCTCCACCGCCTCTATCAACAATGAAGTTAAAGTCAATCACCAGAAGTCGAAAAGTTCTTTCAGAGGCTTCGGGTCGTGATATTTGTGGCCTGGCTGTGTATCTCACTCGCTTGCAGGGCATGCTAGACGAATGATTTATCGCCAGTGGAGTGAGCATTGCACGATTATCTGGTTCTCTTCGAGTCGGCCTCGGTCTAGTCTGCAGAGATTGTAGGCTTGCGTGAGGAGTGATGGAAGGGCGATCTGCCCGAGAAACAGAGGAAAGGAGACAGAAGAGAGAAATCGTGAGAGGTTGGCCACGATAAAAAGATAAATACAATCCAAGAGCAGAGGCGATTAAAAAAAAAAAAGAATGAGATAAGTTCATCCAGGGAGAAGTTGAGAAAACGCCAAAGCAGAATTAGGCATGTTCTTTCCTTTGGAGTTTACGTTCTCTACGGCCCTTCTCCAAGCCGAAATCCGATGATTTGAAAGTTTCAAATGAGTTGGTCCTTAAACTTTCGGTTCCCGAACATACGAAGCACTTCATCTTTGCTATGAGGGAACCTGAGTCGCTGTCCGTGATTTACATGCTCGCCATGCAGAATTTGTCCGGGATTCTTGCCCGGAACGTCGAGTGTTTGATTAGAGAGAGAAGGGGGCAACGACTGTGTTCTGGGCTTTGTTGATTTAAGGCTATTGCTGAAATGTTATACACGATTGTTGTTTCGGCATTGCAAATACGATCCTTGTCAAACGAATGAGAGAGACGCTCTGTACCAATCTCTCCTTTTACAGGATATCTCATTCTTTGACGGGGAAACTTTGATTCATCAAGGAATGGGGCATTTACCAGCCCGAATTGGAAGAAACTGTCGAGTGAAGAAGCATCCGGTTGTTCTTGATGATTTTTTTTTTTAGGGGCAATGCTTCGAAAGGATTTCTCGCCCAATGGAGTAATTTAGGAATAAGGTATGGCATGTGGGCAACTAAAATGTGCTAAATTGCTCATCGGCTTATATGCTAAGGTATGCGATGTTTTTATCTACATGTTTAGCACGTAGACCATTACATTATTTGTCATTGATGGTCTCATACAGGCTCTTGGTCTTGAGTCATCTTTTGGCAAGTGTGTTCAATTCCATATGTGGGAAATTCATGTGGAGAGGAGGTTCCTTGATATAGCTTCGGAAGATTTTATTTATTTATTACATTGTTATCGTCATAACATCTTATGTGCAAGAGCCTTATATGCAAAACTTGGCATGACAAAGGATTTTGGTTAATGATTGCAGTCCCATTTTTTGAGTGTAGCGTAAATTGGGATTTGAGAAGTGTAAAAAGTCCACTTCCCATGGGCAGACTCTGTGTTAGAATGCAATCACTAATGCTTCCTTGCAGCTTCGCCGAGGAATCGAGTAGGAGGAGAAAGAAGTTGGATTAGATGATATCCGATGCCGGTGTGAAACTTCCCGAGAAGAATCGGGCGCTTGATGTCGAAGTGTCTTTGCCAAGTGAATTGAGCAGTGCCCCAGTTTGCGAAGATAATGGGGATCGAGTCGATGGTGAAGGCAATGGCCACGCCGATTCATCGACTGATTCCTGCAAGTATGGCGAGGATGGAGGTTCGGGTTCGGAGTCTGAGGCAAAGGTAATACCCCCGGCTCCGCGATTGCCACCGTCCTCTGGATCCATAGGCATTGCGGAGGAGTACATCTCTCATCTGCTCTCTGTATATGGCTTCTTGAGGTCGTTTAGCGTCGCGCTATATTTGTGTCCCTTTGGATTGGATGACTTTGTCGGGGCACTTAATTCTTCGCTTCCGAATTCGTTATTGGATGCCATCCACGTCGCCTTAATGCGTTCATTAAGGCTTCATCTGGAAACCGTCTCTTCCGAAGGTTCAGAGCTTGCTTCGAAATGTCTAAGATGCATTGATTGGGACTTGCTGGATATTTTGACGTGGCCCATTTACGTGCTCCATTATTTAACTGTGATGGGTCATGTTAGAGGGCAGGAGTGGAAAGATTTCTCTGAGGATGTTTTGTTCAGGGATTATTACTCCTTATCTGTAGGTAAGAAGTTGTTGGTTCTTCAAATTCTGTGTGCAGATATGAGAGCTTCCAGAATTTTAATATCATAAAGAAATGAGGTATGGCTCTGATTATACCTTTTAGGTTTCGGATTATATGATGTTGATTCCATTCCTAGAATTGCCGGTATCTTCTTTTTGCTTCTCTCAATTCCAGTTTATGCACTTTTGATACCTCCATACTCGATTTGCTCGCATTTATTGGATTGTTAGAGAATTTCATTACATGCATGGGCTAATATGTAGTGAACTATTTATGGAGGCGAAATAGAGATACTAATGGGATTTCAGGTGTCCCTTGTTTGGTTCTAATGTATTTATTTGCTTTCCTTGCCCCTCATAGATTTGATTCTATGGAATAGCATAAATGAGCCAAGAGAGTTAAATTGCATTGTTTTTCTATTTTGATGTATGTATTTCATCAAGGATGAAAATTTGATGATGCATAATTTTGATTAATTACCTCTTGGAATATTCTTGAAGTGGGGTTATGTCCGAAGGGGACTTTGGAAATAATATGATTGGAATAATTGAGACTAAGAAATATCTAGCTTTCATTTTCAAAATGAAATATTTAGGAGAAGCAGATACTATCTTAAGTATTAAAATTAAAAAATAGTGGGGTTATCCTTTGAGCTAAAGTGATTACATGGAGAAGATGTTGTATAAATTTAAACATCTTGGCTTCAAAGAAATGTGTACTCCATTTGATTCAATATTAAATTAAAATACTAGTAGAGCAATAGCACAATTTAAATATGTTAGTGCTATAAGATCTTTAATGTATACGATGCATTAAACTAGATTTAATTTTGTGCAAGTTGAGTGAGTACAC
Source organism: Eucalyptus lansdowneana (assembly GCA_017140395.1). Lineage (NCBI taxonomy): Eukaryota > Viridiplantae > Streptophyta > Magnoliopsida > Myrtales > Myrtaceae > Eucalyptus > Eucalyptus lansdowneana. Next base: position 57,345,953 of record CM029487.1, read on the forward strand.
TAGTAAATCCAAATATAGAACATTGAAAGGCTATTATTAGAATTTTTGGTTATTTAAAAAAAAATGTGATTGTTCTATAATAATTATTCGGATGTATTAGAAAGATACACCGATGCTAGTTGGATTACAAGTATGGGAAATAAAAATCTGTATGGATTTTCACATTATGTGAATGTGTTGTTTCTTGGGCGAGCAAGAAACAAATGTGCATATTTCACTCAACTATGAAATTTGAATCGTTGCTTTAGTAGATTTTGGGAAAGAGGTTGAATGGACTATAAATTTGTTATTGAATATCAAATTGTAGCCTAGTCCTATGCCTCCTATTTCTATCCACTATGATAGTCATGCTACTTTGGCAATAGTTTATAGTAGCACTTATAATGGTAAGTCTAGACATATTAATCTGAGACATGAATGTATGAGACAATTGATTAAAGATGATACAATAACAATTGTCTATGTGAGGTCAAGTAATAACTTGCCGATCCTTTGACGATGGCTTTACCAAGAGACATGGTAATAATGACCTCATAATAAACGAGACTAAAACCCTTTAATTGAAATCACCAATAATGGTAACCCGACATTTTTCTAGAACATCACTAGTTACAAGATTTAATGGGTAAGAACAAGTTATTGAATGTGATTGTTTGATACTACGTAGCCCTGATATGAGAAGTCAAAGTATCGTACATTTACGTTTTGTAGGTTGGATTAAATTCTTAATGAAGTATAGTACAAATTTATAATGTGTTGATAGTAACAGAAACACATGGTAGATACTTCATTTATATGAGCTTAAAAGTGGTGCCACTTCTTACGAAAGTTATGGTTGCTTTTTAGAGAGCTCATGAAACAGGATTAAGCACAATGCCGTAATAGTGCGGAATAATATAGAACTTCTCGCTAAGACAAGATGTTAGTATATGTGTGGTATGTCCGGTTCTATTATATAAAAGTACAAATTTAAAGCCGAGCTACTTATCACTTTGATAAAGTTTTGAGATGCTTGCACTAAGAAAAGGTTTAACTCGAAAGAGACCTTTATGTATGTACATTAATCTCACGGGAATTTTGGCTGTATATTCTAACGTTTTATTTATATTTTTGTTTTATAAACAAAAGTAGGGGATTGTTGGTAATTTGTTTATAAAACAAATGAAGAGATGCCTTGTCCCACATCGAAAAGATGTGAGTGCGCACATGGATGAGATTTGGCATTAACCAACAATCATTATTTTATTTATTGAGAAAATTCGGATTTATTTCTATAAAAATTAACTATAAATCTTGTCGAAATAGTGTGACTGTCGTGAAAAGTTACGTTTATTTTTTATTATTTATTTATTTAATTCCAAATTTTTATATCTTTTCAACATAACTTTTGAGACGTACTTGTTCACGAAATGTTGTCTTTGTTGTTTTTGCAACCTTTCGAAGAGTTGCCTTTATTCAAAAGACAAATATAAGTACGTTTGTTTTGAGATCAAACAAAAAAATCTTCTTTTATTTTTTTATTCTTTCGAAAGAAACTACGGCCATTGTTTCTAATTGTTTCCTATGAGAAGCCCTGAAGAAATACTAGAATTGCTATCTAGTATTCTCATTTTTGAGACTTTGTTGTATCCTGGAGGAAATTTGCCGGTGACCATTAGCAACTTTATGGGGCAAATAAATTCTTAAAGAAAAGTAATACCACGCCTCAAGGTCCGACTTGATTACTCTATTCGACTTCATTGTTCTACCCAATTTGAAGCCATATTCTCTCAACAGCATATCAATGAATGCCCAATACGCGGGTGATTCGAAATGAAAATTGCGAGGAGGGACGTACCCGGAAGAGGACAAAAGAGGCAGAAGCCGAGAGGAAGAGGACGCCGCCTTCTTCATCGTCAGTTAGTCAAGGCTTCTCAGTCCCCAGCTTCCAGGATTGTGCCATTTAGTGGGGCTTTGTGGGGAGGATTGCGTTTTCCCGCTTCTCGGTCCACTTCGAGCGATGTCATGTAAACAAAGACTCGGAACTGAATATTTCTCCCAGTTGGGCTCCCTCGTAGGTTTAAAATCCCAGTCGCTCTTTCGATCTCAGAGTCCCGGTTGCTATGCCATGTGGATTCCACTTTCACACAAGGCACTTGTACCATTGCCCACTTCATTCCAAGTCATGCCGGGTGTCAAATTATAAGAAAAATGATCACTAAAATGACAACGATCAAAGTTTTAGCCGAATTACTTAAATGCCAAATTAAAAATAAGAAGAAAAAGAAGAAGAAGAAGAAGAAGAAGAAATGATCACTAAAGAGACAATGACGAGAAATTCTAATCAAAATTAATACATAACTTTTTTAATTAAACTTTTTATATGAGTTGGCATTATATCTAACTCATTCATATGGACTTGCAAAACAACACCGCTTCATCCTACGGGGCACCATGGTCCCGAAATGATGTGGTCTCATGGGTCAACGAAAAACGACGTTGCACCAATAGTCCCAAAACGATGCCATTCCTCGGCTCAACAAAAAACGACGCCCTTTCCTTCTGTCGTGTTCAACCCTCAGTCACTCTCCTGGCCGTCACACCTTGCCGACTTTCGCTGTCGAACTTGGTCGGTCTCCGTCATCACCACCTGCTATCGCATTCGTGCCGAACTAAGGTGACTCTTGCTATCTCCAGCCCCTCTTACAAGATCTCTCTTCCTCTACATTTTCCTCATCGAATTGAAAGATTTCATCGCACGACCAATGACCAAATCACAACTCCTCAATCAGACCGATATCAATTCAAATCTCAATGGACCGTCGAAGGGCAGAATCTACAAACAATATGACATGCAATGCACTCGCAAGATGAAAAAAAAAAAAAACACTAACGCAGAGAGAAAGAGAGGATCGAGACAAGGTCGAACCTATCAAGAATTGGCGAGAAAGGAGAGAGAGGCGGTGCTGGGGTCTGCAGGGGATTGGGGAAGGAGCACCATCTCTCTCTACCTATTTTCTCTCTCTGGATTTAGGGTTCTTGGGGAAAAGGCATTCAACAACGCCGTTTATGCTTTAGATGCTGGCCGGAAACATCGGCGAGCCACGTTAGCTAAAGATACTAATTAAAAAAAGAAAGAGGTCAGCCAAACATATCAAAGTTGACACTGAAAAAATCATTTTTCAAAAAAATTGATATTAAAGTGATCCAAAAAAAAAAAAAAAAATTGACAGTCATACGCAACTTTTAATATTTCTAATGTCCTTCTCCCTGCTCGTCAGATTGCTAGTATGAAACTATCCTAAAGATCAGGGGTTGCCAACATAGGGTCACTCAAATATTGTCCTCGCTTGCATGTAAAAGGAAATTATCACTCCTCGCATTTTTTACTTAAATGAAAGGGAATTGTCCTCATATACTTATTACTCTAATATTCTAATGCCATATTTGTGTAATTTTTTAGTGACATTAAAAGATTTATGATTAATTTTAAAATGTCAGTGAGGCCCTAACTAATGAAAAATAGGGCAATCGTATATTTGGCATCACTATCGGGGTCAGAGGAGCACTATCAAGGTCACAAGATGTTAGTAAGGCCCTAACTAATGGGAAAATAGGGATTTGAAGAATGCCGATGAGGCCCCCACCAATGAAAAATAGGGCACGATGTTGTCAGCGTCTCTATTAGAGTCATGAGAACACTTTTATCAATTCATCGTTACAAGGGTGGGTTGCGATTACCCTAGAAGAGGTGAAGTTCACCTTGTTCCCTAACGAATGGCAAAATAAGTTGTGTGATGATTGTCTAACCCAGTATGTAATGTGGGGACTCGTGAGCTAGAGTAGTAGAAGTGGAAGCAAGTCAAAGTCGCGACATAGAAAGTTTAAGGGTCACATGAAGTGGAAGCAAGTCAAATTGCCCAAAGTTGCAGAATAGAGGTGGTAGGTAAGATGACACAGTCAGTGTGGTGAACTTTACAAAGGGAAGCCTTGATGATGCTAGATTATTTTGTGTGTAACTACTAGCATGTCAACATACAAGTACTAGATTTGTGATGTTATAATTATATGACACCTCATAGAAACTGATTTCTCTAGAGACACTGGATGATATTAGATGTAAGTACATCATCAAACATGAAGGAAATCTATTGGAGTAACGTGATAATGACAAAGGGAGAGAAGTTGCATCCTTGCTATCATCTACTGAGAGACAGACCACAGCAAGAGATGATGTATCATCAGGTGAGTCAAAATTGGACTTGACTTAGTTATGGCCTACGTAGTTGGGGCACATGAATGAGGCTAGCATGATGACGTTGAATAATAGGGGTTGCTAAAGGGCTAAAAGACAAGAAAGATGGACTTGTATGCACACTAATTCTTCTGAAACAGCAAGAGGTAAAATTTAGTACAAATGTGCATTCTGCCCAGCAATTACTTGACTACATATTGCTGACGACTAAATTTTAACACCAAATAATTTATCGAATTCAATCACCATCCAGGTGTCCTTAAACACCATGCTTGGTCGAATGCAAAGGTGTCCTTAAAAATTGCATTGCATTTAAGATTATATTGCATGTAGATAACTTTCCTAATTTAGAACCTCATTTCCTGGAAATATGTAGTAATTTAGGAAATTACCTAATTTATCTTAGAATTTAACATAAATTAGTTCCTACTTTAGATTAGGTCATTATGTAAATTTCGGTAGTTTCTTATTTTAACTCTAAATAAAATATCAAAAATATTGCACAGGTATCCTATATAGAATTAGTGAGTCATATATTGCACGTCATTAGTGATCATATGCTTTAGAGTCATATAATTTAAGTTATATATTACATGAGACCCATTGCGTTTAGTTTTTATAAGAAAAACACCAAAAAATATTAGCACTGCGTCATTAGGTCATTATCTTCCGATGACGTTATTTAGGTCATATTAGGTGTCATAAAGTTTAGCCTTCTTATTTATTAAAAGAAAACTCAAGAAAAATAATTAATCTCTAGCGTGGTTTAAACAATAGAGTTTAATTGATTCTAATTCATGTCACTGAAATTGCATGTAGGTCATGTTTAAACTGTTATTATAGCTTGCATGTCATATAGAATTTCCATATCGTCCACTAATGCATGTTTACTTTAGAAAAGACAGAACCCAAAAAAGGTTAATTGACATTGCATTCATAAATCATGTCTAAATCATGCGTAAATTGCTTAGTTTCAGTTAACATTATGCAGAACACTTGGTGCATTGGATGATAACAAAGCCTTGCTTTTGCTTTGCTTAATGCATCGAGGTTTTTGCCCTTTTTAGCAAGTTATTTATAACTTTGATTACTGACTATTAAATTCTTGTTTGTACACTCGTATAATCACCCATCACATGTTAGTGAATTAGAATTAAAATTAAGCAAGACTGCATGCAAAATATTTTTGAAATAAATAGAAGAAGATACTGAAAGAATGTTAGATTTACCTAGCATAATTGAACTATAATAGATTAGCAAATCAAATTGCATGTTTGATTGATTAAATCAAAACATTTAGGTTGCAATTAGTCTAGGCATGGGAGAGTCTGTACTAAGTGTTTGCTTAGTAATCCATTAGTTTTCCCATGGTGGTTCACCTCATAGAATATTGTGACACCACTCCGGACTTTAAGTGTTCAAATGTCCTACACCAACTTCAAGTGTTTGAATGTTCTACGTATGTTTATGCAATTAATGGTAAACTTGAGTCAATGATGGAGAACCACTCTAGTTATACGCATCAGTATTTGTCGAAAAACTCAAAAGAATGTCAAAAAAACTCATAAATCTTTTGTATTTGTGTCAATTTAGTTATAAATCTTTTAATTTTGTGCCAATTCTATCATTCCGGCTAATTTTGCCTGGATTTTGTTGACTAGGTGCTAGTTGACTAGGCGCTAGTTGACTAAAATGGCATGGCCAATGCCGACGAGAACAACTATTAACAATATTTTAATAATTTTCCGAATTTTTATTTTATTTTATTTTTTATTTTTTATTTTTTTATTTTTTCCTTCTCCTCCTCCTTCCTCTATCCTGTCGTCGAATGCTTCAGGAAGGCTAAGAGAAAGAAGTAAACGAGCAAGAACACTTTTTCACACTCAATTCCTTGCTTGTTCTTTCACTTCTTACTAGTAGCTCTTCCTTTACACCTGAGAACAACCTATTCTTTTTCACAATAAACCGTGAAGATTAAGAGGAGTTCACATATGTTGAGAGCTTGCACGCATAATAATAACTAAAAGCTGTCCGATCCAATGCAATCTCAATCACTACTTGTAAACTTGCGAAAAATGTGAAAGGAGGCCTCCTCCCCTCTCTCCTCTCTCACTCCACACTTGAATAGATATAAGGTGGCCTCACCTTGGAAGGCTACATTTGATTTGGAATGGATCTGTAAAAGGCTAAAGCAACCCTACTTTCACTATGCTATTACTGGGTGGGCAAGGAGCAAGAGAAGCAAGTGGGCTAAGATGATGTTAGAATTTGCACCTATTTGTATCTATTTAATGATTAGTCTACTACTTTCTTTGATCCTACTTGGTGTTCCTTTTCCATTTGCTTCCAATAGTTTGACCTACCTAGAAAAATTATTGACCATAGGCAGTAGCTAGCTAGGTTGAGGTCGACCTAACCAACCTCTAACGAGCCTCATTGGCCATTGGCGAGACTTGAGCCCTTGTAAGAGGCCATGAGGTCATGCTTGTGAGGGCTCAAGCCCTCGCTAATGGCTAGGTGAGGCTCAACCTCGCCGAATTTGGCGAGGTTGGGCCTCACCCATGGCTAGTGAGGGCGAGCTTCCCCAGCCTAGCACAAGGCCAACCAGTGCGGCCTGGGTGGCCTTAACCTAGCATTGCCAAAGGCTGGTGAGGCTCGACGAGGCAAGCCTTGCCCATGGTTGATGAGGCCTAACCCTCGCGGCCTAGTGCGAATAACCCTCGCGACCCATGGCAAGGGCTCAAGCCTCTCCAAGCGTTGCCTTTGGCCAATCATCAAGGTTTGACAACCGACTAGAGGAAGGGGGAGGAGAAGAAAAGGAAAAGAAAAAGAAAAAGAAAAGGAAAAGGAAAAAAATTAAAAAAATTAAAAATTAAAAATATTATTAAAAGTTGTTCATATCAACACCGATCGTGCCACTACAACCAACCGTCGCTCAATCAAAACTCCAACCAAAATTAGTCAGAAATGACTTAATTGGAACAAAATGAAAATGTTTAGGACTAAATTGGCACAAATTGAAAAGGTCTATGATATATTGGCACCAATAAAAGGTTTATAACTAAATTGGCACAAATGTAAAAATTTTTAGGACTTTTTTTGACACTTTTCCCATGAGACTACTATACTTCAACAATATAGACACAACAAGCAGTGCAAGCTTATCATAGTGTTTAGTGGTTAGAGGCAATGAGTGAATAGATGTAAATTTTCTACAAACATTAGGCACAAGAACTTGTCAAAGTACCCAAGAGCTACATGATTTTCTAGTGTAAATTGGTCTACAAATGAAATGAGGGCATTCTAATATTAAGGCGGTGATAGCAAGAGGGCATTGACTATAGTGAGGTATTCTTTCAATGGTAAGACATATTTCTATTAGAGTATTATTAGTCTTAGTTACAGCAAATGATCTCAAGTTGGAGCACCAAAATGTGGAAACAATATTTTTTCATAGTGAGTTGGGGAAGCAGATTTACATGAGGTAGTCAAAGAGATTTTTTATCTCGAGTAAAGAAGACCACATTTTCTTGTTAAAGAAATCTCTGAAAAAATTATACTAATATTGTAATAATTTTCGTATTACACTCATTTTAGTAGTATAACTTTTCAATTGCTCAGTTAAGTGTCATGACTCTTAAAATAGTTCACTTACGTTACTCCTTTAAAATATATATATATATATATATATATATGCAAGGAGTAATTGAGCGATGTAATCAAGATAAACCAAATCAAGAAATTATCAGGTTTGAGCTCAATTGGACTCTTGCTAGTTCAATCCTTCTCTTGCTCGATCAGCTATATATTTCTGTGTTTGAGCTCCATTTGAAATGGTTAATTGAGATACTTATTATGGACTTGACTTGACTTCACATTGATATGTATTCCTTTCATCGGGGATCATGAAAATATTCATGTTTATATTCTTACTTTTTAAATTGGTTTGGGCATGACTGAATTGATACAACTACAAAATGTTTAGAACTAAATAGACAAAAAAAATGTTTAAAACTGAATTGACACAATTATAATAGGTTTAGGACTTTCATGATAATTCTCTCTCGGTTTGGAACCATTCAACCCGTAGATAATAGATCTCTCTCGCTTCAACATTTGGCTAACTATAGGGATTTAACCCGCTTACTGTGCCTAAATCACAAATTGCCATAAAAGAGATAGAACGAAATAGCTTAACAGCTGATTTCAAAGAGATGGCATTTATATATATTATATGTATCTGTATATATAAATATATCATGCACTGCTTGTTATACACGTGTATATTAAAATTTAATCGCATAATGTTATCGTAACAATTGCAGTGGTCAATCTCTGATATTTAGATTTGATTTAAAACGCCAACCGTTTATCAAGTATCTAGCGAGTTGACACGATCCTAAAATGACCTTCTACAAAACGCTAATGTTTTGCGTTGTGTATCCATTTAAGTTGACACGATCCTAAAATGACCTTGTCCAGAACATGCTGATGTGGATATTCTGTTAAGTATGATTCGTCATTATTTTTGTTCGTTTGGTCCCCATACTTTGTTTATTTGTTCAATTTGGTCAATAAACTGTTCTTTTATATTCTCTTGCGATTGCGCAATGTGAAATTTAGATTTAATCTCAACATAAAATGTTTATCAATTATGTGTAAGACATAAAAATTCATGATGCGGAAGCCAGGATCAATTAAAGACAAACCTCTAGCCATTGTTCTTGTTCATGTTCATCAAAAAACCTAAAATCAAAGAAAATTGGAGACGCGCTACTAACTCAATTCCCTCACGTACTGATGGTGTATTCTAAATATGAAATTTTGTGTTAGACCTTGTCATCACCTGTCAGAAATGAGCATACGTTCCCTTTTATATCCCGTCTCCCATCAAGACAGTTACCAAATGGGTGTTTGTCACGAAAGAGTACAAAGTGTGGAAAAACTTTACATCGAATAGTCGCAACTCCAAGAGAAAATGTGGGTCCAAAATGTGGGATCACAAAAAATAAATAACATTCTCTCACTTGATCCCATCATTTTCATTATACGAATTATTCAACTAATTCCACAAAAACTTTATGCTTAAAGAAAAGAAACAAAACACATGGATCATGGCGACATGTCCTCTAAGAGTGAGTAATATCTTTCATGTATCACAATGCATCTTATTTCTTTAATGTCAGCCTATATGTGATAACAAATCTTAATGAATAAACCCCATGTTTATTCCATAACCAAGGATAAATGTTATTCTCATAAACAACAAAATGTGTACACCAAAATTGAGAATCAACATTACAACTGAATAAAAGTTTCATACAACAAAAATCATTCATATAACGATAAATCACATGATGGGACCTATTCCCATAATAGTTACATGATCCTTATACTTCATTGGTGGCATGCCTTTAGTTAAATAATCAGTTATCATCAATTCAGTGCTAACGTGTTCAATGACCACTTTATTCTTCTTAACACGTTCCCTTATAGCTAAATACTTAATGTCGATATGCTTACTTCGATTGCCACTTTTGGCATTTTTAACCATAAAAACTGCAGCTGAATTGTCACAATATATTCTTAATGCCCTAGAAATTGAATCAACAATTCTAAGCTCAGCAATGAAACTCTTCAACCATAAACCATGCGAGGTAATCTCGAACAAGAAACGAACTCATCCTCCATAGTGGAAGTAGCAGTCAAAGTCTGCTTGGCACTTCTCCATGACACGGCTCCGCCAGCTAACATAAAAATATATCAAGATGTTGATTTTCGTTAATCAACGCATCCCGCGAAGTCCGCATCCGAATAACCGACCACTTCCAAGTTGTCAGTTCGTCTATACATAATCATATAGTCTTTGGTACCTTGAAGGTATCTCATTACTTTCTTTGCGCTTCTCTAGTGGTTTAAACCTGGATTACTCCGATATCTTCCTAGCATTCCCACAGCAAAAGCGATGTCAAGTCAAGTGCAAACCCGAGCATATATCAAGCTTCCAACAACAAAAGCATATGGAATGTTGTACATTTGTTCCATTTCTAAATCGTTCTTCGGGCATTGGTTCAAATTAAACCTGTCACCCTTCACAATGGGTGCTATACTTTGCGAACAATCTTTCATCCGAAATCTCTCTAAGACCTTATTGATATAGGTTTCTTGAGATAGTCCTAAAATGCCTCGAGGTCTATCTCTATGGATTTTAATGCCAATAACATAAGATGCCTCACCCATATCCTTTATGTCAAAACTCTTAGAGAGAAATTGTTTCACCTCATTTAGCAACCTCTTATCATTGGTTGCAAGTAGTATATCATTCACATACAGCACATGGAAACAAATTTTGCTCCCACTGACCTTCTGGTATATACATTGATCCATGACATTCTCTCGTAAAACCAAATGAATAGATGACATCATGAAACCTTAAGTACCATTGGCGGGATGCTTGTTTCAAGCCATGTATAAATTTCTTAAGCTTGCATACAAAATGCTAACCTTTACTAGAGGGAAATCCTTCAGGTTGTTTCATGTAAATCTCCTCCTCCAGCTCTTCATTGAGGAATGCCGTTTTCACATCCATCTGATGTAATTCCATATCAAAATGGGCAACCAATGCAAAAACAATATGAAGAGAATCTTTCTTAGATACAGGAGAAAAAGTCTCGGTGTAATCGATTCCTTCCTTTTGAGTGAATCCTTTGGCAACGAGTCTAGCTTTATATCTTTCAATGTTACCCAATGAGTCTTTCTTAGCTTTGAATACCCATTTACAACCAATGGCCTTTGCACCATTAGGTAACTCAACAAAATCCCAGACTTTGTTCAATGCCATAGAACTCATCTCTTCCTTCATGGCATTGTACCACAAATTAGATTTATCACTATCCATGGCTTGTGAAAACGTTTCGGGATCATTCTCAGCTCCAATAGTGTAGTCAGACTTTTGTAAATACACAATATAATCACTAAGAATATCTGATTTCTTTATTCTAGCATATTTTCTCAATGTTGCATCAACATTCTCTTGAGGAGCGTGTTGCTCAACCGGTTGTTCAACAGTTTTTGGTGATTGTTGAACAATTGGATCTACTAGATTAATATCAGCAGGTTGTAGAACTTCAACGATTAATTGTTTAATAACCGGCCGAACTGAAGGGGCATTATGAGCAACCAACTTTAAACTTGAGGTAGAAGGTTGAGTGTCTGAATGATCTTCCTTAGGAACAAGGTCCCTCGGTTGATCGTTCCCACTGATCAAGTCATTTTTAAGAAATTTAGCATTTCTTGATTCCACAATCCTAGTGGTATGAGATGGACAATAAAACCTGTATCCTTTAGACCTTTCGGCATATCCAATGAAATACCCACTTATAGTCCTTGGGTCCAACTTCTTTTCTTGTGGATTATAAACTCTCACTTCAGACGGGCATCCCCAAACGCGCACATGATGTAAACTAGGTTTCCAATCCTTAAATAACTCAAAAGGTGTCTTTGGGATAGCCTTTGTCAGAACTCGGTTTAATATGTATGCTGTCGTCTTAAGTGCTTCAGTCCACAGGGATTTAGGAAGTTTGGAGTTGCTAAGCATATTACATACCATGTCCAATAAGGTCCGGTTTCTTCTTTCCGCTACGCCGTTTTGGTCCGGAGAACCAGGTATAGTATATTGAGTAACTATCCCATGCTCTTGAAGAAATCTTGCCAATGGACCAGGTGCTTGTCCATATTTAGTGTATCTACCATAAAATTCTCCATCTCTATCTAATCTCACAATCTTAATTTGCTTATCGCATTGTTTATCTACTTTCGCCTTAAATGCCTTAAAGATATCTAATGCTTCATATTTATTATAAAGCAAGTAGAGATACATATAACGTGAGTAATCATCTATGAAGGAGATGAAGTATTTCTAACCACAAGAGTCCATATCTGGACTGCATATATCTATATGTATGATTTCTAATATTTATGTACTCCTCTTGTCACATTTTTTGGTTTTGTTAGTTTACTTTTCCTTTATGCAGTCCACATAAGTATCACTATCAGTAAAATCTAAAGTACCGACTACTCCATCATTTACTAATCGCTTAATTCTTTCTATGGAGATATGTCACAATCTTCGGTGCCACAACATAGAGGAATGTTTTTTCACAACATATCGTTTCATATCAGCTTTATCATGAACATGCATCGCATCATAATAGGCATTGCCTTGTAAATTAATTCGAAAAAGACCATTAGACAAAATACCACTCTCGACAATTTCAGATTTAAATGATAAACGGAAGTTTGAATCTAAAAAGTTAAGTGAGTATCCCAAAGGTACAAGTCTTGAAACTGAAATTAAGTTTCTAGAAAAACTAGGAACATAAAAGATCCTTTCCAAATTCAAAACAAAGCTACTATTGAGAATTAGTCTACATGTCCCAATAGCTTCCACCCTCGAGCGCATCTTGTTTCCCTCGAATAGATGCTTTGTTTACTTCCCACCGGTTTCCCGTGGTTTTGAAAACGCTGCAAGAAATTCGAAATATGGATTGTAGATCCAAAATCAATCCACCAAGTGTTATGACTTACATCAGTCATATTAGATTCATAACAAACACAAGAGATTTGATTACCTTTTTTCTCGAGTCAGGCCTTAAATTTGACACAATCTTTCTTTATATGCGCCCCTTCTGTTTACAGAAGAAACATTTGGATTATTTCTTAATGTCAACTTGGGGAGGTATTTTACCTTTTCCCTTATACTTGCCATAGCCCTTATTCTTTCCTTGTGTTGCCAAATGAGCACTTTCTCCCAATTCCATAATCAGTCTTTCTTCCTCTTGAACACACATAGTCATGAGTTCATTAATTGACCATTTATTCTTATGTGTGTTAAAGAGATCTTGAAAGGTGCATATTATTGTGGGAGAGTGTTCAGAATATAATACACAAGAAAAGATTCAGATATCTCAACCTCAAATTTCTTAAGCTGAGTTGCAATGTCCCTCATTTGCATGATGTGCCCACGCACACCTCTAAAACTAGTGAGCTTCAATGATGAAAACTTCATAATCAGGGTTATGGCATGCGCCTTCTCAAAACTCTCAAATTGCGTATCTATGGCCTCCAATAAAGCCTTAGCATTGCTATGTTGAGCAACTGAACCACGAATACTAGAATATATTTTAGCTCTTATAAACATCACACAAATGCTGTTGGACCGCTCCCATTGATTATAAAGAGCTATCTCAGCTGAAGTGCTCGAATCATTAGGAGTAGGTGGTTCGTCTTTCCTTATATCATAGTCAATGTCCATCCACCCCAATTGAAGAAGAACTAACTCATTGCAAACTTTATAGTTCTCACCATTTAGTATGGGAACATCAAACTTAAATTTAGAGAAATTCACAGGTTGTGAAACTGCATATCAAATAATCATACTTATGTCACAAAATTTGAGGCAAATATAAATAAATCATGTTTTACCAATGTAAACATGTCACAATATGAATTACATAACATAAAAACTACATGTGGGCTAAGTTTTTAATTTAAATAGATTCATAATTACTTCATGAAGAAACTGCCATATTATATGCCTTTTCTTAATCCCCGTGGGTAAATTAAGAAAAATAATATAATATTTCATCCTAATTAATCATATTAATATAATGAAAATTCTTGTGGGATAAATTCATCACATTAATATAATTAATTACAATCAATGTCCATTTCTAAATATGATCTAGAGGCTCTTAATATATAATTTAATTAATTAAAGATGCTGTGGCCACTCTTTAATTAATTAAATATATGGACCATTGAACATTTAATTTCATGTATAAAATGACATAATAAATAAATACATCAAGGGCAGAACAATAAATAAATAAATTGGCCAAGGGCAAGATTGTTAAAACATGAAAAATTTGGGGCAAAAGTGTAAAAACAGCCGCGGGTGGGAGACGATAGACGCGTGTCAAGCACACGCGCGTCCAGTGCACAGGCACGTGCCGAGCACGCGCCATAATCTGCGCGGGCGCGTGCCCCGCACGCACGCGGTTCAATGTGTAGGCTCGTGCGTTGCATGCTGCTAGCAACTGCCGCGAGCGTGGATCCCACGCATGCAACGATTGAGCGCGTGTGAGAGCACGTGGCGCATGGGCTCCACGCGCCTTCTTCCTCGCGCCCAGAATGAATTTCTTTGCCCTTTTTCGCCCTTTCGCTGTGGTTTTGCTGGCCGTTTCTTCTCCGGCAGCCCATCTCAAACACAAATGAAGAGTGGGTTTTGAAGAGCATGCCGGCACGACCACATGGTTCCAAGTTTTGGCGAAAATGAGCAAAAATTGGCCCCAAATCAGACGAAAATTTCCCAAAACACAATTCCTCAACCACCGCAACTTCCACCGCCCGATTAGCCTTCGGCGAACACTGATATGCCGAAATAACTCATGGCTAATATCCTCATGGCGGTGCGACCGTACGGGTCCGAATTCGAGGGGTGGGTCGCCGGATTTTGCCCGGAATCAACGAATCTCTCTTGGCCTCAAAACTTCGAGTTACTGTTCATCCTCAAAAATGCCCGAAAATACACCGAAAAACACAAAAATACAACAAAACAAGGCAGGGGCTTTTAACATGCTCTGATATCAAATGTAAGACATAAAAATTCATGATGCGAAAGCTAGGATCAATTAAAGACAAACCTCCGGCCATTGTTTGTTCACGTTTGTCAAAAAACCTGAAATCAAAGAAAATTGGGGACACGCTACTAATCAAATTCCCTTACGTACTAATGGTGTATTTCAAATGAGAGGGTTTGTGTTAGACCTTGTCATCACCCGTTAGAAATGAACGTACATTCCTTTTTATACACCGTCTCCCATCAAGACGGTTACCAAATGAATGGTTTTCATGAAAGGGTACGAAGTGTGGAAAAACTTCATGTCGAATAGTCGCAACTTTAAGAGAAAATGTGGGTCCAAAATGTGGGATCACAAAAATAAATAACATTATGTTACAACATTAAAACCCAAATTTGACATGCTAATTAAATGGTTACACAACACAAAACATTTGAGAGATGACTTCTTATTTAGAAATTGTTACTTGTGTTTACATGTTTTAGGTATTTGTGAATGTAAATAAGCATGTCGTGTAGACACAATGAACAATTTAAATTGCTTAATTAAACGAGTCCGAGTGCAATATAAACTGGTAAAAAAGGTCAAATCATACCTGACATGTTTATTATTCTTTACGACTAAACTTATATTAACACATTATTGAGTATGTATATCTTGTGAAGGGATTATATACTGATGTTGTCTTGAATTCCACAACATTCAATCGGGAAATCTAGGAAGGCTTCAAGATTGCAAACTATTTGTTTCCTATATTAACACAGGTTTTTCTAAAGATCTATTTATTTCAGTATTGTATCTTGTATGCTTGTGATTATTTAGTTATGGTGTTCTTCCGCATTATATTGAAAATTACTAGTTCAAAATAACTGTCATCAAGATTTATCTTGTATAATATTTGATGACCCTTGTCATGCTTAAGTAAAGGCTATGAGAGAGAAGGAAACAAACTATGGGTGTATTTGTTCCGCAGAAAATGAGTGATTTGACAAATATTATCTTAAAAATGATTACTTGTATTATTAACAAATCTGACTATTTTTATTATCTATGAAAAAAAAATAAATTATATCGACAATAAAAATATTTTTTTATTAATTAATTATTTCAAGTGATATAGACGATTATTTTTAGGAAAATATTTTCCAAATGAAAAAAAACAAAACTACAATTTTTATTATCCATGAAAATAATTAAACATAAATTATTATTGACAATAAAAACATTTTTATTAACTTGATTATTTCAAACAATATAGATAATTATTAAAAAATGAAAAAGAGTCTCATTAATGAATACTTCCGAACACTAATTAACCGTATTAAATAAAGAAAATTTTCATTTTCAATTTACCACAACATAACATGAGACAGTGCATTCGAAATGACAGATCCTTTTAATCGAAGTACTTACTGGTGCCCCCATTACCAAAATTCAAATGAAGAATAATGTTGCAGAAAGCTTGAAAACGGAAGGGAAAACGAAAGTCTACTTTTGAGAACACAGTTTAAAGAGAAATGCTCTTTTTTTTTAGTGGAGTCAATGGTGAGTCAATCCACCTACTTTCACATGCAAGAAGTTTGAATTGACACGACTGGCCCGTTGAATTTAAAATATACTATCAAGCCGCCATCCAGGGAAAGTTGCAACAAAATTTCCATAACGTGAGGGAAGCTCCAGGATGGGGAGACTCGGTCTAACTGGAAAATTTGAGGGCAGATAGAACCTTGGTGTCATAAAATCAGACAAGTACTTGGTCTTATCCTCAAAGTCCATGAGAATTTTAGAAGGTTTACGAAATGGTAAATTACCCAGGGAGTGGAATTTATGCGTTCAAATGCATTTGAGCCGTCGGATATCATGAGTATCGAGTAAAATGCATTGGATATATGATGATTGAAATATATTTTAACACAAACAGCACACTCGCATTTTTCTCTTAACAGGGACGGACTTAGAAGTTGAATCTTGAAAGAGTTACGTTCCAATATCGGTCAATTGCTCAAAATACATAAAATGGAAAATAAAACTTTGCTCCCTTATACATTTATCCAAATAATAATGATTCCTCACACTTAATATGAATTTAAAATTTATTTCACCAAATTTAATTTGAGATTAGCTGGGTTTTTCATTGGCTTGGGGTTCTCATTAAAAAATAATCGTTCCACCGGTCATGTATATTTGGAAAGATAGTAAAGTGCAAAGCCTACAATGGCACAAATATTTCGTTTTCCAAACGTGCAGAAAATGTGGTTGTAAAGATCAAAAAAAGAATAATATGAGTAGGTGGGGAGCCATCCCAGCTCCATCGCCTTTTTGTTAACATAAATTACACCATTAAGTCTACTAAAGAAATCCAAATGATTAAAGTCATAAATTTTAGGATTAATACCACAAATTTATATCAAATCCAAAATAATTTTTAACTACCAAAATCTCCAAATTAATACATAAGTAACAAATTTATGCTAAATTAATTTTCTAACAAAAAAAAAAAAAAAAACTTCGAATCAATATACACTCCATTAGTTTCTATTAAGTTAATTTAATACCACGAAAAACTAAAAATTAGTATACTTATGATAAATTGAGAGTAAAATCTCAAATTTGTACATTTGTCAAATGTCACATGTTTTTTAATAATTTGACAATAAAATTTGAAAACTAATAAAATTTAGCCCAATAATTTGAAAAAATAATTAATTGAGGGTAATTTGCTACCGATATACTAGTTTGGGATTTTTTTATAATTAAAAAATTAATTTGTGGTAAATTTATTATATAGGTACTAATTTGGGGGTTTTTTTTTGTGATATTAACTATAAATTATATGTGAGTATTGATCTTTTATATAATCTCATTAGATATGATGGTGACGGTCTAAATTTAGTTCAGCGTTTGCGTGCACCTCGTTTTGCGATATTTCAACATTGGCTAGCGTGCCTTGAAGGGCCCTCGTGAGAGAAGCGGCAAGCCTTCACTCTCATTGAATGTGAATTTCATCAATCCCTTGACATAATGATCCAATAAAAAAGGATGGTCGTATTTTCTAAAAGGACTTATCCTCACCACCCGGGAGCATCTTGAAGCACGCAAGTCAAAATGGACAAAACCTCGTAGCAGGACAGGCAGATCCTGACATCATCAAGCACGTAATAACTCCCCTTGTCCCCGTAGTACTGTCATTTAGTCTTTCTTACCAGTCCAAGAAAGACCAAATCGACTTGACCTTTCCTCGCGCCTACGTTGCATGCAACCATTTCCGCATCGTCTTTTCTTGGAAAATCGCTTAGTAGCACCTACTTCGTGAACCATCTCTCTCTCTCTCGACTATAAATAAATAGGAACTGCAAATTGGCACCTTTGTATGACAAACACAAGGCAATATGGGATCTTTTCAAGGCTCATTTAGCAGCAGCACAAGACCCATTTTGGCCATCTTGAAGCTCCTCTTATTGCTCATGTTGCTCCTTAGGGTCTCCGGGGTAGGGACCAAATACATGGATCGCAGGAAAACCTTCAAAGTTGGCGTGATTCTTGATCTAGACTCAACTCTTGGCGACCAAATGCGCATGGCGATAGAAATAGCATGCCAAGACGCCAACAACATCTCATCAGGAAGTTATTACATCAAGCCATATTACGTGAACTCTCTCGCGAACCCCCTTGGAGCAATTTCTGCAGGTTAGTCATGCGCACAAGTTTCTGTTTGCCCAGTACTAATTACTTTCCCGTCAACATTCAAACTATTATCGAAATTTAAAAAACAATCCTGAAAAACTATAGGTAAATCTACGTGTCAATATAAATTTGCTTCTAAAAGTTTCAAACTTTGTTGCATAAAAAAAATTCAAAGGGTGCATGATGTAAGATTGGAAAAAAGTCAAAAGTAAAAGCCACGGACCATGGCTACACAAAATGACACCCTTAACTTATCCAGGTGACTGTATAGGACACCCAAAATCTTGTTAAGTCATTCTACAAAAACTTCGATATATTTTCCTTAAATTCACAAGGCACATGCTCCATATTTCATGCCAAAAAAGAAGAAGAAAAGAAGAAGAGCTTTTGGCTACTGATAAGTAGAGGACTTACATATGAAGACCATAAAAAGTGTTAAAAAAGTCCTAAATTTATTGTATTTATGTCAATTTAATCCAAAATCTTTTAACTATGCCAATTTAGTCCTAAAACTTTTAATCTAGAGTCAATTAAGTCATTTTAACTAATTTTAACCAGATATTGCTGATATGTATGTCCGGCTTATCTATGTGGCATGGTTGGCACTAACATGGACATTTTTTTAAAAAAAATAATATTTATTGAATTTTGAATTTTTTTCTTTCTCTTCTTTTCCTTCTCTCCACAATGATCAGCGAGGATTGGCCTTGTTGGGGTCACTTAGCCTTGCTGATGCTCACCAAGTCTTGCCTGGATGAGGTGAGGATCAAACTTGCCAAATTTGGTAAGGCTAATATGTGATGCGGCCCTTGTCTAGGCCAAGGCGGCCTCGTCGGTCATTGCCTAGGCCAAAGTGAGGCCTAGCGAGGGTGATAGAACATGTTGGCCTCACTAAATCTAGAAAGGTGACCCTCACCCAAGCCGGGGTGACCTCATCGGGCATCACTTGGGCCAAGGCAAGGCCAAGCCTTTCCTAGACATGCTTGGCCTCTTTGGCACTAGCCCTCTCCTTGGCAAGGTTGATCCTTGCTTTGTGGCAATGAGGGCCATCCTCGCTCAATGAGACCAACCCTCATCGATCATTGGGAAAAGAAGGAAAAAAAGAAAAAAATTGAAAATTATTAAAATATTATAAAAAATGTTTACATCAATATTAGTCATGTCATGTAGGCTGGTTAGCATTATGTCAGCAATATCTAGCTAAAATTAAGCAGAAAAATTGAATTGACTCTAGGTTAAAAGATTTAGAATTAAATTGACACTAATACAATAGACTTAAAAACTTTTTTGATGCTTTTCCTTATGAAGACCAAATATGAAGTCCTAGTTCGTTTCCTTTGACTTCTAAAAGCAAAAATTGATTGTCTAGTCAAAACTTAAAATTATTCAAATTCTAAATCATTATCAACATATTATATATGAATCCATGTGTCTACCGTAATATATTATAAAAATTCCAATTGCTTAAGATTGAAAGAAAGTCAAAGTGCATGCACCACAAGATTAAAAATAGTTGTTAAATGTCTTCGTTCGATTGTTTATGAGTTTTAATCTGGCCTTAAATACATTGTTTATTTTAACTAGTTAACAGTATTTACCTTCACTTAATAGTTTAATCTTTTGGATTGACTTTCTAGTATCAGAGTTAGATTTCTCCTAAGTTTATTATGTTCCCCATTTTTCAATTCCATGTGCCGTTCTTATAGTTTGGTGTGCACGAATGTGAGAGGGGGTGTTAGAAAATCACATATCTCTACAAAATTTATAAAGACCTTTTATATTTGCAGTCTCTCTCCATGTAATAGTTTAATTTCATGTGTTGTGTTTTCTAATGAAAGTAAAAAATAAAATAAAATTACAAGTTTTATTTGATTAGAATAACAAAATGATCTCATAACGAAACTGCCGATTCTGATAGTACAGAATTGTTTCAAGTTTAAAAAGTTTTATTATGCAACATAAAGTAGCAAAGATCGTAAAAAGTTCAACATGAAGTTAGTGCAAACACTGCAGATCTATTCTACTCGAAAGCTTAACCTTCTGTCAGCAATTGTTTAACAAAATGACTTGACGTTATTCATCGCATAGATGTATCTCTTAATGATCAATCGCTGCTCTAATATCTCCCAAGAATCCAAGTAAGAGGGGTTAATAAGAGATATAAATAGAAGAAACCGGTGATGAACATTACCTTAAATCCTGAAATTTGTTAGTCTAATTCTACTTTTTACTCTTTCTCACAGCTGAAAAGCTGATAAGAAAGAAGGTGCAAGTTATTATTGGCTTAGAGGCATGGCAGGAAGCAACTTTAGTTGCCGAGATTGCTAATCAATCTCAGGTACCAGTGATATCCTTTGCGGCAAACCCCCTACCGCCAACATTAATGGTGCAAACTATGTGGCCCTCACTCTTTCGTATGAGTTCTGATGTATCCGACCAAATTAGATGCATCACAGATATAGTTAGTTCTTATAACAGACGAAGAGTCACAATAATATATGAGGCGGAGGCATATGATAATATCTACTCTGAGCTGTTAAATTCTTTATCGGAAGAGCTTGACAAGATCGGCTCCAAGATAGAGGACCAAGTGATTCTTCGAGCACTTTCACCTTCGGCAAGTGAGGAAAAGTTTTTGGAAGAGAAACTAGTGAAACTGAAGGGCAAGGCATCCCCAATATTTATTGTCCTAGGGTTATCATCTCGTGCAAGTGGCCATTTTCTCAAAGAAGCAAGGAAGATAGGACTCTTCAATCGAAATTCAATATGGATTTTTGCTGAAAAACCATTCGACAATCTCTTAGCTTCCGTAGACCATTCAATAATCTCAACCACCATGGAAGGCACAATAGGATTCGTCACCTACCGTCTTGAAAACCATGCGTCCAGAGACTTCAAGATCAAATTCTTGAATAAGTTCCATCAAAAGCGTGGAGAGACCTTCAATTTTGAGAAAAGCATAGATGTTAGTCGAGCATACGATTCCCTCATGACTGTAAAAAAGGCCATAGGTGCGTTGCCAACTAATGACATTACCCCTGAGCTTTTGCTTGACAGAATATCGAGTGTTCGACTTGTTGGTTTGAGCGGGGTAATACAATTTGAGAAAGGTCAGTTGACAGGTCAAGCCAAATTCCAAATTGTAAGTGTCGATGGAAATGAAAGTAGAGCGCTTCAGCTTTGGTCTCCCAACTTCGGTTTTTCGAAGAGCTTTCCGCAGAAACAAAGTCAAAGGACAAGTGCTTATGCAAATTCAGACACATTGAAGACCCATCGAAAATACATCCCGCAGATGGTGATTGGAATTCCTCGTACAACTCCCTTCGGTAAATTTGTGAAGGAGGAAATAGACGATGTAACTGGGAAAGCAACGTACATTGGGTTTTGCATGGATGTTTTTGAAAAGGCGCGTCCTCATGGTTTGAATTATACATTTTTACCTCATGAAGGAACATACGAGGACTTGATCAACAAAGTTCATGACAAGGTACCACATCATCATCCCTGTTCCTCAATGATTATTCAATGATTACTCACTGCATTTTAGAATATCCACTAATACAGCATGAGCACATTACAACAACCGACAGGTTTATTTCACACAGATCCTTGTTTGCTACATTTGATCTCTAGGGGACTCACAAGATTGTATCACCATGCATTATTAGACCATCAAAGTCTCCACATTTTAGCAGTAATTTTTGCTTGGATGATGGCGTCCTTTGGGTGTTAATTACTAAAATGCATCATTTTAATGTTGCTCATGTCGTCACATTGATGGAAGACCTACGACGCTGCAGTTGGAGATATAACTATTTTAGCTAATCGCTCGCAGTATGTCAAGTTCACACAACCATTTATAGAGTCAGAGCTTTCAATGATAGTTCCCGCAAAACCAGACTCAGACAGGGCACTAATCTTCATGAAGCCTTTCACTCCAACCATGTGGGTTGCTTCTGGAGGCATCCTTATATACACAATGCTAGTAGTTTGGATCCTGGAACATCCGACCAATCCGGCGTTTAGAGGCTCTTGGACTAATCAGCTCTCCACCGTTCTTTGGTTCACTTTCTCATCCCTCTTTTATGCTCATAGTAAGTAACTTCCCACTGTTGATTATAGTCCATGTACACTTGTTTAAGCCCAATTTTGAAACAAAAAGAAAAAAGGAAGCAAGCAAGTTATTACCTTCGCAGGGGAGAGAGTCAACCACAACTTCACGCGGATTGTATTGGTGAATTGGTTCTTCGTCACATTGATCTCAACACAGAGTTACACAGCTAGCCTCACTACAATGCTCACTCTTCAAGAACTTAAACCGACTGTGACCACAATGGAGCGGCTTAGAATTTCCAAAGCAAGAGTGGGTTGTGACGCTGTCTCTTTCGTCTGTGACTATCTGAAGAATACACTAAATTTCTCCAAGGACATCATTATTGGTCTAAGGAACAGCTCAAGGTATGGAGATCAATTCACAAGCGGTAACATTGCGGCTCTGTTTTTGGAATCCCCGTATGAGAGAGCTTTCCTCGCCAAGTTTTGCTATGGATATGCCGTAACTCACGAGAACTACAGATTTGGCGGTTTTGGCTTTGTAAGTATCTGCCGTTATTCTACATGAACTCGATTTTTCAGTGCATATTATAACATCCTGTGTTTGTGTATAGCATCTTCTTAAGCTAGCCACAAAAAAAAGGGGGGGAGCATGAGTATCCAACAACTCCCCGTATAGTAAGATATAGGTCGTGACGAGTGCTTGGGAAATCCTCTTGGGGACTTGACTTGATCCATGAAAATGGTATAGAAGAATAGGAACAAGCTTTCTAGTTGGGCTTAGTGCAGTATCATCAAACCCACCAAGTCGCAGAAGCATAGTACCTGTCCAAATCCCCAATTAGCAGCAAGTGCGATGCATTTGACCTCTGAAGCTCACGACTAAATATTACATGTTCCATGGACGATGTAAACCACGGCCGAACCCAGAAATGAATAGAGGTTCAGATGATATAGTCCATCTTGGGTTATTATTGGAGAAAATGAAAGAATCTGCGCCGACATATAGTTACAAATCGCCTTGTTCTCTGTGAATGCAGGTGTTCCCGAAAGGCTCTTCGCTGGCTGCGAAATTCTCCGAGGCAATTTTGAAACTTTCAGAAAGCGGAGAGATAAAAAGGTTAGAAAACAAGTGGTTTCGTCGCAAGTGTGCAATGAGGAACGACGCCAGCGAGACACCGAGGTTGGGCCTCGACAGCTTCTGGGGACTCTACGCTTTCACCATCACCATTTCCACAGCTTGTTTGGTAGTGGCATATCTCTGGATGCGGAGGAACCGCCGGATGCACGAAGAAGGAAGCAATGGTGACGGCTTAAGTCAGGATTTGAGTATTTCATGAAGAAAACGTAGTGAACTGCAACATAGTTTAGGGCAAGATGATGAAGGGGTGTATATTCTTCGGTTCAGAAACTTAATCTTCTCTCCCTGCTGCACCACAAAATTGGCAAACATTATGTGGGGAAATAAAGGTTATTTGCCAGTTACTATTTACATACAGATATATGGTCTTCAGGAGCCGCTGAATCGAAAAGCAAAAAACAACAGCCGTCCAAGTAGTTTTATTGAACGGCAGATCTCTGTTACATTTCAATCCAATGGCAAATTTTTTTTAAAAACACGGTACCTTTATATATACGTGCACTTTTTACTCCATACTGCCCTACTTTATTCATCATCTAATATTATTTAGGTAAATACACTACAAGTGCCAAAACTTTCACTTTAGTGTCGATTTTTTTTTTTTTTGCTCACTTAGATGCTATAAATTTGAAAAATTAATCACTTGAGTGCCACTTCCGATTTGGCTTATCGGAAAAGCTAACGTGGCCGCCGGTCATTTGGCTTAGCCGCACGGCCAATATTATTATAATATTATAATATTTATTATTATTTTTTGAAATTTTTATTTTTATTTTTTTGCTTTTATTTTATTTTTTTTCTTTAGAGTGGGTAAGGGTCACCCGTGACCCTCATTGACCACGGCCGCCTCACCCTTGGCCGTGAAGGCCTTGGGTGAGGCCGTCGGGGCCACTCTAGGTGGCATTGTCGATGGTTGCCGGTTGCAACCCTCACTGGCTTTAAAGGAAAAAAAAAAAGCAAAATACAAATGGAACTAACAAAATTAAAAAAAATAATTAAAAAGTAAAAAAAAAAAGTTCCATGTAGAATATTTGACCAGAATTGACAATCAAGTGATGAATTTCTCTCTGATATGGCACTCAAGTGAGGGAAAAAATAAAAAAAAATTTGGTATCAAAGGAGCATCATATGAAAGTTTTGGCACTTATACTATACTTATCCCGATATTATTTATTACTATAACAAACAATGAAGTAACTATAATCAATTTTTCATACCAACGGTGTAATGAGCAAGATTGTTGGTTAGGATTATTCAAGGTTTGAAATCCCTTCATTTTGTTTGACTTTGAACTGTTGTCTAATTTTGTATGAACCGTAGAATTAATATTGAAATCCCCAATTGATCATGGGGTGAATGTCGTTGCACACAAGCTTCCCCCTTCCCCTCCACTTAATGTTGCCATCTCTTTAATAAAATTGGTTATCAATATGCTCATTTGCATAAGGTTTATATGCTATTTATATAAATGTGATATTTTTATACCTAACGGTTTAAGCTTTTAGAGTGGACATTTTATTACGGTATCAAATCAAGGTTTTTTCCTAATTTATTTCACGCATGCAACCCATTCATCATTGCCAGGTGTGATAACAATACCCTACACCCCTATGCACCTACTACAAAATTCTACCAATTTGAATAGACAAGACTGATACATGAATTCTTTGGACATTTTTGTTCTATAAACATTGCCGGAAAAATGGAAATCTCTCTTTTTCGGAGAATCCTCTCTACCTTCTGTGGTAGCTTCCTCCCTCAACATCCAAACCCAAAACCCTAAATCTCTACTGGTTCTTCCCCCATCTTAATGACAATGGCAGTTTTAGCTCTACTCGGCCCCAAAAATCTTTTCCCACCCTAAACCCTAATCTAACCAGCTGCCCTAACACACAATCTTTTCGTTGGAGTGGAGAGCGTGGGCTTGCAGGCGCTAGATTCGGGTCAGCAAAGAAGAAGCAGCAGGTTCGGCTTCGCAGGTGAGGTTGCGTCCAATTCAGTGGGGGTTCGAGCAGCTTGAGTCTTCGTTGGTGGGGAGCTCAATTGATGCTAAACGCTGACGGAAGATGGAAAACGGACGTGTGGCAGGGGCTGAACAGAAGCTGTTTCGGTGGAGGGGATGGGTGGCTTTGGTGGCGTTGATTCTATGGGGGGCAGCGGTCTTCGACGGAAAACAAAATAGAAGAAAAGGACCGTGAAGGAGGAAAGAGGAACGACGTGGAGAGAGTTGCACCGAGGGAAATTGAAAGAGAAGCAGCGTCCGTGGAGAGCAGCTGGCGCGCGATAAAGACCATAGGAGAAAGAGAGAATCGGATGAGGGAGAGAGAGGGTAGAAAGTCAAAGAATTATCCATCCCCTTAATTGCTTGATCCCCTCTAAGCTTCCAACCTTATCCCTTATGTCCCCTATTTCTTTCTTGCAAATCAATCCCCAAATTGTCCAATTTAAATGTCAAACAATGCAGCCCCCAAGCCTAGATCCGAATTTCACTCAACTTTGGCTTCAATTTCTTCTCCGATTTCTTCAATTCAAAGTCCAATTTTGCCAAGGAAAAAGCCCACAAAATTTCTATAAGTTTCCAACATCAAATAGTTCGGCCTAGAAGTCAAAATTTCTTTCAATTAAGACTATCCAAATTTTCCGTTCGTTTTCGAATCATCCGAATCGATTTTCCATAAAAATCCCGGAATCTCCAAAAATTCTTCGGATGATGAATCGGCGTTCATAAAATGAATCATGACACAACAAATTTTTTAATTTCTGAAATTGAGTTTGATTTTGCGATTAATTTCAATCTATCATGATTTTAGCGCGTCCTAATTTACTGGGTAGTTTTTAGGAATTTTTAATACAATTGACCAGTGATCGATTATTTTCGAGCCACATGTATATCTTCATGACATTAGTGACTCTCGGTTATTGTGAAAATATTAATGTTTCAAATATGAACACAGGGTACCAAAATGACAAAAAATCGATCTAATGTCGTTCGACAAGAAATTTGCAATTAGGTGGAATCACCAACACTCAATCACATGACTCAATCGAATCGACCTTTATCTCCAGTCTCTAATTGATTTTTAATTGTGCCGTAAGGGTGCTTGTAGATTAACAAGGTCGGGTAATCGATTCCTAGTCAAATCCTCAAGTCTATTACGTTTATATTCTTGAACGGCTTCACCTGATAAGCTAGTTATCCCGTGAGTGGCCAATTTAGGGAAAAATGCTATAGGCGTGTAAATAAAAGCCCATTTTATCTTATTGAAATCAAACTCGAAAATCAGGATGTCATACAATCTACCTACTTTGATATTCAAGAGAGTTGAATTGACACGATTGACTGATAAATTTAAAAATACAGTATTAAGGTACCATCTAGGAAAAGTTGCAATCAGATTTCTATAACGTGAACAAAGCTCTAGGATGGGAAGACTCGGTGTACTTTGAAAATTTGAGGGCAAATGGAATCTTAGTGTCTTAAAATCAAACAAGTACTTGGTCTTTTCCTCGAAGCCCACGAGAATTTTAGAAGATTTATGTAATGGTAAATTACCAGGTGAGGGGAATATAAGCGTTCGTATGCATCATGGTATCGAATAAAAACCATCGAATATTTGATGATTTAAATGTATTATAACATGCGGTGTGCTCGCATTTTCCCCTCAACAGGAGCGGATGTAGAAGTCGAATCTTGATAGAGTCACGTTATGATATCGGTCAATTGTTCAAAATATGTTGAATGAAAAATTAATATTTGCTCGAATTATAATGATTCCTTACATTTAATATGAATTTGGAATTTATTCCACCAAATTAATTTGAGATTAGCTGGGATTTTCATTGGGTTGGGGTTCTCTTCACTGAAAAATAATCGTTCCGCCGGTCATGTATATTTGGAAAGATACTAGAGTGCAAAGCCTACAATACCTGAAAATTTTCTTTTTCAAGCGTGCAGAAAATGTGGTTATAAAAGATCTTAAAAAGGAATAATATGAGTAGGAGGGAGGAACCACCCTGCTCCATCCCCTTTCCGTTAACATAAATTACAGCACTAAGTCTGTTATATATACTAAACTAAATCTGAATCATTAAAGTAACAAATTTTATGATTAATATCATGAAAAATTCTAAATTGATGCACTTGTGACAAATTTACCTTCCTCAGTTTCTGCTAAGTTGTATTAATATCACGAAAATCACAAAATAGTACATATATAATAAACGAAGGGTAAAACCCTAAACTAGTATACCTATCAATCGTCACGTGTCATTCAACTTAATAATTTGATGATAATTTTTTTTTTTTTTTTTTTTTTGGTGACTCAGGGAACCCCGGTCGGCCAGCAGCCTAGACGAGCAAACCCTGGGGGCAACGTGGGGAAACCACCACCCCATGCACCAGGCAAGGCGCATAAATGACCCAACTGCAGCCCTGCAATTTGCGTTGCAGGGGCTTCGAACCTAGGCCTCCATGGAGGAATGCACTGGGATCTACCATTGGTGCCACCACGGCAGGTGATATTTGATGGTAAAATTTAACTTAAACTAACGGAGGATAAATTTGTTATAGATTTACTTGTTTAAGATTTTTTGTGATATTAACTCTAAATGTAGGTGCCGATCTCTTATACGGTCTCAACAAACACGACAATCTGTGCCTAGTTTGCTATCATTGACATTAGGGTTTGTGCGCACCTCGTCATGCGATATTTTGGCCTTGGCTAGTGTGCCTCGGAGGGCCCTAGCGAAAGAAGCGGCGGCCCTTCACTATCAATTAACGTGGAATTCATCAATCCCTTAACACAATCCTCCAATCGAAAAGAATGGTCGTAACATCAAACTATCTCTCGTTTCTGCAGAGTTCTCTCTACTGCTCTGGTAGTCTCTCTACCGCTCTGGTAGTCTTCTTCTTCCCTTCAACACAATTTCATCCTCTTCCTCAAGCTTCGGCTTCATAGCAACCACTTCCCTCCCCAATTTCCCCTAACACTTCCATGACGCACTCCATCTTCTTCAATTCTCACCCTCCCCCCTTTCCTTTTCCTTTATCTCTCCATTTCCACACTTCGCACTTTCCACATATTGCTTTCTTCGATGGTTCAACCTAAGTCTTGCATGTCCATCTACCCTCTCTTTTATGGCAATCTCCGATTCTGCATGCAATCTCCTTGGCAATCAGCTACATTGATTCCACTCTACAAGCTGTTTCCCCTGCCGCGCCAATGGACCCAACTGACGATGCACGAGTCACTGCTCTATGTAGCCGTTTAGGAAAATTGTGGACATCTACTGCAATTGAAACCTGGGATGATGCTCCTCCTACAACCACAATACAAGAATGTAAGTTAACCCTTGTTGGTAAACTTCTGGCAAATTCAACTGTCAATCTTCCTGCTTTTCAGCAAACCATGAAAAAGGCATGGCGAATAGATAATGTTACTGTAGCTCAACGGGAAGAAGGACTCTATGTTTTTAAATTTACTTCAGAAGCTGACAAACAGAAGGTTCTTGACAATGGGCCATGGTTATTCACTAACAACTTACTCATCCTCAAGCCTTGGGCTCCGAATACACCCTTGCACTGCTATAACTTCACATCCTGTGCCTTTTGGTTACAAGTTCTGGGTTTACCTCTCGAGCGCTGCACTGAGCGTTTCCTCCGACGACTCACTCAAGATATTGGCCAACCTCTTGAGGTACGAATTGATGCCAAAGAAGGACCTTCATCCAAAGCGGTTAGAGTTAAGGAGGGATAACATGTATCATGGTCAATGGTTGCGTGCTGAAGTTAATGAACATAGTCCCTATTGGCAGACTTTTTATGAGTTTCACCCTGACTCAGAAGATATAGACGAAACGATACCTGAAACACCTCGCCCAGGCTCCCGTTGCTCCCTCCAGCTCCGATCTGAGATGGAAACTCAACCTCTTCCTCCGGACTCAACCCGCCGCATGTATCAACCTTACCTGTTGATAGCCCTGCCCAAGCAACCATATCAGAGGTCAAAGTTTTTCATCATATGGCAGCTACATCCAACAAATCTACCCACTCTCGTTTGCAGGCTAAAACGACTCAGTTAAAGAAAGCAAAGAAGCGTCCCATTTCTCTCGACACTTTGGATGAAAGCACTCTGTTAGATACCCCTGTTTTTCAGATTAACCAGGACTATGAAGGGGCTGTGGTGGCTTGGCCAAATAAGCCACCAACTACCAAATGAAGATACTCAGCTGGAACTGTCAGGGATTGGGCAACTCCCTGACAGTTCGTACTCTTAGAGCTCTAGTAGCTCATGACAGGCCCGATATAATTTTTTTGATGGAAACTCGGAATCAACAACCGGTCATTGATCAGATCCAACGCAAGCTTAACTACAGTAACCGTTTTTTTTATTAACCCTCAAGGTTTGTCTGGAGGGATGGTCCTTTTTTGGCAAGATCATATATCTCTTCAAGTTTTATCCCACTCTTCTCACTTTATAGATACGGTCTGTTCTGAAAACAGGGGAGTTTCTACTATGTGCCTCACTGTTTTACACGCTCCTCCTACTTATCATCTCAGACAACTATTTTGGGCTGAATTGAGACAACTCTCATACTCTCACACTCAACCTTGGGTGTGTTTAGGAGATTTTAATGAAATTTTGCACCACTGGGAGAAGGTTAGTAAAAGACCTGCTGATCCTTATCGCCTACAATCATTTCAAGATTTGCTTCAAGATTGTTCTTTGATGGACTTAGAAACTAAAGGTTGCGCCTACACTTGGAGCAATAATAGAGATGGCCAGGAATTGGTTAAAGAAAGACTTGACCGAGCACTTTGCACTATTGACTGGCACTTAACCTATCCCACAACAGAGGTTGTGGCCTTCCCTGCCGTAGGGTCAGACCACAGCCCGCTCCTTTTATCAACTCATATCAGATTTGGAAGAGGAGGAAGGAGATTTACCTTTGAATCATTCTGGCTCGAGCATGAGGATTGTCAACAAGTAGTACGGGATGCCTGGTCTACTCCACCTCGTAGAGGTGCACCCTCCATATCCTACAAGATCCAAGCAACAACCAAGGCTTTAGCAAAATGGAGCAGATCCACTTTTTCTTCGAACCATGACCAGATTGCTCTTCTCCAGCAGCAGCTTCAGCAATGCACCAATCAACCTGCAGGAAATTATGACAGACAAACAGTTAGAGATCTGAAAGATCAACTACAAAAATGCTGGTCTCAAGAAGAACAATACTGGGGTATGCGGTCTCATATTAAATGGATGCGATGGGGAGACAGGAACACCCGCTTTTTCCATGCAACAACAGTTCAACGACGGAAAAGAAATCACATCAGCATCTTAAAGAATGACAATGATGAGTGGATTCGAAACACAGATCAGCTGAAGCATCTCACCCACTCCTACTTCAATCAGCTTTATACATCCTGCGGGCGTCGCGACTTTCAACCTATTCTATCCAAATGTCCTCAGCTAGTCACAGCAGAAATAAACTCTTCCTTAACAGCTGACCTTACTCCAGAAGAAGTTAAACGTGCTGCCTTTCAACTCAGTGCTACATCTGCCCCAGGACCTGACGGTTTAAATGGCCTATTCTACCACAACTACTGGGATATTATTGAGGAAGATGTTTTCACAACAGTCCAGGCTTTTTTTACTTCAGGGCATCTCTCACCAGAACTTAATCGCACAGCCATCTCCTTAATTCCGAAAGTCCCCAACCCAGAAAGGTTAGATCAATTCCGCCCTATCAGCTTGTGCAATTTCGTTTACAAGATCATTTCCAAAGTCTTAGTTAATCGACTTAAACCCTGGCTCCCTAATCTCATTTCTAAAGAACAGAGTGCTTTTATACCGGGTAGACAAATCCAAGACAATGTCCTTATTGTTCAGGAGGTTATACACCAGCTGAAAATCCGCAAGAGAAAGAAACATTTCCAAGCTATTCTCAAATTGGACATGCAAAAAGCTTTTGATAGGGTAGAATGGGATTTTTTACAAGCTTATCTCAGCAAATTGGGGTTTAATCACCGATGGGTTATGTGGCTGATGCAATGTGTTACCACTCCTTCTCTCAGTATTAAATTCAATGGTGACTTACTATCCTATTTCCAACCGACCCGGGGACTCCGTCAAGGCGATCCCCTCTCCCCATACCTATTTATACTCTTGGCCAATCTTCTCTCCACCCTCATCTCTCAAGCAATTGATATGGGTAATCTTCGAGGTATATCTTTTAATAGAAGCTGTCCAACTTTATCTCACCTGTTCTTCGCCGATGATGCCATCTTTTTTCTCAATGGAACAATCACTGAATGTCAGAATCTATCAAGCATCTTAAATGAATACTGCCTAGCTACAGGTCAAGCGATCAATCGGAACAAGTCTGGATTATATCTTTCTAAATTCTGCCCTCACATCCTCAAGACTAACTTAGCTCACACATTACGAGTTCCTTTGCTGGAAAAAACTGGTAAGTATCTTGGCTTGCCATCTGACTGGGGATCCTCTAAGAAGGATATGTTCGCCTGGATATTAAGTAGAGTTAATTCTAAGCTGGAGGGTTGGAAAGAACATCTAATTTCCAAAGGGGGGAAAGAAATCCTGCTGAAATCGTGGTTCGAGCTTTGCCTCAATATGCTATGATGACTTTCAAGGTTCCTGTTTCTATTTGTCGATCTATTGAGAAAAAAATAGCTAGATATTGGTGGAACAGCAGCAGTAACAGATCTGCTATCCATTGGAAAAGTTGGGACCTCCTAACAACTAACAAGGAAAAAAGAGGAATGGGCTTCCGAGATCTCATCTCTTTTAATAAAGCCTTATTGGGAAAGCAAGCCTTGAGGATTTTTAACAACACTACCTCATTATTATCCACTGTTTTTAAAGCTTTATACTTTCAATCTACTTCTTTCTGGAAAGCAGATCAAGGCTATCGACCCTCTTGGGGTTGGAAGAGTATACTCCTTGGTCGAGATTCTATTTCTGAGGGATTTCAATGGTCAGTTGGCAATGGATCCTCTATTAATGTTAGAGAAGACAAATGGCTACACATTGGCATATTAGGGGGACCAGCAAAGAGAGAAGAGCCTACAATGGTTGCGGACTACATCCTTCCTGCTCAGAATGCCTGGAATAAATTCCTCCTACAACAGCATTTTCTACCTCAAATAGTGGAGGAAATTTTAAAAATTCAACTATGGACAGTCAACACTCAAGACAGACTCTGCTGGACAGCCTCACATGATGGCAACTATTCTGTTAAAAGTGCTTACCATTATATCTCCCAATCGGCATCTTCCACGGTCCATCCCCAACCCTCTACCTCTTACACACCCCCATCAAAAGTCTGGAAGCAAATATGGAAAACAAACACAGCACCCAAAATTCGCACATTCCTATGGTCTCTATGTCATAAAGCATTGCCAACTAAAGCCAATCTGTTTCATCGACATATTATCACTGATCCTTCTTGCAATCTATGCTCAGCCAATATTTCTGAAACCTCAGAACACCTATTCCTACTTTGTCCATCAGCTAGATCGATTTGGAGTCACCCGAAGGTCAACCTAACCTTTCCCAGTTCGTCAACAACCAGCATTGATCAATGGCTTGCATATATTATAGACCAGAAGGGGAACATACCTCGCTTTGAGACCATTGCAGCTCTGCTTTGGCACATGTGGCGGGCCCGCAATCATCTTATCTTCCGTAATTTCCGAACCAATCCCAATCTCCTCATTGACACTGCTCTGCATATGGCTGACCTCTGTCTCAGTGCAAAGCAGATCGCTTTGTCATCCGGTTCAACCCCCCAAAGACCGCACCCTTCCTGGCAACCTCCAAAACAGGGTACCATAAAGATCAATATGGATGCTGCATTCACCAGTCCTAATCTTACAGGTGCAATTGCTAGTATATTCCGAGATCACACATGCAAGATGCTAGACGGATTCACATGCACTGTTCCAGCATCTACCGCAACCGAAGCCGAAACTCAAGCACTTCTGCAAACGCTCAAGCACCTCATCCATCAACAGCAAATCGATACTCACCTGTATCTTGAATCAGAAAGTTCAATCCTTGTTGACACAGTGAACGGAAGGCTTTCTCCTCCTTGGAGCTGTCGAGCCCTCTTTGCTGAAATCACTTCCCTTCTGCCCTGTTTTCCTCAACTCTCTCTACATCACTGTCGACGAGAGAGCAATGCCCTAGCTGACTGGGCCGCCAAGGCCCACGGAAGAGGCCTTCTCCCCTTCAACTGGGCTCTCAACCCTCCGCTTGCTTTTTCTGATTTGCTCTGTAATGATGCCCTTCTTTCTGGCTATACTTCCTTTTCAAGTTAATATATATGCTTTACCGACCAAAAAAAAAAAAAAAAAGAAAAGAATGGTCGTAACTTCTAAAAGGAGTCATCCCTTGTCTCATAAGAGCACCTTGTAACTCGCAAGTCAAAATCGGCAAAGAGACATGCAAAAATCCTTACAACATCAAGCATGTCATGACTACTACTCCCTCCTCTGCCCTCGGAGAACCGCCATTTAGTTTTCTTAACAGTCCAAGAAAGACTGGATCAACTTGACCTCTTCTTATAGGAACATTGCATGCATCGCAAGTCAAAACGAACAATACCTCATAATAGGACATGCAAAAATCCTTACATCACCAAGCATGTGATAACTACTATTCCCTCCTCTACCCTCGGAGAACCGTCATTTAGTCTTTCTTGCCAGTCCGAGAAAGACTGGATCGACTTGACCTCTTCTTACAGGAACATTGCATGCATCGCAAGTCAAAAGGACAATACCTCATAATAGGACATGCAAAAATCCTTACATCATCAAGCATGTGTGATAACTACTACTCCCTCCTCTACCCTCGGAGAACCGTCATTTAGTTTTTCTTACTAGTCCAAGAAAGACCAAATCGACTTTTCTTGCAGGAACATTGCATGCAGCCATTTTCGCAGCCTCTTTTCTTGGAAAATCACTTCGTAGCCCATTTATTAAACTCTCACCCCCTCTTTCTCTCTCTCCAGACTATAAATAAGTGGGAACAGCGAATTGGCAGCTTTATATGACAAACACAAAGCAATATGGGATTTTTTCAAAGCTCATTTAGCAGCAGTACAAGACCCATTTTGGCCATCTTGAAGCTCCTCCTATTGCTTATGTTGCTTCTCATCCCTAGCGTCTCTGGGGTAGGGACCAAACGCATAGATCGCAGGAAACCATTCAAAATCGGCGTGATTCTTGATCTAGACTCGAGTCTTGGCGACCAAATGCGCATGGCGATAGAATTAGCATGCCAAGACGCCAACAACATCTCATCAGGAAGTTATTACATAAAGCCACATTACGTGAACTCTCGCGCAAGCCCCCTTGGAGCAATTTCTGCAGGTTAGTCATTCGCACCAGTTACTGTTTGCCCAGTACTAATTACTTTCCCGTCAACATTCAAAGTATTATCGAAATTTAAAAAACACCCCTGAAAACACTATAGATATATCTACGTGTCAATATAAATTTGCTTCTGAAAGTTTCAAGTTTGTTGCATAAAAAATTCCAAAGGTTGCATGATGTAAGATTGGAAAAAAGTCAAAAGTAAAAGCCGCGGACCATGGCTAGACAAAATGACACCCCGAATTTATCCAGGCGTGTGTAAGAGAACCGATATCTTGTTAAATCATTCTACAACAAATTCGATAAACGAGAAAAAAATTTCGTTAAATTCACAAGGCATATGCTCCATACTTTATGCAAAATAATGAGCTTTTTGCTATTGATAAGCAGAGGACTTCCACATAAAGAATAAAAAAAAGTGTCAAAAAAGTTCTCAACTTATTGTATTTGCACAAATTTAATCTTCAACCTTTACCTATGCCAATTAAGTCCTAAACCTTTTAATTTAAAACTAATTTAATTATTCCAACTAATTTTGATCAAATATTACTAACATGGGTGATGGCCGACCTATGTAGTATGGCTAGTGCTAACGTGAATATTTTTAAATAATATTTTAATAAATTTCGAATTTTTCCTTTCTTTCTCTTTCTTCTCTCCCTAGTGGCTAGCGAGGGTTGGCCTTACTAGATTTGACAAGGCTGACGGGTAATGTTGGCCCTCGCCCAGGCCAAGGCGGCCTTTGTCAATCGTTGCATGGGCCAGAGCAAGGCCAACCCTCACCCAGGTGATGCTCGGCGAGGTCAATAGGGGACGTTAGCCTCACCAACCTCACGAAGGCCAAGGTGACCTCATGAGACGTCACTTGGGCCAAGACAAGGCCAACCCTTGCCCAAGCGATGCCTAGCGAGGTCGACCCTCGCTTGTGGCGAAGAGGGCCACCCTCGCTTAGGTGAAGCCAAGTCTCGCCAGTCATCGGGGAGAGGGGAAAAAAAGAAAGAGAAAAAAAAATTTGAAAATTATTACATAGATTAGCTGGCTGGCGTCCACGTCAATAATATCTATCCAAAAATAGCCGGAAGGATTGAGTTAACAATAAATTAAAAAGGTTTAGGATTAAATTGATACCAATGTAATAAATTAGTGATTTTTCTAACACTTCTACGTAGGAAGATCAAATAGAAAGTCCTAGTTCATTTCTTTTGACTTCTACAAAGCAAAAATTGACTATCCCATCAAAACTTAAAGTTAAATTTTAAAACATTATGAACATATTATGTGCAAATCCACGTGTCTACGTTAATATATTGTGAAAAATTCAATTGCTTAAGATTAAAAGAAAGTCAAAGTGCATGTACCTACAAGATTAAAAAAAGTTGTTAAATGTCTTTCTTTGATTGTATTTGAGTTTTGATTGGCCCTAAATACGGTAACTTCCCTCCACTTTATAGTTTAATCTTTTGGATTGACTTTCTAGTATCAGAGTGAGATTTCTCCTAAGTTTATTATGTTTCCTATTTTTCAATTTCATGTGCCGTACTTATAGTTTGGTTTGCACGCATGTGAGAGTGGGTGTAAGAAAATCACATCTCTCTACAAAATTTATACGGATCTTATGTATTCGCAGTCTCTCCATGTAATAATTTAATTTTATATGTTGAATTTTCTAGTAAAAGTATTAAAAAAAGAA
The DNA here is from genome assembly GCA_017140395.1 of Eucalyptus lansdowneana. Classification (NCBI taxonomy): domain Eukaryota; kingdom Viridiplantae; phylum Streptophyta; class Magnoliopsida; order Myrtales; family Myrtaceae; genus Eucalyptus; species Eucalyptus lansdowneana. The sequence goes on from CM029487.1 coordinate 57,382,796, forward strand.
ATGCAAGTTAAAAGACACTCCACACCATTGAGAGATTAGAATAACAAAATGATCTCATAATGAAACTTGGAAACCGATTCCCATAGTACTCGTGCCTTTGAATTGTTTCAAGTTTTATTATGCAAGTTCATAAAATGTTCAACATTACCTGTTAGTTTAACAGGTTTTATTATGCAAGTAATGCCAAGTTGCAAAGATCTTAAAAAGTTCAACATGAAGGCCCCTTTTAGAGCAAACACTGCAGATCTGTTCTACTCGAAAGCTTAAGCTTCTGTAAGTAATTGTTTAACTAAATGACTTGATGTTATTCCTTGCATACATTTATCTCTTAATGATCATGTTGCTGCACTATTATCTTCCAATAATCCAAGTAAAAGGGGTTAATTAGAGATATAAATAGAAGAAACCAGTGATGAACATTACTTTAAATCCTGTAATTTGTTAGTTTAATTCTACTTTTTACTCTAACAGCGGAAAAGCTGATAAGAAAGAAGGTGCAAGTTATTATTGGCCTAGAGACATGGCAGGAAGCAACTTTAGTTGCCGAGATCGCTAATCAATCTCAGGTACCAGTAATATCCTTTGCGGCAAACCCCGTCCCACCAACAATGGTGGTGCAAACTATGTGGCCCTCACTCTTTCGCATGAGTACTGATGTATCCAACCAAATTAGATGCATCGCAGATGTAGTTAGTTCTTATAACAGGCGAAGAGTCACGATAATATATGAGGGGGAGGCATATGATCCTATCTACTCTGAGCTGTTAAATTCTTTATCGGAAGAGCTTGACAAGATTGGCTCCAAGATAGAGGACCGAGTGATTCTTAGAGTACTTTCACCTTCGGCAAGTGTGGGAAAGTCTTTCGAAGAGAAATTAGTGAAACTGAAGGGCAAGGCATCCCCACTATTTATTGTCCTAGGATTATCTGAGATTGCTAGTATGAACAAAATAAATGAGTTAGGGAAGAGAATAAGAACACAAGATTTATAGTGGTTCGGCTTAATCCAAGCCTACGTCCACTCTCCCACGATAACAGCCTTCTTGGCTGGATTCCACTATGCAATCAACAAGAGATTACAACTTCGAGTGCAAACACTTAGTAGATCACACTATCTCACTAAGTCACTCTTTTGGTATTTCTCTCACGATTACAAACGTTTAAGCTCTCCAAAGACAAGTGTATGATCGAAGGTCGCTCAGACTTTGGAATTATAAATTCTACGCTCCGTCTCTTACTTGCTCATCGGTCCATGATCTCCTTAAATACTCCTCCACTTCCAAACTACCCGTTGGACAGTATCCCGGAGAATCGTCTTCCAATATACCCATTAGACAGCTCTGTATCTAGAAGATTTGGTAGCCGTTGAGTGACAAAGGTAAAATCCCAAATTAATTCTGATCGCCCATACAAACGAAATCTTGGTTTCCATAAGTAAAGCTTCTTCGTATAGAAAGTTTTTGTCTTCAAGATCCAATCGTCAATCAATTAGATTGAATCAATCAAATCAATCTTGATGTGGAATCCAAACCAGATCACTAGCCGTTATATGATTGGGCTTGAGTTACGATTCATCGAATTTGGATGTAAAGTCTGAGTCTGTAGACATTACAATCTGAGTCTGAACATATCTGCTTCTGAACAGATTTAGCTTTAAGGTCTGTACCCAAGCTTCAAGATAGAGTCTCGTCTTCTCGGTTCATCATTCACGTTCGTCTGGAATTAGTCGAGTTGACAGACTTCTGATGTGGAACAGACTTTGACACTAAAGTCTAGTAGTCTTCAGACTTTGAGTCTTGAGTCTGGCAGTCTTCAGACTTTGACATAGAAGTCTGGAAATCTTCATAATATACTTTGAACATATGTTACGTTCAGTCTTCTGGTCGTCTTCACACTTTGACAATATCCTTTACATGTTCTATCATTTGTATGGTCTATTACTTAATCATCAAACATATTAGTAGCCTTTGATTTATTTTGTCATCTTCAAAACATCATAAGGGATTTCCCTAACATTATCATCTCGTGCAAGTGGCCATTTTCTCAAAGAAGCAAGGAAGATAGGACTCTTCAATCGAAATTCAATATGGATATTTGCTGAAAAACCATTCAACAACCTCTTAGCTTCAGTAGAACATTCAATAATCTCAACCACCATTGAAGGCACAATAGGGTTAGTCACCTACCGTCCTGAAAACCACGTGTCCAGAGACTTCAAGATCAAATTCTCGAATAAGTTCCATCAAAAGCATGGAGAGACCTTCAATTTTAAGCAAAGCATAGATGTTAGTCGAGCATATGATTCCCTCATGACCGTAAAAAAGGCCATAGATGCGTTGCCAACTAATGAAATTGCCCCTCAGCTTTTGTTTGACAGAATATCGAGTGTTCGACTTGTTGGTTTGAGCGGGGTAATACAATTTGAGAAAGGTCAGTTGACAGGTCAAGCCAAATTCCAAATCGTAAGTGTCGATGGAAATGAAAGTAGAGATCTTCAGCTTTGGTCTCCCAACTTCGGTTTTTCGAGGAGCTTTCCACAGAAACAAAGTCAAAGGGCAAGTGCTTATGCAAATTCAGACGCATTGAAGAACCATCGAAAATACATCCCGCAAATGGTGATTGGAATTCCTCGTACAACTCCCTTCGGTAAATTTGTGAAGGAGGAAATAGACGATGTAACTGGGAAGGCGACCTACGTTGGGTTTTGCATGGATGTTTTTGAGAAGACGCGTCCTCATGGTTTGAATTATACATTTTTACCTCATGAAGGAACATACGAGGACTTGGTTAACAAAGTTCGTGACAAGGTACCACATCATCTTCTCTGGTCCTCAATGATTCTATAATGATTACTCACTGCATTTTAGAATATCCACTAAACAGCATGTGCACGTTACGACAACCAATAGGTTTATTTCACCAGATCCTTGTTCGCTACATTTGATCACTAAGGGACTTACAAGACTGTATTACTTTGCATCATTAGACCATCAAAGTCTCGACATTTTAGCAGTAATGTTTCGGTTGGATGATGGCGTCATTTTGGTGTTTATTACTAAAATGCATCATTTTAATGTTGCTCATGGTGTGACATTGATGGAAGACCTACAACGCTGCAGTTGGTGATATAACTATTCTATCTAATCGCTCGCAATATGTCGAGTTCACACAACCATTTATAGAGTCACAGCTTTCAATGATAGTTCCAGCAAAACCAGACTCAGACAGGGCATTGATCTTCCTGAAGCCTTTCACTCCAAACATGTGGGTTGCTTCTGTAGGTATCCTTATATACACAATGTTAGTAGTTTGGTTCCTGGAACATCCGACCAATCCGGAGTTCAGAGGTCCTTGGACCAATCAGCTCTCCACCGTTCTTTGGTTTACTTGCTCATCTCTCTTCTATGCTCATAGTAAGTAACTTCCCACTGTTGATTATAGTACGTGTACACTCTTTTAAGCCCAAATTTTCACAAAAAGAAGAAAAGAAAAAAAAAGCAGTAAGCACGCTATTACCTTTGCAGGGGAGAGAATCAGCCACAACTTCATGCGGATCGTATTGGTGATTTGGTTCTTTGTCGGATTGATCTCAACACAGAGTTACACTGCTAGCCTTACTACAATGCTCACTCTTCAAGAACTTAAACCGACTGTGACCACCATGGAAAGGCTCAGAATTTCCAAAGCAAGAGTGGGTTGTGACGCTGTTTCTTTCATCTGTGACTACCTGAAGAATGCACTAAATTTCTCCAAGGACATTCTTATTGGTCTTAGGAACAGCTCAAGGTATGGAGATCAATTCACAAACGGTAACATTGCGGCTCTTTTTCTGGAATCCCCGTATGAGAGAGCTTTCCTTGCCAAGTATTGCTATGGATATGCCGTAACTCATGAGAACTACAGATTTGGCGGTTTTGGCTTTGTAAGTATCTGCCGTTATTCTACATGAAATCGATTTTTCAAAGTATATTATAACATCTTGTGTTTGTGTATAGCATCTCCTTAAGCTAGCCCAACAAAAAAAAGGGGCGTGAGTATCCAACAGCTTCCCGTAGAGTAAGATATAGGTTGTGACGCCAGTGCTTGGGAAATCCTCTTAAAGACTTGACTTGATCCATGAAAATGGTATAGAACAAGCTTTCTAGTTGGGCTCAGTGCAGTATCATCAAACCCACCAAGTCGCAGAAGCATAGTAACTGTCCAAATCCCCGGTTAGCAGCAAGTGCGATGCATTTGACCTCTAAAGCTCACGACTAAATATTACATGTTCCATGGACAATGGAGACCACGGCGGAACCAAGAAATGAAAACTGGTTCAGATGATGTAGTCCATTTTGGGTTATTATTGGCGAAAAGGAAAGAATCTGCACCGACATATAGTTACAAATGACCTTGTTCTCTGTGATTGCAGGTGTTCCCGAAAAACTCTACGCTGGCTGCGAAATTCTCTGAGGCAATTTTGAAACTTTCAGAGAGCGGCGAGATGAAAAGGTTAGAGGACAAGTGGTTTCGTCGCAAGTGTATGATGAGGAACGACACCAGCAAGACACCGAGGTTGGGCCTCGACAGCTTCTGGGGACTCTATGCTTTGACCATCGCCATTTCCACGGCTTGTTTGCTAGTGGCATATCTCTGCACGTGGAGGAACCGTCGGGTTCGCGAAGAAGGAAGCAATGCTGATGGCATGAGTCATGATTTGAGCATTTCATGACGAAAACTTAGGGTACTGCACCATAGTTTAGGGCAAGATGATAAAGGGGGTGTATTTACTTCGGTTCAGAAGCTAAATCTTCTCTCCCTGCTGCAACACAAAATTAGCAAACATTATGTAGGGAGACAAAGGTAATTTGCCAGTTATTATATACATACAGGTATATGGTCCTTAGGAGCCATTCAATCGAAAAGCAAAAAAACCACCGCCGTCCAAGTTGAGTTTTATCGAACGGCTGAGTTCCATTACATTTCAATTCAATGGGGAAAGATTATAAGGACATGATATCTTTATATATACGTGCACCTTTTTCTCCGTATTGTCCTACTTCGTTCATCCCCTGATAATATTTATTACTATTACGGACAAAGAAGTAACTATCGTCAGTTTTTCATTGGTTTGACTTTGAACCGTTCTCTAATTTTGCGTGAACTGTAGAATTAATTTTGAAATCCCCATAATTGATCATAAGGTGATTGTCGTTGCACACATGCTCTCTCTCTCCCCTTCAAGTCGCCATCTATTTAATAAAATTGGTCATAAAAATGCTCTTTATATTTCTCACTTGTCTACCGTTTATACTTTATTTTATATACATGTGATATTTTTTCACCAGTTTAAATTTTTAGGTTGGACATTTTTATTATGGTATCATATCAAGGTTTGTTCCCAATTTATTTTGCGCGTGCAATCCACCCATCAAATTTCAAGTGTCGCTTAGGCTTGTATAAAAGAGGATGTTAAATATTCCATGTCGTTTGTCTACGAGACAGGACAAGATTGTTGAGTGTGATAACAGTACCATACGCCCCTATGCGCCGGCTAAAAAATCTTACCAATTTGAATAGACGGGACAGATGAATCTAGAATACAGGAACAAAAATCGTTATCTTCTACTATAATAGGAATATACCGTGTCCCTGAAAAATTGGAACCATTCACAGCTTTCTACATGGAATGAAGGCTCCAGTCTGAGAAGATTCTGTCCTTGGAAAACTTCTGTCCATTGAATCCTAGCGCCATCAAAACAAGAAATGACTCGGTCTATTCTCGAACTCCACGAAAATACAAATCTTAGAATCCCCCACAAGGGCACTGAATTGTCCATTGATTCTTTGCTTCAGTCTAAGAAGACCTTTCGCAAAAGAAGAAGAAAACTCCATTCCTGGGAAGACCTAATCAACAGAACAGTGACTTTTCAGGAGACGCGCCACATAACCCTCGCAAACATTTGCACCCAACCATTTTCCTATCACTCTCTCTCTATATATGCAGGAAATTGCGTCCCTTCTATCACAAACACAACGATTATTTGCAAAGCAATATAGTTCAACACTTGTTAAAGCTTTTGAGGAGGAGTTATCAAGGTTTTGGAGATGGGTTTTCTTCAAAGCTCATATAACAAAAGGACAAGACACATTTTGTCCATTTCGAACCCGTTTCTCCCCCTCTTGCCGCTCCTCGTCCCAAGCTACTCCGATGCAGCCACCGCACCGGTGGATGTGGGTGTGATTCTAGATTTGGACTCGTGTTTCAGCGACCAAATGTGTATGGCAATCGAAATAGCATGCCAAGACGTGAACAGTATCTCGTCATCAGGAAGTCGTTACATAAAGCCACATTACACAAACTCCCGAGCAAGGCCCCTCGGAGCAATTTCGGCCGATTAGTCATTCATTGCCCTTCCTCAGTTTGGTAGCTGCAGCCTGCAGCGATTCCTGCTTTGATCATCGGAAACATGTTAGTTGCCACTGGCGGTAATAGAAAACTACCCCAAGTCAGCTTTAAGATTATGTACCTGCTGTTAATTTTTTATCAACTTTTCTGCACGTGCTACATGTTTACTAAAAGTTGTACATCTAGTAGTATTGCTACACAATGAGACCCTTACGGAATTCAGCTGCGTAATTAAGACACCCAGCTATTATGTTAAATCATTCTCTTAAAAAGTTATGGGTAAATTATTAAAAAGTCCTAAAGCCATTGCAATTATGTTCATTCATTCTTAAACTTTAGTTTTTGTCAATTCAGTTCTTAACATTTTGCATTAATGCCAGTTCAAGCCATCCGGTTAAATTTGACTTGCTGAATGTGGACATTGTTCGACGTTGACGTGACAATATTTTAATAATACTTTTTATAAAAAAATAAATAATAATTTATTTTGTTTTATTTTTTTTCTTTTCTTCCCACTATACTTCTTTTCCCCACCCATGATATCCTGAAATTTGGCCATATTTCAAAATATATGAAGTGATTATGTTATCGACATACTTATAATTATTTTACTTTGAATTGATCACTCACAAGTTAATTAATTTATTGAGTGAGGCTATAAAGAGTTAAATTGCGAAAAATCAAATAATTCAATCAAGAATCAACCGCTCAATCATAAGGATCGACAAGGGTCAACATTATACTATTATAAATCAATTAGTGAACGGATATAAATCGATTTGATAGAAGTACATAGTCGGTTCGCGGGTGATTATACATGATTACAATATTTGCATCGAACAACAATAAACCGATTTTCTATTGATATTATATTCATGGTATGTAATTGAACCCTCGTGATTACATGACAACTGAAGGCCGTCCGCAATTCGAAGATGTACAAACGTGGATCGAAAATTATTGATTGCAAGTCAACGACACAAGAACCCTTAAAAGCCACCGATAAATTAGGTCGTACTAAAGTCATGTTTAATCGATTTTTAATCACGAATTTAATTGAGTATCGAACTTTCGAAGGTTTCAAAATTAAATTATTGGATGTCGCCTTATTGTTTGTTGAATTATCAACATATTCGAAATTTTCGAAAAATGAATTATCGGACGAAAATTTGGGGAGCGGAAAAAGGAAATTCGGATCTAGTGGCAAAATGGTGAATTAATTTATGGGTCAACGTTTTGGTTTTAAAATAAAAATAGATTTAAGAAGATATTTTGAAGGTAAGGGACTTGGTGTGGAGGGTTTTGAGGGAGTGGTTAATGGGAAAATTATAGTTTTTGGAAGAAAAATCTAGAAAATCTATTTTTTTTCCTCTCCTCTCTCTTCTTTCTCTCCCATTTCCTCCCCCGCTTCTGCCGATTCCTCCTCTCTCCTTCTTCTCCTCCTCCACTCTATTCCTACTCCTTCCCTCACGCCCTTTCTCCCCCATCCTCTTCCCATTCCTCCTTCTCCTCCTTTACTTTTTATTTTCCCTCAAACTCCCCCCATTTTCTTTACCCCTTCGTCAATCCCATCCCCACCATTTCATCACTAGCACCACCGCCCACACCTTCATCTCACCGCACCCACACCATCAACTCCACCGCCAAGCTTCCAAGTCGCCGCCGCTCAAGCTACTCGTCCGTGGAGCCACACGCGCCACCACCATCACCACCACCGGCACCCTTGACACCATCACCGCCTCTTGCCGCCGCCCGCTCGCACCGTCCATGCCGCCATTGCTTCACCGTCACCACCGTTGTCTGCTTGAGTCACCATTGTGGCCACCACCAAGCTGAACCATCCTAAGTGGCTGTGAGGTTGAGGAGCCACCGCCACCACCGTCAAGCTTCTGTTCGAACCGCGAGCATCATGTTCTCAATGTCATCACACTACCATCGCCGCGAGCTTGCTATTGCCGGAAACCCGTGAGTTAACTTCCTAATCATGGATTAAGATGTTAATTATGTTTAGGAGATATATTAGTTTAGGAATAATGACGTTAAAATTAGTTAATGTTGGTTTAGCCTAAATTGCGATAAAGGACGGTTTAGATTAAATTTAAGTACGATTAGTTTAAGTAATTATTATTAGATTAATTATTTGAGTTTAGTTTAATTAATCGTTATTTATTTAATTAATCGTAATTATTTTAGTTAACAATGATTAATTTTAATTAATTATAGTTAAGTTAATGAATTGATTTTAGTTTAATTAATCATAATTAACCTAAATAATTGCAATTAGCCTAATTAGTTGCGATTAACTTAATTAATCGCAATTAATGTAATTAAGGACGGATTACCATTAAGTAGAATTTTATACCTATTTTTATGGATGAGATTGTGCTTAATCTCGATCGTTCGAGTTTATGATGCTATGTTATTGATTGCCCAATTACAGATTTTATTTATTATTTAAAAAAAAAAGGGTTTATGGGCAAGAAAATAGAGAATTTTGAGGCGTCGGGTTTGAATGCCAAATCTTACGTGCTAAATAAAGCAATGGGATTTTAAATAGAGGTGTGCAAAATTTGATGGGTTGATTTCAAATACGTGATTATGTACGAATATTTACTAGAATTTTTTAAATGTGAAAAATTGCTAAAGTTAATTATTTGAAAACAAACTCTTTTGTTTTAGGCTAATTAATGGCAATAAGAATTGGTTTGATTGTTGGTGTGCTTGAGTGGTCATTAAATCAAACCCGTCACCCAACAGAAGTTTGAGGGTTATGCCTAATTTTTATTGGATGCCCGGCGAGGGTCCGGATGCCAAGTCACAATTAAGGCCAGACTGATAATTCTTTATGGAATGCCATTTAAGCGGGGGTTTTAGACAATGTTGTGCCTAATGGGGCAAAATGATGCCCAGTCATACCGGAATACTGCCAACTCTTGTGTTGGCCATGGCTTGAGGGGTCATAATAATTGGAACACTTGTGTTGGCAATGTGTTTGGAATATTTCGAAGGTGTTCTAATTATTATTTATGTGTATTGTACTAATATTACTATGTGAGGTGTACTAATATGCGGGGGTATGACAAGGCAAGGTAAGATTGTATGCCGTTGCATGTTTAGGCTATCTTCAAGGCGAATTAGCTTCCAAATTGAGGTTTAAGAAGTTGACTCGCTAAGATTTTATCTCACTCCATTCTTAATTATTTTCAAGATTGTAGCGTGGAGAACTGCTAAGTGCGGTTGTGGTGAGTGCGAGATGCGACACTTTTTGGCTGGCCTTGCTGTTAGTAAAATTTAAATTAACCCTGACCTTTCTAACCCTTTTTGCTCATAGGTCGTGTAAGAATTACCTTTTTGTTGTAGGCATGTACATGTTAAACTCCTTGAGTTAACAAGTTGATAAATAAATCGCCGCTTTCGGAAATCATCTATTGTGCTTTGCTATCCTTGCTGTTATTGATTGACAGGGTGTTTAATTGAGTTGTTTCTACATGTGTTTAATCGAAAGATAAAAAGAATGGGTTGGCGACACATTCTAGGACATCGCAAATTTTAATCGACCGTCGTTGGATGATCGCGTGCTCGGGGTTCGGGGCGTGACATCACCCCCACCACCCAGTGGCCGGTGAGGCTTCAACAAGCTCACTAGCCATTGGGCAAAGGTTGCGAAGCCCTTGCTAGCCTCGATGAAAGTAGTCTTCCCCGTGGCTAGGGAGGCCATGGCCACCTTTGCCTATGGTTGGTGAGGCCCTCACACCCCCTAGGCCTTCACAAGGTGTGACATCCTACATTTTGACCCCGTCTCGATTATATGAAATAAGCATTTTGTCGTTGCGCCTATGGTCATTTTACTCTAAGATGGGCCCCTCATGAGTTAACTAATTTATCAAGTGAAGCCGTTAAAGGATATAAATGCGATAGACTTGAGAACTCAATCAGAAATCGACTACTTTATCGTGATAATCGGTAAGGGTCAATATGGCACCATTATAAGCAATTAGTGACTGGATATAGGTCGATTCGATGGAAGCATGCAATTGAATTATGGGTGATTCTACCTGATTGCAAAATTGACATCGAACGGCACTAACCCAATTTTTTGTCGATTCGGTACCCGGTGCCCGTAATTGAAATGTTGAGATTTTTACAACAATCGAGAGTTGCCAATGAGTCGAAGATGCACAAACGTGGACCAAGAATTATCGACCATGGGTTAAATGCGATAAAATCCCTAAAAGCTACCCAGTAGGGTAGGTCACGCTGAAATTGCATCTTATTGAAATTAACCACGAAATTAAACCTGGTTTCGGGAATCGAAAGTTCCAGCGTGTCACTATTTATTTTTGGATTGTCGACTCATCATTTGAAGAATTTTCAGTGAGCCTAGAATTTTGGTGAAAAATCAATATTGGACAATTTAAATTCAAGAAATTCGGAGGGGCAAAATTGAGTGGATTCTTGGCCTCCAAAGTGAGCTAATTAGTGAAGGGAATGCAAGAAATTTGTGTGGGTTGCTACCCTAGCATGTGTGGCCATTGAATTGAAATTGTTTGGAGAGATTTCTAAAGAACTTGAGTGAATTGGTGCAAAAATTCGTAGGGCTATGGGTTGCTATTGTTTTGGCCTCCAAATTGAAGTCATTTGGTGAAGAATTGTGAGGGATTTGGCTTGTGGAAAAAGTTGGATAGCAAGGAGCAAAAGACTTTGGTGTCCATGCACTTGAGTAGGTAGATATTTCAAGTGGGAGCTCATTGGCTAGTTGAAGGACATTGAAGGTACCTTTGTCCCCTCTCTCCTTCTCCCTAGTTGACCAGCCTCATCCCCTCTGCAGACCAACCTTGTTTCCTTCTTCTTCTTCCTTTTTTCTTCTCCATTGTTGCTACAACATAGAGCTAACAACTAGCCAGCCCTGCAGGCCACTGAACCAACTCAAACCAGCCGCTGGAGTAACCACCGAGCCTAGCGCTAGCCTTGACTCCGCCCGCCCATCGCTACCTATAGTCCGTCGCTCACTTGCTCGCTCTGTCCCTGCTCGAACGTCGTCTCGACCAGCTCGTTGTTGCCGGTCCCCACATCCACCGGCTCCAAGCCTGAACCAGTCATCTGTGCCATCCTAGCCTCTCAACCGAGCCCTCAACCAGCCCTTCCAATAGCTCTATAGAATCGAAGTTCTAGCTTGGGTTGTGAGCTATGTGGGTCTTTTCAACCCTTTCCGGACCTCCTTTGGTATCACCGTAGGCCCAAGTCTTGCTTGCCTTCGTGTTGCCATCACCATGAACCCGTTTCCTCACTAATTAGGTGAGCTAACTATCTAATCCTTGATTATGTTGTTAATTACACTTAGGATGTTAGATTAGCATTAATTAGCTCGATTAAATTAGCATTAAATAATATTATCCTTAAGATGGATTAATGTTGATCTAATTGGTTGGATTAGCACTAATGAGGATGGATTAGTCCAATTCAGTGGATTTTCCTTGGATATGATTTCTGGACCTTCGCCGTTTGTTATTTTTGTGGATCGAAATTTGCTAAGATTTTGAGATTGATTCCTATCTTGAAAAATGTTTTAGACATCTTTAGCTATTGCATATATTTTACCTAAGATTTTATGGATTTAAAATAATATGATTTCAACCTCGTGAAAAAAAAAAAAAAAAACAGATTCTCTGTTTTGCCGGAGTTGGTGACCTTTTGGGATTCAAGGGATTTTCATTAACTCTTAGCGTTCGAATTTTGAAAAGGTTCATTCACAAAAGTTGTTTGTCACATCTTATAGTTTTAACATTGTTGCACTGGGGCAAGCGATCGAATAAAATATAGACGGAAGAAGAAAAATAAATCGGACACCGGATTTACGTGGTTCAGTCATAAAGACCTACATCCACGGGGAGAGCAGCTACGAATTTCACTATAGATCAAGCGATACAAGGAGATTACACATTCGAGTTACTCAAACACTCTTTCGGTGTTTCCCAAGCCCCAATTACACCAAATACACCAATCTTTCTTGGATGTAAATCACGAATAAGCTTTGTTGCACAAAAACATGAAGACCCAAAGCCAAGCACCCAACACCTCTCTCACAAACAAAGAAAACCATGGCACTCAAAATAAGAACGGCGTTTCGATCAACAACCAATTCTTCGGTGGCGTGTGGCTTCTCCTTTTATACGTAGGTCGTCGGTCGTTCCACGCAGACCAGCAAAGAATGAAATATATTGTATATATATGTGTGCCTAAGGGAGGGCCCACCTACGCTCCTTGCTTCGGCTTCACATTGAACTTTTGTGTGTGTACCTAGAATCAACACTTTGACTCTGGGCCCACTTCTTTTCAATTCATGTATAGAGGCTTCATCCCAAAAGATTTTGGCAAAGGGGGCTTCCATAGCTTCACTCCAAAGAAGAAAAAAATTCCTCTTTTAATTATTTCCTCTTTTGTAAATTTGTCAAAAGTCCAATGAATCTCAAACTCGAGTCACAAATTAACAATCTCCACCTTGACTAGACATTTAAGCCAAGTTACAATTGCTTCATAAAAATTCAAATTCTACTGCTACTTTCCCATAGCCCTTGATGGGCTCAACCGTCACAAATATTATCCAAGTCCAAACCTCGCTTGAACTTCGCCATAACTAAGGATCTCATCAGAATACCAACTCCACATGCACCTTTAACTGCTCCGCAATGATTTTCTGACACAACCTCCTCAATCGCAGACAAAGTAAAACCATTCCTGCATCTATATCTATTAGGAGATCGAATACGTACCTTGTCAATATCAGCAGTTACAGCAACCGTTGGCTCCATAGGTTCCACCTCGCTATGAGCACCATCTGTGTCGATTATTTTGCTAATGCTCGTACTCGCTACCTCAGGAGTTTCTGGTCGCAACTCCACCTCAAGCTGAATACCGTCCATATCTATGTTAACACTGCCACAAACACTCATAGCCAGAAGTATTGGAGACTCATCAATGGTAACTTCTCTACTGTTAACATGTAAATTTATATCTGGTCACCACAATTAGTCGCCCCGCTCATCTTGTGCATAGTCATGGAATATGCACATTGCCCTCCAATCAAGTTTACCATCACTTACTAAAAAATAACACGGGCAACCAAACATTCTAAGAATAGAATAATCAGCAACGTTACTTGACAACACTTCTTCAAGAGTCTGCCATTCAATAGCAGTTGATGGGGATCTATTCATCAGGCAGCTTACTAGCACATCAGCTAGGATTCTCCTAGCAATACCAGCACTAGAGATAATTTTTCGGGCCATCTCTAGTAATTTTCTACTCATCAATTTTGCAAATTGTTGTGATTTATTGGCACTAGTGCAGTATTTTGCTATGCCCTCTTTCATGCAGAATTTATTTGCCAGCTCCGAGCAGAACTCCATGCTACTGTCAGTCCACACATGCTTGATCGACTTATCAGCCTCTGTCTCGATCAAAGCTCTCGACTACGTGATCCTAACACCAGCATCAAACTTGTGCATTGGCACAAACACTCAAGTCTTCTTTGAGCAGTCCATAGACTCTCGAACAGATGCATCCGACGTCTCTGCAATGAAATTTATCATTGTCTCACCTTAAAGTTTATATAGGCCATCGTGCTTGATTCCTTTCATTATCACCAAGGCACCTTGAACAACCTTCAAAACTCCACCTTTTGAAGAATACTTACAACCAGCTGAATCTAGGGTACCCAAGGAAATTAAGTTCTTTTTCAATTTTGGAACATGCCTCACTCCAGTTAATGTTCTCACGATACCATCATGCATTCTGATTTTAACATCACCAACACCCGCAACATTGCACTCAACGTTGTTCCCTAACTAGACTTTACCATTACCCGTGCACTGATAAGTGATAAACTAGTTTCTATTCGGTGTGACATGAAAAGAACAACCAGAATCCATAACCCATCCATCAAGTGATGAATCATTAGTGACATACAAGACATAATCGACATTATTTGCTACAGCTGCAACATTATTTGCAGAATCAACTATAAATCCCTTATCCTTCTCATTCTTCAGCTTAAGGCAATCCCTTCTAAGATGCCCCCTCTTGCCACAGCTTCAACAGACAACATTAGCAGTCCTAGATTGACCACGTCTGTTCATATTAGTATTATCATTACCCATACATGTTATAGATCTTCCTCTATTTTCACCTACTAGAGTAGTAGATACATATTCGCCAGATTCTCTTCTACGAATATCCTCGCTTAGACTTAAATCTCGAACCCCATCAAAAGTCAAACTTGTTGACCCAGAGGAATTACTAATAGCAGTAATGGTAGTATTTCAACTATCAGGCAATAATGATAATAGAATTAAAGCACATACCTCATCTTCAAAATCAATCTTAACTGAACTCAATTGACTAACAATCACATTGAATTCATTGATATGATCTGCAACTGATGCATCTTCTTTCATCTTCAAATTAAATAGATGTCGCATCAAACAGACCTTGTTGATCGTAGAGGGCTTCTCGTAATATTCAACAGGGCTTGCATCAAATCAGTAATGGTCTTCTCTTTTAGGATGTTAAACGCGACGTTACGAGCCAACGTCAACCGAATAACACCCATAGCTCGTATATCCAGCAAATCTCAATCAGCTTGCTTCATCGTCTCTAGTTTCTCCCCAGATAAAGGCAAGTGTAAATTCATCTGGTAAAGATAATCTTCAATCTGCATATTCTAGAAACTAAATCAAATCTGTCGATTCTCACTTTTACTTCTTTTGTCGCCATTGATTCGCTTCAACTTAGCCAAACCTGGCTTTGATACCACTTGTTGCACTGGGGCAAGCAATCGAACAAAATATAGACGGAAGAAGAAAAATAAATTGGGCACCAGATTTACGTGATTCAGTTGTAAAGACCTACATCCACGGGGAGAGCAGTTGCGAATTTCACTATAGATCAAGCGATACAAGGAGATTACACACTCAAGTCACTTAAACACTCTTTTGGTGTTTCCCAAGCCCTAATTACACCCAATACACCAATCTTTCTTGGATGTAAATCACGAATAAGCTTTGTTGCATGTCGCGACCTATTTTTCGGGTGCACCACCTAAAACTAGGTTACTGGACTGCTAAGTTTTCACACTTAGCTCGGGCTCTCCCAAGCCCATACCAAATCGGGACTTAAGTCTAAATTTTTAAATATGCAATGGGTTATTAATTAGGAGTCGTCACTAATCGGTTTATGGTAGGTCGATTAGACACCTAAGTAAAATAAATGGAGATTTATTTTACTCCTACGAACCAGAGACTAAGGGCACGGAGACTTGGTTACATTAGAATTTTCTAATGCCCTTTCGGTACCATTTCTTTTTAATTTTTCAAAATGTTTTTGCAAGCAGCTGATTTATTTTAAGCTAAATTACTATCATGCAAATGTAGTGACCACACGGGTGCTCATTCATTATTTAAAACATTCAAATAAATTGCATCACAAAAAGCAAGCAATCATTTTTTTTTTTGGATTTTCTTAAAAATTGGAGTTCTTTTATAAAAATGCATTTTAAAACTAAATGACCTAATCCTATTAATATGCAAATTCTAATTAAGTGGGCCTATTATGCAAACTAGTTAACATGCACCTAGATTTTTGTATTTTTTTTATTGAAGTTTAGAATTTATGAAAACCCTATTTAATCTATTTAAAAATAATCTTCTAATCCATTTTTGGGATTAATTTGACTTAACCCTATTCAGTCTTAGAAGACTATTTTTATTTCTTTTTATTTTAAAAAGAGGATGAAAATGTGCCAATTATATCTAAAACTCTAAAAAGGCTATTTAAGTCTTATCCTAACTTATTTCTTTTAAAATATCTAAAAATGCAGTCCTAAAATATTATCAAAAAATGCAATCCTAGAAATATAATCCTAAAAATTTAATTAATTAAACCTACGTGTCTATTATATTAAACCTTAATGTCCTATATGCTCATGCAAATCTTTTTGAATATTTTGATTTTTGATTTTTTGATTTTTTTTAGTTTTTTTTAAAGTTGAATAATTGTTAAACAAGGGTTAAATCTAAACAATTAATATAATCACTAAATAAAGGATCAAAATAATTGAAAAAATAACCCGACGTCTCACAGCTTAAATTAACAATTATTCTAACCCCGATCATCACAACAACTTAAAATAATTAAAAAATCTGGTCCGAAGTCTTACGGACCAAATTAAATAATTATTATGATTTAACAATTAAGATTTTACCAAAAAGCCCAAAAATTAAAAATAATTAGAAAAATGATCCAATGTCTCTCGGATCAAATTAATAAACACATTAATTTCGGACAAAATCCCTACGGATAATGCATACTAAATTCACAAATATTAACATCCACCATTACAAATTAAATAGCTAAACTAAAAATGCTATCAAATGAAATGAGCAAAAATAACATAACAAATAAAATAAACTAAACTAAACTATAAAAGTAGAACAAAATAAAAGAACAAAAACTACCTAAAGGGGGGGTAAACCGACGGTGGACGGCGGCGGGCTCGAGCTCGAGGCAGCGGAGGGTCGCGGCGTCAGAGGCGAGGGAACCAGCAAGGTGGCGGTGCGAAGGCGCGGCGGAGCTCGGAGATCGACGGGTGGCGTCGCGAGTGGAGCGGGGGTGCAGCTACGGGTCAGTCGGGGCAGAGGCAGGGACGGTGGGTGTTGTGGTGGCGCGGCAGCGAGCGGGCTTCGATGGCGTCCCGGATGGTGCTGGTGCAGTGTTTCACGGACGGAGGTTGCGGGAGGGGAAGGAGACCCGTGCGCGAGGAAGACAACCTGCTTGCTGCTTTTTCTTTTCTTTTTTTTTCTTTTTTTTTTCTGTCTCCTCACACGACGTCTCTCTCGCTGTACCTTTCGCAGAAACCAAAACTCACTTTCGGTGGACTTTGACTCACGCAAAAAGGAAAAATGAACAATAGAAATGGAAGAGGATACCCTTTGTACGAATTCTCTTCCCTATTTTTTAACTCTCGCTCACTTTTCTTTTCCTTGCACTTCGCAGGTTGTCGAAGAGAAAAAAAAAAAGACTTTTTCTTGGACGACAAAGGAGGTTTCCTCTTCTTCTTTTTTACTTTCACGAATTCTCTCGTGTTTTTCTCTTCACGAATTTTTTTTCGCAAATTCCCCCAATTTTTTCGCACCCCCGAATACCGTGCGGTCAACCCCTTTTATAGTTGTTTCGATCGGCCGCTTTCTATGGAAAATTTTAAACTTCCATTTTCTGTTGTATTAAATCATGGTTGCAAATCGGAGCATAATTTCTCAATCAGCTTGATTTTGCATTGATTCCTTCCATTTTATTAAAATCATTGCCATTTGTTCATCTGATTTTAAAATTGTTGCTGCATTTAACAAAATCCGGACATCCATCGAATTCCATATTTCCTTGCATACTTCAATCAAATCAATTTTCCCAATTTTTATTTTTTCTTTTCAAAATGCAATTTTATTTTTCCAAAATTAGGTGTCATCAGCTGCCCATCTTTGAAGGTGAGCTTGTAGAGGTTGCCTTCAAAGACAAGTTGAGACCTAAATGTTAATCATGCACATGTACTAAGTGACTTTTTTTTTTTTTTAAGATTAGTCCCATTTTGAAATGAAATTTATATGATGCATGGAAATGCTAATGCAAATGATAAAGGAACTTACTTGGAATTACTTACCTTCGGGGATGGTAGAGTAACTCAAGATAGATTGGTGTTACATGTCTAGGACCCGTGCCATTCTACGGTCGCCCAGAATAGTAACATGACTTTACAAGGTGACTGCTTTCCCAGGACCCGTACCATTCTACGGTCGCCTAGTATGGCATTGTTTGGTTGTGTCTAGGACCCGTACTATTCTACAGTTGCCTAAACGAAAAAATGATTTTTCAAGACCCGTACCATTCTACGGTCGCCCGAATTGAGGTTGTCTAGGACCTGTACCATTCTACGGTCGCCTAAACGGGGATTTGTTTTCCAGGACCCGTACCATTCTACGGTCGCCTGAACTGAGGTTGTCTAGGACCCATAACATTCTACGGTCACCTAAACGGAAAAAATATTTTTCAGGACCCGTACCATTCTACGGTTGCCTGAACTGAGGTTGTCTAGGACCCGTACCATTCTACGGTCGCCTTGACGAAAAAATGATTTTTCAGGACCCGTACCATTCTACGATCGCCTAAACTAAGGTAATTGCTTTTCCAGGACCCGTACCATTCTACGGTCGCCTGTTAAAGCAATAAATGTTGTCTAGGACCCGTACCATTCTACGGTCGCCTAGACTAAGGTTTTGCTTAGCTAGGACCCGAACCATTCTTCGGTCGCCCAACCTTGCGACAGAAATCATCCGACCAGGACCCGAACCATTTTTCGGTCGCCTTAATCAGATTGAATCTGGAGGAAAAATCTTTGGGGGACAACTCCATTGAGTGTCGGTGCTTGAAAAGGAATACCTGTACAATGACAAGTATTTAAAGTATGGATAGAGATAGACTTACCTGATGACATCTCTGTTCCTTGGGGATATGTCTCCTACAAAACACAGTTGTAGGAGAGGCAATATGCATTCACAGACATGCATTAATTCAAGTAAGATTCATGCGTGATGATTCCTATCATTTTTGCATTACCTGATTTTCTTTGGGAAGAATTTCAAAAGGATATTCCAATCTAGATACATGAGTGTTATGGATGTGTCAAATGAAAGGTCTTTCAGTTTGAAAGGGCTTTGCGCTCATCCTCATTAAAAGGGTCGTTTCATCCTGACCTTTGATGCAGGATTTTGACAATCACTCTATCTCACTGTCATCATGCCAAATAAGGTTTTGTGCAATCTCGCAAGTGGTACGACCTTACCAATCTGAGAGGTCTTTAATAGGGACTGTAATGTGGGCCTGGTCAATGGCTTAACAAAAGGGACTCTTTGAGTCAAGGCTTTTGAAAGAAAGAGTGATATTCTATAATCATCTCTGGGTTTACAAGTCAAGAATCCTGCAAAATGAGAAAGAAATAATCGTGCTCACACCTCTTTGAGCGATGCTTAAAACATGTGAACCCCTAGGTTAATTCAAGTGCCAAAATCAGAAGAGACTTTGCAAGGGACGTAACATAGGCTTGGTTCATGGGTTGAGAAATGAAAGGATCATTAGGCTCAAAAAGTGTTTAGGGGGGTTGAAGTTGGTGATCATCTTGACATTTCCACCACTTTCCTTCTCTACTATCGAAGATTTTTTTTCACAACTCTATTGATTGCAACAACATTTGAGAGTTTTTTTTTTTTTTTTTTTTTTTTTATATCACCTTGTTGGGCATACGACTCAAGTGTTTGATTTTTCTTTTTTTTTTCCTTTTTTTTGGTATTGGCCTTGCTTTTACCAAGTACATTGCTTTTTCATGCCCCATTATTTTGCACTCTTTTTTTGAACTTGCACAACCATCATTTACAGCATTCTAAGCCATGTTACTAGAATGGTTCTTTTTGCCTTGCCCCAGTGTGGGGGATGATTACCAACTAGGTTTAATATGAAATAAATTCATAGGCTCAAGTGGGCTATGCAATGGATAAAAGTGTATAGGATAAAGAAAGAATTGCTCTTCGTCATCTTAAAGCACTTCAAATTATCGTACGAGTTACACTGCAAAAGCAATATTTGAAGATTGATGCAAGTGGGAGCAAGAAGATTCCTACCATTTATTTCGAATTTGTCCCAATGTGGGATGATTCTTGACAGGGATAATTTTTAAAAAATCTCCATAAGTGTATGGGGCTCAAAGGGGTTGAGCAATGGATCACCTGTAGTGTTTAGGATAGAGAAAAGAATGTCTTTCATCACCTTGGTTGACGTACCCTTTGCGAGATAGCCCTCTTCCTTGTGGGCATGGAATTTTTCACACAACTCACTGAGGGTTAGTGTATGAAACACTGTATGGAACAAGGCTTCGCCTTTCGTCATTCTAAAATACCTCATTTGACACATTCAATTCATCTCACATAATTCATCAGGAAAACATTTAAAATTTGTCACAAATTTGAACAATTCGACTCATTTACTCATCATAGAAATGCTTGCAGTTCAAAACATGACATGGCAAATTCTATCATAAATAATACTTCTTGACAACATTAGAATTAACTGGAGTGAAACACTCATGACCATGTATTTCTGTCAAGATCAAGGCACATTCAGGAAGTATCTTCTTTACCACATACGGGCCACTGTAATTTGGAGCGAACTTGCCCCTAGGCTCCGGAATTGGATTGGACCGTTTCCACACCTTCACATGTTACAAGACTGTCTCTGAAACAAAAAGTGGATGGGTCAAAAAGACAAACATAGTAAATCAAGTCTTATTTTTTTTTTTTTTTTTTGATTTTTTTTGATTTTTTTTTTGGAAAAGCATTTGGAAAGGCATTTTTTTTTAAACATTTTGACACGAGAAAATATGATGAAGCCCAGGCCTCAGAATTCTCCTTGGATTTTCTTTTCTTTTATCGGTTGGATTTCATCACCGGACTGGTTTGGTATACCTCATCATGCCCTTAAATTGAAATTTGTAATTTCATTGAAATTCATCAATCAATTACATTTATTTGAATGGAAAAATGCCACACTTAATCACTGAAAATATCTCTCAGAAAATAATAGAAATTCCCACGCAGGGGAATATGCAAAAGTAGTAAAAAAAAAAAAAAGTTACTCTTGTGGGCCAAGGCCCATCTCTTCATGGGGTCTTTCATCAACAGCTCCTATGATGAGGTCGTCGAACAAGTTCGTAACCCCTTCCAGCACATCAACTGGGTTCTCCATCTCCTGGGGTGTTGACTCGTCCATGCCACCCCATCTATCATTCGGCTGCCCCAGGGTGTCCATCACATGCACCGTCAAGCTCTTGATTCGACCGGCATCATGTTCCAAGATAGCATTCACCGTACCCTCATGCTCCGGTAATGGATTTTTTTGGACATTCGGCCGAGCAGTTTGAAACGAAAAAGCCTTCGTGTCCAAGAGGTTTTGAATCTTGTGCTTGAGGGTGAAACATTCATCAATTGAATGCCCCAGTTCACCGCTATGGTAGTCACACTTCTTCATCGGGTCGTAACCTCGATTGCTTTCGCGGTTAGAACGCTTCGGTTCACTAGAAAGCAAACCTTTCTTTCGGAGAATCGTTAATACCTGAGATGGAGATCCAGGGAGAGGAGAGAACTGCCTTGTATTATATGCTTGGGCAAATGATTGACGACCAGCAATTTGTTGTTGCCTTTGATTCATTCGGATAGCCGGGGTGCGATTAGTACCTTCTGGGCTATAGGTCACATTCACATTCTCAACAACTTCCTTATCTTTCTTGGCAAAGAATCTTTTAGTAGATGACTTAGAAAACCATCCTTCCCTTATCCCCATCTCGATTTGTTCTCCTACAAGAATAAGCTGATTGAAGCTCTCGACATACGTACTGGCCATTCGGTTACGAAAATCAGATGGAAGGGTCTTCACGAACAACTTCATCAATTCCTTGTTGGTAGGCTCAGGAGTAATTTAGGCCGCCAGGTTTCTCCATCTCACAGCATATTCTTTAAATGACTCACTCCTTTTCTTTTCCATCCGCTCCAGGTCTTCTCAAGAAGGCGCGATGTCCATGTTGAACTTGTACTGTTTGAGGAATGCATCCGCCACTTCGTTCCAGGTTTCAAGGAGATTTACGTTCTTCATCACGTACTAGTTTAGTGCAGGCCCGGTCAAACTTGCGTGAAACGATTGGATCATAAGAGGCTCATTTTCGACGTGCTGGGTCATGCGCACGTGGTACATCTGCAAATGAGACTTTGGACAAGATGTCCCGTCATACTTCTCAAATTCTGGCATTTTAAACTTGCTCGGCATTTTAACCTTCTCATAGACCGAGAGGTCAAATGGGAGTGAGCTTTGTGACTCCTGCAGTTGTCTCACTTTCTCCTCTAGCTTTGCAACGCGCTCATCTTGATTTGTCTTGAGAACCATATCATCTTCCAGTTCGGGCATTTCATCATCACTCATTTGGGCCCTATTTGCTTGCCTCGGGACTACTATCTTGGGAAGAGCGGGTGGAGGAATCGGGTTCACTTGGAGGGATTGAAGTTGAGCTGTTACAATCTGCAGGGAAGCGGCCAACTGTTTGAGTTGATCTTTCACGGAGGACATGCGATCGTGCATCTCGCTTTGGTCGGCCATTTTAGCCTTTGATCGTGTAATAATGGGAGAGCGAGCGCGGAGGATCCGTTATTACCTAAGGTGAAAAAGAGGTAATGTAAGAACCAATGATAGGATAGAAAATGGCCCATGACCATGGTCTAATCGCCCGATTTTATTCAAAATTCACTAAAAACATTAAACCAAACAATGAACTAAGAATTGAAATTCAAGTCCCTAAACATTGAACTAAAAACATTGAATTGAAAATCGAAATCAAACTCCCTAGACATCGGACTAAGAATCAAAATTCAAAAGATCTCATTTTATATGTTTTCGGGATTTCAACGCCTTGCGAAGCTTCTTATTTTCAGCTTCAATCATTTCCACTTTCCACTTAAGATGCTCAATTTGTGCTCGTTGAGTGGGCTTCTCAGTCACATCTGGCACCACTGGACGTAAGGCCGCAGGAATCCGGTGTTGTTGAATGTAGAATGTCGACGCATGGTGGAGTTCCTCTTCCCCTTTCAATCCTTGGGGCACCAAAATCTTCTCTGGGTGGCATTCATTCCATGCGGCAATGATCATCTGGATCTCGTTGAAGTAGTTATAGTCTATTCGAACAAAACGAACTTAGAACATCTCTATCTTGAGTGGTGGAGGAACTTCTTGAAGAGCTTTGTACTGGCGGGCCACCCTATATGGGTAATAAGAAGTCGTACCAGAAAGACCCAGCAACGGGATGGGCTCATCATGCTTGTGTGAGAAACGAGCCTCCTCAACTCGGAACCATTTAGTATGCCATAGGAATGCCTTAAGATCAGGATTTTTCAAAAAATTAATCCAACAAGCGTACTGTTTATTTGGAGAAAAACACTCTAAGACCGCAAATTTTTGTATGGGGTGCCTAAAATCATCAATTTTAAATTGTTTCATGAGGTGCCCAAATCCTCTTATGTGGGAGAAAAACCATATTTGTAAAAGTTCAGGGAGGGCACGCATGGTCTTTTCTTCATTTTGTTTGAAACGATTTAATGACAAAAATGTTTCGGCTAAAACCATATTGACATAATTTAAGCCGTCACAAACACAATTAACCACCCATGAAATTGAAGGATTAATGGCATTTCTTCGATAAGGAAAACAATTAGCCCGAAAAATGCCAACATGAAGATCCTAGCTTTTGAAATCATTGATTGATTTGCAAAACATTTTTCCAAAAACGAAAATGGGCATGCAAAACAATTGACTTTGACAACTTTCCTTACTCCTTCGGCTTCGATTTCTAAAAACTGTGATAATTCAGAAATAGAATCTATACCGATAGGCGGTCTAACAAGCTCCTTTTCCAGGGCATTCCAATGGCAACAGTATATTTTTCTAGTGTTGGAGTCAATTCGTACTCACCAAATATGAAAGTGGAAGTTTGTGGACACCAGAAGTGATGGAGTGCTTGTATCACACTAGAGTGGATGTTGATCTCCAATAGTGGGAGAAGTTGGGCAATCCTAGTCTTCACATACCTCTGGCCCTCTTGATCTAACTAATTTAGCCACATCTTGAGCTCTTTTTTGGGAGTGGAAATGAATTGTACGTCGGTCCTCCCCATAGCATATAAAACAAGACGCGACGAAACCTATTGTCATGGACTGACAAAATTGCAATAAAGTAAGTAAATTGCGAAGTAAGAATTTAGAGAACTTACTTTCACCGGAAGGGATGACAAGCACATAGACACACGCATGAAATGTGAGGCTTGATTTCTATCTAAACGGCTTAACAAAGTGAAGCTAAGAGGATGATCTGACCGTTGCAGTCTCGCATTAACGTGTTAGGTCCCCTTAACTCCGGCTCAGTCGAATGGAATATCCAATAGTCACGCAGTCTCGCGGATATGGACAAACACATTCGACACCATGAAAAGACTTTCGGGGAAGAGAAGGTCAACCTCTACATAGCAGTCTCGCTTTAGAGGAAGTATCATTCTCAACGCCATCCTAGAAATCTTATCGCAGCCCAAGTCCGGCCACAGATTGTGTGTGCAATAGTGTAGTGCAAAAAACAGTAAAACATGCACAACAATTTAAATGCAAACAACACTTCTAATTATGGAAAAATAAATCATCAATTCCACACTCCAACCTGCAAGACAAAGGTTAACATAGACTACTCCCCTTATACCTCCCATCTGCAAGAACATTTAACACCTTAGAAATGTTAGCGACGTACCTGAGATCCCTGTTGCCAAACAAAAACATTTTAAAAGAAAAAGAAAAATTGGCCTAAGTCCACTAAGTGTTTTATACACTAATCCCCAGTGGAGTCAACAAGCTGTCGCGACCTATTTTTCGGGTGCATCACATAAAACTAGGTTAATGGACTGTTAAGTTTTCACACTTAGCTTGAGCTCTCCCAAACCCATACCAAATCGCGACTTAAGTCTAAATTTTTAAATATGCAAGGGGTTATTAATTAGGAGTCGCCACTAATCGGTTTATGGTAGGTCGATTAGAAACCTAAGTAAAATAAAGGGAGATTTATTTTACTCCTACGAACCCGAGAGACTAAGGGCACGGAGACTTGGTTACATTAGAATTTTCTAATGCCCTTTCGGTACCATTTCTTTTTAATTTTTCAAAATGTTTTTGCAAGCAGCTGATTTATTTTAATCTAAATTACTATCATGCAAATGTAGTGACCACACAAGCTCATTCATTATTTAAAACATTCAAATAAATTGCATCACACAAAGCAAGCAATCATTTTTTTTTTTTTTGGATTTTCTTAAAAATTGGAGTTCTTTTATAAAAATGCATTTTAAAACTAAATGACCTAATTCTATTAATATGCAAATTCTAATTAAGTGGGCCTATTATGCAAACTAGTTAACATGCACCTAGATTTTTGTATTTTTGTATTTTTTTTATTGAAGTTTAGAATTTATGAAAACCCTATTTAATCTATTTAAAAATAATCTTCTAATCCATTTTTGGGATTAATTTGACTTAAACCCTATTCAGTCTTAGAAGACTATTTTTATTTCTTTTTATTTTAAAAAGAGGATGAAAATGTGCCAATTATATCTAAAACTCTAAAAAGGCTATTTAAGTCTAATCCTAACTTATTTCTTTTAAAATATCAAAAAATGCAGTCCTAAAATATTATCAAAAAATGCAATCCTAGAAATATAATCCTAAAAATTTAATTAATTAAACCTACGTGTCTATTATATTAAACCTTAATGTCCTATATGCTCATGCAAATCTTTTTGAATATTTTGATTTTTGATTTTTTGATTTTTTTAGTTTTTTTTAAAGTTGAATAATTGTTAAACAAGGGTTAAATCTAAACAATTAATATAATCACTAAATAAATGATCAAAATAATTGAAAAAATAACCCGACGTCTCACAGGTTAAATTAACAATTATTCTAACCCCGATCATCACAACAACTTAAAATAATTAAAAAATCTGGTCCGAAGTCTTACGGACCAAATTAAATAATTATTATGATTTAACAATTAAGATTTTACCAAAAAGCCCAAAAATTAAAAATAATTAGAAAAATGATCCAATATCTCTCGGATCAAATTAATAAACACATTAATTTCGGACAAAATCCCTACGGATAATGCATACTAAATTCACAAATATTAACATCCACCATTACAAATTAAATAGCTAAACTAAAAATGCTATCAAATGAAATGAGCAAAAATAACATAACAAATAAAATAAACTAAACTAAACTATAAAAGTAGAACAAAATAAAAGAACAAAAACTACCTAAAGGGGGTAAACCGACGGTGGACGGCAACAGACTCGAGCTCGGGGCGCGGAGGGTCGCGGCGTCGAGAGGCGAGGAACCAGCAAGGTGGCGGTGCGAAGGCGCGGCGGAGCTCGGAGATCGACGGGTGGCGTCGCGGGTGGAGCGGGGGTGCGGCTACGGGTCAGTCGGGGCAGAGGCAGGGACGGCGGGTGTTGCGGTGGCGCGGCAGCGAGCGGGCTTCGATGGCGTCCCGGATGGTGCTGGTGCAAAGAGTTTCACGGACGGAGGTTGCGGGAGGGGAAGGAGACCCGTGCGCGAGGAAGACAAACTGCTTGCTGCTTTTTTTTTTTTTTTTTTTTTCTGTCTCCTCACACGACGTCTCTCTGCTGTACCTTTCTGCAGAAACCAAAACTCACTTTCGGTGGACTTTGACTCACGCAAAAAGGAAAAATGAACAATAGAAATGGAAGAGGATCCCTTTGTACGAATTCTCTTCCCTATTTTTTAACTCTCGCTCACTTTTCTTTTCCTTGCACTTCAGCAGGTTGTCAGAAGAAAAAAAAAATGACTTTTTCTTGGACGAGAAAGGAGGTTTCCTCTTCTTCTTTTTTTACTTTCACGAATTCTCTCGTGTTTTTCTCTTCACGAATTTTTTTCGCAAATTCCCCCAATTTTTTCGCACCCCGAATATCGTGCAGGTCAACCCCTTTTATAGTGGTTTCGATTGGCCGCTTTCTATGGAAAATTTTAAACTTCCATCTTTTGTTGTATTAAATCATGGTTGCAAATCGGAGCATAATTTCGCAATCAGCTCGATTTTGCATCGATTCCTTCCATTTTATTAAAATCATTGCCATTTGTTCATCTGATTTTAAAATTGTTGCTGCATTTAACAAAATCCGGACATCCATCAGAATTCCATATTTCCTTGCATACTTCAATCAAATCAATTTTCCCAATTTTTATTTTTTCTTTTCAAAATGCAATTTTATTTTTCCAAAATTAGGTGTCAACATTGCACAAAAACACGAAGACCCAAAGCCAAGCACTCAGCACCTCTCTCACAAACAAAGAAAACCATGGCACTCAAAATAAGAACGGCGCTTCGATCAAGAACCAATTCTTCGGTGGCGTGCGGCTTCTCCTTTTATACATAGGTCGTCGGCCGTTCCACGTCCACCATAAAAGAAAGAAATATATTGTATATATGTGTGCCCAAGGGAGGGCCCACCTACGCTCCTTGCTTTGGCTTCACACTGAACTTTTGTGTGTGTGCCCAAAGTCAACATTTTGACTCTGGGCCCACCTCTTTTCAATTCACGTACAGAGGCTTCATCTCAAAAGATTTTGACAAAGCATGTGGCTTCCACAGCTTCACTCCAAAGAAGAAAAAATTCCTCTTTTAATTATTTCCTCTTTTGTAAATCCGTCAAAAGTCCAGTGAATCTCAAACTCGAGTCGTAAATTAACAAACATAGTCAAATTTCAAATCAAACATACAAGTTTTGGACCTCAAACCAAACTAATCTTGGAAAAAAGAATTTCTAGAAACAGACTCAGTTTTTGTACTGGATTGGGCAATTTACTGTTCTTAATCTAGAAATATCTAGGTCAAAGTGTCTTCATGAAAAATGTTCATTTATCTGTTCTTTACAACATATTAAAATTGGAGAATTTTCCGAATTCGTTTGGTTAGTTTTTTTGGATTTAAACTCGTAGACGCGCGAGTGGACCAATTTCTACCGGTTAGGACCAGTAGTGGTTTTGAGATTGTTCTTGATGTTAAACTTGTTGGGTAATGCATATTTGGTTATGTGGTTGATGTTTTGCATGCTTAGAGCTTATATTTGATAATATGTGAAATTGAGTGCTTGATTGTTGTTATGGTCTATTATTGCAAAAATTGGATTTTGGTATTTAAAAAGGAAAATACCGGGTGTCGATTTTTGACAAAAAATATTTTAAGTACTATATCAAATCGTGGAATTTATAAATTTGAGGTTATCACGCTTTATGGTTCGATTTGAATGTATGACCACGCACAATTATTTTACCGAGTAGTTATTAATATGAAGAAAAGTAGCCAAGTCCATTATTTAAAATGGAGGTATTTAAGTGCAAAGCACAATGTTCTTAGCCAAATATTGATGTGCATGTGGTCATTATCAAAACCTAGATGATGCCCGATTTATTGGATGCCTGGTAAGGATTCGGATGCTGGATTGTAGTAGAGGCCGGACCAATATTCTTTTATGGAATGCCGTCTAGGCAAGGGTTCTAGATGTTGCTGTGCTCAATGAGGTGGGACAGTACCCAATTTTTATCGGATGCTCAGTAGGGGTCTGGATGATCGCTGGCTGGGGAGTTGGTCGTGGCCGATGGGCCATAAGAACTGGAACATGCATGAATGGATGAGATAGTCGCGCCTGATTATGGGGCAAAATTGTATGGCATGGTATGGGATGTGTCATAGCGATTTGTCTTTATAATCGGGACCCATGTGATTGGTTGTGAATATTTGTTTGATATATGAAAACAAGGTATTCTAGTAGTTGATTTACGCGTGCTGCGTTTATATATGTATATGTAATGTACTAATGTGCCTGGAGGTGTTGAGCCGAGGTAAGTTTGGGTGTGATGCATGTTTAGGATGTCTTTGAGTGAATTTTCCTCCTAATTGGGGTTTAATGTGTTGATTTTCTAAGATTTTATCTCACTCTGTTGTGGTTTAAATATTTCCAGGTCACTAATATGAAGAACCCGGAGCTCGAGGCTAAAGGGTTCGGAGCATAAGTGCCTTAGTAGTTTCTTTTGGAGTCAGACTAGTGTGTACAGACCTGTAGGTTGACCTGGTTTGTTTATAAAGTTTGGTTTGTGAAAACAATGGTTGTCCTGTTTTTCTATCCCCTGCTTGTTGGTTGTCAGGGTATATGTTTATGAGTTCGCTTCCGCATGTGCATAAAATAATTAGGTTGGCGACGCATCCTGGAAATGTCGCAAAATTTTAGTCGACCGCTGGGGGATGTGCGCACATTCGAGGTTCGGGGCGTGACACAAGGTGCCTCATGGTCCTTCCTCTCTATCTTAGGCGCGCGCACACACACACACAAGGTGCCTCATGGTCCTTCCTCTCTCTCTCTCTCTCTCTCTACCAATGGTCATCGAGCTCGATTAAGCCTCATCATTGCACTTTAACCTTAATCTGAGGCAGCTGAGGCTTGCGAAGGCCTAGAGGCTATGGGTGAAGGTGGCCATGGCCTCGTAGCCGTGAGCGAGGCTACCTTTGCCCATGACTAGCAAAGACATGATGAGGCTGCCCTCGCGCAAATTTGGGTAGGTTGGGCAAGGGCCATGACCCTCATCGACGGCTAGCAAGGGCTTCACGGCCTTTGCGCAATGGTCAACGAGACTTGTCGAAGCCTTGTCAGCCATTATGATAGGTGGGTTGAAGAAGAAGAAGAAGAAGAAGAATAGGAAGGAAAAAAATAAAATAATAAAAATAAAAAATAATAAAAAATTCGAGAAAAATAAAATATTATTAAAAGATTACCACGGTAGAGTTGATTAGCGTTCACGTCATCGCCGACTGGCCAAATTTAGACAAATGGACTGAATTGGCAAAAATATAAAATTTTTAATATTAAATTGGCAAGAAAAAATGTTTATAACCAAATTGACACAATTGTAATATGTTTATGACTTTTTTGGTAATTTTTCCAAAAGTTATGCATGAATTTGATGCATCCACACGTTCTTGCAGAGAAACTAGTAACTTTTTCCTTAAATTCAAATTACATGATCATTTCGTTCGACTTCAAATTTGTATTTATCATTTTGTTCGATATACGTTGTGGATCCATGACCGAGGCTTAGGTTTTGGCATGAACAATTATTATAACAACAGTAAATTCAGAGGTGAGGACACTTGGAGTGCCATAACTTGGCACGCTGGGACACTTAAGTGCCATAACTTTAAAATGGTACACTTAAGTGCCATCATCGGAGTAATATGGGACACTTAAGTGCCACTCCGGTGAAAATCCGGCCAAATGGCTGACGTGGCAATTTTCCGGCGAGTTTAGTCCAAAATGACGTCGTTTTGCACGCGACGTGGCGGAGAAAAAGCAAAAACGACGCCGTTTCGTGTCTACGTGTAAATAATAATATAAAAATTAATTAAATTATAAAGTATTCAAAAAATTAAAAAAAAAAGAAAAATTAAAAAAATTAAAAAATTAAGAAAAATTTAAAAGTTTTAAAAATTAAGAAAATTAAAAAAAAAGGGGGGAGGTCGAACGGGCGGCTAAGGGCTGAGCCCTCGCCGCCGCCGCCTCCCCGCCGTCGCTGGGAAGGGCCGGCGACGGAGGGGGGAGGGTTGGCTGGGGTCGCCAGCCCTCAGCCGACCGACGGTGAGGGCTACGAGCCCTCGCCGGATCGCGGCGAGGGCCGCAACCCTCGCCCCAGATCTAGGCGAGGGCTCACGGGCCCTCGCCGCCTCCCCGCCGCCACCGGGAAGGGCCGGCGACGGAGTGGGGAGGGTCGGCCGGGGTCGCCGGGCCCTGGCCAGGGGCCGGCGAGGGCCCGCGAGCCCTCGCCCAGATCTGGGGCGAGGGTCGCGGCCCTCGCCGCGATCCGGCGAGGGCTCGCAGCCCTCGCCGTCGGTCTCGCCGGGGCCGGCGACCCCGGCCAACCCCCCCCTCCGTCGCCGGCCTTCCGGCGACGGCGGGAGGCAGCGCGGCGAGGGCTCAACCCTCGCCGCCCATTCGACCTCCCCATCCTTTTTTTTTTTTTGAATAATTTTTTTAAATTTTTAAATTTTTTAAAATTAAAATTTTAAAAATTTTCTTAATTTTTTAATTTTTTTAATTTTTTTAAATTAAAATTTAAAATTTTTTTTTAATTTTTATGCTGATTTGGAGCTCCGGCGAGCCACGTAGGAAAAAAAATAATAAAATATTGCCACGTAAGATTTCCGGCAAGGGTCGCCGGAGGTGACACTTAAGTGTCCCACTCGAAAAAAAAAAAAAAAGTGGCACTTAAGTGTACCGTTTTGAAGTTATGGCACTTAAGTGTCCCGACGTGCCAAGTTATGGCACTTGTGCTGGACTTCCGCGGTAAATTCATGCTCTTCCTTGTAAACATGTATCTCGCATAATTAATGTCTAGTTGCAATAATCTCTTCCACGAACCCAATTAATATGGGTAAATAAGAGATATTAATAGAAGAAATTGGTAAAGAAAAATTGCCTTGAATCCTTAAGTTTGGTATATTCATTATCCTTTTCTCTTTTAAAGGCTGAAAAGCTGATCAAAGAAAAGGGTGTGCAAGTTATTATCGGCCTGGAGACGTGGGAGGGAGCATGTTTAGTAGCCGAAATCGCTAATCAATCTCAGGTACCAGTCATATCATTTGCGAGAGACCACGTGACACCAACATTAATGGCGGAAACTCTATGGCCTTCACTGTTTCGGATGAGTACCAATGAATCCGACCAAATTAAATGCATTGTAGATATAGTTAGTTCATATAACAGGTAGATTATCAACAATATATGAGGCCAGGGTATACGATTTTATTTGCTCAAACCTGTTAAATTCTTTGTCGGAGGAGCTCGGAAAAATCGGCTCGACAATAGAGGACCAGCAAATTCTTCAAGCGTTCTCATCTACAACCAGAGCAAAAGTGTCTTTGGAAGAGAAATTAATGAAGTTGAAGGGAAAGGCATCTCCAATCTTTATTTTTCTTGCATTGCCGTCGCCCGTAAGTGCTCATTTTTTCAAAGAAACAAAGAAGATGGGACTCGTCTATGGAGATATAATTTGGATAATTGCTGAAAAACCATTCAGCAACCTGCTAACTTCAGTAGAACATTCAGCAATCTCCTCCACTATTGAAGGTGCAATAGGGATAATCGCTTATTGTCCCGACAACCAAGCATACAGAAAATTTAAAGCCAAATTCTTGAAAAAGTTCCATCACAAGTTTGGAGAGAACTTCAGTTTCAAGCCAGATATCAATGTTGTTTGAGCATATGATTGCATTATGACCATTAAAAATGCCATAGATGCAATGCTGAGCCATGATATTATGCCCGAGTGATTTTTTTTTTTTTTTTTTGAACAGATAAATAGAAATGCATTTCTAGGTAACGTTTAAAGCAGTTACAACAGTAGCATCAGCACATAACAAATCCAAAAGAGCATACGGAGGGTTACTAACCCAATTCCTAGGAAGATAACCCATTTGATGGGCTTTGGCAAGCCAGTTGGCCACCTTGTTTGTATTTTGACTACAATGGGCTAATGACAGGCCCGTCATCTCTGCTAGTTTGCGCTTGGCTCGGTCCACTAAAGGCCAAATCTCCCAACTCAGGGATTCTGAAGCAAATTAAAGTGATCATATGGGTGCAATCTAAACACATACTATTAAACATACCATATGACTACATGCATACCATTAAACATATCCACCAATAATCATAGTTAACAATGTCATAATTACCATAAGATTACATACATACCATTAAACATAACAAGATATACAAACTAAACATGTGATGTAATCAAGATAAATTCATAATTACACTTAAAATGGAAATACAAAGCAATTTCCAACCAACCCAAACAATTTTGGATTTTTCGATTTTTTTTTTAATTTTTTTAATTTTTAATAATTTTTAATTTTTTCTTAAATTTATAATTTTTTTTTAATTTTTTAACATTTTTTTGGATTTTTTTAATTTTTTTTTTATAATAAATTTTGGGATCGAATTGGTTCGGATCCGATCTAATTCGATTCGACTCGGCCCGATCGAGAGTCGACTAGACCCGGGTTTGGTCCAACTGGGAGACGGCCGATTGGCCCGTTCAAAAAGAGCAAGGCCCTCGGGCCTTCAATTAAATTTGAATTGGGCTTAACCAGCAGGCCCAACCTAGTCTAAGTTTTTTTTTTTTTTTTTTTAAACGAAGCCCACAAACCCTATGCACTAAAACGGCCCAAAACAAAGCCCATTCCTCTTTTCCTATTTTTTTAATCTTTTTGTGCTTTTGTTTTTTCTTTTTTACTCCATTTTCGATCGTCTTCTTTGGGGCCTCCCCTCTCGCAGCCGCGACACATTGAAGCTTCTGTAGCTCCTCTGCTAGTCCGACGCCGACAACACCGCGAGTTTTGACCACCCTAAGGAAGTCGTCGGACCACTGCCGCTCACCGGTCGTCCCCCTCAACCAGCGTCGGTTACCTATTCCGGCAACCCCTAATATATTTCCGACGAAACGAGTCCCCGGTCCAACTACATGCCAATATCTCGCGCAAACCGTCCGAAAACACAACAAATCAGGGCAACAAGGATTCAACAAGCATGGGGGGAAAATGAATGGGTCCGGCGTTAAAACGCGAGCTACTCCTTGGTTTTTTTTGAGGAATTTTGTTGAACACATGGTTTGCACTACTGAACTTGAAGGATTTCGGCTCAACCGAACACCAAACATGCTTTAGGGGTCTCAAAATATGACGTAGGAGGACATGGGAGCAAAGTGCAAAGGCAATGTGGACCGGAGCTCACGCGAACCGATCGATCGTGAGCTCCAACCCAGCATTTTCCGGAAACGAGATCGCGAGGTTTAGGAGACCTACCTTGTTTGGTGATGGGCTACGGTGGACAACGGATGGCGAACGAACTTTTGGCAACAACGGGCTACTCCCTCGAGCTTCCTGCCTCTGGTTCAGCCTCTCTTTCCCTCCGTGTTCCTCTCTCAGCCTCATGTTTTTTTTTTTTGGTTCAGATCCTCCTTTTGTGTTGATTATGTTCTTCGGTTTTATGCTTGGCCAGCAAGCACGCATGGCCTCTGCAGTTGCTAGCTTGCCGGTCAGATTGCACCCCCCGACTCGCGGATCACGCCGCTCGCCTACCACCAATCCTCTGCCAACCCTGTTTTCGTTGCCCTCCTGCTGCTCTATTCTTCTGCAACTTCGAGTGAAGACCAGCAGAAGAAAAGAAAAAGGGGCTGGGCGGTCGGAAGGAGAGAATGGGCTGGGTTGAGCGGAAGAGCAAGGAGATTAGGCTAGGCCCAGCGTGCAAGGGAAGAGGGGCGGGTCGGGCCAAGGTCAAATCAGGCTCGACCCGACCATATTTTATTTAAAACCTTTTTTTAATAATTATAATTTTTTAAAACTTTCTTTTGTGACTAATTCCTAACATTTAATACTACTTTAAATTAATTAATTTAGGTGAAAAATTAGGTGTCAACAGTGGCTAGTCATCAACCATCGACTGGGCGAGGGTTGGCGAGCTCGCTTGGCCACCACGAGGCTCGACCTCTGTCATGCCCCGAACCTCGAGTGCATGCCCATCCCTCTCTGGTCGGTAATATTTCACGACTTCCCAAGACGAGTCACCGTCTCTTTCTTTTTATTGCACATGCGGAAGCAAAAATTAATCCTCTAACAGTAATCATTTCGGGATAGAAAAGCTAGACAATAGATTCACAAACAAAACACACATTTATATACACACTGAGTCATGTACAAGGTCTAGGACCAAAAGACTACAAAAACTGGCTTTCCAAAAAGAAGCGGTCCTAACCGACCTACATTTCAGATCATCTTCTCTTAACTTCAGGTTCTCCACTTGACGATCCTAAAAATTTAAGCTCATGACGGGGTGAGATATATATCTCAGCGAGTTCTCACGCTAAACCCCGATTAGGAGAGAAATACGCTCAGAAGCGTCCAAACCACACGATCACGCATTCAGCATAGAGAACTTACCTCGCCTCAATTCCACCCTGCAGGTTAGTACAATCCAATACTCGATCAATCAACTCATTCGACTCCATGTCATCGATGCCATCTATAAATTATGTCGATTCGAACACTGCTCACCTAAGCTGAAATAGATATACTCATATATCATTGCTCCCCAAAGCTAATGTTTAAAATTTGCTCACCGAAGCTGCTAATAACATTTGTTTATCGAAGCTGCTAAATCATTATAATGCTTGCCGAAGCTAATATCTATAGTGCTCACCGAAGCTGCTAGAGATCTATATTGGTGTTATTGCTCCCTGAGGCTGAATCACGATACATTACTCTTGGCCAAGGATCTTGTGCTTTGCACATTAATTCCTTAATTAAATACCCCACTTGGCCTAAATCCACCATATTACCCGATAAAAATAATCGTGTTGGTACATGATCAACCTGAGCTAAAAATATCCCATTATTTAT
Source organism: Eucalyptus lansdowneana (assembly GCA_017140395.1). Taxonomy (NCBI): domain Eukaryota; kingdom Viridiplantae; phylum Streptophyta; class Magnoliopsida; order Myrtales; family Myrtaceae; genus Eucalyptus; species Eucalyptus lansdowneana. The sequence goes on from CM029487.1 coordinate 57,418,380, forward strand.
ATAGAGTCTGAAAACATTTTTGGCGTTGTAAACCGACGTCCCGGTAATTTATAATTAATTATTGAAATTATACAATTTTGGGATAAATTCCCAAAATTACAATTTAATCTTAAATTGCATAACATAGCACTCAATTGCAGAAACTAACCACACCATTGCAATCAGCACGAAATTTCGATCACCAACTATCCCTGGCCTAATTTCCATAAAATATTTAATAATTATTGAAATTAATTAAATAAATCAATTTAAATTCAAAAAATACCAACCTAGGCCAAAATCACTAAATTAAAAACCAATACGGACTCCGGAAAATTCCCAAACCCTTCTAGATAAATAGCACATTCTATCTACGCCATGATTAATTTAATCTAACTAACCATCTAATTCTTAATTAAGTTAAACTAAACACTCCTTAGATGTCATTAGCCCACTAAGAAGGGTTTAGTGCATAAACTCACTAGTGTATACGAAAATTGGTTCACCGCAATAGTGGCGCAATGGCAGCCGAAAATTGAATTGCGGCGGCGTTAACGGGCTTAGACCGGGCCTAAACTTGGCCCAACAAATCTCAGCCCAAACTAAGATTTGTTACTAAGTTGGGTTGGGCCGAAACTTGCTGCACTGGACTGAAGATGGGCTGCTGGGTTGGACTGCAAGTTTGGCTTAATGGGCCTTGAATGAGCTGGACCCAAGGCTAAAAAACTGAACTGGGCTTGCTGCAGCTGGGCTTCAAGTGGGCTGATTTTGGCTGAATTCTTGGGCCAAATTGCTGAACTTCACGGGCTGATTTGTTACTAAGTTTTTGGTCCGGTTGAAGAAGCAACAAAGCCCGCCGTTGGGCCTCGACTCTTGAAGACCGACTGGAGTCTTTGGTGTGCTGTGGGCCGCACGATGCAGATCAACAGCGAAGGATCAATTTCGGTTTGAGGGAAAAGAAACATGGACTTCGGTTTGTGAGGGAAAGAAACGTGGACGTGGGGTTGCTGGAATCTTCAGTTGAATTCACAAGCATGAAGATGGGTCAACAAGGAGGGACTTCGGTGGAGTTGCGGCGTGAAAGTGGAGCAGGGAACGTGCGGTAGAGGGGGAAGTCGATGGGGGCAGCAAGGGTCAACGTCGGGGCGCTTTGTGCATGGGTTTGTTGATCGGAGGAGTGTGCTGGCGACAAGAGTTGGTGGAGGAGGCGTGCGGGAGAAGCTAAGACAAGAAGTAAACAATCTTAATCCCCTCCATTGAATGACATGTACCCTATATTACTTTATTCGATGATAATGCCACAATTAAATCCAAATTGAAACCAAAATTATAGCCCCTTCCAAAATTCCAAATTTCCGTTCGTTTTCCGAATCGTCCGAATCGATTTTTTGTAAAAATCTCAGAATCTCCAAAAAAATCTTTGGAGGATGAGTCGACGTTCAATAGATCGTGACACCAAAGAACTTTCAATTTCTGAAATCGGGTTCAAATTCACAATTAATTTCACTTCGAAGCAATTATAGTGTGACCGAGTCTACTGGGTAGTTTTTATGAATTTTTGGTGCAATTGACCCGTGATCGATTTATCTCGAGTTACACCATACATCTTTGACATATTGGCGACTCTCAATTGTCGTGAAAATCTTGAGGTTTCAATTACTGACACAAGGTACCCAAAACGATAGAAAATCAATTTAGTGCCGATCGATGAGAATTTTGCAATTAAGTGGAATCACCCATATTTTGATCACATATCTCAGTCGAATCGACCTATCTCTAATTTCTTATCAATTTTGACAGTGTCGTAACGATCCTTGCAGATCAACACGATCGAGCAATCGATTTCTGGTCGAATTCTTAAGTCTATTGCATTTAGATTCCTTAATTGCTTCCCCAGATAGTCTAGTTATCTCGCGAGTGATCAACTCAAAGAATAGTACTATTGGTGTGTCGATGAAAGATGCGATTTATTTAATCGAAAACAAGTTATGAAAATTCAGGCTGTCACAACCTTGCCAAAGCGGTGCAAAATCCTTGCCAAAGCGGTGCAAAATTGGCCTCGCCCTGGCCTAGCAAGGTCCAGCTTTGCGTTAATTGGTGAGGCCGAGTTTGCTCAGCCATGGTGAGACTCGAGCCGATGAGCCTTGCTGTGGCTTGACGTCACCGGGGGCCATGGCCGACAATAGGCCAAAAGGAAAAAAGAAGAAAAGGAAAGAGAAGAAGAGAAAAGAGAAGTGACGAAAAAAAAATTAGACTTGATTTCAAAAATTGTTTCCGAGAACAAGAAGTAATTTTTTTGTACTTCTTGATTCTTGTCCAAATCTATTCCCGGAAATAAATGGATTTTTGTTCTTGGAAACAAAAAATTTACCAAATGGATTTATGTTTTTTTTTTTTTTTGTTCCTAGGAATAAAAGAACATAATCGGTTGTTTCCGAGAGTATTACCAAATAGTTCATAAGCGATTAAAGATCGGAGTTCTTGGCAAAACTTATTTTGATAAGTTTGTGAAGGAGGAAGTGGATGGCTCAACATGGAAAATAACGCACATCAGCTTTCGCATAGATGTTTTCGAGAAGGCCGTTTCTCTATTTTTGCGGATGGTCTGGAGTGAAAAGCCTCAAACTTTGCAATTTCAATTTTCATTCACTCTCTCAAATGGACTAAATAACCTCCTTAAATACTCATTTTTGCCTTTCTAACTGTTGGCATTCCCCAGAGGAATTTTTTCAATCAATCCATTGGACAGAATCGATTAAGGAAATTTTATAACCATTTGAAGATTAAAGGAAATTTTATTTCCATAAGTATTTGAACTTGTTTTCAAAATTAATTTCATCAACTGAAGAAATATATTTATAAAAGATGATTTTGGTCTCCCATATAAATCCTTGTCAAAAGATCAGAATCCCGAGTCTGTATTTTGTTTTGGACTTGGTTTTAGTTTGGATCTCGCCTAAAGAGTATAGACACTTTCACAATAAAAAGTACTCTTCCTCAATAAGAACAAGCACAATAATAAGAAAGTTTTGTCAACTTTAAAACCTGATGAGTTTTCTCAATAGACATAAATGAGTTGAAATGCTTTTTATTAGAGCTCATATTATATCTTTCATGAATTCTCTAAATGTTGTCCGCAAACACAAAATATTGATATGAGTTACCACGTTTGGCATATTCAACATATTTGTCGGCGCTTTTGCAAACTTAGAAAATGATCACAATTGCTGCTTCTATAGGCACAATAGACTTTTTCTAAGATGATTCCTTTCCTTGTATAGTTCCACTTACCCTTATTCCAAGATAAAAAAAAAAAAAAAAAAAAAACCAAAAAGTTTACCTGACACGTAGCACCGTTCCTTTCTATTGTCGGAGAGAGAGAGAGAGAGAGATTATCATGAAATTCCGATGTTACTGCTAGATTTACTCTCAATTGTCATGAAATGAGAAGAAGTTAAAGCATAATATTTAGTTGTCAACACTGCTTTAATTGATTGATAGATAGATAGATGCAAAGAGAGATAGATAGGTATCTGGTATGCATTGTAGACAGAGAATTGTAGGTAAAATAAGAAACCAATTCACGATAAGAGAATTAATACATAATCCCCCTCATAGTTTAGTGGCTACACAACATAGCTAAACAACGCGGATAGACACATGACTATATAAATAGTAAATTAGGAGAAACTCATAAATCTCCTGGTGCTTGTATTTTGTGAATAAATGTTCTGATTATTCTCGTGCGATTGGATAAGAAGCTTGTGATGCGAGTCCACATTTTCCTTTAGAACTACCATTGCCTCTTTGAATCCTCATGTAACCGCGTTCACCCCATGTCTCGCCCCACGAGTTCCGAATCTTCCAGAACTTGGTTCCGTCCTCGCTCGTCCCATACCCGACCACGACCACCGCGTGGTCCATCTCTCCGCTGCAATCCCCATTGAAGACGCCACTGCTATAGCTCTGGAACTCCCGCCCACTGGAAATGATTCCGACCGAGACTGGCTGCTGCACAACTGCCTTCAGGAGCTCGTCCTCACCAGACGGGACATCTGCGAAATGCTTGATCTGCGCCGCATGTTGGGCTGCTTTTCTCCTGTTGCAAGTCCCGTCTTTCTCTTGGTACGGATATGTCTCCTCAGACGCAATTCCTTGGTTTTGAATTATGTACTTGAAAGCATCGTCAGGAAGACCGCCATCACAACCATAGCTTTCACTGTCACAGTCAATTAGTTGTTGCTCGGAGAGCACCGGCAATTTACCGCTTGTGATCTGCGAGATTCCTTCTACTGCTGCTACTGCTGAGAATGCCCAACAAGATCCTGCATTCATAAAATTTGTTGACATTATAAGTGTGAAAAATCACATTACTTCTCTCAATTTTGCTGCCATTGCTGTCTGACTTTTCAAAACGGGTACGCTCCAAAAACTATTTCAAAATGGAAGTCAAAAATCAATCTTAATTGCATACAAGCCATTAAGATACTCACCACATTGGCCTTGGTCCTTGATCGGATTTACGGCACCTTTCTTTACCCAATCGATGTCATCAGGAACATCCCCAGTCGAATTTTGGTGGCTCAATGGCGTTAATTTGGGGGACTTTGGTTTCTTGGATGCTAAGTATCCCGTGTGGCTCCGGATGAACTCCTCATTGGTCAAGTCAGAAAATTGATTTAAGCCCATCTTGAAAGTCCTATTCCTGGACGCGTTGGAGTCTTCGATGAATCGCAAGTTCTCCTCGAAAATCGCCTGGCGTTTCACCTTCTCCTGTGGGTCCTTGTAGGTCCGACCATACTGGGCCATCCATTGCTCATGCTGCTCAGCAATGGTGGATTCATGCAATGTGCGGACCGACATCGCATGCCATGCCCAGGTGCTAAGAATTAGGGCAAGGGAGATGATGAATTCGCTCTTGGCAGGAAAAGCCATTGCACCAGTGTAAGCCGGATGGTGTGTTTCTCAGTGTGATACTCAGAAGTGAATGATGAAATACCTGCACCGGACCATATATTTATGGGCTTGCTAGTGATAGCTGTACTCTATAATCGAGCCACGCAAAAATCTTCTTACGTGACTTATAAGGTTGAAAATTTGGTTCCCAGTTCCATATTCAATACGGAGATAAGAGTGACAAAACTATGCATGTCCGGATATGCGAAACTCTAGGGACAAGCGTGGAGGGCACGAGTTGTCATGTTGCCTCAATCAACGCACAAATTGTCTTTGTCCTCCACTAGCCACATCCGCGAGGTCCTTTGTGGAATCCATAATTGGCATGAAGTGCCGTTTTAAGCACTCCATTCTTTTGCCGTGAATTTTGGAGATAGTTATCAAAATGAGGTTCTTACATCTATATCTTGATCTCTCCTAGCTTGAAGCAACGTTGCGGTTCAAAACCACTATATACTTATTGTCCTTCCATCACACGACATTTAATCCAAGGCACATCACAAATTACTTTGTACTCATTATCACTAAAGGGAAAAAGCAAAGGAGAACAAAAAAGAGAAAAAGGGAAAAAATAAAGAAGGAAAAGAGAAAAGAGAAAAAAAAAAAAATATTCGAAAGATGTATTAAAATATTATTTAAAATGTCAACGCCAATGACAATGGTCCTACATGGCATGGCTACTATCCACATTAGAGATTTGCAATTAAAATTGGTCGAAGGAATTCAATTGGCAAAAAGTGAAAAAAGTTAGTATTCATATGATAAAATTTAAATATTTAAAATTAAATTGACAAAAGTGTAATAAGTTTAAGACTTTTTAAACAATTTTTCCTTTTTTGCTATGATACCGTATGAAATTTACTGAGACAATTTCTAATTATTCTAAAAGTTTATGCTATTTGATAAATGTGAGGTTTAATATTTAAATAATAACACACTTCTTATGCTTATTTTGTACAATCTTACCATCTTATATTGGTAGTTTATCCATACAACGTGATAGAAAAATCCCAAAGCAAGAATCACAATGTTCCGATACACGAAGAGCATTTCACGTATTTTTCAGAAGGCAATATCTAAAACACAGGCCACAAGCGAAAGGAGAATTACAATAATCAAATATTATCATCTCATCTTACCATTCATGGCCACACTAAATGAGATCATATTAAGGCTTCATTTATTTTATGAATAATGAATTATTTGAAAAATAAGTTTCTATAAACAATCGCTTGAATCACTTTAAATGATTAGTCAATAGAAAAAGTTTTCATTGTCAACAATTTTTGTCTAAATACTTTTTTAGATGATGAAATTTTTTTATTCATTAATTTCTATAAGTAATGCAAGCGATAATTTTAATAAATTTTTTTCCAAATCATTCATTTTTTTTAATGAAAAACGCACCATGAGTGTTGGAAAATAAGCAAAAGCATTTACAATTCAATTTACATGTTTTTTTTTACTAACTTTCTGATTGTATAACATACGCAAAATTTAATCATTTTTTAAGCAATAACAAGTCCCAATTTTTTTATGAACCAAGATGAGTTGGTAGAAATTTTCAAGATCCAAAAAGACATTACACAAAGATCACGCGAGCCACACACACCCTAAGCTACAATCGGACCTTGCATGTCCGAGTTAGTAGATTTAAGAATTCTTCACACATGACATCCAAGTTAGATCTCTAATTGTTTCACATGCAAAACCGTGATCATTTTACTAATGCTATTGCCAAATCAGTAGAATCCTTGTGATCTTTGGCTGATTTTATTTTCCTAGCAACATGGTGCTAACACCTTATTTATGTCATTGTCCAGAATATACTTGCAAAATTAGGATATGTGTCCTCCAAAATTTCTGGTTCTAGTTTTTCAAAAGAGACACGATCAAGACTTTCCAAGTTTGTTGCTCTACCAGATTTTTCCCATATCATGCATTTGAATTGTTAATACCCTACGTTATTTAGATGATCTGCTGGTTTTTAGTATTTGCCTTCCTTATAGAAATAAATTGATTTTCAGATTTTATTTCTAGGTGCTTGACCTCAAGAGGTTTGTGCTTCGGTAAATATTATTGTCCCATATTTTTGTGAGGGAATTTTTTTGATTCCTCAAATGATAGGTGCACATACATTTCAACTCATGTGATGCTCAACTATTTTTTTATGAAGAAAGTGGTTTCCTATCTATTTGATTTTCATGAACTCATGATGCTCAACTAGTGAAGGTTAAATGGCATCCCAAAAAAGACATTCACCGCAAAGTGGACCGAGCATTTAACCAACTTGTACATCAGTTTGTTAGTAGAAAAGGTCAAAAAAGGTCATTGCACATCTTCTACTTACAAGTAGGGTGGTATAACATACAAACTGAATTCAATAAACAAATGGGGCTCCAATATACTCAAGTACAGTTGAAGAATAAGGTGAACAAATTGATAAAATAGTAAGGTAATTTTAAGAAGCTTCTTTTACAATCCTTATTTGGCTGGGATAATGTGAACAATACAGTTATTGTCGATGATCTAAGTATATAAGAATCTCATGTAAAGGTATGATTTAACCTTTCATCATTTTGCGATAACTATAAATATACAAGGCAAGATGTTTAATGGTGTTGCTGATGTATGTCATCATTGTAAAAACTGCAGGATAATATTGAGTAGGCAAAATTAAAAATGATGGAATATTAAGTGGGCAAAATTCAAAAATGATGGGTTTCCTCAATATCTCAACTTGTATATTGTATTTGGTGATACATGCATTTCCTACTGGGGAGCATGTGGTAGGAAATGTTGAAGATTTGGCGATGTCGGATGAAGTTGGTATTGGTGGTGATGATGTAGGTGGTGGCCAAGAGGACTTAAGTGAACACTATATTGATGAGGAAGTTTTTATGTTTGACAAAACTGCTATTCCAGTTCATGACAAACACAAGTTGGATAGAACTCCAAATAGTGAGAGAAGAAGGAGGAGTAACTCAATTAATGTTGCTAGTACCTACAAAGCCTTGCAAGAGATGATCAAATCTAGGGCTAGTCAATTTGTGAGTAGTTTTGTCACGTCATAGGTCAAATTACCACATGTAGAACCATTCTTTGTATCCGTTGTGATTGATGTCCTAGTTAGCATGCTTGAATTGGAGCAAGATCTTCAAGATCTTCATTCCTCTATTGATTATAGGCCATGCTGATGTTGTCTTGAGAGGCTTGAAGATTGCAGGCTATTTGTTTCCAAATATGTTTCCTAGATTTGGACCTATCTATAAGAGACTTTCATGGGAAATAGTCCTGATTCAATGTAACTTGGATGTATCATGATATTTCTAATATATAAGGGGATAATCATTGAAGATTTATCAGTTAGTTTAGGAAAGTGGGGATCTAAAGATATATTTATTTCAGCATTGTACCTTGTACTCTTGTGATACGCTAAAATAAGAATCGTCTCTCTCTCTCTCTCTCTCTCTCTCTCTCTCTCTCTCTCTCTCTCTCTCCTGTGGACGTAGGCGGATTTTTTCGCCGAACCATGTAAATCTCCGTGTTCTTGATTATTCTTGTTTACTTTTCTCATTTAGGTGTGTGGTTAAATGTGGGTGATTCTAAGCAATGGAACGAGCTTGGGATCCTCTCTCTTCTTTGCTCATAATAACATTCCTCTATTGATTATAGGCCATGCTGATGTTGTCTTGAGAGGCTTGAAGATTGCAGGCTATTTGTTTCCAAATATGTTTCCTATCTTCCGCACAACAATTGGTATCAGAGCAATTCAGGTTCTCCCTTCCTATATTGCGACTTCTAACTAGATGGCTGGAAAAGGTTCAACCATTTGATTTGATATAACGATTCACTAGGAAGAATAATTTTACATTATGGTGGAGAAGGATGAAGGATCTATTGATTCAACAAGGTTTATCAAAGGTTCTTCTAGGAAGATTGAACAAGCCGGACACCATCACTAATGATGATTGGGTCGACATGGAGGAAAGGGCGTGCAGCGCAATCCGATTGAACCTATCGGATGAGGCCCTTCAATATGTAGCGGAAATCAAATCTGCTCCAGAGGTATGGCTCAAACTCAAAAGCATTACATGATGAAGTCTCTTACAAACAAGTTGTTCTTGAAGAAGAGATTGTATTCACTTCAGATGAGTGAAGGAGGAAATCTATTAGAACACCTCAACATGTTCAATTCAATAATTAGTGAACTTATAAGCTTGGAGGTAAGGTTTGAGGATGAAGACATAGCGCTTCTACTACTGGCATCATTGCCGGATTCGTTGGACCACTTGGTGACTACGCTCCTTTATGGCAAGGAAACCTTAGAGATCGGAGAGGTGATTGCTGCCCTAATTTCAAACGACACCCGGAAAAGGGCAAGTAGTTCAAAATCTTCAGGGGAGGGACTCTTTGCAAAGGAGAAAAGCAATCAAGGAAGAGGAAGATCAACGGATTGAGGATTGAGCAGTAGGGGTCGATCAAAATCCAAGGGAAAGTTCAAAGGAAGATGATATGGGTGCAACAGGAAGGGTATACCAAGAGATTCTGTCCAAATAAGAACGAGAAAAAGAAGAAGACCTCGGATGAGGCAAGTATAGCTGACAGCATTGAGTCCAATGATGGGGATGTCTTGTCCATATCGTCAAGGAAGGACATCTTTGAAGATTCATGGATCATGGACTCCGGATGCACTTTTCACATGTGTCCTCATCAAGAAGCCTTCGATGAGTACAAGGCATATGATGGTGGTTCAGTTCTCATGGGAATGATACTTTGTGCAAGACTGTGGGTGCTGGAACCGTGAAAATCAAGATGTTTGATGGCATGATTAGAACCTTGGCAAACGTGCGTCATGTTCCGGGTCTAAGGAAGAATTTGATCTCATTGTGAGCACTTAAATCCAATGAATGCAAGTACATGGCTCAAGGTGGAGTCTTGAAGGTGATTAAGGGAGCTCTGGTTGTTCTTAAGGAACAAAGGCACGGGAACCTATATCGACTTATAGGAACCATAATGCAAGGTGGAGCATTTGTGTCCACAGATGCTAGCACGGAGATAGATAACACCTATCTATGGCATATGCATCTCGGGCATATGGAAGAAAGAGGATTGATGGGACTTCACAAGAGGAATGCACTCCAAGGTATAAAAACATGCAAATTAGATTTCTGCAAATTTTGTGTGTTTGGAAAATAATGCAGAGTACGGTTCAATACTACAACTCATACAAGCAAGGGTGTGCTCGAGTATATACACACGGATGTATGGGGTCCTTCACCGGTAAAATCAAAAGGAGGGAATGAATACTTCATGACATTCATTGACGATTTCTCTCGCAAAGTTTGGGTCTACTTCATGTGACACAAAAGCGAAGTCTTTGAAAAGTTCAAATAATGGAAAGCTGAAGTTGAGACTTCAACGGAGAAGAATGTTAAGTGCTTGAGATCGGACAATGGAGGAGAGTACAAAATCGACACCATTCATGGAGCTTTGCAAGAATGAAGGGATTAAATGTCACTTCACAGTTCCATATACGCCCCAACAAAATGGCGTAGCGGAAAGGATGAACTGAACCTTATTAGAAAGAGCTCAAAGCATGAGGCTACATGCGGGACTAAGCAAAGAGTTTTGGGCATAAGCTGTCTACATGGCATGTTATCTTGTGAATCGGTCTCCATCAACTGCAATTAAATGCAAAATTCCTGAAGAGGTATGGAATGGTAAAATTGTCGATTATTCTAATTTAAGAATATTTGGTTGTCTTGCTTTTGTACATGTGCAGGGCTTGAAGTGCTCGAAGTTGGATCCAAAATCAAAACAATGCATATTTCTCGGTTACGAGAAAGGAGTGAAAGGCTACAAATTATGGGATCCAAGTGAGAAGAAATTTTTGATGAGCAGGGATGTTATGTTTGATGAATCTACAATGTTGAAGTCAAGCTGCGTGCCACGTGCGGTTGCTGAAGAGGAGAGTGGTATATCTATCGTTAAGGTGGAGCTTGAAACCAGAGAATCTGTAGAGAATGGCAAGTCATCCAATGAGGCTCTGGAAGTCAAAGAAATAGTAGAAGTTCCTTGTACCATTGCGACGGGTTGAGGAAGGTGCACTCCCAAAGCACCAAAGAGGTATGGTTTTGAGGATATGGTTGCTTATGCTCTTACCGTAGGCTCTGGCGATCCAAGCTCCTACCATGAAGCTTTGAAAAGTGATCACAAAGAAAAATGGATGACCACAATGATGGATGAGATGGAGTCGTTATAGAAAGAATGAGACATGGGAACTTGTGAAGAAGCCCAAGGATTGGAATGTCATTGGTTGCAAATGGGTTCTTCGAAGAAAGGAGCAGCAATGGAGAAAGAGCAAGAGAGATACAAGGCCCGACTTGTTGCTAAGGGCTATGCATAGAATGAAGGGATTGATTATAACGAGATATTTTCCCCCGTTATAAAACACACATCAATTCATGTTTTACTAGCTATGGTAGCCATGTATGACTTGAAGCTTGAGCAGCTAGATGTGAAGACGACATTCCTTCATGGTGACTTGGAGGAGAAAATTTATATGGAGCAACCCGAAGGCTTCAAGGTGGAAGGGAAAGAGGATCATGTTTGTTTGCTCAAGAGATCACTTTACGATTTGATGCAATCTCCAAGGCAATGGAAAAAAAGGTTTGATTCTTTTATGTTTCGTATTGGCTACATGAGGAGTGTGCATGATTCTTGTGTCTACTACAAAGTTTTGGATGATAAGTCGCTTATTCTGTTGATGCTCTATGTTGATGATATGTTGACTAGTGCAAGAAAAATGAGAGACATTATTTCCCTAAAGTCTCAGTTAAGTAGTGAGCTTGATATGAAGGATCTTGGTGCTACAAAGAGGATCCTTGGCATGGAAATCTTTCGAGATAGACATGCAAGTAAGCTTTGGGTAAATCAAAAGAAGTATGTTGAGAAGGTCTTGGAGCAGTTCAACATGGGTAAAGTTAAACCGGTTAATACACCGTTGGCAAATCACTTCAAATTATCTTAGAAACAATGCCCTATTTCACATGAGGAAGTTGTAAAGATGTCTCGAGTACCCTATGCCAGCGCAATAGAGAGCCTCATGTATGCTATGGTTTGTAGCAGACCGAATTTGGCTCATGCGGTGAGTCTCGTCAGTTGATACATGAGCAATCCGAGTAAGGAACATTGGGAAGCTGTTAAGTGGATCTTTCGTTATTTGGCTAGAACTGTCGGAATTGGTTTAATGTTCAGTTCCAAGGGAGGATCGATTGATTTAACAGGTTATGTTGATTCAGACTTCGCTGGTGAATTGGACAAGCGAAGGTCCATCATGGATATGTCTTTTCTCTTGGCGGTGGAGCTATTTCGTGGAAGGCAATGCTTCAACCCACTGTAACATTGTCTACAACTGAAGCTAAGTATATGGCAATAACTGAGGCTGCGACGGAGGGAATATGGCTGACTAGTTTGGTCACAAAATTGGGTATAAAGCAAGAAAGTACTACATTATATTGCGATAGCCAAAGTGCAATATGTCTTGCGAATAATCAAGTATTCCATTTCAGAACGAAACACATTGAAGTTCGGTACCACAAAATTTGAGAATTTGTGGAGAGTGGTAGCATTGCTTTGAAGAAAATCCATACTAAAGATAATCTCGTAGATATGCTCACGAAGACGGCTACTATAGAGAAGTTCAAGTCTTACAGGGACTTGATTTCTCTCACTCATCATTGAAGTTGATGGAGGCCGCACCAATCCAGGTATGTACCTTTGTGAAGGTACGGTGGAGGGAGAGATATATTCATTTTCTTGGTTCAAGTGGAGGCTTGTGGTTTATTCAAGCCAAAGGTGGAGATTTGCTCATGTTGTCTTGAATTCCACAAAATTCAATCGGGAAATCTAGGAAGGCTTGAAGATTGCAGGCTATTTGTTTCCAAATATATTTCCTAGATTTGGACCTATCTATAAGAGACTTTCATGGGAAATAGTCCTAATTCAATGTAATTGGGATGTATCATGATATTTCTAATATATAGGGGATAATCACTGAAGATTTATTAGTTAGTTTAGGAAAGTGGGGATCTGAAGATATATATATTTCAGCATTGTACCTTGTACTCTTGTGATATGCTAAGATAAGAAATCGTCTCTCTCTCTCTTCCGTGGACGTAGGTGGATTTTTTCGCCGAACCACGTAAATCTCCGTGTTCTTGATTATTCTTGTTTACTTTTCTCATTTAGTTAGGGTGTTCTTCCGCACAACAGTCCATGCACACTCTTTTCAACCCGAAGATTTGACAAAGAACACATGTATTGCTGAGTTTTGCAGAGGAGAAAGTCCATCACAAATTTACACGAATCGTGCTGGTCATTTGATACTTTGTAGTATTGATCTTGACACAGAGTTACACAGCCGGCCTCACCTCGATGCTTACTGTCCGGGAGCTCAGACCAACTGTGACCACCATGGAAGAGCTGAGAAATTCCAAAGCAAAAGTGGGTTGTGACCCCGATGCTTTCATTTGTGACTACATGAATAACACGTTGAAATTCTCGACGGAAGTCATTGTCCCCATAAGGAACACTTCGAGCTATGGAGATGAATTGAGAAGCGGAAACATCTCCACCCTTTTTCTGGAGTCCAAATATGAGAGCTTTCTTCACTCAGTATTGCGATGGATATCTAACCATTGGTGATGACTACAGATTTGGCAGCTTTGGCCTTATAAGTACGATCCGCTTGTTCTGCGTGAACTTGATTATTTGGAGTGTCAATGGCATCGTGAGTTTGCGTATTGCATCCCGCTAGGCTTGGTCAAAACGGAAAAGGAACCTGAGTGCTAAAATACAACAAGTCCCAACGGAGTATGACATGGGGTGTGGTACACAGTTAGCACTTGAATATTCCTTTTAGGGAACGATTAGATCTATGAGCTTCGAGTTAAGTTCATAGAAAAGATATACAGGTAATCGAAACTCGAGGAGTATTTGTCCACATTACACTTACTAACTCAACTCGTGAAATGGGTATCAAATGAGAGTACCCGGCTTATTCGACCAGCAAACTCAGTCGGGGCTACTATAGCCAAAAAGAGAAGAAAGAAAGGAATCGTACGAACTTTAATTTGCTAATAGTGGCTATGCAAATGCTTTTCCTTGTTACTTATCTCTCCTTCACTTCCCATATGCAGGTGTTCCCAGAAGGCCCTTCACTGGCTGCAAATTTCTCTGAGGCCATTCTGGAGCTTTTGCAGAGCGGTGAGATGAAAAGATTGGAGAAGAAGTGGTTCTCTCCAGAGTGCACGATGAGGAACATCACTACTGAGAAACCAAGGTTAGGCCTCGACAGCTTCTGGGCGCTCTACACATTTACCATCGCCACTTCCACAGGTTGGTTGCTCTTTGCGCGTCTTTGTAAGAGAAGGAATTGTCAGGATCATGGACAAGGAAGCAACGGCGGCAACATGAGCGTGACGGAGATGAGTATTTTGTAGTGTAATTCAATGTCCAGTGGCATAGTTTCGGGCTCAATGATGAAGCGGGAACACATTATTCTCGAATCATGATCAATTCAAAAGCTGAATCTTGTTGTACGTCTTTAAAGATATAAAGGGTAGTAGTCATTTGCCATTATTGCTATGTATATGTGCTCATTTTTCGAAACAACGGAATAATGATTGAGATCTTCGGACAATTCATGGTTTGGAACCCTACACAGGATCGGCTTTTGACTCTGTTCATGCTCTCTCGAAAATTATGATTTGTGTGGGAAATGTAGAATCAATCACAGCAGCTATGGGGACAATCCATGCGAACAAGCACTATTGATCATCGCTTTGAGGCTTAGGATGTTGAAGATAGAATAAATGTCATGTTCAAATTAGGCTTTTGAGGCTTAAGGCTCTTGCATAAACTATTGAGGACAGGCTGAGAAAATATACACCAGAACATCGACAATAAATTCATAGCATGTAAGCTAATATCTAGTCCACAGAAGGGACTCATAGAATTTGCTGCAAACGGAGAGTTTTTTTTTTTTTTTTTTTGACAAAATTTAAACTTCAGTAATTCAATACTTTGATTTATGAAAATAAGGAAAGCTAGATTCAAAACGTGAGAAATCCCAAGAAGGTTGGGGGGCTCAAATAACTAATTAGGAGTAGACTTTCTTTTCGATGGGCTTTCGCAATCCAATCTATAACTTGGTTCGCATCACGTGAACAATAGACCATTGAGACTTTTCTTATTTGGGCCATTATACTATTGCACTCTTCAAACGTTGAGATGGGTCAGATGAGCCCCAAATAACCGATAAGCTATCGGTTGATGTCCACAACTTATAACCTTCAACAGATCACTTGAAGACTTTCAAGTCTTCTTTTGTTCTTCTCAACGATTAAGTACAGCAAGGATTCTCTTAGGGCAGGGGTTTCTGTTTGCAATGTAGAGGAAGCCGCAACTGACTTTGCGAACCCAACAATCAATAGTCCCCGGTCGTCTCGAACAACTTCGGCGATCGACCCCTTCGACGAGCTAGCAAGCCAGGACCCGTCAACATTTGCTCTCAAGCAGGCCTTGCTGGTCGACGAATCAAGTACGGCTCTATCTCCTTTACTCTGTAGCTTCTCGTTTAGGTGCGGTCAGCTCATATGTTTGCTCAAAATTATAACATTCTCCACAATCGAAGCCGTATTTGGTCTACGATTTTGATATACCCCCTTGTTGTAACGAAAAGAACAGATATGCTGGTCAATTTTAAAATGCTTTAGTAAATGTCGAAAAGGAATTGGTAGAAAAATGACTGGATGCTTTTTTTTTTTCTAGATACGAAATTATCAACTTTTTACCATAGCATGCAAATTAGGGCCTGCATGGTTGCCACTTATTTCTGTTCCCAGGAACAGAAATTTCTGTTCTTTTGTTCCTGAACAAAAAGGAACAAAACGCGTTTGTGTGCGTTTCGTTCCTTTTTTATTCTTTTGTTCCCAGGAACAAAAAAGAAACAGAAACAAGAAACAAAAAAAACTTGTTTCTTGTTTCTGGAACACAAATCAGAAACACTTTTTTTTTTTTCTTTTTTCTTTTATTTTCTTGTTCTTCCTTCACGGCCGAGGCCGGCCGCCGGACCTCGGCCGGCCGGCGACCGTCGACGACGGCCGGCCCCGCCTCGCCCGCCACGGCGAGGCTCGCCGGCCCCGGCGAGGCCGACGCTCGCGGCCCCGGCGAGGCCGGCCGTCGTAGGCCGGGCGAGGGTCGGCCTCGCCATGGGCTCGGGCGAGCTCGAGCTCGCCCGATCCGGCGAGGCCGACCTCGCCCCGGGCCGGCGAGCCTCGGCCTCGCGAGCCACCGCCAGTCGGCACACTGGCGGTGGCTCGGCGAGGCCGAGGCTCGCCGGCCGGGCGAGGTCGGCCTCGCGGATCCGGGCGAGCTCGAGCTCCGCCCAGCCATGGCGAGGCCGACCTCGCGCCGGCCCGGGCGAGCTCGATCTCGCCCGGATCCGGCGAGGCCGAGCTCGCCCGGCCGGCCGGCGAGCCTCGGCCTCGCCCCGGGCGGTGGCCCGGCGAGGCCGCGGCTCGCCGGCCGGCCGGGCGAGCTCGGCCTCGCGGATCAAGGCGAGGCCGACCTCGCGCCCGGCCGGGCGAGCTCGATCTCGCCCGAGATCCGGCCTCGAGCTCGCCCGGGCCGGGCGAGGCCGAGCTCGCCCGGCCGGCGAGCCTCGGCCTCGCTCGGCGGTGGCCGGCGAGGCCGCGCGCGCCCGCCGCCGGGCGAGCTCGGCCCTCGCCGGCCGGTCGCCGGCCAAGGCCTTGGCCGGCGACCGGCCAAAAGAAGAAAAAAAAAAAAATGAAAAAGAAAAAAGAAAAAAAGAAAAAAATAGAAAAAATAAAAGAAATAAAAAAATTATCCAAATTTACCAAACATGTTTCGTTTTTTTTTATTCCCGGAACAAGTTTACCAAACGCGTATTTTTGTTCAAAAATTGTTCCCCGGAACAGAAATACTTTTTTCTATTTCTGTTCCCTGAACAATTTTTAAACAAAACAAACCAAACGCGCCCTAAGGAACAATTTGTACTAGCAACTTTAATATGAACAACCAATTTTTATTTGCATAAAACTAACCAATGCTCTGAACTTACTTACTTTTGATGACACCTGAATTTTTGACTTACAAGCCGAACACGCAAAAAAAAAAAAAAAGTACATATGAATATAAAAAAGAATATAACAAATAAATAACAAATAAGAAAAAAAATGAAGCACCAAGTACAAATTCGGATTAACCCCGATCGGTCCAACTCAAGAGCTCGCAAACATCAGATCCATAAATGCGGCCCACTAGCCCATCACTGGAAATCTGTACTGGACTCTTCAACCAACCCTATCCCAGGAGCTCATCAGAGAAGGCCCACTACCGAGAAGGCCATCACGGTGAGATGAACTCACGCACTGAGCTCACATCACAGAGGAGACACGCACAAGAAAAGGAGGAAAAAAGGCCCATGAAATGTCGAGGAAGACGCATTTCATATCTCTCTCGAGTGTCACGAGAACAAAAGGTATTGGAGTAGCCTTCCGATTCCTTCCGGAGTTCGCACTACTTCTTTCGATGATCTGGAAAGTCGAATGTGCCGCAATGGCATTTATAAGGGAGTGGAAATTAGTGGAAATGTCCCCTCAAATGCTTTGCTGCTCCTCACGGCTCTTTGGGGGCCTTTGGATTCAACGTGACGGAGGCGTTTCTGATCCTAAAGATAAATCTTCCTAGCTTCTGGTTTTATCAAAATTGTAGAATTTTGCAGCTGTTTGTGCAATGAATGGGTGTAGAAAGAAGGATGCTCGTTATAACATCTTTGGAAAAAAATCTGAGGATGGATAACACAAGTTAAATGTAGATGGAACTGTGAATTGAGGAGCAAGAAATTGCTGGAATAGGAGGTGTAATCTGCGAGTGTGGCGGAAACTTGGTGAAGGGATTCTCTGGTAACATCGGAAAAGCTTTGGTGTCGCTAGCTAAAACCTATGCACTTTTAGATGGAGTCAGAAGTGTCAGTGTTATATTAATTGTTTGAAAACTCATTATATTCTATTTCAATGTTGGATTAACCTTCGCCAAGTTCCACCATTCACTAATCCTGATTGAATGTAGGACAATGTTTCGGAGATTCACATTATGGAAATCTTTGGTATGCATTAGCGAGGGGTTTTTGCTGAAATGATTCGCTGCCATGTGTTAACTGCATGTGGTGAAATTTGAGTTTAATTGGACCTAATCTTGTAACGAGGCGATCCCGGTTTGCACTTGATTGAGATTGGCAGTGTGTCATTATGGTGAATGTTTTTGTTCTCCATATTTGAATTTTTGTTTGTCTTTGGTAATCTAGATATGAGCCTGACAGGACAACAAATTATTCTATCCAATATTTGGTAACATCATCCAAATTAGACTCAAATATATCCAAATAAAATGCCTAAGAAGAAATCCTGAACAGGGCGGGATAAACCCATATTAGATTAAAAAAAAATTAAAAATAACTTAACAAATCCTAATATCTTCCAACAATAGAGTGATGGAGTGACAAGTCCAAAAATTACTTCATTGGCCATTGCTCAATCATCGTTGCCTCCAACTACTGCCGATTGTGATCAGATGACTAAGGGTGAAAAGGAGTCTAAGAATGATTGTCTTCACTTCCAACCATAGTCAACACAAACATACCAATTTAATTAAATATATTTCACAATACAAAACATTCAAGATAAAAAAAGTTACTTGTGTTTACATGTCGTAAGTATTTCTAAATGTATATAAACATATTGTATTAACACAAGGAATAATTTAAATTGCTTACCAAATGAATTCAAGCACATTATAAACGGGTAAAAGGGTCAAATCACACATGGCATATTTATGGCAAAAGTACACCCTAAGTGTCAAAACTTAACACAATTGAACACTTAAATATAAAAAGTTTGGAAAGTGATACTCAAGTGTCATTTTTTTCTTAAAAAAAAAAAAAAAATGGGATACTTGAGTATTACTTTCACAAACTCCATTGAAAATCTTACATGACAATCTTTTATTAATTTTGCTTGTCTATGTGACTTATCAAAGAGCTAACTCAAAAAGAAATGTAAAAAAACGACATCATTTTGGCACGGATTTGAATTTTAATATAAAAATTAATTAAATTAAATTTAAAAAAAAAAAAAAAAAATGAGGAAGATAGTTGTAGATGCCTAAAGGCTATGCCCTCGCGCCACTGCCTCCCCGCCATCGCTAGGAAGGGCTAGCGACCCTAACTGACCAAAGGCGAGGGCTCGCGAACCCTTGCCTAGATCCGACGAGGGTCGGCGGCCCTCACTCGGCCGAGCCAAGGGTCACCACCCTTGCAACCCCCACCATTGCCAAAAAGGACCTACAATGGTGGGGAGGTAGCGACAAAGGCTCAGCTCTGGCCTTCTGCAATCTCCATCTCCCTCTCTCTCTCTCTCTCTCTCTCTCTCTCTCTCTCGTTTTTTGTTATTTTGTTATTTTTTAAAATAAATTTAGTTTTTAATTTAATTAAATTAATTTTTATATTAATTATTTACCCACATCAACAGTAAAATGACGTCATTTTTGCACTTGTTTAGCCATGTCAGCATATAAAATAACGTCGTTTTGCACTTGCCTCTCCAAAAATCGCCACATAAGCATTTTGACCTAACTTTCTCATCGTTGGCACTTATTAATTTTCATAACTTTTGGCACTTAAGTATTCCTTTCGTGTCAAGTTTTGGGACTCTAAGTGTCCAACACTCCATATTTATTCTTGGGATAAGTGCACTTAAAGTAATAAAATTATCATAAAAGTGTAATTGAGTCCTAAAACTTTCAAAAAATGTAATCGAGTCTTAAAACTTATCACGAAAATGCAATCAATTCCCTAAAACTTTCAAAAAAGTGCAATCAAGTCATAAAACTTATCATGAATGTGCAATTAAGTCATAAAATTTTCAAAATGTACAATAAAAAAAAAGGAATTTGATTAGATTAATTTGACAAATTTTAGAATTTTATTGCATTTTCTAAAAGTTTTATAACTTAATTACACTTCGTAATAAGTTTTAAGACTCGATTATACTTTTGTAATGAATTCATGACTTTTGATACTGTTATGCCTTTATTATTGATCACATTGAAATTTATATGAACACATTAACACATCTAGTGTATGTGTCTTGTCAAGGTGTTGTGTTGAATATTACTAGTTTTAGATCAGGGTTGGCAGGGTTTATCTTGAAGGGTTAATGAGGTTTATCTTGAAAATATTTGATGACCCTCATCATGCTTAAGTGAACTTGTAAGAGAAAAGGAACCAAAATATAATTTTTTAAGAACGAAGCTGAACAAACAAGAAAAAAGAAGATAAGTCAATAACGCCAAAGGCTACGTAAGCAAATTCCATTATATTTTTAATGGAAGGATCACATTGAAAAAAAAAATTAGTATATTTAAGACAAATTTATCTAAACTAATTTTTTTATCATCAATAACCGCAAATTGGTATATTTGTGATAAATTAACTCTCCATTAGTTTATATTAAATTGGATTAATACCACCAAAAAAAATACAAAGTAGTACACTTGTGATAACGGAATGTAAAATCCCAAACTAGTAATTGTCAACTGTCACATGTTATCCAACTTAGCAATTTGATGATAAAATTTAACAAAATTTAATGAATGTAAATCTGTCACAAATATATAAATTTAGTGTTTCTAGTTTGGAGTAAATTATCACATGCCTATTAGTTTAAAGTTTTTCGTGATATTAACCCTAAAGACTATTGGTGTTTCAAGCCCTTATTTATATTCCCAAATTGTCAAGTCATATTCTTTTTAAGTACATTAAAAATGAAAATGGTCTCGTTAACAAGTCTGCTCGGGGCACTAGTTGACCATATTCAATAAAGAAATATGTTTATTTTCAATTCATGCTATTTATAATATGAGAAAATTAATGCGTTAAAATTGACAAATTTTCTTTACTCGGGGTTTTAACTAGTGCTCCTCTTAACAAAATTCGAAATGCTTCTAAAGAAAACGAAAACAAAGGTCTCCTTTTGAGAACATATTTCAACGAGAAATACTCTTTTTTAGGTGGAGTCAAAAGGTGAGTCAATCTACTGACTTTGATATTCAAAAGATTCGAATTGATACGACTGACCGATTAATTTAAAAATATTGTATCAAGTTGCTATTTTCTAGTGTATTAGGAATAGCATCTCTGAAACCTTGCAACCGAATCTTTTTAACGTGAACGAAGCTCTAGGATGGGGAGACCCTATGTACTTTAAAAATTTGAGGGCAAATTAGTGTCATAAAATCAAACAACCACTTGGTCTATTTTTAAAGTCCACTAGAATTTTATAAGCTTCATATAATCAAACTACCAAGTGGGAGGAACATATGAGTTAAAGTGTATTTGGACCATCGATATTGTGAGGGTTAAATAAAATGCAATAGATATCTTATGATTTAAATGTATGTTGACACACGTGGCACACTCACATCCCCTCAGTAGGGACGGATTTAGAAATCGGATCTTGAGGGAGCCATGTTACAATATCGATCAATTGTTCAATACACACAAACCGGAAAATTAAAATTTGTTCAGTTATAATTTTACCAGCTACAATAATTCTTCCTCATACATCACATGAGTTTAAGATTTATTTCACCAAGTTTAATATGAGATTAGCTGGTTTTTTTTTTTTTTTTAATTGGCTTGGACTTTGCTCTTAAAAAAAAAAAATTTTTCCACCGGTCATTTATTTGGAAAAATAGTGAAGTACAAAGCCTGCAATGCCACAAAAGAAGAAAATTGTTACAGGATCAATACAAATTTATATTAGTGCGTATTGACAATTAAGCGAGTGGTGAAATTCAAATTTGAACCGATAAATAGATTTTTGAAATTTTCTACTTTCCTTTCATTAAGACACAAAGAGAGTATAGCTTATAGATGCAATAAAATGATATCAAGTATAAATAATCAGAGAATTAAGTGACTCCACCCTTGATGAATCAATTAATGGCGCATAAATGGAATTATTATTGAAATCATCAAATGTCATAACCTACAAAATATAACAACATGCTAACCAATTTAGATCATAAATTGCTGCTGTAAATGGAAAAGAAAGCAAAAGACACAGGCGCTTTTTTTTTTTTTTGGGGGGGGGGGGGAGGAGGAGGAGTAGGGAGAGGGGTGCATCTGTACCAAAAATGAGTGAGAGGGACCAAAAGATTCATGCAAATCACTTAGTATAGATGAAAGTGTGTACCTGTCCCACGATTGATTGAGGGGCTGCCAAAAGATTCATTTCTCAAGAACTCACTAATTGTGATTATTAAGGTTCTTATGATATTGGAAAATACTAAAATCGGTAGGGCGAGGGTGCCCTTTGGCCCCATCCACCTTTCGTGCTAAGAAATTATTGCATAAATTTAGTATATGTACTGAATTGAACCATGAATTGTTAAGTATTAGTAAGTCTCATGTGACTATGATGATGGTTTCAAATTATTTCATTAAATACGATGGTCCAAATTCAGTTTAGTATCAATGATATCAGAGATTGCATATGCCTTATCATGCAATATCGTCCGTTTTAGCCCATGGAACATACAATTTTGTCCTTATAACAAGGACTCTAATGAGGGAGACGGTGACCCCTTACTCTGTTTTTTTTTTCGGTCGGCCATCTCGAAGCTCTTTCTCTTACTTGTCGCTCCTCATCCCAAGAGTCTCTGCTTTAGTGACCGAAGGTATAGATCACATAATAGGCACATTTTGACCAGCTATTAGTTTCTAACTTCCACGGCAAAGTTTTTTACAACTTAATATTGCATTTGGTATTGGTAATTTCCCCAAATTGTCGGTAAATCACTAAGACAAAAGCGGACGTCCGTTGATCATTTCGATCATTTCGATCATTTCATTATTTCAATATCATGTTACTAAAATCTATTTTCTTTCCAATGACAAGTTTATTTACTTTATTGGTAACTTAAAGCTCATAAACGGCCTTTTGTTGGTATGCTATTAATTCACATCTATGATTTTATTTTAATTTATAAAATTACAATTAAGTAAATAACTTACATTCCACTTTAAGTTGGTAATTCTTATTCGACAAGTGTAGCTATTTATTTCAAAGTCAGTACGATTGTGGCGGTCGACAATTCGACAGCAATACTTCTGACATATCTCTCTTGGTGCGCTTACACCATCTACCATGGGATGATCATAGTCGCATGCACTCATGCATGCGCTCTCTCTCTCTCTCTCTCTCTCTAGTTCTGTTGCGCCAGACCTTCAAGCACTTAACTCATAGTAGTTTGATTTCTATATATTATTATCAATTCCATTCCAGATAAAGTCTTATGATTGTTATTTTGAGATTGATATAACCAAAAGTTCTGGTTCAGATTCTTTATCTTGCACGTTTTCTATTCTAAAATTATTAGAACAGTTGCAAAATCTTTTTCACCTTGCCACTCTCTCCTACACGCATTCCGTTTCTACACTTCCGAAGGAGTGCCAGTGAGTACAGAGAATTCTCCCACTATTCATTCCATCTGCCAATTTCCCCTTCACTTCTGTCTCTCAATTTGGCTGATAAACGGTGCCCTGCCTTGTGGATGGAGGAGTGGTGATGCGATGATCGGAGATGGCGGCATGAGCGTGGCAATGGTGGCTGCCTGGCTGGAGCTCTCTGGGCATATTGAGGCCAGGTTAGGACCGCCCAGTTGGATCAAGGAGAGAGGGAGAAGAGAGGGACACCCCTACGTGCCTGCTTCAAGATTCTACCAATTTGAATTGACAGGACCGGTGAATCTAGAAGACAGTGACAAGCGCAGTTATCTTCTAGTATGGAAGATTCTACCAATTTTGGTGCTTGAGGGACACCCCTACGCCGAAAAGTTGGACCCAGTCACAGCATTTTGAATGCGAATGAATGCTCAAGGGCGAGAAGACTCTCTCTATCCTTTAAAAAATTGGGTACATTGGAATCCTAAAGCCATCAAAATAGGCAATTGACTTGGTCTACATTCTCAAAGTCCACGAGAATATAACCTTTTTGGGTCGGAAAAGATACTTCATTCATTAAGTGCTATAACTGAAATAAAGATTTTTGATATCGAAAGATAGAAAATCCCAAAGAGACTGGATGGTCGTTAGATCGACTCAGAACGGAGAGATTTCAGAGAAATTTCCCACGAAGAGTCTTGGCTCCTCCCATGAATACTGACCATGGACTCTTCGCTTCAGTCGAAGAAAGACTTTCCGGGAAAAATTTAAAAAAAACTTTAGTCCTGGAAAGACCAATTCAACTCTGACATTGGTACCTGCACCACATACTGCCTAAAAATTTGCATGCAATCATTTTCCTATCCCTATCTTCCTGGAAACTCACCTCCTTTGCAGTTACATATGCCCCTCTCTCCCTTCACTATAAATATGTAGGAATTGTGAAATTCAGTTATTTGCAAAGCAACACAGTTCAACACTCGTTTTATTTTGTAAGGAGTTATTCAGGTTTTCGTGATGGGTTTTCTTCAAAGCTTGTGTAACAGAAGTACGAGACATATTTTGTCGAATTTGAGGCTGTTTCTCTTGCTCTCGCCGCTCCTCATCCCGAGCTACTCGGGTGCAGCCACCAAAGCCGTAGATGAGAGGAACGTGTTCAAAGTGGGCGTGATTCTTGATTTGGACTCACGTCTCAGCGACCAAATGCGTATGGCAGTTGAGATAGCGAGCCAAGATGTGAACAGCATCTCATCATCCGGAAGTCATTACATAAAGCCATATTACGTAAACTCCCACGCGAAGCCCCTTCGAGCAATTTCGGCTGGTTAGTTATTCATAGCCCTTCCTCAGTTCGTTAACTGCAGCCCACAATAATTTCTGCTTTGTTTGTTAGAAACATGTCAGTTGCCACGAGCAGTACTAAAAAAAACCACCCCAAGTCTGCTTTGAGATTATGTACCTGTTGTCATTTTGTTCTCAACTGCATGTGCTGAATGTTTACTGAAGAAGGTTCATTTAGTGATATAGCAACACATTGACACCCTTACAGAATGAAGTTGCGTATTTAAGACACCCAATGATTATGTTTAATCATTCACTATAAAAGCTATAACAACAGTAAATTGATGTTCTTCCTTGTTAACATGAATCTCACGTAATGAGCGTGTAGCTGCAATAATGTCTTCCAAGAACCCAATTAATAGGGATGAATAAGTGATATTTACAGAAGATATTGGTAAAGATTATTGTCTTGTATCCTGAAGTTTAGTATATCGATTTCCCCTTTTTCTGTTTTAACAGCTCAAAAGCTCATCAAGAGGAAGAATGTGCAAGTTATTATTGGCCTGGAGACATGGGAGGGAGCAACTTTAGTAGCTGAAATCGCTAATCAATCTCAGGTACCAGTCATATCCTTCGCAAGAGACCAGGTAACACCAACATTAATGGTGCAAACTCTATGGCCTTCACTGTTTCGAATGAGTACCGATGAATCCAACCAAATTAAATGCATTGTAGATGTAGTAAGTTCTTATAATAGGCAAAGGGTATCGATAATATATGAGGCCGGGGCATACGATACTATCTACTCCAAGCTGTTAAATTCTCTGTCAGAGGAGCTTGGAAAAATCGGCTCAGCAATAGAGGACGAGCTGATTCTTGAAGCATTATCATCTCCAAATGGAGAAGAAGTGTCTTTGGAAGAGAAATTAATGAAGCTGAAGGGAAAGGCATCCCCCATCTTTATTGTTCTAGGATTGTCGTCGCCCAGAAGCACTCATTTTCTCAAAGCAGCAAAGAAGATGGGACTCTTCTATGGAGATTCAATTTGGATATTTGCTGAAAAACCATTTGCCAACCTCTTAATTTCAGCAGAACAATCAGCAATCTCCTCCACTGTTGAAGGCGCCATAGGAGTAATTACCTACCGTCCCAATAACCGGGCATATAGAGAATTCAGATCCAAATTCTTGAAAATGTTCCATCACAAGTATGGAGGAAACTTCAATTTTGAGCCAGCTATCGATGCTGTACGAGCATACGATTGCATTCTGGCCATTAAAAATGCAATAGATGCAGTGCCAAGCCATGATATTATACCTGAGTTTTTGCTTAATAGAATATCGCGAACTAGACTCACAGGTCTAAGTGGGCTGATACGATTTGAGAAAGGTCAGTTGGCACATCAACCCGCATTCCAACTTGTAAGTGTTAATGGAAATGAATATAGAGAGCTTAAGCTTTGGTCTCCCAATTTCGGTTTCTCAAGGAGTTTCATAGCAAAGCAAAGTTCAAGAAGAAATGGGTACGCAATTGCAGACAAATTGAAGACCGAAGAAGGACAGACTTCTGGTGAGAACAAGCGATTGGTGGTCGGAGTTCCCAGTAAAAGTCCCTTTGATAAGTTTGTGAAGGAGGATATGGACGACACAACCGGGAAAGCAAACTACATTGGCTTTTGCATAGATGTTTTTGAGAAGGTTGTTTCTCGCTTTCCTGATCGTTTGAACTATGAGTTTTCTCGTCATGATGGAACATATCAGGACTTGATTAACAAAGTTCGTGATAAGGTATGGTACCCCATTATCTCTGTTCTTGTCTGGTTATTGCATGGCACATTATAGAATATCAACTGTTACTTACATTGATATAAAAACCATCAGAGCCTGAATAAATTAACTCAAGCAACAAGTTCATTTCGCACAAATATCGATTTTTACTCACAAGATTGTATTATTCTGCATCAATAGACTGTCAAAGCCTCACAGCCTGTCAATACTAATTTTCTGCTTTGACGGTGCACTTTTGGTATCAATTTCTAAAGTAGTCACTTTGATGTTGTTCCATGGTATGGCATTAATGGAAGACCTACGACGCTGCAGTCGGTGACATAACTATTCTGGCCAATCGCTCCCAGTATGTCGAGTTCACACAGCCGTTTATAGCATCAGACCTTTCAATGATAGTCCCAGCAAAACCGGACCCGGACAGGGCATTGATCTTTATGGAGCCTTTCACTCCAACAATGTGGATTGCCTCTGGAGGCATTCTCGTGTACACAATGTTGGTAGTTTGGTTCTTGGAGCGTCCACTCAATCCGGAATTTAGAGGTCCTTGGCCAAATCAACTCTCGACTGCTGCTTGGTTCACTTTCTCCTCTCTCTTCTTTGCTCATAGTAAGTAACTTCCCTTTGTTGATTATAGTCCATGGACAGTCTTTTGGGCCCAAACTTTTGACAAAAAACACATGCATTGCTGACTTTTGCAGGGGAGAGAGTGCACCGGAACTTTACTCGGATCGTGCTGGTGATTTGGTTCTTTGTAGCATTGATCTTGACACAGAGTTACACGGCGGGCCTCACCTCATTGCTCACTCTCCAGCAGCTCAAACCGACTGTGACCACCATGGAATGGCTGAGAATTTCTAAAGCAAGAGTGGGTTGTGACCCTGAAGCTTTCATTTGTGACTATCTGACTAACACGCTAAACTTCTCGAAGGAAGTCATTGTCGGCATAAGCAACACTTCCAGCTATGGAGATGAATTCAGAAGAGGCAACATTGCCGCTCTTTTTCTGGAATACCCATATGAGCGAGCTTTCTTCACTGAGTATTGCGATGGATATGTTGCCATTCGTGAAAACTACAGCTTTGGCGGTTTTGGCTTTGTAAGTGTGATCCCGTTATTCTGCGTAGACTTGATTTTTCGAGGTGTTAATAGATCCTGAGTTTGTGTGTTGTATCACTTTAGGCCAGATCAAAAGGAAAAAGGGGCTTGAGAACTAAAATACCACACCAAATCCCAACGGAGTGACATAGGGTGTGGATTGATATATAAACAGAAACCCACTTAGCACTTGAATATTCCTTTTAGGGAGTGATTTCATCCATGCGTTTCAAGTTGAGTTCATAAAAATGGTATAGAGGGAGTCAAACCTCTAGGATGAACCCCCCGGTTTATATGCACATTACCCTTACTTTAAGTCTATTAGCTTGCGAACCAGGTACTGATAAAGTGGCACCAAATTACTTGCTGCTACAGAAGCAGGACGTATACAACAGTACACCAGAATTGATATTCGACCACCGAACTTCTCTTGGGGTTACTATAGCCAAAAGGGGAAAAGAAAAAAGAAAAAGAAATTGTACCCTGGGGTTAATTAGCTATTTGTGGTTATGCAATTGCTCTTCCTTGTTCCTTAATTCTCCTTTCCTGCCCTTATGCAGGTGTTCCCAAAAGGCTCTTCATTAGCTGCAAACTTCTCTCAGGCCATTTTGGAGCTTTCAGAGAGCGGTGAGATGAAAAGATTAGAGAACCAGTGGTTCAGTCCAAAGTGTACCTTGAGGAACTTGAGCAACGACACGCCGAGGTTGGGTCTTAACAGCTTCTGGGCACTCTATGCTGTCACCATCGCCACTTCCACAGGTTGCTTCCTCTTTGCGTGTCTCTGCAAGAGAAGGAACGGTCAGGATCATGAACGAGGAAGCACTGATGATGACATGAGCGTGACGGAGCTGAGTATTTTGTAGTGTAAATCAATGTACAGTGGCCCAGTCTTAGGCTTGAGGACAAAGGGGGAACATTATTATTGAATCTTGATCAAACACAAAAGCTGAATCTTCTTGCACCTGAGAACTAGCAAACACACGTTTGAAGAAGGAAAGGGTTCTGTACTTGGCTCACTAATCTGCAAATTGCTCATTCTTCGCGGGTTCGGCTTTGAAATCTGTTCGTTCCCTTGCAAAAACGATACTCTGTGTGGGAAATGTAGGATCAGTTACAGCAGCTAAGGGTGAAACTGACGCAAACGAGTTTGAGGCTTAAGTTGTTGAACATAGAACAAAAAAATCATGCTCGAATTAGGCTTTTGAGACTTTAAGCTATTGACTATCGAAAATAGACTAAAAAGTAACACACCACAACATCAACATTACCTTCCTAACATTTAAGCTTATAGCGATTCGAAATAGGTAAGGTGCTCATGGTACTTGGTACAATTAGAGAGTGTTAAAATAGCATAATTCTAATGTTTTGTGCCCACAGATGCGGACTTTTTTTCTTGTGCTGGTCAATTTCAATTGGCGCTGGTGAGTGTCAAAAAACTATTGATAAAAGAATGATTAGAGACTTTTTTTCTAGGTAATTTATTAGTAACTTACTAACAATTTTATAAGATTACCAACTTTTTTTCAGTTTATATGGAAATTAGCAACTTTTGTTAAAACTACAAATATCTTTTCTTTTCTTTTCTTTTTCAATAGTTTGAATTTACTAATTCTTTGGCAAACTTGCCAATTTAAATTAGAGCGACTTACTAATCATTGTTAGATTAAAGTTCTATTTTTTGATAACTAACTCTCATTTGAATTACTTCTTAATATTAAATTTTTAAGTGTACCAATATTTCTTTTGAGTTACTAATTCTTATTTACCTTGCTTAGCAATCCCAACCTGAATAAGCATGACTCAACAATTTTTCTTCAATTAAATTATCACATAATATTGGATTTTTAACTATCTTTTGAGTTGCTTATCGACGTTATGTTGTCATTATTACCTTAAATGTCTCTATTTGACCCTTAGATTTACAATTTCATCAAATGATTTACTAGGAGACATTTTAAAACCGAAAAGGAGTGGTTTTGTGACATCCAGAAATTCTTACATTAATTAATAATATATAGAAAATGAATGTAATGAATGTCATGGGTGAAAATTCTAGTAGGATCATTAACATGGTTATAGCGGACGGCCCATATAGTGTTTTATGAGTTCGTAGTCTCTAGAAGGTGATTTCATTAGGATTGAATTAGTAAATATTTTATCTTGGCTCGACTATTAAAATTGCAATGAAATGTATATCGCCACATTGGTCATTAACGAAGACTGATGTGCTATGAGTTTACGTATCGGTTGAAGGGTAGGTCAGGAATTTACTGAGTTGAGTCCCTCCTAGCGTTTAGTACATTATGCTAAACATTTTGGTGGGTTCAAATTATTATTTTCTGATTTATTTATGTTTTAGATGGACACCAATTTCCTTATTTATGTACTGATTTACTAGATATCTTACCAAATTGTCTAAATATCTACTTTCAAACCACAAGGTTTAGCTAAATGTCCCCCTTTGATTTATACACCCCTCTCTAATCCACCAGCAAGTATTTTTGACCCAAGTAATTATTACTTTTAACCTATAGTACTTGCTCTTATCTCTTTGTAACTCATGTGAGTTTCTAAATACATCCCTAAGATCTTGAAATATCATCTTTGAAAATGATTTAAGTTTTCAATCTCTATCTCAACTTTCATCCTTCAATCTTTCGAGTAGAAGTAAGCGTTCAACTCTTGTGTTGATTGAAGTTTCTAAAACAATATTTCAAAAAGTTCACCAAGTGATTGTGTGAGTTTTATTCTCTTTTACCAAACTAGTTTTGCTACAACATATTGAGAGTTGTTAATTTATGTTCTCAA
The DNA here is from genome assembly GCA_017140395.1 of Eucalyptus lansdowneana. Lineage (NCBI taxonomy): Eukaryota > Viridiplantae > Streptophyta > Magnoliopsida > Myrtales > Myrtaceae > Eucalyptus > Eucalyptus lansdowneana. The sequence continues at coordinate 57,448,878 of CM029487.1, forward strand.
TTATTTTGTTTTGAAGGTAATAAAAGCTTTGAGTTGTTCAAATCTTCTCCAAGAGGTAAGTGAAAACTCTGTGGACTAAACTAAAATGATTTACTTGGTACTGTTAACTTGGTTGTTTGATAGTTGCTAATTTACACTTGAACTTTTATGTTAAGTGTGAGAAAGTTGTAATGACTGCATGTTGAAGCATTGTGTTCATTTGACTTGGGTTGAAAAGTCATTACACGCCAAGGTTATGACTAATGGGCTTCCTTAAAATTTGGTAGTATAAAAATGGAAAAGGAGAGATTAATCTAGAAAGCGATAGCTAAGTGTTGCCACTCAATTGCGTTGCTGATTATATTGGTCATCGATATCATGCGGTCGATTTTCTTTGAGTTGTCGATGTCCACATCGTCGATTTTCAAGTTTATTTGTTGATCGAGACCTATTTGTTGATGTGCAAGATGTTGATTGATAAGTTGTGTGTTTTTGTGTTATTGATTTATAAGTTGTCGAATTTTGATGAATCAACCAATCTTATGGCTAACATGGGAAATGAAAAAAAGGTAAATGCATTATTGCGATTTATGTAAGTGATGCATGAAAAAGACATGATGATTGTATTTCGAAAATGTTTTGCACCAAAGATGATGTGCATTGCTATTATATGACTTACTATGAAAAGTATTATGTTATATAATTATGTCGCTTATATATAGTGATGACGATACCTCATGCTTTAGGATGTCTCAGAATAAAAATGCCCCATCTGTTTGGATGCTTTAGGATTATTTGGCTTAAATAATTAATTAGGAGGTAGACTTCTTTTTCGGTGGGCATTCGTGATTTAATCCGCAACTTGGTTAGCTTCACGTGGACAGTGAACTATTGAAACTCCTTTCATTTGGGCCATTAAACTATTGCACTCATCAAACAAAAATCTAAGGGTCCATGGACTTTGAGTTGGTCTGATAAGCACCGAATAAAAAGATAAGCTATCGGTTGATGTCCACGACTGCATATCACCTACAGCCTCCGACAGATCACTTGAAGACTTCCAAGTCTTCTTTCGTTCCTTCTCCACGATCAAGTTCAGCAAGGCTTCTCTTAAGGCAAGGGTTTCTGTTTGCAATGCAGAGGAAGTCGCGACTGACTTCACGAACCCAGCAATCAATAATCCTCAGTCGTCAACATTCACTCTCAAGCAGGCCTTGCTGGTCGATCAATCAGGTACGACTCTATTTCCTTTAATCTATAGCTTCTCGTTTAGGCGCGGTCGACTGATACGGTCGCTCAAAACTACAGTAATCTCCATAGTCGAAGCTGGATTCGGTCTACAATTTTGAAATAGAAAAGTTGTGCCAAAAAAAAAAAAGGGGGGGATTTTTATTCCTTGTAATAGTCAATTTTAAATTGCGTTAGCAATTGTCAAAAAGAAATTGGTAAAAAAAATGACCGAAGATTTTTTCTAGGTACGAAATTACTTTTTGTTATAGCATGCAAATTAGCAACTTTTGTACAAACAATCAATTTTTATTTGCATAACTTACCAATGTTTCGAATTCACAAGCTTTTATTGACACATAAATTTTTGACAAACAAATTCATTGCGCATTTTTGTAAAAAATATAAAATACATATAGAAATATAAAAATAAAATTTCAAATAAGAAAATAAGAAAGCACCTAGTCTAAATTCGGATTGACCTGTATAGGCCCAACTCATCAGCTCGTCAAACATTGGGTCCAAAAATGCGGCCCACTAGCCCATCACTTGAAATCTGTAATGGACTCTTCGGCCAAGCCTAGCCCAGGAGCCCATTAGAAGGCCCTCAACCGAATCTGCTCTCTTTCGCTTTCTCTCTCTCTCTCTCTCTCTTCTAAGAAATGTCTCTCTTCACGGTGAGATGGAATCACGCACTGAGCTCACATCACACACAGTAGACACGCACAAAAGATAGGGAAAAAAGACACCCAAAAAGTGTTGATTAAGACATTTTCCATATCTTGAAAGAGCATAATGTGGACAAAAGGTTGTGGAGTAGACTGCCATAATTCTTTCGATGATCTGGAAAGTTGGGTGCGCCGCAACGGCATTTATAAGGGAGTGGAAATGTTCCCTAAAAAGCTCTGCTGCTCCTCATGGCTGTTTGGGGGCCTCTGGATTCATTGTGACAGAGCCATTTCTGATCCTGAAGATAAACCTTACTAGCTTCTGGTTTGTTAAAGCTGTAGAACTCTGCAGCTGTTTGCACAGGGAATGAACATGGAAAGAACTAGAAGGGCGCTTGTTATAACATCTCTTAAAAAAATAATCTGAAGATGGATGGCACAAATTAAATATAGATAAGAGATACGAATTGAGAAGCAAGAAACTGCTGGAAGAGGAAGGTGTAATCCGTGATTGTGGTGGAAACTTGGTGAAGGGATTCTCTGGTAACATCGGAAAAGCTCCGGTGTTGCTAGCTAAAACCTATGCAGTACGAGATGGAGTCAGAAGTTTTGAAGCGTTCTATTAACTTTTTGAGAAGTCATCATATTCTATTTCAATTTTGGAAATCTTTGGTATGCATTAGCGAGGGATTGCTACTGAAATGATTCGCTGTCATGTTTAACCGCATGTGATGAAATTTGAGTTCAATTAGACCTGATAATGTTACTAGGTGATACCGGTTTGCACTCGACTGAAATTAGAAGTGTGTCATTAAAGTGAATGTTTTTGTCCTCCATGTTCGAATTTTTGATGGCCTTTGGTAATCTAGATATGAGCATGACAGGACAATAAATTATCATATCCAATGCTTGGAAATGTCATCCAAACCAGATAAACTCGGATAGATCAAATAAAATGCCTGCGAAGAAATCCGGAACAAGGGCAGGATAAACCCGGCTTAGACAAAAAAATTAAAAATAACTTAACAAATCATGTTATCTTCCAACAATATAGTGATGAAGTAACGCATCGTGCAATCATCGTTGCCTTAAACCCCCACCTATTATCATCATCGACCAACCGATCATGGTCCGACAACTAAGGGTGAAAAGTAGTCCGAAGAAAATCGTTGTTGCTTCCAACTACAGGGCCCGCCGATTAGTAAGCTACTAGATTCGAAGTTCCTAAATAATGACTTTGTTTTGGATGTTCACCAACGAGCTTCTAGCTGAGGTTGCTATTTACTAAAGGGAGAGGAAGTTTTACCATTGGGTTGTGTTCCCCTCTCGAGTGGTCCAATTTGGGTTTTGTGAATTGTTTTTCGGCAGTGTTGTCACTTCTATAAGACATTTGAATAGGACTAACTTCGTTGCATGGAGTTTTACTATAGGCTTTCCAAGCAGAGATTATTTTCGAGTAGATGAGGAGATCTCGAGAGAGGTGTTTGCATCTAGATTACACCAACAAAAGGGTACCACACTTATGCTTATCTTCGTATTTCTTCGTCGGTACTCTTGTTTTGGAGTGAATCTGCATTAGGCGAGTGAAAGACGTTCTTTTGCAGGTCCTCAAGCGAGTAATTCAGTGATGACCCAAGAGGAAGACCGGGTTTCAAACCCTTCAAACTCTACCTCTCTATCCTTGTAACGTAGATAGGGGTCGAAGCCCTTACATAAGGTTTTCAAAGACAACAAGGTTTTCATTTTTTCCAATGTATTAAGTTATTACACTACTAATGTCCTTTTTTCCAATGCATTAAGTTTTTTTTTAGTTGTAGCGAACTTACACGAAAATTGCATTTTCAATCCTAAACATATTGTACGGATATATCTTCAGCATCAAATTTTCAAGTGAACAAATGTAGTCATAAACATTTGAGGAAAAAAAATCAAGTCCTTCCGATCAAGTCTTGCGTGAAATTTCTGAAATCACGGTCTAGTCATGACTAGCTGATTGGACCACCCATTTGATGTCAAGATTTTTTTTCTTTTTTTCTCCTCTCATCTTTTCATCTCTCTCTCTCTCTCTCTCTCTCTCTCTCTCTCTCTTCCACGCTTACCATTCATCATCTTCAATTTCGCATTTACAATTTATCGTCTTTAACCTCGTAAGCACTCGGCCAAAGCTCCTCCAGCACTCGTCTTTGCTGCCCCCACTTACACCTCCGGTGGCGTGCTGCCACTATCGTCGAAATGTGGAATGATTTTAATACTTAAACCGCGTTCAATGTTCAATTTGTTAATGGTTGGAACTGGAAGCTCCAGAGACAAAATGAAAATGGAATAATCTCATAATCGACTGCACAAGGGTTGGTCCATCCCTTTTCGGACGCATTCTCCAATTTTCTTTTCCTTGTTCATCTCTCTTCTTAAATACCCTGATCATCTCCCATTGGGGTATCCTTGTATCCATTACTTTGGAATATCAAATTCTTGTTTTTGTTTTTTCTCCCCATTTGTAGGGGCGGCTAAATTTGAATCAACTAAACGAATAATAGAATGATGCGTTTGGGTTTGGGTTGTAGAAAATGGGGTGGGGGCGGCAAGTGGGCTTTATGCGCGCGACAAGCTCATCCTTGCCTCCTCCTTTTCTTTTTCATAAAAACTGTTGTCGAGTTTGCTGAGATCACGACGACCACAAGCTCGACGGCCATGAAGGATAAGTCGTCTAGCTTGCAGAGATCGAGAGGCTCAACCATGGCTGTCGGCCATGAGCTCGATGAGCAACGGCAACGGCTTGTGGAGTTGAGCAACAATATCTTTTGCAAATTCAATAGTGAAACCAAGGAAGAAGTAGGCGCCAAATCTGGTTGAAGGAGGAGAAAAGAATGGAAAGAAAAGAGAAAAAGCAAATAAATGAAGAAAGAAAGGGAAAAAAAAAACAAGAAAAAAAAAATCAGACTATTATGCAAAATGTGGAGTGATTAAGTCATGAGCCATGTCAAAGAGAATAGAAAATGCGGTGGCTCGCCTCTTCCATCATTTCAGAACATTGATGTTGTTTACACCAACTCTATCGATATTTAAAGTAGTATGTGTCTGACTCACTGGTAGATGAAGACAAAAATCTAGTGAAAGGCCTTCGGGTGGTCCTCTTCCTACGAAGGACCACACAAGTTTCTGGGAATTGTTTGTGATGGGTTCTTTTTTTGATAGGCTAAGTTAAGCCTGTCCGCCCATGTTGGGCCAAATCCAGCCTATTAAAAATGAGTCCATAAGAGGAAATAACAGTTATTTTCTAAGTGAAAATTACTGCAATAAATAAAAATAAAAAGTAAAGGGAAGAACGTTACTTGTAGCGTTTCAGAGAGAAAATACGTTTCTTCATCTTCTTCCCTTGAAATAGTATACTCTATCTCTTGAAGAATGGAACTTCAGGGTTTCAAACGATTCCTTTGAAATTGCAACGGTACTTAATTTGTGGCAAGCAAGATATGTCTGTCTCCGTGATATGCCTTTGATTGGTGTTACACATTTCCTTGGCACGTTTCTGCGTATGTTTTCGGTATTTAATTGTTCGAGTATCGGTTCGATTTTTTAGGAATTTGTTTCCTATAGTTTGATGAGGGTGCAATCTCCAGTCATAGAGAGGAGCTTATAATATCAAATTAGTCGGTTTATGCAACATATATATTTTGGAGCTAGTTCATCGTGTTCATCAATATATGCTCCAATCAGACCTCTTCACCCAGTAAAAAATTATCGTAATATGGAACAAGGAGAATCACAAGCCCCTCCAACTTGAACCTCGAAGCCAAGACATTGGCTACCAAAAAATAGTGTAACACTTGAGGAATTGCGCCTCATGGGCCCAACTGTATCTTGAAGAAGGGATGGTAGTCTTCTTTAACCAATTAAACAAACATCATGTATAGAAATGGACAGATTTGATTTCTTGACGGATAATCCTTTCCACTCGGAGCACTTGAATCAGGCTAGCTTGCTAGCAGCCAGATTTGGCCTCATCGGTGGTTTGAATCTTCGCTAGTAATGTTGCATGAGGGGGGGACATTTATGTAATTGTGAAAGTCGAGCTAGGACAAAGTTGGAAGAAAAAAAAACTATATTTGCATTTCGAAAATGCTCGAAACTCAAAGCACCTCTAGACTTACCTTGGGCTAAAGGCTTGAGGTTTTTAAAAATGCAATTGCATCTCTCTAGAGCTCTCTAAAAAATTTGTCAAATGGTATTTGTATTTACTGGGCATGTAAAGGCCTTTGGGCTAAATATTTAGTGGTTGGCAAATTTTTTTGACTTGTCTTTGCCAAATGCAAGTTTTCAAAGGGCTAAAAGCCCAAAATAGGTTAGGGGCTGCCTTGGGCTTTCTCGGCATGCCGGCTTTCAAGGCTAGTGAAAATTTTCTCCCGAAATTTGTCCTTGCTAATCTTTCATTTTTTCGGGTTTTACCCTCGATAACTGGTCATCATCTTCATCTTATTCCTTTCTCTCTACTAAACACGACTAGCATCTACACGTAGTTGTCAACGAAGGGTAGGCGGTGTGGTGAAGGGCAAGTGGTCTGGCTAGCGTCTTGCGACCCTCTGATGAGGGCTGCTGCACGAAGGACGCAGCGCGACAAGGGTCACGGCAACCCAAATTTAGTCGCACGATTTGGGTGGCAATGACTATATCACGCGGCCCTAGTGACCTTTGCACAAAGGTCATGGTATGGTGGGTCGCACAACTGTTCAGCGAGGGTCACCACACCATGTCCTCCAGACGCCTGCCCTTTGCTGCATCACCTACCCCTCGTTGGATCACCTTCCCTTCGTCGGTGACTGTTAGCTCTTCGCTGGCAGTCGCCGGCCAACTCTCTTTTTTTTTTTTTTCTTTTTTTATGACAAATGTCTTTCACAAATTTAATTTGTCCAAACAATATTTGCCCAAAAGTACTTCACAATGGACTTTTACAAATATGATTTACCAAATACAATTTGCATTTTGAAAAACTCCTTTAACTCAAGGGCCTTTGCATTTTCTCAAGAACTTTCTCCAAAAGTCTTCCCAAATACACCCTAAACCTATTATCTCAATTTGGAAGAAGATTTTGAGTTTAGGGTTTAATTTATAGAGCAAATTGAACCTATTTTCTAAATGTGGGGCAAACTTTTGTTGCCAAAAGATGTCATTTGATTTATATCTCGAGTGTTGACATTTCCAACGAGACACATCGTTTATTCTAAAATAGTGCCACATGTGATTTTCAGCAACACAAATGGCTGTTGTCACTTGAATAATCGATTTTAAAAGTTATGGTACTTAAATGGTTATTTGAAGAATTACAGCACCAAAGTGAGCAACATTAGAAAGTTATTATAAGGTTTGAGCTCAACTGGACTCCCGCTATCCTCAACTCTTCTCTTGCTTGACTGACTATCATATTCTATGTTTGATTTTCCATTCAAAATGATAAATAAAGATACTTGGTCTCAACTTGGTTCAATTTCATCCCTAAACTTTTAAAGTGTGATCCAATGTATTCATCTCATTAAAATCATTGATGGAATCTGCTGACATGAATGAAATGCGCCATTTAATTTATGACATCATTATCTGTGTTCAATTTGGTTTATATATATATTATTTATTTATTCAATTTAGTCCCTAAACTATTTTTCAATTCTCTCTGACAATTGCTCTATGTCAAACTTAGATTGGATTTCAACACAAAGTGTTTATTAAATATTTTCACAACATTTAAACACAAACATAAACAAATTAATTAAATGGATTACACAACACAAAACATTTAAGATAGAACAAGGTTACTTGTGTATACATGTTGTAATTATTTCTAAATGCAAATAAACACATCGTGTTAACACAAGGAATAAATTAAATTGCTTAACCAAATGAAACCAAACGCATTATAAACGAGTAAAAGGGTCAAATCATATCTGACATATTCATGTCAATGTGTATGTCTTGTGAAGGGGTTGTGTCGAATATTACCAATTTTAGATAATAATCAGCGAAGTTTATCTTTAAAATATTTTATGACCGTCATCATGCTTAAGCAAATGCTATTAGAGAGAAAGAACAAAAATATAATAGTTTAAGAACGAAACTGGACAAACAGAAAAAGTTCAACGATGAAAGTAAACGATAAAATAATAATAATAATAATAATAATAATAATAAGTTAGTAACTTCAAAGGCTATGTCAGCAAATTACATCAATCTGTTGCCCAAAAAATGAGATGCGGAGGTTATGGGTGGTGTTCTCTCTCTCGACATGCAGAGATTCTCCCTACCATTAATGGTAGTTTCCTCTAAAACCCTCACTGTTTAATCCTTAACCCTCATGGGTTTTCCTCCATTACCGATGGATTGACCTTAGCAACAGCTTGCTTTCCATCTCTCTTCTCTTCGTTCAGTCTTTAGCTTCTTCATCTACCTTGAAGTTCCGATTCCAACCTTTGTTTCATTCGAATCCCCAATTCAGCATCATTTCCACAAGCGATCGTCCATGCATTCTCAATTCCCTAACCATCCTATGTTCTACGCCCAAACCTCTTCCTTATTCTTCTCTTTATACAGTTTTTCTGCCATCGCCTCATCATGTCCGAGCCCCTTTTGACCTAATTCAGCCGTTAGCTTCGCCATCACGTTATGGATTCCCATCATCTGAGTGAAGAATCGCGTCTGGCTGCCCTCAACAACAGAATGGGCCGTCTGTGGTCCGAATATGAAATTGACGTCTGGGATGAACCTCCTTCGACGGAACAGCTGCATGAATGCAGAAATGTGTTAGTAGGTACACTTCTCTCAAACCCTTTTGTCAATATTCAAGCTCTTCAAAGTACTCTAAGCCGAGTTTGGAGGATAGACAATGTTGAAATTACCCAACGTGAAGCTGGTCTTTTTGTCGCAACCTTTAAATTAGCAAGTGAAAAACAGAGAGTGCTAGACAGTGGTCCATGGAATTTTGCTGGTCATCTAGTAATTCTTAAGCCTTGGAAACCAAATACACCTTTACATTACTATGATTTTACTACATGTACATTCTGGGTACAAGTTTTTGGACTAGCCCTTGAGTGGTGTTCAGACCAATGCTCTGTAAAGCGGTTAAGAGTGTTGGTAGAGTGATTCAGGTGCAAATTGATAAAAAGGAAGGCACTACTATCCGAGCTGCACGTGTCCGAATAGAACTTGATCTAGCTCAACCTTTGAAAACAGGTCAATTACTTCGAATAGCTGGTAAGACTTTTTGGCTAGACTTCCGTTATGAGAGACTCTCTCATTTTTGCTATTCCTGCGGCCGACTCGGACACTATGCTTCTTATTGTCAAGAAATTCCATTTATTTAAGCGAAAATGACAGGCAAAGAGAAAATGGCATATGGACAGTGGTTAAGAGCAGAGGTCAAGGAACACAGTCCTTATTGGATTACCTTTTACGGGATGAATAGTGATTCTGAAGACACTGAAGAAGTGATTCCTGAAACTCCTCCTACAGTGACCAATAAACTCCTGGCGTTACCTCCTATAGAAGTTATATTAGCAAAACATCAATTACAACCAGATAAGTCATACCCTTACTCCTCTACACATCACCAGCCTAACCTGAATCTTTGTCCTGAAGGTCAACAACATGCATCTCCCTCGAATAGTGCTATTCTACCTGCGGCACAAAAGATGAAAGGAGTCACTGACCTTTCACTAACTATTAAGGATTGGGATACTGCTGATCAGTACCATCTCAGAACGTCACTTCAATCTCATAAGGCTGCTCTGTTTCCTCCAATCCTTCCAGAAAGCACTTCCTCGATGTTTTCCATAAAGGTAGCACTTCCTCCCTCACCTGTCAATCAGCAAGGCATTCAGAACTTGATAGTTGGGGATGCATCGAAAAAGAAACAGAAGTATACTAGATTATCCACAAAAGCAGGGATTTCCAAGAAATTTAAAAGACAAAGTTCCCATGACTCGCGCATTCCTCTACTTGAAGATCTTGATGAAAACTTACTACTGGAAACTCCTGTTATTTCAGCTGAAGATGCTGGTAAGTGGGTTGAGGTGGCTTTCCCTCAAAAGCCACCGACTGCACAATGAAGCTACTCAGTTGGAACTGTCAGGGACTTGGCTCTCCCCTGACAGTTCAAGCCCTTAAGGCCCTTGTGGTCAAAGAGAAGCCTGACCTGGATTTTTTGATGGAGACGAAGAACATAGAGGCTGTTCTAAGTCGTCTTCAGTGTCGTCTGAAATTCCCTCATTCTCACTTCATTAACCCTATAGGACTTGCTGGAGGACTGGCTATGTTCTGGCAGTCTCATATTTCCCTATATGTAGAAGACTATAATCAGCACATTTTGGATACTATATGTACATATTCTAGGAAAGGTATTTCGATGAAGCTTACTTGCTTACATGCACCAGCGTTGTTCCAATCTCGACAATTGTTCTAGCAGGCACTTCGCCAAATTGCGTCATCAACTCTTTACCTTGGGTTTGTGCTGGAGATTTCAATGAGATTATTAATCAATGGGAGAAAGTGGGGAAACGAGCTGCAGATTCTCACCGCATACATTCATTCAGAGAGGTATTACATGACTATGCCCTCATGGATCTTGAAAGTAAAGGTTGCGCTTTTACCTGGATGAATAACCGTCAAGGTAATGAACTGGTCAAAGAAAGGTTAGATAAAGTGTTGTGTGATATGAATTGGCGATTAATTTTCCCTAAAGCTGAGGTTTTGGCATTACCTGCTGTGGGCTCTGACCATAGTCCCCTGTTGTTGAGCACTGAAGTTAAACAAAGTAGAAGAGGCAAGCCTTTCCTTTTTGAGGCCTACTGGATTGAACACCAGGACTGCAGTAGAACGATAGCTAATTCTTGGGCCTCCACTGTGACAGTTGGCCGCGACCTGCCAAACAAACTACGCCTCGTCAGCTTAGCTCTAAATAAATGGAGTCGAAGTACGTTTTCAAACGCCAAATCACAGATTGCAGACTTGCAACAGCCATTGCAAACTTTGACTAATCGGCATAGTAGCTCATATGATAGAATCTTAGCAGACAGGTTAAAGCAACAACTTCAAGAGGCATGGCAGCAAGAGGAGTAGTATTGGGCCATGCGTTCTAGAATAAAATGGCTAAAGTGGGGCGACAAAAATACAAGGTTCTTTCATGCAATTACTGTGCAGCGTCGACAAAGAAACAAGATCAGCATGTTACTAGATCTCAACCAAGAATGGGTAAGAGATGAGCAGGTTCTCAAGGATATGACTATGGCTTTCTATTCAAATCTCTACAGGTCAGCAGGACACCGAGACTATGGCCCTATTCTGAACCAAGTTTTAAGTGTCGTTACTCCTGCAATGAATGACAGCTTAGTTGCAGAGATCACACCAGCAGAGCTCAGAACAACTACTTTTCAGTTGGGTAAAACTCAAGCACCAGGCCCTGACGGATTAAATGGTATCTTCTACCAAACTCACTGGGATATACTTAAAGATGACCTTATTCTCTCTGTTCAGGAATTCTTTAAAACAGGAGTTATGCCAGTCGGATTAAACAGAACCACTATCTCTTTGATCCCCAAAGTCCCCAACCCGGAAAGCCTCGACCAATTCCGTCCCATAAGTTTATGTAACTATGCTTACAAAATCATCTCCAAAGTCTTGGCTAACAGACTCAAACCCCTCCTGCCTGACCTGATTTCTACTGAACAAAGCGCATTTGTGAGTGGCCGCCAAATCCAGGACAATATCTTAATTGTTCAGGAGGTGCTACACCAACGGAAGACCCAGAATAGAAAGAAACATTTTCAGGCGATTTTAAAAATGGACATGCAAAAAGCTTACGACCGAGTGGAATGGGACTTCTTGAACGATTATTTTCTCGGATTAGGTTTCCATCCAGTTTGGGTGAAGTGGGTGATGCAATGTATTACGACAATCTCTATATCTATCAAGTTCAATGGAGATCAACTTAATTATTTTCAACCTACACGAGGTATTCGACAAGGTGATCCACTTTCCCCTTATCTGTTCATATTAATGGCAAATCTGCTGTCAACCTTAATATCTCAAGCCATTGAAATTGGTCATCTCAAGGGAATCCAATTGAATAGGTGGTGTCCTACTCTATCCCATTTACTTTTCGCCGATGATGCTATCTTTTTCTTAGACGGGACAACTATGGAATGTCAAAATCTAGCTAACATTTTGAACCAATATTGTTTAGCTACCAGTCAAGAAGTCAATTGAAATAAATCAGGCATCTTTTTCAGTAAATCCTGTCCTTCCACACTTCAGGACAATATAGCACTCCAATTCAGGATCCCTGTGCTTCATAAGACTGGAAAACACCTAGGCATTCCGTCAGATTGGGGTCGGTCTAAGAGAGATATGTTTTCATGGATTTTGGGAAGAGTTAATTCCAAATTAGATGGATGGAAGGAAAAAATGATATCGAAAGGTGGAAAAGAAGTCCTTATAAAGAGTGTCGTCCAATCTATTCCTCAGTACACTATGTCCATTTTTAAGATTCCTATATCTCTGTGTCGATCCATTGAACAAAAGATAGCGAGATTTTGGTGGCAATCTGACAGCACAAAGAAGGGCATTCATTGGAGAAATTGGGAGTCCCTAAAGATCATAAAGGAGCAGGGTGGTCTAAGATTCCTAGACCTAATAGCTTTTAATAAAGTGATGCTTGGTAAACAGGCTTGGAGACTAATCAAATCTCCTTTATCCTTATGGAGTAAGCTTTTCAAAGGTCTCTACTTCCACTCACAAGACTTTAGGAGTGCAGCAAAAGGTAACCGACCTTCCTGGGGATGGCAGAGCTTATTATTAGGGAGGGATTCCATTTTACCAAAGCTACAATGGTCTGTGGGGGATGGCACTAAGATTAGTATTCGTGAAGATTGATGGCTTCCTATGGGAATTCTCGGTGAACCTACTCCTAGTTATGAGCCACGACTGGTGGCAGATTTGATGTTGCCGATTCTGAATCAGTGAAATGGTCCTCTCATTAATCAGTTATTTGATGAACAGGTTTCCACAGAAGTTCTTAATATTCCACTTAGCTCTACTTGCACTGAAGATAGGTTAATTTGGACAGCTACTCCTCAAGGTTAGTATTCTGTTAAGAGTGCATATCATAGCTTATCATCTTCCATTCAACCATCTGAGCCTATTTGGAAGAGCTTATGGAATCTTAAAACTATCCCTAAACTCCGACTCTTCCTTTGGTCTGTTTGTCATAATGCTCTCCCAACCAAAGCCAATCTTTTTAACAGACACATCAGTTCAGACCCCACATGCATATTATGTTCTCAGGAAGTTCCTGAATCGATTGAGCATCTATTTCTTCTATGCCCCTGGACTAAAGCAGTTTGGTCTCACCCTAAAATCGCTATCAGTAATCTTCAAACAGATACACACCACATGACAGATTGGCTTGTAGCTAGATTTCGAAATAAACAGCTGTTACCTGGTATGGACGTTGTCGCCACACTTCTCTGGCAAACATGGAAGGCCAGAAACAGGTTCATCTTTACTCGTCAAAAGCCCGATCCATCCTTTGTGGTCGAATATGCCTTAGCTCAGTCCCGATCAGCACGGATAAACCCACTTACCTCCTCTACAGCCCCAACCCTCGGAATCAATCTTCCTGCTCCATCTTCCCTGTGGCGACCCCCTGATCCAGGTGTACTCAAAGTCAATATTGATGGGGCTTTTCAGGTTGCTGATACTAGAGGAGCTATAGCTTTCATTTGCAGAAATCATACGGGCGAATTGGTCGATGGATTTACCTCTCGAGTTACTGCTGCCTCCGCGTTGCAGGTTGAAGTTTCTGCCCTCCTTTCGGCGCTGCACCATCTCCAGCAACTCGGCAAATCAATCGATCCGTTGATTTTGGAATCAGACTGCCTTGCGATGGTCGACGCAGTTGCAGATCCTCGGAAGACTCCATGGGAGGTTCGGTCCTTGTTTGATGAAGTGGCTGCTCTTCTCCCCTGTTTCTCTCGACTGCAAATTAGGTTTGTCCCTCGTACGGCCAACGCGATCGCCGATTGGGCTACAAAGGCCTAGTTGGGCAGGACTCTTCCTTTGTCTTGGCTCGCTTTTCCCCCTCCTATCTTATTAGATCTTCTTATTTCGGATGTAATGGACGCTGGTGGTAATGTTTCTATAAATTAATTGTAGTTTCCGTTCAAAAAAAAAAATTACATCAATCTTTAATGGAACGACCACATTAAACAAAATTTAAAAATTTAAGGGATGAGATTGAAAAAAAAAAAAACTTCAGGTATGTCATTGAGCGATGAGGAAAATTACAGTGACTACTGATGTAACTAGCCCTTATTTATATCCCAAAATTGTCAAGTCATATCTTTTTAAGTACATAAAAAATGAAAATAATCTTGATAACAAGTGTGCTCGAGGCACTAATTAACCATATTTAATAAAGAAATGTTTTCATTTTTAATTCACTGCTATACAAATGTGAGATAGATAGTGCATTAAACTTGACAAATTTTCTCTACTAAGATGTTTAACTAGTGCTTCTGTTGACCAAATTCAAAAAGCTTAAAAAGAAAAGGAAAACAAAAGTCTACATTTGAGAACACATTTCATAGAGAAATACTCTTTTTTCAGTGGAGTCAATGGTGAGTCAATCTACCTACTTTGATATTGAAGAGATTTGAATTGACAGGAGTGTTCAACGAATCTAAAAAGTACATGTACCAACCCGCTACCTTCTAGTATAGCAGGAATACCATCTTTGGAAACTTGCACCCAAATCTTTTTAACGTGAAAGAAGCTCTAGGATGGGAAGACTCCGTGTACTTTGAAAATTTGAGAGCAATTTTTTTTTTTCCGGTCAAATTTTTTAGAGCAATGTTTAGTAATCTAACAACTACTTGGTATATCCTCAAGGTCAAGGAGAATTTTAGAAACTTCGTATAATAATATATTACCAGGTGAGTGGAATATATGCTTTAAAATGCATTTGGACCGTCGGATATTTATTAATGTCAAGTAAAATGCGTTAGATATTTGATAAATTAAATGTTTTTTTAACAAAGATCCCTCCCATAATCATTTTCCCCTCAGCAGGGATGGGTTTAGAGGTCGAATCTTGAGGAAGCCACAATACAATATTGATCAATTGTTCAAAATACATAGAATGGAGAATTAAATTATGTTCCGTTTTCCATTTACCCGTACAAGAATGCTTTCAAGTACATAATATGAGTTTACAATTTATTTAAACGAGTTTCATATGAGATTAGCTGGATTTTGCAATGGCTTAAGCTTCTCTCCATTAAAAAAAAAAAAAAAAAAAAAATTTGTTCCGCTAGACACGTATTTTTGGAAAAATAATGAAGTGAAAAGCCTATAATGCCACCAAAAAAAAAAAAAAATTGTTACAGGGTCAATAAAAATTCATATTTGCAAGTATTGTCAATAAAGCGTAAATGAAATTCAAATTTGAAACGATAAAGAGATTTTTACAAATTTTTCCTTTCCTTTTTTTAAGACACAAAGAGAGTAGCTTACAGATTGCATTAATATCAAACCAAGAATAAATTACCATAGGATTAAGTAACTCCACACTTGATAAATTGATTGGAGATAGATAAATGGAATTATTACTAGAATCATCAAATGTCATAATCTCCAAAATATAACATGTTAACTAATTTAGCTAATAAATTACTGCTGTAAATTGAAATGAAAACAGAGGACGCAAATGCGGGCATGCGCCCCGCGAGGGGGAAGGGGGAGGGGGGTGGGGGGAGAGTACCCTCCCTCGCAGAAAACATTTTTCTCATTTTCGGTTATTTGGTTCGTTTAGAAAAATAAGTCAACATAAAATATTTTTCCCAATTAATGAAAAATCCATGCTTAAATTCAAGAAAATGATTTCTTCTTTAAAAAATCTGGGGAATCGGAAACTCAATGCTTGGGCATGAAACTTCAACATTGGTTCCCGGGTCCCCGTACTTGGTATAGGACTCCGATTTTATTTCGCTGAAAATATTTTTCTCATTTTCAGTTAATGAAACTTTTGGTTCGTTTTTTATTTTTTACTCTTTTTTTCCTTATTTCTCGGAAAATAAAACGGGCACGAAACTTGAGAGGTCTATTGATCAAGAAAATGATTTCTTCTTTGAAAAAATCAGTGCAGATTTTATTAATAAGTCTCATATGAATCTCATGTGGAACTTATTGTCCCTTAACACAATTCCCTGGTCAAAGGATGATTATGACTTTTAAGCATGGGCAGACCCCTCACCTTACGAGAGCCCTTTTGATGAGAACAAACTCGAGGTCTATTGATCAAAACGGGCAATACATCGTTACGGGACCGGCACAATTCTTTGACGTCATCAAGCGTGTAATAACTAATAACTACTCTACCCTCCCTTGCCCATGGAGAACCTTCGTCTCAGTCCAAGAAAGACCAAATCGACTTGACTTTTTGTTGCACTATACATTTCCTGCCGCCATTTTCTCATTTTGTTTTCTTGGAAAATCACTGCATGTCACCAATCCCTCCCCACCCCCCAATATGAAGCAATAGTGGACCTATTCAAAGCTTATTTACAACTTAATATTGTATTTGGCATTGGTAAATTCCTCAAATTGTGGGTAACTTGCTATAATAAAAGCGGGTGTATGTTGGTCATTTACTTATTTTAATTGTAAGTTACCCAGCTTCTATTTTATTTCCAATAGCAAGTTTCTTACATTGTTGGGAAGTTATTAACTTGCAAGCAGACTTACGCTGGTGAGTTACTAATTTCACCGCTAGATTTCATTTTGAGGGATAAAATTTAGGTTAATAACTTATGTTCCACTTGAATTTGGTAATTCTTATTTTGTATGTAACTTTACTACCTCATAAGCAGAATTAGTTATTTCCACTCAAATTTTCTAATTTCGCCCCTACATTTTTGCTTGAGCGGCAACTTTCTAAAAAGATCGATCACTTACCATTGCATTCAACATTAGTAAATAGCTAATGTCGTTGATAATTATACTATCAAAGTACTTGACCTAACAAGTCACTACACCGTTACATTTTTACAAACAAGATTTAAACTTTACTAATCATATTAGAAAATTGCCATGCACAAATTTGTTCCTTTTTTGGCAAACAGACAATTAGAATTCTGCTTTAGGCTAAGGAATAGAGCAAGAGGAAGGTGGACACCACTACTTTATTTATATATTTATAATTTCAATAATCTATTATCAGAATTCTCCTGCCTAACCGAACTCTATGGGGATCGTTTTACATCAAACTCGTGACTCAAGACCATTGTGGTTAAATTTTAGATTCAACTCAAGAGAGAGAACAACCGCAGAAATGAAAACAATAACTTGTGACTAGAAGGTCATGTTTCCAAGTGGTACGATGATGGTGGTAGGCCACATCGACAACAATTATATTATATATATATATATATATATATATATATATATAACGTATATATGTATGTATATGTATATATCATGGTATCATGGTGCTTGTGCAATGTGCAGTTGTGAGTTGGTTGCCTATGGACATGGTTACTGTTCAAAGCCTTCAAGTGGCGATTTTTTTAATATAAAAAATGACAAATTTGTCATTAGTTTTTTTAATGCTTAATCTAGTCTTTTGTGTGTATGATAATCATTCAACCCCTAATTCACTGCTTGTTTTGTAGAGCGGGACCTCAAAACGTTATATTAATAACATGTAGTAGACAACACATGATTTTAGTTGATAATTTGAAATAGTTGAATTCCTTTAAATTATTATCAATCCTCACCAGAAACATTTCATAATTATCATTTTGAGACTGATATAACAAAGAGTTCCAGTTCAAATTCTTTATTTTGCATGTTTACTATTCTAAACATTGTTAGAATAGCTACAATTTTTTTTTTCACCTTGCCACTATCTCCTACATGTATTCCATGTCTGCACTGCGAAAGAAGCGCTTGTTAGTATAGAGGAAATCCCAAACGTCCATTCCATCTCCCACTTTCCCCTTCTCCACCCTCCATCCCTTTGGCTGATATACTATGCCCTGCCCGATGGAGGGAGAAGCGGCGGTGCAAGGATCCCAGGCTGCTGCACAGGCGCGGCAATGGCAGCCAAGCACCATGCGCATCTTGAGGTCGGGTTTGGACCATCTGGTTGGGTAGAGGAGAGAGATACAAGGGAGGAGATAAGGGGGTTTCTCTTAATGTTTGGCGGACATCCGGCGTTGTTCCAACTGTTCATCAGATGGGGACAGTTAGAAGTCACAGGATTTGTGAACAGTACCCTGCATCCCTACATGCCCGCTTCCAAATCCTACTCATTTGAATTGATGGGACTCACGAATCTAAACGCAGCAACAAGAGCTGCTATCAAGTAGCATAGGAGGAACATACCATATCGCTCCGAAGTTGGAACCAGTCAGCGGCATTCTTAAACGCGAATGAAGGCTCTAGATGAGAAGAGTCCGTGCTTTGAAAATTTGGGTCCAGTGGAATCTTAATGTCATCAAAACAAAGGACTGACTTGGTCTATTCTTGAAGTCAATGAACATACAAATCTTAGAAGCCCGCAAGAATTCCGTTCGTGGATTCTCCGCGTCGGTTCAAGAATGACTCTGCGATAAAACAAACAAAACTCTAGTCTCGGAAAGACCAAATCAACATTGACTTTTCGGTACACGCACCTCATATACTTTACATATACCTTTCTCTCTCTCTCCCCCTCTCTCTCTCTCTCTGCAATCATTTCCTATCCCTATTTTCTTGGAAATTCACTTACATTGCACTTACGTTTTCCTCTCTCTCTCTCTCTCCAGTATAAATATGTAGGATTTGTGAAATGGGAACCTTTTATGACAAATACAAAACAACCATTTGCAAAGCAAAATAGTTCAACAATTAGTTTAGCTTTGAGGAGTTATTAAGGTTTTCGAGATGGGTTTTGTTCAAAGCTCATTGAGCAGGAGTACAGGACACATTTTGTCCACTTTAAAGCTGTTTGTCTTGCTCTTGCCACTCCTGGTCCTGAGCTACACCGGTGCAGCCACCAAAGCCGTAGAGGAGAGGAACGCATTCAAAGTGGGCGTGATTCTTGATTTGGACTCGCTTCTCGGCGACCAAATGCGTATGGCAATCGAAATAGCATGCCAAGATGTGAACACCATATCATCATCAGGAAGTCATTACATAAAGCCACATTACATAAACTCCCATGCAAAGCCCCTTCGAGCAATTTCTGCCGGTTAGTCTTTCATTACCCTTCCTCAATTCAGTGGCTGCGTCTGCAATAATTTCTGCTTTGTTTGTTGGAAACGTGTTAGTTGCCATGAGCAGTAATAAATAATCACCCCAAGTCTGCTTTGAGATCATGTACATCTATATTTTCTTCTCAATTTTTCTGCGAGTGCTGAATGTTTACTAGAAATTCTACATTCAGTAATATTTGAAATTCACAATGAAACCCTTACAGAAACCTTTTTGGTATCTAAGAGACCCAATGATTATGTTAAATCATCAAGTAAAAAAGTTATGAAACTTCTTGATTCATTTACTATTTCTTGCAGAAAACTAGCAACTCTTTATTAAACTACATGATCATTTCATTCGATATTCAATGTAGAAAATTGGCTTTTTGCTAATAATAAGCAGAGTATTCATGTTGACCAAATAATACTTGGTATCCATTGTGGATCCATGACCAAAAGCTTAAGCTTTTTCATGAACGGTTGTTATAACAACTGTAAATTGACGTTCTTCCATCTAAACATGCATCTCACATAATGAACATTACCTGCAATAATCTCTTCCAAGAAACCAACTAATAGGGGTAAATAAGTGCAATTAGTAGAAGAAATCCATAAAGAAAATTTCCTTGAATCCTGAAGTTTAATATCTTTAATTCCTTTATTATGTTTTAACAGCAGAAAAACTGATCAAAAAGAAGAATGTGCAAGTTATTATTGGCTTGGAGACATGGGAGAGTGCAACTTTAGTAGCCGAAATCGCTAATCATTCTCAGGTGCCAGTCATATCCTTTGCCAGAGACCACATAACACCAACAATGATGGTGCAAACTCTATGGCCTTCACTGTTTCAAATGAGTACCGATGAATCTGATCATGTTAGATGCATAGTAGATATAGTTAGTTCTTATAACAGGCAAAGAGTATCAATAGTATATGAGGCTGGGGCATACGATACTAAGTACTCCAAGCTGTTAAATTCTTTGTCTGAAGAGCTTAGAAAAATCGGCTCGACAATAGAGGACCAGCTGATTCTTCAAGCATTCTCATCTCCGACTGGAGCAGAAGTGTCTTTGGAAGAGAAATTAATAAAGTTGAAGGGAAAAACATCTCCCATCTTTATTGTCCTAGGGTTGTCAGCAAGGGGAAGCGCTCACTTTCTTAAAGAAGCAAAGAAGATGGGACTCTTTATGGAGATTCAATTTGGATATTTGCTGAAAAACCATTCACCAATCTCCTAACTTCAGTAGAACATCAAGCAATCGCCTCCACCGTCAAAGGTGCGATAGGAATAATAACGTACCATCCCAAAAACCAGGCATATAGAGAATTCAAAGCCAAATTCTTGAATATGTTCCATCACAAGTATGGAGAGAACTTCAATTTCGAGCCTGGAATTGATACTATTCGAGCATATGATTGCATCATGACCATTAAAAATGCGATAGATGCATTGCCGAGCCATGATATTATGCCCAAGTTTTTGCTTAATAGAATATCGCGCACTAGACTCATGGGTTTGAGTGGGGCAATACGATTTGAGAAAGGTCAGTTGGCACGGCGACCCAAATTCCAACTTGTGAGTGTTGAGGGAAATGAATATAGAGAGCTTAAGCTTTGGTCTCCCAATTTCAGTTTCTCAAGGAATTTTGTACCAATGCAAAGTTCAAGAAGAAATACTTACAGAATTTCAGATATAGTGAAGACCCAAGAAGGACAAACTTCAAGTGAGAAGGTGACGTTGGTCATTGGAGTACCTGGTAAAACTCCCTTTGATAAGTTTGTGAAGGAGGAAATGGACGACACAACAGGGCGACCAAAGTACATTGGCTTTTGCATAGATGTTTTCGAGAAGGCTATTTCTCATTTTCCTGATGGTTTGAAGTATGAGTTTTTTCGTCATGATGGAACATATGAGGAATTGGTTAACAAAGTTCATGATAAGGTACGGGACCACATCATTTCTGTTCTTGCGTGATTACTGCATCATTGCATTATAGAGTATTAACTATTACTTTCTCTGCCCATTAACCATCAGAGCCTGAGTAAACTAAACGAAGCAACAAGTTCATTTCACACAGATGTCACAAGATTGTGTTATTTTGCATTAATAGATTCGTCAAAGTCTCACATCCTCTTGATACAAACGTTTTGCTTCAATGGTGCAATTTCGGTCCCTATTTCTAAAGTGGATTGCTTTGATGTTGTTCCATATTATGACATTGATGAAGACCTACGATGCTGCAGTCGGTGACATAACTATTCTGGCCAATCGCTCACTGTTTGTTGAGTTCACACAACCGTTTATAGGATCAGAGCTTTCCATCATAGTCCCAGCAAAACCAGACACAGACAGGGCATTGATCTTTATCGAGCCTTTCACTCCCACAATGTGGATTGCTTCTGGAGGCATCCTTATATACACCATGTTGGTAGTTTGGTTCTTGGAGCATCAGATCAATCCGGAATTCAGAGGCCCTTGGACAAATCAGCTCTCCACTGCTCTTTGGTTCACTTTCTCCTCTCTCTTCTTTGCTCATAGTAAGTAACTTCCCCCTCTTGATTGTAGTTCATGTACACTCCTTTCAGCCCAAATTTTCGACAAAAAACTAATGCATCGGTGACTTTTGCAGAAGAGAGAGTCTATCGCAACTTCACTCGAATTGTGCTGGTGATTTGGTTCTTTGTAGCATTGATCTTGACACAGAGTTATACTGCTGGCCTCACCTCGTTGCTCACTCTCCAGAACCTCAAACCAACTGGGACCACCATTGAATGGCTAAGAAGTTCTCAAGAAAGAGTGGGTTGTGACCCAGATACTTTTGTTTGTGACTATCTGATTAACGTGCTGAATTTCTCGAAGGAAGTCATCGTCCACACAAGGAACACTTCGAGCTATGAAGATGAATTTAGAAGAGGCAGCATCTCTGCTCTTTTTCTGGAATACCCATATGAGAGAGCTTTCTTCACTCAGTATTGCTCTGGATATGTTGCCACTCATGAAAGCTACAGATTTGGCGGTTTTGGCTTTGTAAGTATGGCTCAGTTATTCTGCGTAGACTTGATTTTTTTGAAGTGCTAATAGCGTCATAAATTTTTGTGTTGCGTCTCTTTAGGCTGGGTCAAAAAGAAAAAGGGGCTTGACTACTAAAATACCACATCAGAGTATGACATAGGGTGAGGACTGTTATATAACTAAACCGATTTAGTCTTTAAGCTACTGTGAAAATAGTAACTTACTATAAGTTATAAATTCTTGAAGGAGTGGACCCTATAACAATTTGTAGTTATTTATCAGGGTCTCATTAGCATAACAGTCTTTAGACTACTATGAAAATAATAACTTATTGTGAGTCACAAATTTTTATAGAAGTGGGCCCAACAACAATATATAATTATTTGTTATTTGATTTTTTTAGTACGAAATAGTGTCATTCTAATAGAGTGTCTACTTTTCTTAAAGATTGTTAATTATTAACTGATCATTTCTCTATTTGTTATTTGGTTTTTTGTGGTTCATAACAGACTATTATTCTCATATTAGTTTAAAGATTGTCATTCACTCATTTCTCTAAACAAAATCCACATTAGCACTTGAATATTCCTTCTAGGAAATGAATTGATCCATGTTTTTCAAGTTGAGTTTATAAAAATGGTATAGAGGGAATAACGACGCTCAGAAGATGAACCCCTCGGTATTTACCACATTAAACTTACTAAATCAATTAGTTCGCGAACTGGGTATTGATGGAGTGGCATCAAATTACTCACCACTACAGAAGCAGCACATATGCAATTCCCCAAGGAAGAGCACAACGCTTGATGTTCGACTGCTAAACTCACTTCAGGTTACTATAGCCAACAAGAGAAAAATGAAAGCAATTGTACGAACGTCAAGTAGCTAATAGTGGCTTGCAAATGCCTTTCCTTTTTACTTATCTCTCCTTCACTGCATATATGCAGGTGTTCCCGAAAGACTCTCCACTGGCTGCAGATTTCTCTGTGGCAATTTTGGAGCTTTCACAGAGCGGTGAGATGAAAACTTTGGAGAACAAGTGGTTCTCTCCCGAGTGCACGATGAAGAACATCACCAACGAGAAACCAAGGTTGGGCCTCAACAGCTTCTGGGCGCTCTACGTTTTCACCATCGCCACTTCCACCGGTTGTTTGCTCTTTGCATGTCTCTGCACGAGAAGGAACCGTCAGGATCATGAGCAAGGGGTAACAGTGACAACATGAGCGTGACGGAGACGAGTATTTTGTAGTGTAAATCAATGTCCAGTGGCATAGTTTCAGGCTCGGTGATAAGGGGGGAACAGACTATTCTTGAATCTTGATCAATTCAAAAGCTGTCTTCTTGCACATTTTCTTAAATGAAAAGATCTGTAGTCATTTGTCTATTGCTATGTACGTGTGCTCATTTTTCGAAACTACAGGATAATGGTTGAGATCTTCAGATGATTCATGGTTCGGAACCCTTCACAGGTTCGGCTTTGTAGTCTGTTCATACTGTCGAAAAAATTATTATATGTGTGGGAAATGTAGAATCGATCACAGCAGCTATGGGGACAATCGATGTATACAAGCACAACTGATCCTTGCTTTGAGGCTTAGGATGTTGAACATAAAACAAATGTCACGTTCAAATTAGGCTTTTGAGGCTTTAGGCTCTTGCATAAATTATTGAAGACTGGCTGAGAAAATATACAATAGAAACATCAATAATAATTTCATTGCATATAAGCTAATATCGATTCAACATAAGGGACACATAGTATGTGGTACAATTAGAGAGTATCGTAGCATTAGGGACACATGTACGCAAAGGCTCACGCAGATAGATTGTAAGGGCCTAACAGAAAAGATATTCCATAAAATAGATTGATGGGGCATGAAGCATATCAGTAACACAAGAAGATTTCAATTGGTCAATTTGGTACTTTTGTACATTTGCACTTACTAGATGCAAATGTTTCTCATCCCAAAGCATACTATCTATGACATTGAAAAGAAAATTAGGTAATTCTTAGGGGAAGGAAACGCTGAAACTCACAAATTCCACCAAGTTGCATGGAAAGTAGTATGCTCATTGAAAAAGGAAGGTGAACTAGGCTTGCTCGATCTGAAACTCTAGAATAAAGTATGGATGGGCCTAGAAATCATATCCTCAAATGGAATTCAAATTAAATGTAGAGGTACTCCCACTATGCAACTCAATATAAATGGCGGCTTGACAATGTATTCTCAAGCTAAGACTTGCTCTAACACATATTATCAATTAATTTGGACCAACGGTATTAGCAAACAAAATTTTATTGACTAGCTTTTTTTGTAGAGATAAGCTAGCAACAGCAATATCCATATCATAGTGATTGTCTTCGATAAATACTAAGTATAACTTTTGTATACACACATAAAAGACAGAAACCACTTATTTTTTTAGTGCACCTGGAAAAGTAGTGTGTGGCATAGCATTTTGACATAAACTGAAATTTGGCATTCTGGAAGAGGTTGGAACTTAGAACTTCAATTGATCGGCGAGGCCACCAAGGGAAAAAACTTGAAGACGAGACTCCTCTAGCTATCTTTCTTAACAACTATCTATTGTATATGGATAGGACACAACCACAAATGGTTTCAAAGCAAGTCAATTAAGCGTCATCTTTTATTGGCTAAGATTCAAAAGGTTGTAAGAGGCAGGCTGTCACTCTACCAACAATGTAGACCTTCCTAGTCAAATGTTTTATTGGCTATCATATGGAGACTTCCTTCTTCCATCTTCTCGCACAATTAGTCTCTCTAAAATTTTAGAGGATTTACCTAAGCTTTTGCACCTCATTTGATTAATGATATTCACATATTTACACAAAAAAAAAAAAAACAGTTAGAGAGTATTAAAATCTCATATTCTAATGTATTATGCAAAAAAATATGAATTTTTTCCCATACTGTTCAATTTTAATATGAATTAGTAAGTTAAAAACATTTGTAAAGAAAATGACAAAATTTATTTTTCTAGATACAACAAAATAACCATGTGCAAATGAGCAACTTTTGTACAAATAATCAATTTTATTTGCATAATTTACCAATGCTTCAAATTTACTAGCTTTGTTAACACCTGAATTCCAACAATTTGAACGCACATTTTTGAAAAAAAAAAAAAAAAAAGAACATATAAATATAAACATAAGAGAATATAAAAAAATAAATAAGAAATAAGAAAATAAGAAAGCACCTAGTCCAAATTCGAATTGACCTGGTCGGCCCAACTTATCAGCTCGTCAAACTTCAGATCCATAAATGTGGCCCACTAGCCCACCAATGGAGATCTGTAATGGAGATCTGTAATGGCTCTTTAGCCAAGCCTATCCCAGAAGCCCATCAGAGAAGGCCCTCAACTGAATCTACTCTTTCTCTCTCGCCCGCTCTCCTCTAACAAATTTCTTTCTCTCTTCACAATGAGATGAACTCACACACCAGGCTCACATCACATAGGAGACAAGAAAAGGAAAAAGAAAAGCCCATATAAAGTTGAGGAATACACTTTTTATATCTTGAGAGAGCATAACGAAGACAAGAAGTTATGGAGTAGCCTTCTGAATTGTAAGGACCGATCTCTAGCCTCACCAATGATATTGTTGGCTTTGGGTTGCAAGACTCAATTGCCCTATGCCCTCACGAATTTGTTCCTTTGAGCTTCACTTAGAAAATGCCTTGTTGGTAGTTAAGAATGGTGCTATTCCTTATATATAGCACATTACCTCACCATCCCCAGGAGATATAAGATTCAGTTCATTCCCACCCTCTTGCCATCCTTGAGGCGGAGCCACACTCCCATCCCTCGCAGGACCAGGCTGTTACACAATTCCTCCAAGAGTTTGCACTAATTCTTTCGATGATTTGAGAGGTGAAGTGCATGGAAATGGCTTTTATAAAGGAGTGGAAATTAGTGGAAATATTCCCTGAAATGCTCTGCTGCTCCTCATGGCTTTTTGGGGGCCTTTGGAAACAACGTGACAGATGCATTTTTGATCCCGAAGATAAAAAAATGCATCTTTGGGATAAAAAAAAAAAAAATGCATCTGTCACGTTGTTTCCAAAGGCCCCCAAAATTCTAGTTCATCAAAGTTGCAAAATTCTGCAGCTGTTTGCGTAGGGAATGAGCATAGATAGAAGGGTGCTTGTAATAACATATCTTGGGAAAAACATCTAAAGATGGATGGCACAAGATATATATAGATTGAGAAGTGAATTGAGGAGCGAAAAACTGCTGGAAAAGGTGTAATTTGTTGAGAAAACCTCCTATTTATTTTGAAATTGATAAACCTATCCATGCATTATAGTGATCTTGATAATTGCAAGAAGTGTGGTGCTTTAGGTAATACTCATGCCAAAAAGGTTCGTTATGACCAAAAGATCTACAGGAACAAGTGGAAAGTTCATATTAACTTGGATGTAGCAAGTTTTTATCTACACAATGTTACTTCACTATCGTTGGCAAGAATGGTTGATCATATCCAAGAAGTAAGAAGAAATGAATTGTGTGGATATCAACATGTGAATTGCTTGAATATTAGCAAGGCTAACCTATGAATTAGCTGACCAATTGCGACGATATAATCAAGAATTGCATCTGAATTTCAGTGGGACAAATGCTGTAAATTATTTTAAAAGCTGCTTGGATATTACTATGATATACAAGTGTTGAATATCATGAGAGTTATGTGATGACTGAATATGAGCAACGCACTTATTCTACTTACAATGACAATTTTACTAAAAATTTCAAGATTATTATTTAATTCCTTCATAGCTCGTAATTTGGTATGGATTCCTTTTGTAGAAGATTCTAATTGACCAAGATTATCAATACATATCTACTCACTCATGATATCTTGATATTTAATCATCCTGGCAAAATACTTTTTTTAGCGAAGCCACTCTACTTATAAAAACCAAGATTTAATTGTATGGACGACTAAATCTACAGAATCTCTTATTGTTCTATCTCAACAGCTATCCTAATCTTATCTTCAATTGTCCAACAGCTAAATTTGGAGATTAATCCCCAAGGAGATTGTCCAACAGGAAGTTTTGGATATTGAGGAGTATAAAAGAAGACGAAGGCATCAAAGAGAGAGATAGATTAAGAGTTAATAATTCCAAAGTCGAAGAGAGCTTCATACTCCTTTTATTGTCTTCAAAAACCTTACAATTATGATAATTTGAGAAATGTTGATAGGGTGTTAGAGTTTGAGGAGAAATGCTTCTGAATAAGCAACACTCACCACTATAATTTCTCTTTGAATTTGTTAGGAGCGAGTAATAGAAACTCGATACCTTCAACCAAGGAGATCATTAAGAGGGACTTAAGTCTGAATCTATTAATATATCTAGTTAGACTCACATTCGCTCAAAAACTTAAGTTACAATTGGAATATATTTACTATTCCATACCAAATCAATTTTCTAATATAGAATTTTTGCTCCCCCTTACGTGTGAGCTCCAGTGTTGAGTATGCTCCTCCTTAATTAGGTATCTTTCTGAATTAACTTATCTCAACTTGAATCTCCAAGTAATTGCAATGCACCCACAACACAGCACAAGAACCATCTCAACTGCTAACTTGGGATTGCATCACCTCATGTCACCAAACCAACTATCCATAGTCTCTATCTCATGTCACTAAACCAACTGTCTATGGTCTCTTCTCACTATACCAAATGCAATGGCAATTTCCACTATCTTGAGATATTCATTAAACACTAGAGTAGATTAAGAGCCCACCAACTGACCATTGGCTCTAATGCCATTTGTTAAAAGTGTGCAATGGAAGCTTGATAACTTCAACCGGAGAAATTGTCCAAAGGGAGGTCAAGTCCAAGCTCATTAACATATCCAATTAGATTCACATTCACTCAAAAACTTTAGTCTTTGAATTATGGGCTAACTAAGATATATCAACTGTTTTATATCACATCAATTCTCCAATGTGAGACTTCTCTCTAACACAACTCACACTTGCATCCCAAAAACTTTCTAGTGGAATCCACCTAATAGGCTGTTAGCGCAAGAGTGTGGTCATGACGTAGGCTTAATTTAAACCGAATCACTATAAACATTCATATGCAAAATCTTCTATCTCCCTACTCATATACACTTATTATTGAATAGAAGCTCCTGCATTGTTGAATATTATCTTAACGTAGGTATCAACACTCTATTTCTCACATTCACACCATTATTCACTTGACCTTTTTAAATTTTGGATGTATTTGTCAAGTTTGTCTTTAAATCACATATTCACCGTATTACTAGTCATCTCATGATCCGCAATTATGGCAGAAACTTGGTGAAGAAATTTCTAGTAACATCAGAGTGCTATGGTTTTACTAGCTAAAACCTATGCATTGCCAGATGGAATCAAAAGCATTAAGAGTGATCTATTAATTGTTTGAAAACTCATTATATTCTATTTCAATGTTGGATTAATCTTCGTCAAATTTCACCACTCACTAAGAGTATCCTAATTGAATGTAGGACATTGCTTCGGTTAGGATCTTTGGTATGCAATAGTGAGGGATTGCTGCTAAAATGATTTGCTACCATGTTTAACCATGTGTGAAGAAATTTTAGTTCAATTAAACCTGATCTTGTTATAAGGTGACGCATGTTTGCTCTTGACTGAGATTGGAAGTGTGTCATTATAATGAATGTTTTTGTCCTTCATGTTTGATTTTTTGGCTGCCTTTGGTAATCCAGATTTAAACACAACAAGACAACGAAGTATCTTATTTGATGTTTGGTGACATTATTTAGACCGGATAAATTTGGATATATCCAAATAAAATGTCTAATAAGAAATCTGGAACAGGTATGTGATAAACCCAAATTAGATAAATAAAATTAAAAATAACTTAACAAATCTTGTTATCTTCCAATAATGGAGTGATGAAGTGATGCATCTTGATATTACTTCGCCAGCCACCATATGATCATCGTTTGCTCTAACCATCATTGATCATCATCGTCGACCAGTTGATTGTGGTCCGACAATTGAGGGCGAAAGGAGTTTAAAGATGATTGCCGTCGCTTCAAATCACAAGGGCCTTACAAGCTGCTAGATTCAAAGTTCCTGACTAATGACTTTGTATTAGTTGCTCACCAACGAGTTTCTAGCTGAAGTTGCTCTTTACTGAAGGGAGAGAAAGTTTTGCTGTTGGGGTTGTGTTCCGCTCTTGGGTTGTCAAATTTGGTTTTTGCAAATTGTTTTTCAATAATGTTGTTGCTTCTATAAGACGTTCGGATGGGACTAACTTCAATGTATGGAATTCTATTGAAGGTTTCCCAAAATAGAGACTACTTTTAAGAAGATGAAGAGATCATCGAGAGGTGTCTGCACCTAGATTACACAAATAAAAGGGTACCACACTTCTGCTTATTTTTCGAATTCTTTTGCGGGCACTCTTATTTTGGCGTCAAGCTGCATCAGGTGATGTCCATTTGCAACTCGTGTGAGCAATTCAAAGATGACCCGAGCGAAAGACTAGTTTTCCAACTAAAAAGGAACCTAGATCGATCCCTTCAAACTCTACCACTTTGTCTCTGTGGTGTAGCTAGAGCCTAGGGGGTCACAGCCCTCGCACAAGATTTTCAGAGACAATGAGGTTTTCACAGACAAAAACGGCCATAAGGAAGCCGATTAAGAGGGCGATGAATGGGACAGTAGACTTGGGGCACCATGAGGAGTATCGAAAGTAGTGAGTGTGGGCCAAAGTAGCTAGACACGAAAGAGGATTTTTAAAGGTTTTCAATTCAATCTTAGGTTACACCTGACATATGGTGAGATTTTCTACAATCCGAATGATTTCTAATGCCACTTTAGGTGCATTTAGGAACACTTTCCTAAAGTCTCTTAACCAAATGCAAATATGATTTGGCACTTATTTTTGGTAGCTTTGGGGAGATGCCATTGCATTACCAAGGGCCTCTAATTGCTTTTAGCTCAAGATAGGTCCAAATGTGTTTTGAGCATATTCGAAATGCATATATAATTCGTTCCTTCTTCTTTTCTTTGCCTTTTCTTTTCTTTTATTTCCTTCTGTGATTCTCCTTCTTCAACAAGATTTGGCGCCTACTTCTTCCTTTGTTACACTATTGAATTTGCAGAAGCTATTGTTGCTCGACTCCACAAGCCATTGCCATTGCTTGTCGAGCTCGTGGCCAACAGCCGTGGTTGAGCCTCCATATCTTGGCAAGCTCAGCCACCATCCTTCGTGGCCATCAAGCTTATGGTCGCCGTGATCTTAGGGAACTCGACAATAGTGTATATGAAGAAGAAATGGAGGCAAGGATGAGCTTGTCGCGCACAAAAGCACACTTGCCGACCCCACACAATTTGACCATTTTCTACAACCAAACCGAAACCCATCATTCTATTATTCTTTTAGCTAATTCAAATTTAGCCACCCCCACAAACTAGAAAAAGAACAAGAATGTGATATTCTGAAGTAATGGATATAAGGATACGTGGTGGGAGAGCAATCAGGAATTTTAGAGGAGAGAGATAAAAAAAAATGAAAGAGATAAAGGTAAGTGTATTGAAAATTATAAAACTTGTCACAAAAATACAATTGAATCATAAAATCTACAAAAATATATAATTAAGTCCAAAAAATTTTCAATTTATCAATCGAGTCTTAATGTTAAATCCATCGAATTTAGTTAACGGAAAATGCTAACATGACCGAAACAACATTGTTTTGGTCCACATCTAATTTTTAATATAAATTTTATATAATTTTAATTATGAATATGAATTAAAATAATTAAAAAAATAGGTGTGAGGAACAAGCAGCAAAGCTTTGCACAACCCTCACCACTGCTAGCCCACCATCACCTAGAAGGGCTAGGGATGGTGGAGTATGGTCAATGGGAGTCGTCGGCCTCAACTAGTGGTCAACAACCCTCATCAATCATAGGTGAGGGTCGCCATTAGGGGGTGGATCGACTACAAGTGGTGACCCTTGCCTAATCTAACCTTGCCCGGTTTGGTGAGGATAGAACCTCACCTATGGTTAGCAAGGGTCATTGGCCACTAGACAGGGCTGTGACCTCTACCAACCATACCCCCACCATCTCCGGCCCTTCTCAATAATGTTGGGGTAGTGGTGGCGAGGGTTGTGCAAACCCTCGCTACTTGTTCCTCACACATTTATTTATTGAACATGTTTTTTATTTAAATTATATAAAATGTATATTAAAAATTATATTTAGACCAAAACAATGCCATTTTAGCAATGTATGATAAGAAAAATATTAAAAAAGCAACGTTAGCAAGTTCCATTAGTCAAGTTGGATGGAGGTAGTGGAATTACTTAATTTTACTAATTTGATAAGTTGTAGTTTTTGTAAATTTTAGAACTCAATTGTACTTTCTGATAAGTTGTAGGACTTTCGGTACACTTATCACAAAAGAAAAAGCAAATGGAGAGCGAATCAAAAAAAGGAGATGGACCAATTCTTGTACGGTTGATTTTGAGATTATCCCATTTCAATTTTGGTCTCTGGCGCTTCCAATTACAACCGTTAACAAATCGAACATTGAATGCGCTTAAGTATCAAAATCATTCCGCATTTCAATGATCGAGGTAGCATGCCGCCGAAGGTCTAGACAGTAGTGGGTCGCAACAGACGGGCAATAGAGAAAATTTGGGGCCAAGTACCTACGAGGTTAAGGACGATGAACATTAAGCGCGAGATTGAAGATGATGAATAGTAAACGTGAAAAGGAAGGAAAGAAAAGATAAGAGGAGAAAAAAGAAAAAAATTCTCGAAATCAAATGAAGCAGTCTAGTCAGCCCACGATGCTTGGACCACCGTGTTGGAAATTTCATGCCACACTTGGCCAAGACGACTTGATTTTGTTTTTACTCAAAGGTTTATGATTATACTTATTCACCTGAAAGGTTTAACACTGAATATAATTCCATACAGTAAGTTCAGAACTAAAAATGCAATTTTCACATAAGTTCACTACAATTAAATAGACCTAATACATCAGAGAAAATGACATAAATAGTGTCATAACTTTCATATGATAGTCACTCTAGTGTCATAATTGTTTAAAAAAAGTTCACCCAATTTATAGATGATCACTTGGGTGGAAATCCCACATGGATTGATTTAATATTAAATGATCTAATGTGGATTGTTGGATAGATGATAACAGCGAAATTGTTCTAATAGGACGCCGTTTTAAGTCCTTTCTTGCCTCCAAGACCACCATTACTTCCTTCACAACAAACGTCGACATCTAACCTTCCAATGAAGCTCAAGTTTAGTTTTCTCACCGTCTTGGTTACCATTGAAGCTATAGTTTTTTGGGAAGTAAACTAAACCTAATTTCTCAATTTGGTGAAAAATTTTGGGTTTAGGGTTTAGTTTTTGAAACAAATTGAACCTATTTTCTCAATTTGGGGCAAATTTCTATTGCCAAAAGATGTCATTTAATTTATATCTTGAGTGTTCAGATATCTGGTGAGACACGTCATTTATTCTAAAATAGGGCCACACATGATTTTCGACAACAAAAATGGCCGATATCAATTATTAGAAGTTACTGCACTTAAATGGTCATCTGAAAAATTATAGCACCATTCGTGAGCAACAAAAGAAAGTTGTGGCAAGTTAGTATCCTCTTTCCTAATACATGTAGGTAGTAACTGTTGGAATTTATCAAAGTGATTTACTTTTCTTCAAGTGAAACAATGGCTCAAACAGGTACACTTTAATTCCACTATATTTATTGATCTTAGTGTTTACAATCATATATGGATATGTTTTTCATTATTGATTAGTTATTTATGTGAATAAATTTTCTACAATAACTCCGTGGATAAACATTCAAGGACTAATTAAGTGATGTAATCAGAACATATCAATTCAAGACATTATAAGGTTTGAGCCTAAATGGACTCTTGCTATGCTCAACTCTGCCCGACCTACTATCATATTCCATGTTTGGTTCTCCATATGAAATGGTTAATCAAGATGCTTGGTCTCAACTTAACTTGATATATCACATCCATATGTGTTGAATATGTGTAATACATGATATGAACTTCATTCATATAAGATGAGAAAGATATCCATATTAATGTGAGAAGGAGATATAACACTCTTATTTTGGCCATTCTTACTTTCTAAATCTATTTCAAACCACTCTCCTTATAGTAGGGGTGATTGGTTCCCGCTCCAATCCGATTCTAAGATGGAACTAGGAACTGGATCTAAAGTCCAATACCCAAAATTGGGAATCAGAGACTGGACCAATTGGGCCTAGGATTGGAATCCAAACTAAACCATAGGTCCGGTCCAAGGAACATATCCCTTTTTTTCCTACTACTTGATGCCATATGTTATGAAGAAATAATAAAAGAAAAAAATAGGCACTTTTATTTTTTAAGAAATTTAAAAAAAGTATATATAGTTGATTCGATCCGGTTCTTGACCAATCCGCCCGGACATTGGTTTTACTTTTAGGAATCGGACCGGACCGACACTCCAAGGAACTGGATCCAACCGCCAATTCGGTCTAGTCCAAGCAATTTTAGGTTCGGATGGTTCATTGCACACCACTACTGCATAGATATTATAAACTTTGTTACTTCAAAAATTGGCTAACCATTGGGAATTAATTTGCTAATTCTACATAAATCACAAATTGCAAAAAAAAAAAAAAAAAAAAAAAAAAATTGCTTCAACAGCTTATTTCAAAAAGACACAATTAGCATTTATAAATTGTTGTAGGGCTCATGACCCCAATAGTCCATGAACTTTTACTTATTATTCAGTATAATCATTCTTTTTATTTTTCAATCTGAACTTTTAAAAAGTGATTCAAAGTAGTCCCTTCGTTAAAATCATTGATGAAATTTGCCATTTATGAGATCATTTTTTGTTGTTCAATTTGGTCCATATACTTTGTTTAATTTTTTTGCTTTTTTTTTTCTCTCTTACAAAAGCACGATGTCAAATTTCAACAAGAGTATTTATTAGATAATTTCATAACATTTAAATACAAACGTAACAAATTAATAAAATGTATAACAAAAAACAAAACATTCAAGGAAACGGTTACTTGTGTTTAAATGTTGTAAGTATTTCTAAAAGCAAATAAACATTTCATGTTAACACAAGGAATAAATTAAATTGCTTGACTAAATGAATTCTTTTTTTTTTTTTGTCTTACTTAGCCAAATGAATTCAAGCGCATTATAAACGGGTAAAAGGGTTAAATCACACCTGGCATATTTATTATTCATCACAGTGAAACTTATACGAACATATTAAGACGTCTAGAATATATGTCTTGTCAAGAGGTGTGTCGAATATTGCTAGTTTTAGATAAGGGCCAACGAAGTTTGTCTTAAAAAAAAATTATGACCATAGTCATGCTTAAGCGGACTTTGTTAGAGAGAAAAAAAATCAAAATATAGTAGTTTAACAACAAGACTGAACAAACGAACAAAAGTTGAAGGACAAAAGTAAACGAAAAAAAAAAGATAAGTTAGTAACATCAAATGAAATGTTGGCAAATTACATTACATTTTCAATGAAATGACTACATTGAACAAGATTTAAAAAGCTAAGGAACAATATTGAAAAAAAAATGTTTAGGACTACCATTGAACAATAAGGAAAATTATAAAGACTATTGGTGTCACTACCCCTTATTTATATCCCCTAATTGTCAAGTCATATCTTTTTAAGTACATTAAAATGAAAATGGTCCTGTTAATAAGTGTGCTTGAGGCACTAACTAACCGTACCTAATAAAGAAATATTTTCATTTTTAATTCACCACTATTTATAATATGAGAAAAATAATGCATTAAAGTTGACAACTTTTGTTTAATGACGTGTCTAGCAAGTGCTCCTCTTAGCAAAATTCGAAAAGCTTGAAAACAAAAGGAAAACAAAAGTCTCCTTTTGAGAACACGTTTCAAAGAATAATACTCCTTTTTAAGTGAAGTTAAATGGTGAATCAATCCACGACTTTGATATTCAAGAGATTCTTAAACACGCCACGTTACAATAATGATCAATTGTTCAATACACACAAAATGGAAAGTTAAAATTTAATTCTTTCTCATACATCATATGAGTTCAAAATTTATTTCACCAAGTTTAAAATGAGATTAGCTGGGTTTTTCATTGGCTTAGACTGCTCTCTTAAAAGAAAAAAAAAAAAAAAAAAACTGTTCTGCCGGTCATTATTTTTGGAAAAATATTGAAGCGCAAAGCCTATAATGCCACGAAAGAAGAAAATTGTTACGGGATCAACAAAAATTACGTGGATGGAACAAGAATCTGAAGGAGAGAGAGAGAGAGAGAGAGAGAGAGAGAGAGAGAGGACCGAGAGGGATGGGACGGCAACCGATGGATTGCCGGAGGGCGTCGACGCTGCTCTGCACGTGGTTGCAGAAATGGGATCCCAGATCTCGGCCGCCACGGCAGATTAATGCACGAAGGAAAGCTGCGCTGGAGCAGAGACAGAGGAAGCGACGGAGCAGAGAGCGAGCGAGCGCGAGCAAGTGCCGGAGCAGAGACCGAGCGAGTGTCGGGTGACGGCGGGGAGTGGCCGCTTGACCAATGCTGGAGCAGCAAGGACAAGCGCGGAGTAGCAAATGAGAGCGAAAGCAGTGATTCAAAATTTGAAAGCCTTCGCTTGCATCTTGAGAGAGGAATGACTTTCCTTCTTAGAAGGAAAGAACGAAGAAGAGGGGAGAGAATATAACCAACGCGTGCAGACTCTGCAGAGGAAAGAGAGAGAGAGAGAGCGCAAGCCACCATGCAGGCTGGATGAGAGAGAAATATGACTATTTTAGGTGCAGAAAACGTCGGTCCACGTGGCTTTCCACGATTGGTCCAGGACCATGCTGACGGGTGCACTGGGACTAGTCATTTCGTCTTCATCTCAGCTCACAGCCCACGAAAGACCAAATCGACTTGACTCTTTGCACAGGCCACATCGCCTGCAGCCATTTTCGCATCCTATTTCTTGGAAAATCACTTTATGTCAACGACTTATTAAGGCGTGCATGTTTTTATTTTTGGAATCTGTTTTATGAACAGATTTTTTGTTTTTTTTCCAGGAACAAAAAACAAAAAAAAACGCATTTGGTTGCGTTTACGTTTCTTTTTTGTATTCTCTCTCTCTCTCTCTCTCTCTCTCTCTCTCTCTCTCTCAGCCACGTGATTCCTTGCTAGTTTTGTTGCGCCAGACCTTCAAACAATTAATTAATAATACTTCGATTTTTTATATATTATTATCGATTCCCTTTCAGATAAAGTTTCATGGTTATCATTTTGAGGCTGATATAACCAAAAGTTCAGGTTCAAATTCCTTATCTTACATGTTTTCTATTCTAAAATTGTTAGAACAACTGCAAATTCTTTTTCACCTTGCTACTCTCTCTCCTACACGCATTTTATTTCTACAATACGGAAGAAGTGCTAGTGAGTATGGAGACTATCCCACCATTCATTCCATCTCCTGATTTCCCCTTCTCTTTCGTCTCTCCCTTTGGCTAATATACACGGCCCAGCTCGGTGGATGGAGGAGCAGCGGTACAATGATTGGAGATGGCGGCACAAGCACGGCAATGGTGGCCGGAGCTCCTCATGCATATTGAGGTTGGGTTTAGGTTGCCTAGTTGGGCCGAGGACAGAGACAGAAGGGGGAAGAGGGGGTTATCTTTAAATTCGGTGCTTGATGGGCACCCCTAGGTGCCCGCTTCAAGATTCTACCAATTTGATTTGACGGGACTAATGAATCTATTACACAGTGACAAACACAATTATCTTCTAGTATAGAAGAAATATTCCGGATGGCTGAAAAGTTGGACCCATTCCACAGCATCCTGATCGCGAATGACGGCTCAGGGATGAGAAGACTGATATCCTTTGAAAGTTTGGCTACATTGGAATCCTAATGCCATTAAAACAGGCAATGACGTGGTCTCCATTCTCAACTCCACAAGAGTTCGCATCTCAGAAGGATCAGGGGTGTTCCCCGCATGAGAACTGACCATTGACTCTTCGCTTCAGTCCAAAAGACATTCCGGGAAAATATTTAAAATACTACTTTAGCCCTGGAAAGGACAATTCAACGCTGACTTTTCGGTACGTGCCCCACACGCCGCCAGACATTTGCATGCAACCCTTTTTCAGCCCCATCTTCCTGGAAAATCATTTCCTTTGCGCCTACGTTACCAATCTCTCCCTTAATGGAGGAATTGTGAAATGGGTCGTCCCTTTTATGACAAACACACAACAATTATTTGCAAAGCAATACAGTTCGACACTTGTTCTAGTTTATGAGGAGGAGTTATTCAGGTTTTCGTCATGGGTTTTCTTCAAAGCTCGGGTATCAGAAGTAGGAGACACGTTCCGTCCATTTCGAGGTTGTTCCTCTTGCTCTCGCTGCTCCTCGTCCCGACCTACTCTGGTGTAGCCACCAAAGCCGTAGACGAGAGGAACGTGTTCAAAGTGGGCGTGATTCTTGATTTGGACTCACATCTCGGCAACCAAATGCGTATGGCGATCGAGATAGCATGCCAAGACGTGAACGGCATCTCGTCATCAGGAATTCATTACATAAAGCCGCATTACATAAATTCCCACGCGAAGTCCCTTCGTGCAATTTCAGCCGGTTAGTCAATCCTTGCCCTCACTCAGTTTGGTAACTGCAGCCTGCAATAATTTCGACTTTGTTTGTTGGAAACGTGTCAGTTGCCACGAGCAGTGACAGGAAAAAACCACCCCAAGTCTGCTTTGAGATTATGTACCTGTTGTTACTTTTTTCTCCACTGCATGTGCTGAATGTTTACTGTAAGTTGTTCAGTTTAGTAATATTGCTATACAATGAGACCCTTACAGAATGAAGTTGTGTATTTAAGACACCCCATGATTATGTCAAACCATTCACCAAACAAGTTATGGATGAACTTCTTGATTCTTTTACCATTTATTGCAGAAAAGCTAGTAACCATTTCTTTATTGACCAAATTTTATTTGATATACACCAGGGATTTATAAGCTTTTGCACGAACGTTTGTTATAACTACAGTAAATTGATATTCTTCCTTGAAGATTGTATCTCACGTAATGTCCATTGAGATGAAATAATCTCTTCCAAGAACCCAATTAATAGGGGTAAATAAGTGATATGAACAGAAGAAATTGGCAAAGAAAATTGCCCTGAATCCAGAAATTAAGTATAATGATTTCCCCTTTTTTTCCGTTTTAACAGCTGAAAAGCTGATCAAAAGGAAGAATGTGCAAGTTATTATTGGCTTGGAGACATGGGAGGGAGCAACTTTAGTAGCTGAAATCGCTAATCAATCTCAGATACCAGTCATATCCCTTGCCAGAGACCATGTAGCACCGACATTGATGGCACAAACTCTATGGCCTTCACTGTTTCGAATGAGTACCGATGAATCCGACCAAATTAAATGCATCATAGATGTAGTTGGTTCTTATAACAGGCAAAGAGTATCAATAATATATGAGGCAGGGGCGTACGATACTATGTACTCCAAGCTGTTAAATTCATTGTCAGAGGAGCTTGGAAAAATCGGCTCAACAATAGAGGACCAGCTGATTCTTCAACCATTCTCATCTCCAACCGGAGCAGAAGTGTCTTTGGAAGAAAATTTAATGAAGCTGAAAGGAAAGGCATCTCCAATCTTTATTGTTTTAGGATTGTCGTCACCCAGAAGCACTCATTTTCTCGAAGAAGCAAAGAAGATGGGACTCTTCTACGGAGATTCAATTTGGATATTTGCTGAAAAACCATTCACCAATCTCCTAACTTCAGTAGATCATTCAGCAATCTCCTCCCCTGTTGAAGATGCGATAGGAATAATCACCTACCGTCCCAAAAACCAGGCATATAGAGGATTCAGATCTAAATTCTTGAATATGTTTCGTTGCAAGTATGGAGAGAAGTTCAATTTTGAGCCAGCAATCGATGCTGTTCGAGCATACGATTGCATTATGACAGTTAAAAATGCCATAGATGCAGGGCCGAGCCATGATATAATGCCTGAGATTTTGCTTAATAGAATATCGCACACCAGACTCATGGGTTTGAGCGGGCCAATACAATTTGAGAATGGTCAGTTGGCATATCGACCCAAACTTCAACTTGTGAGTGTTAATGGAAAAGAATATAGAGAGCTTAAGCTTTGGTCTCCCAATTTCGGTTTCTCGAGGAGTTTTGTGGCAAAACAAGGTTCAAGAAGAAATGCATACGCAATTGCAGCCATATCAAAGACCCAAGGAGAACAGACTTCTGTTGAGAACAAGCCCATGGTGATCGGAGTTCCCGGTAAAACTCCCTTTGATAAGTTTGTGAAGGAGGAAATGGACGACACAACCGGGAAAGCAAAGTACGTTGGCTTCTGCATAGATGTTTTTGAGAAGGCTGTTTCTGATTTTCCTGATGGTTTAGACTATGAGTTTTCTCGTCATGATGGAACATACGAGGAGTTGGTTAACAAAGTTCGTAATAAGGTATGGTACCGCATCATCTCTATTCCTGCATGATTGATGCATGATCTTATTGTAGAATATCAACTGTTACTTTCTCTGATGCAAAAACCATCAGAGCCTGAATAAATTAACCCAAGCAACAAGTTCATTTCACGCAGATATCAATTTTCACTCACAAGATTGGATCACTTTGCATTAATAGACCGTCAAAGCCCCACATCCTGTTAATACCAATGTTCTGATTTGATAGTGCAATTTTGGTATCAATTCCTAAAGTGGCTCGCTTTGATGTTGTTTCATGGCATAAAATTAATGGAAGACCTACGACGCTGCAGTCGGTGACATAACCATTCTGGCCAGTCGCTCACAGTTTGTTGAGTTCACACAACCGTTTATGGCATCAGAACTTTCAATGATAGTCCCAGCAAAACTGGACACGGACAGGGCATTGATCTTCATGGAGCCTTTCACTCCAACGATGTGGATTGCCTCTGGAGGCATCCTTATATACACAATGTTGGTAGTTTGGTTCTTGGAGCATCCGATCAATCCGGAATTTAGAGGCCCTTGGACTAATCAGCTCTCAACTGCTGTTTGGTTCACTTTCTCCTCTCTCTTCTTTGCTCAAAGTAAGTAGCTTCTCTCTGTTGATTATAGTCCGTGTACAAGCTTTCGGGCCCAAACCTTCAACGAAAAACACATTTATTGCCGACTTTTGCAGGGGAGAGAGTCCACCGCAACTTCACTCGGATCGTGCTGGTGATTTGGTTCTTTGTAGCATTGATCTTGACGCAGAGTTATACGGCCGGCCTCACCTCTATGCTCACTCTCCAGAAGCTCAAACCAACTGTGACCACCATGGAATGGCTGAGAATTTCTAAAGCAAAAGTGGGTTGTGACCCTCATGCTTTCGTTTGTAAACATCTGACTGACGCGCTGAACTTCTCGACGGATGTCATCGTCCCCATAAGCAATACTACCAGCTATGGAGACGAATTCGAAGTGGCAACATCTCCGCTCTTTTTCTGGAGTACCCATATGAGAGAGCTTTCTTCACCGAGTATTGCTATGGATATGTTGCCATTCGTGAAAACTACAGATTTGGTGGTTTTGGCTTTGTAAGTATGATCCTGAGTTTGTGTGTTGACGTAGGGTGTGGACTGATATATAAACAAAAACCCACTTAACACTCGAATATCAGTACTTCTCTTGGGGTTAGTATAGCCAAAAAGAGAAGAAAGAAGGGAATTATGGAAACATTAATTAGATATTAGTGGTTGTGGAGTTGCTCTTCCTTGTTACTTAAAATCTCCTTTCCCGTTCATGTGCAGGTGTTCCCAAAAGACTCTCCACTAGCTGCAAACTTCTCTGAGGCCATTTTGGAGCTTTCAGAGAGCGGTGAGATGAAAAGATTGGAGAACAAGTGGTTCCTTCCTGAGTGTACCATGAGGAACTTCACCAGCGACACACCGAGGTTGGGCCTCGACAGCTTCTGGGCTCTCTTCGTTTTCACCATCGCCATTTCCACGGGTTGTTTCCTTTTTGCGTGCCTCTGCACGAAAAGGAACCGTCAGGATCTTGAACAAGTAAGCACTGGCGATGAAATGAGCGTGACGGAGATGAGTATTTTGTAGTTTAAATCGATGTACAGTGGCCTAGTTTTAAGCTCGTGGATATTCTTGAATCTTGGTCAATTCGAAAGCTGAATCTTCTGTTGAAATAAAATAAAATTGATTATTGGACAATGGTTGCTGGATGAGAAACCTGCAAGCATTGAAGAAGAGCCATAAAAGCTTTATAATTGGCTGCATGGACTTCAAAAATGAAAGTTATTGGAGACTTCTGTTACTTTATTATACGTTTTGACTGTGCTGATGATTACCGTGTATGGACTTATTTTGTTTTCTTCATTAAACTCCCATCATTGACATTTGTGGGTTGCTATGTCTTAAATGTAATCATTGGCATTTGTAAACTTCAATTCCTATATAAAGGGATGATGTTGTGAGTTGTAAATCAAGTAACAAATCATAGTCCACGAGACACAAAGAAGAGAAAGTATTCTCAATAAAAAGTTCTCCCTCCAATTCCTAGTGTTCTTATTCCAAGTTTGCAAAGTTTATTATCGTTGTTTTGGTTTCAACATCTTCTTGCACATGAAAACTAGGAAACACATGTTTGAAGAAGAAAAGGGTTTCTGTAAATCTGCCAATTGCTCATTCTTCGCGGTTTAGCTTTGAACTCTGTTCGTTCTCTTTCAAAAACTATACTGTTGTGTGGGAAATGTAAGATCGATTACAGCAGCTAAGGGTGAAATTGACGCAAACGAGCGCTATTGGTCCTCGCTTTCAGGCTTAAGTTACTGAACATAGAACAAAAAATCATGTTCATATTAGGCTTTTTATTCTTTAGGCTCTACTGCATAAGCAATCAAAGATAAGACTCCAAAATAAACAACCAGAAGATCGACAAAAACTTCATAACATTGTAAGCTGATAGCAATTCGAAATAATTAAGGTATTCATAGGACTTGGTGTCGCGACCTCTTTTTTTTCGACGCCGTTATGATCGCGTCGAGCGCCTAAGGAGGCTAATGGCTCGGCTGAATTTAATTATGCCCGGACTCTCCCAAGTCCACCAATTCACGACTTAATGGTTCAATTTTTTAACCTATAAATCAAATTTTAAATTGGAGTCGCCACTAATCGATTTGGGGTGGGGTGATTAGAAACCTAAGTGAAGTATCGGGAGAAATATTCACTCCTGCGCAACTAGAGAAATTATGATCGGGGACTTGATTACACTAGTTAATCACTAATGCCTTTCGGTACCTAATCTTTCTTAAACCCCGAGGTTTTTTGGATGTTCGAGGGATTTTCCATGCATTTTTGGGAGAAAAAATATTTTCTAGGTCTTTTTCTAATTTTTTTTTTTTTGGACACAAAAAGATTTTCTGGATTTTTTTATCTTTTTCTGAAAATATAAATCACCTTTTTTTGGCTTTTTTTCTGACTTTTTTGGCTTTTTCATGAATTTTTGGCCTTTTTTGGATTTTTGACATTTTTTGGAAAATATGAAATTTTTTTGATTTTTTTGATTTTTTGGAAAATAAAATATTTTTTAAATGCTTTTGGAAAATAAATTATTTATATTTTTTTCGATTTTTTTGGAAAATAGAACATTTTTAACATTTTTTGAAAATAAAACATTTTTTGATTTTTTTGATTTTTTGAAATAAAATATTTTATTATTTATTTATTTATTTAAAATATTATTTTATATTAAATTAATATAAAACTGACCGGGTCGGATCCGCGGGTTGGGTCCGACTCGATTCTTTCGCCCCTTTTTTTTTTTTTTTTTTGAAAAAAAGCGGCGCCGTGGCCGGCGTTTGGGACACCGCCCGGCCCCGACCGACTCCGCCCGCAACCCGCTCCACGACCCGGCTTCCAGCAAACCCTACCCAACCCGGATCCGCGTCGCGACCCGACTTCCGCCGCCCCCCGAATCTCGCGAAACCCTACCCGGTTCCGAGACCCGGATCCGACTCGGCGACCCGGAAAATCGCAAACCCTAGGGTTTGCGAATCCGCGGCGCCGAGGGGAGGGACCGAGGTGCTTGGCGGCGACGGCAACTACAGCGGCGACGGCAACGGTGGCGGCGGCATTTTTTACCTTCTCTCGAACGGAGACAGTGACGGCAACAACGCCAGATCGAAGGCAGCAGCGGCGTCGGGGTTTTGCACAGCAGCGGCGTCGGGGGGTAGGGCTTTCTTCCGCCCCTCTTCGCGAATCCAGAACCTCCGCACCTCTTCCGACCTCGCTTCCCTCTCTCTCTACTCCTTTCGGCGGGGCTCAGATCTCAGGTCGCGAGCCCTCGGCCCCCCTGAAGTCTCTCAGTGGGGTGTCCAAGGGCTGCGACTCGATCTAGCTCCCTCTCTCCCTCCGCGATCTCCGTGTCCCTTCCATCGTCGTCGGGGGGGAGGTATTTATAGGCGAGGGGCGGCCGGTCGACGGAGTTTCGACCGCCGTCGCCACGGCGTCGCCGGACACCGGCGTCCCATCCGACACCCGCCCCCCGCTCCCGTCCCATCGCCGTCCGTCCGTCCTTCCTCTCCGTCGCGCCTCCTGCGCATGCTCTGCAGAGGCGCGAGGAAGGAGACGACATGGCGGGGCCGGGCCAAGGCGGAAATGGGCCGAGGGCCCATGCGGAGGCTGCTTCTTCTTTTCCGTTTTTGCTTTTCTTTTTTGCTTCATTTTTTTTCGTTTCTTTTTTGTTTATTATCCGAAAATCAAACAAAATAATAATAAAATAGAGCCTAATTTTAGGCGTCAACACTTGGCATGATTAGAGAGTTTTAAAATAGCATATTTCTAATGTTTTGTGCCCACAGATGCAGACCTTTTTTTTTTTTATCGTGCCGGTAAATTTTAATTAGCATTGGTGAGTGTCAAGAAGCTATTAATAAAAGAATGGATAGAGATTTTTTTCTAAGCAATTTGTTGGTAACTTATCAACAGTTTTATAAGATTTGGATAACTTTTTTAGTTGGTGTAAAAATTAGCAAACTACAAATTTTTATTTGTTTAACTTTTCAATAGTTCGAATTTACCAAGGTGAATTTGCCAATCTTAATTAGAGTGATTTACTAACTATTGTCAAATTAAATTTACATTTTAAATAAACATTTTTTTATTGGTACAATTCTTATTTGTCTTGTTTAACAATCCCATCCTAAGCAAGCATGACTCACCAAATTTTCTCCAATTAAAGTATCACATAACATTATATTTTTAATTATCATTGGAGTTATTTATCGACGATATATCATTGCCATGACCTTAAAGGTCTCTATGC
The DNA here is from genome assembly GCA_017140395.1 of Eucalyptus lansdowneana. Classification (NCBI taxonomy): domain Eukaryota; kingdom Viridiplantae; phylum Streptophyta; class Magnoliopsida; order Myrtales; family Myrtaceae; genus Eucalyptus; species Eucalyptus lansdowneana. Next base: position 57,493,451 of record CM029487.1, read on the forward strand.
GACCCTCCGATCTAGTGTCCCATCATTTGATTCAATAGGAGACATTCTAAGATCGAGAGGAGCAATTTGATCACAATTTCATCGACATAAGACTTTTCCTCTTCCACCTGATTTGTGTTGACAGTGCGTCCATCTTTCGCATCAGGACATCAAGCATCTCACTAGTTATTAGGGCCTACACTTGCTTGGTAGTGTCTTCATTTCTCTCTTTTCACTGCCGAATCGACTTCCGATATCCTCTTTGTCAAAATATGTCTTAAATTTGTGCCCATGAACGAAATTTGACTTTTAAATATTTTCAGCAATATTTATCACGTTGGATATTTTCACTCGGTTGAAGGTCTTTTGGAGGAGGGATAAAGTTCTGAATGATTTGTTTTTATATTCTTTCTTGGTTATATTTCGTATTGGAGTTCGATTTGGCGTTGGACTTTTCAACGTGAGAAGAAGACTCAAACAAGGAAAGTGTGATCCGACTCTGACCAAGATCTTTTGCATGGTTCACACATAAATGTTCCGGTTTTGTCAGATGGCGTGGTTAGGCAGCGTGGTCTCCTCGCGATTGTTGACGTAAAGAACAGATCTTGAAGCACCGTTTGCTGAACGCTTGGGACTGGGACCATCTTTGTAACCATGAAACCTTATGACAAGATTCGTGAATATTTTCATAAGATCGAGAGATTATTTTACGAAATAATTCAGGTTAAATATAGAGTATTTAAATGACTCGGATGTGGTTGTAATATAATGCATTGCTATTCTCCCCATAGACATAATTTACTATAATAGAACCATGTAAATTGATATCCGATCTATTTTCTCCATTCTGTCTTTTTTTTGCTCGCTTTCCGCTACACTCTTTCTCCCTTGGAAGATCCAAATTGGCCATGTGGCGCGAGGTCGATTGATCAACCATATTCATACTTCTCCTAGTCCTATCTATGGATTCTCATTGGCTTTTCACTCGACACTTTGAGATTAAAGGGAGTCGGCGCTAACTGATCGCGAGGTAGACTGGTCATGTATATTCATACTTCTTCCCGTACTAGCCATATATTCTCACAAGCTTTTCACGCATCACTTTGAGATTAAAGAGACGTTCTTTGGCTTTTCGAACGTTCCTACGCATCGAATTCGGATTGAGCCGCAATTCAACCTTCCTCAAGTGAATTCCTCGTTTGACTAGCTCGTGGCTCCACACACTCTACACATCACGGATAAGAAAATCCCTTAAGGGATGGATTTTCGGGATCTTCCGACGCTCAAGTCAATATGAGGTTTAGAGAACGTTATTGGGACGGTAACGAGTAATGTGGGGCAAAACTCTCTTACCTCAAATGGTTGATTCTAGGCATATTTATACTTAGATAGCCCGGGGCTTCCGTATTAACGGAAATGTGATATTGTGGGACGATATTTCCCAAGCATGGGTCTGGACACCACTTTCACCCCTCTAGGATTCTCCTTTTCATTTTTTTATGGGTTAATATCATCAAAAATCCCAAACCAATATCCTTTTAATAAACTTATCACAAATTAATTTTTTACAACCAAAGATCCCAACATCTTTTAGTTTCTGTTACATTAGATTAATATTATGAAAAATCACAAACAAGTACATGTGTGACAAATAAAAAGTAAAATCTGAAACCGGTAAACTTGTCAATTAGCTCGTATCATCCGACTTATAAATTTAACGGTAAAATTTAACGAAAGCTAAATGAGGATAAATTAGTCATAACTGTATCAGTTTATGATTTTTGTTACTCAAAAGATTAGTTTATGACAAATTTATCACATGTTTATTAGTTTTGAGTTTTCATGTTGATAACCTTTTCTTTTCTTTCAGACCCCATTATTTTGTTGACCTTCTTCACTTCGAGGCTTTTAATGAATCACATGTATGGCTCATTTTCAACTATTGTTGTATTTTGTGCAAAATTCGTGCTATGAAAAGAACGGATCAAAGTCATTTTAAAGCTTCTCTCTGCTACCTCCATAAGATACTTGTCTTTATTATTGTTACATAAGATGAGTGGCTTTGTTTTCTGCCGTAGTTTGTTCTTTTCCCGGGGTGTAAAGATCAAAACAATAATATTTTATCATTTCGAGTCGACAACCCCTCACTTTGACTTTCTAAGCTGTGTCTTCAAGAGACGTACAAATCCATTTTCCGTTGATCGACAAAGCAGGCATGTGAAATGGCCAAACCAGCATTTTGTAGTTTCTAGGGTTTTGTATTGTCCAAAAATGACAAATACACGTAAATAGATTATCTAAGCCATGTGACTGGATGCTGGTTTTCCGATATAACCTATGAAAAGTATTCCTTCCGACTCTTTTGCTGTAATGATTCACGAGAAAACAAGACAATGAATGTGACAAAAGAAGAGGATCATCTAGTATGGCTGTGTTAAAGATCATGTGCATTACGAGATCGTGAAACATGTCCGTTTCTAATTTTCTGTTAAACTATTTTCTAAGACCAAGTGAGCCCTAGGGTTTTTTTATTGCATCGATATGATTTTAGTGGATCTTATATTCTACTTTTCCCAACTCCAGTGACAATTTGAATTTTGGACTTTTACTATACAGAAGGCTGTGGAAAAAAAAATCATTTGCACCATATGTTCATCATATTTTCCCCCTAAAAAAATGCCAAAACCAAAATTAAATTTGTGAAGTAAAATGTTATAAACATTGAATATCACGATACCTGCAAAAGAAACATCATACACGTTGTGCATACATTAAGGCATGTCTCTTATCATCAAGTAGGACTATGAAGACAATTGGTAGTCGAAATGTGATGAACCAAATCCGGGGCAGTACGGAGGGATGGACTGAGATCACCTTGGCAGTATGCGGGTGAGGCCAATAACATATCTCCCATCCCACATCGCTTAGGGGGGGAGTTCTAGGCTAGTTTATAAGGCTTGAATCCCTTTAATCTGTACAACGCGTTTTAAAGCCGTGAGAACTCAGTGTCCAAAACGGACAATATTATACAGTAGGGCCTAGGTCATTACAAATGGTATCAGAGCCAAGGGAGTGTGATTCGTTACAAATGGTATCAGAGCCGGGGGAGAATATGGTATCAGAGCCGGGGGAGAATGTGATGACCAGGACCCGAGCCAATAGAGATGGACTGAGATCGCCTTGGCAGTATGCGGGTGAGGCCAAGGACATGTCTCCCGTCCCACATCACTTAGGGGGGGAGTCCTTGGCTAGTTTTCTGCAGTGAGCACTCAGTGTCCAAAGTAGACAATATTATATAGTGGGGCTCAGGTCGTTACACGAAAGGAATATGCAGGCATGAACAATCATTTAGATTCAATTTAGTAGATGGACTCACCCTCGATATGAAGGCTTTCATCAATAAGCTTCCCCACTGATTCCATTTCCATTTTGATGGGATTTTCAATCTTATCTTAGATGCAGAAGATAAAAGATGGGATTTTCACAATTTTAAAAAGATATGTAAATCTCATATTATTTTATCATATCTCAATCCATATTCGGACAACCAAACTCTACGTGAATTTATAACTTTTCTTTGAGCATAATGGTTGCCGATATAAATGTATGTAAGTGGAATTCCACTTCTCTGAGTACCTAACTTTCTAAAGAAATTCAATTTTTTTCATACATAAGAAAACAAATGTTATCATATGATATGAAGGGTGGTTCTCCTTCTCTGTGTTTAAGGGAGAATTACCAAAAAAGTCATAAACATATTGCAATTGTGCCAATTCGGTCCCTAAACTTTTTTTTTTGCCAATTTAGTCCAAAACCTTTTACTATTGTTCCAATTTAGTCCATCCGGCAAAAATTGGTCGGATCGGCTACATGCAACATAATTTTTCTAATAATATTTTATTTTCAACATTTTTTATTAATTTTTTTCCTTTTTCCTTTTTTTTTTGCCTCCTCTTTCTTCCCCTTCCTTGGCTCCGGCGACCGGGCCGGTCCGCGATCGCCGAACTGAGGGAATCCGGCGGAGCAAGCCCCCGCCGAATCTGGCAAGGAGGCCTCGCCAGACGTGACGGCGAGCCCCCCTTGCTGGATCTGGCGAGGGCTTGCCTTGCCCAGTGACCGCAAGTCGAGCCCTCGCCAGATCCGGCGAGGGGGCTTTGCCGTCGCTAAGCGCGAGCTCGCCTCGCGGTCGCCGGGCGAGGCGAGCCCTAGCCAAATCCAGCGAGGAGGCCTCGCCAGACGCAACGGCGAGCCCCCCTCGCCGGATCTAGCGAGGGCTCGCCTTGCGTGGCGACCGCGAGGCAAGCTCGCACCCAGCGACGGCGGGGTGAGGCGAGCCCTCGCCAGACGCAACGGCAAGCCCCCCTCGTCGTCGCTGGGCGCGAGCTCGCCTCACAGTCACCACGTGAGGCGAGCTCGCACCCAACGACGGCGAGGGGGGCTCGCCGTCACGTCTGGCGAGGCCTCCTCGCCCGCCGAATCGCCTTAGTCCGGCGACCAGCCGGGCTGGCCGGTCACCGAGCCCAAGGAAGGAGGAGGGAAAAAAAAGAAAAAAAAATAATAAAAATAATAAAATATTATTAAAAAAAGCTCATTGGCACCGACCAAATTTTGCCACATCGTGACCCAGGCTAATTTTGGCCAGATGGGCTGAACTGGAATAAAAGTAAAAGGTTTAGGACTAAATTGACAAAAAAAAAAGTTTAGCACTAAATTGGCACAATTGCAATAGGTTTAAGACTTTTTTGGTAATTTTCCCCTGCTTTTAACTGCACTCCACACATCAGAAAGGCTCACTTTACACTGAAGACAGACCAGAGAAGCGCAGTGGGGGAAGGCAGTGGAGTCAAATGGCCTGAACCCTTTAAAGACTAAGTGAAGAGAATCTCGCCATGTGTGTGATGTCCTTCCCTTTGCACATGCCCTGCATTTAAGAAGCTTCACGCTTGTATGGCGTCTTTCTGGTTTTCAATTGCGCCCACCGATCAGCTTTTGCAGCCTTCTATTTTAGAAACACTACCAAACATTTTCCAGATAGCCAACCAAATTGTCAAAACCACCATCTTAGCTCTCAATCGTTGGATGACACTGCTTGACAAAATAAAATAAAATCGACTAGTCCACAAATCTCATTGCTGAACGACAATCGTGTATAGTATGTTCTTGTTCATTTAAAAATTCCCTTCGGTGATTTTCTTCTTCACTGAGGCCTGAGTACGAATCAATGTGCTATCTTTTGGGGTCATCCTCTCAGGTTTTACGAGAATGGACCTTCAGGCTTTAGCAACATGGGGGATAGGGAGACTTATACGAAAGGAGTCTTGAACATCCTATCACTTGGAAGAGGAATGCTCTCCTTTATTAATTGCACGAGATTACAAATGCGGCGAAGTTATAAATACAGCAAAGAATGTTGTGAATCCTCAATCATGATGGTATGATAATTGGCTGAATGATTAGACACGCTTCATGCAAATGCGATAGTTATTTTCTTGTTGGAATTATGTTTTCCTCCCAAAAAAACTTTAGATGCAACGTTAGGTATCTTTTTATATGATCAAGCATTAAGCATTATATCAGACTTTTTCCTCTTGCTGTCATCCATCCCTCATGATTTTCATTTATATTATTGATTTGTGTACAAGCTCTTTTACTTTATGTCTGTGCTTCACGGGTCTTGATTCTCCTCTCTCTCTCTCTCTCTCATGGGTATTCTGTCCCACGAGACAACAACCCTTCACACTCCACCTTTGTCAACAACTTCAATGTCCTTCCGACACTTTTCTCACTGATTTGTCCTCAAGCTGCGCTCGTTAACAAACATGCCCCATCTCACTTCTCATTCTTCCCCTCTAACTTGCTCATCGACCCTTTTCATCGCCCTCATCCTCATATGCAGCCAGCCGAACCGATCCACCGCAGCTGCTGCCGCCAATGCCACGGGCCGCCACCGCCAGATGTCGTTCGACTACTACGCCAAGTCGTGCTCCCAGGTCGAGCAACTCATCGGGTCGGTCACGAGCCAGCAGTTCAAGGAAGCACCGGTCTCCGGGCCGGCCACCATCCGCCTCTTCTTCCATGACTGCTTCGTCGAGGTAAAATCTCCCTCTCTCTCTCTCTCTCTCTCTCTGTCTCTGTGCACTTACTTTCACGTGCATGCAATAGCAGCAGAGGAAGTCAATATTCAGGCAGATGCTACTAGCAGTTGAGCAACTCCCCACATTTTGAGCATCTTTTGTTATCTATGGTGACCGAATCCTTGCATATTCTTGTTTCTACACGAATGAGTCCGTGTACAACATCACCAATAAGAAATTACAGTTTTCATCGGCTAATCTTACCAAAAATTCAATTTAACCCTCCGGTGAGTGTTTCGTGTTTTGTTATTATTGCATTCCCCGAACCCGCCACGACTGTCAATCAAAGTCGGCCAGGCATTGGTCCCGAGTCGATAATTCTCTTCATTTTCATAGCAAGCGAGAGAAATTACCACGAAAAACACGGAGAATCATCAACTAGCGAGAAAATTACTGTCGGCAAACGCGGCTCATTTGTTAATCAATCTAGTAGGGCAATAATCCTAGTGTAGAAACTACTGATTTCGCATGAGTTATGACCACTGTGGAAGGGATGCGACGGGTCGATATTGATATCGAGCAAGCCCGGAAGCAAGGAGCTGGCCGAGAAGGACGCGATTGACAACAAAGATTTGAGGGCGGAGGGATTCGAGACAATCGCGAAAGCCAAGTCCTTGGTGGAAAATAAATGCCCCGGCGTCGTTTCCTGTGCTGACATTCTTGCCATCGCTGCCAGAGACTTTGTCCACCTGGTACTTCCATCAACCTCTCGTCCTTAATTATTTATTTATTTATTTATCCGTTTAATAAAGGGATTAACGGTGTGAAAATGTGATGATTTAGTCCAATCTAAAAGGAAAATCAACTTCTCCATAATACTTTTATTTTTAAATATTAATTTATTAAATTAGACATAACCAAGGATTTGAGAAAAATATAGTTGGCAATATTTGTTGATTACGAAAAGCGCAAGGTTCATAATAGAACGTAGTCAAAGTGATATTTGATTAATATGAACATAACTTTTGTCGTTATTAACGTAAAATTAGCTTTAACAGCCAAGACTTTAGTAATAGGTTGTCGTCTTATTAACTTGGCTTTTCTGGCCAAGTTGGAGGGATCCAAAAGTTTGGCAGCAAGGCATCATTATAAAGACAAAAGGGTTTTTTTTATTAATTTTTTTTAAAGCATCATAAGGACAAGACCAATCAACTTAATGGCTTTTTGACAAGACCCATAAGGGTCCTAAGCAAGACCTTAAACTGCTCCACAGGCCTGGGTGGGTGCGGACTCTAGATACCTGTGGTCCTTAGCATGACATTAAACTGCGCAAGGGTATAACCAAGCCCATCGCCCTGACAAGCAATGAAGATAGAGGAGGAAAAGAACCCTCTAATGGACCAAGCCAAAGCAGGTAAAATTGGCTGGTTCTAAGCAAGATCTTAAAAGGCTTTGACAGCCTGAAAGCAAACAAGCTATAGAGTGGTTGTCCCCTCGATAAAAGACAACTCGCAGGCTTACCCGCCACATACTCCCTTCGGGGGGTAAGGAAGCCACATTGGATCCAAGCAGGCTTTCCCGGTGAAACATTCAGGCGCATAGCGTGGGAAATGAAGGGGGTGCCCCGAAAGGGAAGCCATCAGAATCTTCTTTGATATAGAAGATTAATAGTTAGAGACGATGAGCATTTAGTATAATGTGCACGCACAGAATATGATTTTTTATGTTGCTTGGATTGCAGTCCGGCGGTCCGTATTACCAAGTGAAGAAAGGGAGGTGGGACGGTAGGATCTCAAAGGCCGCGAGAGTGCCACCTAACATCCCTCGGGCAAACTCGACCGTCGACCAGCTCCTCAAGCTCTTCAACTCCAAGGGCCTAACCCTAGCGGACATGGTGGTCCTCTCCGGTGCCCACACGATCGGGTTCGCGCACTGCGTGCAGTTCTCGAGCCGCCTCTACAACTACAAGGGCACGAAGCGGCCCGACCCGGTGATCGACCCGAGGCTCCTGAAGGCCCTGAGGATGTCGTGCCCGCAATTCGGGGGAACAAGGATGTCGTCGCGCCGTTCGACGTGACCACGCCATTTTTGTTCGACCACACGTATTACGCGAATCTCGAGGCCAAGTTGGGGCTGCTGGCCTCGGACCAGGCCTTGTTCTCGGACCCGAGGACGAGGCCGGTGGTGCAGGATATGGCGAAGGATAAGCAGAAGTTCTTTCAAGCTTTTGGGGCTGCAATGGAGAAGATGGGGATGATTGGGGTCAAGAGGGGGAGGAAGCATGGGGAGAGGAGGAGAGATTGTAGCTTCCATGGGTGAATGTCCATGCTTTTTTCTTTCTTTGTTTTCAAAATTCATGTTTTTTTTTTAATTTATTGGATTTGGGGTTTGGATGTGTTGAGTTTGATTGCTTGGAGGTGTTGTAGAGTTGTAGGTGAGGCATTGTGAATGGATGAGAGCTGTCAAGAAATTAGAAGAGTTCGTGCATACTTTTGGGCACATTCACTCGTTGATTGTTGACTTTGAATTTGTTCATGCAACTAATTGGGATTCACTTCATTTAAGATAATTCAATTGTTAATTTCCTCGCATTATTCAATTTTGGACTTCAGACTACACAAATTTAATATCGACATTCACTTTTCATTTAGGTGAATTTTAGCCTAATTTCTATTTATACTGAAGGTACATTACGGATAGAATTAATTCAATGAATGTGATTAAAAAAACGCAATATATCTTTATATACACTCTGTATAAGATGTTGAAAATTAGGATAGAATCCAAAACACCTAAAAAAACAAGATTGAGTAGACTACTGTTAAATAATTTTCTAGCACATTATAGGCATAATTTGACGACTAATGTGTTAAAATATTTCATCTTTAAAAATCGACTGCATATTTTTATATATGCTTTGTTTAAGATAAAGGGTGTTGAAAAATAGGAGAGAATCCAAAACACTTGAAAAACGAGAATGAGTCTACTAATGTTAAATGACTAATTAATTAGGATTTTCTAGCGCTTGAAAGAAATAATTTGGCTACTAATGCGTTGAAATATTTAATCTATAAAAGACCATAAAGAAATAATTAAATTATTACAGCGATCGGTCGTTGATAACAATTGATGGAAAAGATTTAATTGCAAAAAATCAATATTTGCCAGAAAATGGGATAATAATATATTGAAAGAAATAGAAAATTTAGAATTGCAAATAACCAATATTGTCATATAGAAAATTTAAAAGGAAAAAAAAAAGAAAAAAAAAATATACCGTAAAAGTGGAGCAATGTACTCTCTCCCCACCCTCAGCCTCTGCTCTGGTTGCGTCCGCTTTGCTCCGCCGCCGCGCTCCGCAGCCACGAAACGGCGGCGCCTCCAGATCAGAGCCATGAGAGCCGTCGTCCAGAGGGTCGCCTCCGCCAGCGTCGAGGTCTCCTCTCTCTCTCTCTCCCTCTCTCTCTCTCTCTCTCTAAAAGCTTCATGGGCTCACGTGAGCTGAGCTGCTTCGTCGCAGGTGGAAGGCCGCACGGTGTCGGAGATTGGTCCTGGCCTCCTCGTTCTCGTCGGTATCCACGACTCCGACACCGACTCCGATGCCGATTACATGTACGTACGGAACACCCGTCTCCTTCATTCAAAACCCATCTCCTTTTTCACTTCGCTGATCGTCAGTTCTCTTTGCCCTGCTCGGTGGTTGAGTTCGAGAGACGATAATTTGAGGTCTTTTTTCGTGTTTTCCGAAATGGGTTTTGCAGATGTCGGAAGGTCTTGAACATGAGATTGTTCACGAACGAGAGTACGGGGAGAGGGTGGGACCAAAACGTAGTTTCTTCACTCATCTTGCTTTTGCGTGCACTATAGAGGAATGAATGTGGCTGTGCTTGCTTCTAATTTTTGTGCTTCGTCTGCTGTTGCATTGCAGGTGATGCAGAAGAATTATGGGGTTCTTTTAGGTGAGCAATTTGCGGATTTTATGGTTTTCTGTTTAACTTTTATCGTATCTCGTTGCAGATAAATTCTGAGGTTTTAGGGGTTTCTTGCAACTGAGGTAGAATTAGCAAGTAATCTCATGTTGGGTAACTGGATGGTACAGTTAGTCAATTTACATTGTATGGAATCTTGAAGGGTAACAAGCCAGACTTTCATGTCGCAATGCCCCCTCAGAAGGCAAAGCCCTTCTACGAGTCTCTGGTCGAGAGATTTCGGAAGGCTTACAGCCCCAATGCCGTTAAAGGTAAATCCTTTTCGATTCTTTAGTTGTCTTGCTTAGCTTGGATGTACGGTTTCATAATTTGGATCAATGAAAAACATGAAAGTAGATAGAAACAAGTGAATGTATCTCTCGGTGTCATCAGGAAAACAGTTAGAGCTAGCAGTTGTCAATGTTAATATCCTCTGCATTAGATAGCAAATTTGTATGCCTATGAGTCTACAGCAATGTTTCATCGTGGAAGTGGTTCATGGTCGTTGCCCTAGTTTTCTTGTATCTTTTCTTGGACTTTGGTATCACCATCAGATGTATGAAGGATAATTTGAGGCTCTTCTTACATTAATATGGCCCGACTGGAGCAGCCCCATTTAGCTATTGTATCTGCTCCAGAGAACTTTCAGGGTGTTTTCATGAGTTGCAGTCACAGATATAAAGGGAGACATTTGCTGGCTAATTGGCTTTTGTACTTTTTGGCTTGTCAAATCTGCTCATATTTAAGATAAAATATACTTCATCAATATTTCAGTGGACCTTTGCTACATGTCGCAATAGGACACATCATCGAGGGCTATAATGTAACTGTTGTTCTTGTTCTTGTTCACTCGGGATGCATTGTCTATTCACTTGCTGCTGGATATCGTATATATTCTACCATCTCTTTTCCCCTTCACGTGCTGATATATCTTCACCGTGTCCCATTGACTTGAACAGACGGCATATTTGGGGCAATGATGAAGGTACCTTTGCATGCATTCATCTTCCTTTTTTCGCTCCTCGTTCCAATAGTTATTCATTTTCTGACCATGCCTCTTCTTAAGTATTGTTTCTCCTTATGGTTTGAAGGTCAATCTAGTTAACGATGGACCGGTGACCATGCAGCTCGACTCATTACAATCAACCAGGTGAATGCGCTGTAATCATTGGTGATCTAAGCGACGATAAGTACATTCTCCTTTAAAGTATCAGCTGTTAAAAGCTGACAAGAAATTGTCAATCTTTTTCAGAAATGCTGAGACTGCCGCAGAAGAGCCAGGAAAGTAGTTACATCGCATGATACTGACACATTGATCTGCGGTAACAATATGATTGATTGGCGCGAAAAAAAATTACCCCACTGAAGTTACTGGGGCTTTGTCTGCAATTACGTGAACACTGTATCATCTGGTAGAATAGCACTCGATAATAGAATAAGCTTCATTCTTGGCAATTGCTGTGCCGGGTTAACTTCTATACTCTGTAGCTTTCTCGACTCAAAAATTTAAGATGCTTGCCAGGCATTAAAGCGACGCCTTTCGGTTTGGGAGAAGGACTAAAGATGTATGCTATGTAAGGCATGAAGGGATTTGGTTCCTCGGTGCTCAGGATCCTGGCTGGTGGACCCAGGTGCCGCAGAACCGATTGCAATTGCGTACCCCTCAATATGTAATTTATATTTTGTGTAGTATACTTGTTTGTCGACTCTAAAGGTTCAAGAAGGTGCAGAGACCCAGGCATCAAAGTGATACTTTTCATTTCTTGAAACAGGACTTACAAGTGTTATAGTTGGTAGGACGTGCACAGTCAAAATCATAACGAGGTATAGTATCTGCCGTCCTGGTTGTGTGACCATGGGTCCCCCATGGCCAGACCTGGGTCTTGGCTGCTAGACCGCAGTGACTCTAGGCTGGACCCTTCATCACTAGTTGCCGAACCAGGGACTTGCCTGTGGACCTGCAAACCTGAGGTTGATCCCCTTTTAAAGCATACCATGAGATTTCTCAGTTATATATGACAATGAACGGACTCATGTTGTGACTTGTTTTCAGTAAAGAAATTTATTCGATGAGTATGAAACAAGAAAGCAATATCTCCGAGATTGTGTTTCAATTTTATACACCTATTTCAGGATTTTTAGAACATGTAATGGAAGGACTAATTAGGGGGAAAAAGAAAAATTAATAAGCTTGAGTGAGGGTACGAAAATTTAGTTTGAGGACCATATTCCGATTCTTGCTAGTTAAGAGACCAATTTGTTATCTTATCCTTAAACCTGTTAACACTGAAAAAAATGTATTTAGACTCTGACGCGAAAACCATCAGATTATTTCTCTAAACTGAAAAAAAGGGGCAATTCAAAGGGAAAATATGGATCGGTCTCTTCGTAACCTGCACATGCAATAAATATAGCTGCATATGGTAATCATAATCCAGACTACCAAAAGAAATAAAAGGAAAAGAGACTGTTCAGGCATGATTAGAAGGCAACATGCCAACATGAGAGGTAACGAGTCGAAAACACAGTAAAAAAGGCAAAATCACCTGTTGAAGGAATTCTTCAGAAAGTCCAAGGGGTGATACAGGGCAATTCTGTTCATTGCTACGACTTGATTGACAGGATGGTTGTGGCTATAAACAAGGCTTCTTTCCCAACTGGTAAGATGTCCATCTTCCTGTCCATGAAAGTTGTGTAGTTGATAATGAGGATGACTAGCATTTAGAGAGCCAAAACTGTGGTGCTATTGTCTCTGACTTTGCTCTGTTCATTTATCGTGAGATGCATGCAGATGAAAATTGAAATGGAAACTATCTTAGCTACGTTAGTGAACCCAATAAGCATAAACCTATGGCAAACAGCACTCGGTGAATTTTGGAGGAACAGTGGATTCAGTACACTTCAAAGTACCATAGAAAATAATAATACTCAAATACAATAAAGCATGCATATTGGGATTTATACGACTAAACCTAAGGAGATGCTTACTCATCCACTTTTTTTAAACCATCAAAAGCAGAGATCATATGGTTGCATATTTCCATCAAGGAGTGGTCTACGACGTCTCCATTGGACTTCAAAGCACCTTCAGCGGAATGAGATTTGCAAAAAGAGCCAAGTGGGCCTGAAGGTTATCCATGAAAAGAAAGAAAAATAAACAATGTAATGCAGACCTCAAGACATCTGTAGTGCATATTTAAATCATATCCTTCACCTCAAAAGCATGAGCTAGGAGTAATTGGACTGTTTCTGCACCAATCTTCTTCATAAGGCTTCTCAAGCTACTCCCATTTGAGAGGCACTTCAAAACTCCACCAAATGTTGGATCATCAGTAGAATCACTTGATCTTCGAGTGCGAACTGAAGGCTGCTGTTCAGGGGAAAGAAAAAGGGCATGCATCTATCAGGGATTACGCAAGTAATTCATCCCTTAATATGTCCATGTATAAAGCATGTCTAAATGAAAACTTCCATTAAGGAAAGATAGAAACACTTCATCAAACAATTCGCAGCAATCCTATGGTCTAAATTAAACCTTGGCAGTGTACTTGGAGAGATACTGCAAGATAAGCTCCAGCTTCCATTTTGGTTGATTAAAAACCTGAAATCAATTCATGAAATTAAACTCAATCTTCTAACAACCACTAAATTTAAAATGTCACTGTATAGATAAATGAATCTTAGTAGTATCAGAACATAAATTACTGGGAAATTTAGATAAACCATCCTCAAATTTCTTGTAACCATAATTTGCATCCTCTAGTTTCGAGATCAATATCCGCACCTTACTTTTAAGACCTTCCCCTCTGCATTTCAAAAGTTTCAAACAAAACTACTCTACACCTCACATTTGCTTATGGTGCTAGAATCCAAGGTGCCAAGTATTAGGCTCTTTCAAAACTCTAGTGTGCAAAGAGTAAATTTTGAAACTGGAGAGTGCAACATGAAGATTTAAAATTAGAAAGTTCATAAATGTGTTTTCAATTGTCCCTAGAATTTATCATGAATGTGAGTCAATATACAGCCAATAAGGAAGAAATAGAACAATGTTTGTCTCGCTGCAAGATTTATGACTTTACCTTTTACTAGTAAATGAGAAAGTTCAGGATTTTTTTTTTTTTTTTTTTTTCAAAGGGTCTTGCTAACAAGTGCCCCCGAACACTAATTAAACATGCTTATTAAGGAAATATTCGATTTTCAAAACATTGATTGTGCATATCACAAGGATAGCCCTGCATTGCAAAGTGCAATATGTCTATATTTGGTTGCTTAACAAGTACCCCTTTTAACAAAATCCTTCTTCAGAAAGTTTGAGAGCAGCCCCAACCCCCCAAAAAAAAAACTATATATATATATATATATGTCCATCCCCTCGTGAGAGGTAGCGACAGTCCTATACTTGATACCTGAAGATATGGAGACAGTATCTCATAATTGTATGTCAGTTCATCTAGTATTATCTCCAGCAATGGAGTTCTGCACTGAATCCAATGATTAGTGCATATTCAACAGGTAGAGGGAATCACTAACCAAGTGGGTTTATAAGGTGACAAAAACAGGGAAACATGTACCTAAAACCATCAGCTCTTGTAGTACAGCCTTGCTTATCTGCTTGGTTTTTTAACACATCAAGCTCCATAATCTAAAAGAATGCAAGTCAGCATCTCAAGTAGAAAGCATTGCTCTAAGTAACCATATAGTAAAGACAAATTTACCATTGTCATGAATTTCTGCAAACTCATGCAAGTATTGTCCACAACTTCAAGTGAAGCAATAACCAACGAAGTGTCACAAACTTTGGATGACTTGGCCTCTGAAAACTCGGGAAGTGTAAGATCATTTCCAAATCCAGTGCAAAGTTGCCGCAATCCACACAAAACAGATGGGCAATCCTTCATCAAGTTCTTGTAGTTGAATCTTCTTGAGCACTACACAGATAATGATGTATAATAACTTTGACCATCCTTGTACAAGATTTTACAAGATAACATCCTTCCCCTACTGATACTGCATTGTTGGGGTTCTCTCTAAATAACAAATTAGAATATGCGCAGATGAAGACATTGCTATTGCCATAAGAACTAATAATTTAGCAGATAAAGAAAATACCAATAGCATGCTCAGCAAAGACTCCCTTATGACGGTCCAATCCTTCGTTTCTGCAATACCACGTAGTCTCTTGAGCCTTGATTGTGGGGCACAAACGCAAAAAGTGATGGCATTAGGATGAGATGCTATGTCTTACCTTCATAAAAATTGCTGCGAGATGAAAAATCTCCTTCAAGAAAATTGATGAGATATTGGAGCAGTAACATATTTCTCAGAGACTGCAGTCAAATAAGACGAGGAAAAGCAATATTTCAAGATGTCATTCAAGTGATCATGAACCTGTTATCGTGTTAGGTATATGCAACATGCAAGGATAATATATATACAGAAAATACACTCAGAGTAGAGCCATAGAGACACAAATAAATGGGTGTCTGGCTTAAACAGCAAAGAGGATTGAGAAGTCAGGATAGTGGAACAGATATAAGTAGTTAAGATCAAATAACAGTGCAGTGTGACCGTTACCAAATAAATTCTAGAATAGGAGACATTAACCAGAAAGAGTGCAGGGTGTCATTAAATTTTTCCTTTTTAACTAGAATTTCTTAATAGTAACTACCATAACTTTCTGACAATAGAAGGAGGAAAAAAGTTCTTGATCATTTGTAAATTTATCTTTAGCTCAACTTACCGCTTCAGCTATTAATTTTACACACAAAAGTTCCACCAGAAAGAGGGTTTTCGGAAGTAAAAAGCCCAAGGAGTTCACAAAAAATAGATACATCATGTAAAATAGATCAAGCTTTTCCTTTTTGATCCTTTTGGTAACCAGCTTCATCAAACTAAGTGAATTTAATATGAGCAGCAGATGGATATACTTCATAGTTCATACTCTTCCCAACATGGAATGATCAGTTGACATATCGGTAAATGGAACTGTGTAAGCATCCTTTACCAACATGGCATACCATCTATTCACCAAAGCAAGAAAGTTCTGTTTAGTCGACATAGCACTGAAAAAGAAATAGATAAGCATACCTCAATATCAACTACTTGATGATTTGTCCCATCCACCAGTGTAAATAGGCCTTGTATCAGAAGATCAAATCCCTGCAGTGATGGATCAAAGAGCTTTGACTAACTACAGCAAGGTTTACGGATCACTTAAGGAAAAATTTGAATAAATATCAGGAAGGTTAAGTGAAAACAAGTTCAATCATCACCAAGAATCATAACAAAAAACTCACATTTGCTAACATGAAAATACAACAGAACTTCCTATCATTTACATAAAGTATCAAAAAAATGCTTTTCTTCTTAGTTCATCCTAGGATTTAGAAAGATAGAAAGAAAAACAGAAGGAAAGATTACCACTATGTCCAATTAACCAGAACCTGGTTATTATGAGAAATTGGAACATAATCATAGATCTGTAGTCAGGTAGCAGTTTTAAATTATCACATTCAAATGCATGCTTACATGATTCAAGGTCCAGATATATCTACCATTAAATGAATTTCAGTTCAAAAGCGGGTTTTATGACTAATCACTATCAGCGCCTCAAACCTACAGAAAGTGTTGAGAGCAACAAAACAAGAGGATTGTTACTACTGCAAGCGAAGACATTGCATAACTTTCAAATCAATCAATTCAAGCGAAATGAAAAGAGAACGGAATAGCCAGCATACACAAATTCAATCAATTCAAAGTACTGTAAAATGAATGTCACGTAGTACATATTAAATTTAACTCACAGAGGGGTCAACGGGTCCACAAGGGTTATCATTAACTGCTGCTCTCCCACTAGTAGAGCTGTCTGAACCGAGAGACAAGGGAGACCAAGCCTGTTATAGAGGTGTTTGCCTTAGCAATTGAGAGAGGGAGGGGGAGAACAAGAGCGAGAGCAAGAGAGAGAATACTAATACCTCCTTTAGCACTTCAAGCTCAGGTTGAGCAGCCGAAGATGATTCGGATGTACCTCCACCAGACAAGCACACACGAGGATAGCGCTTCAAACAGAGCAAAATCAGAACTTTGTTCAAACCCAAAAACGAGCACATCAATACAGAGAGCGGCCCATTTACCTTTTCCAACTCGTTAAGAAGCTGGAAACTCGCCATGATAGATTGCAGCGATTCTCCCGTCCTGAGAATCCGAAAGATAGCCTCCAACATTTTGCTGTCGCCAACAAACGAAAAGAAACTCACAATCAACTTAAACGGCAGCAAAAATTCAAAACCATTAAATCGTCCGAAAACCTCTGGCGCTCATGACACCAGACATAATCAATAGGTGATCGCGAAGAACTAAAGTCTCGACAGTAGATCTCAATTTTCAACATCCAGCACAACCGCAATCGTAGAGAGAGATCGACGGGGGATTACTTCGTCGGAGGAGTTCCATTATCCGCCACGACCGAGGCACCGCGAACCGCTTCGAGGAAAGCAATGCCTGAAAAAAATTCCCAATTCCCTTACAACGAAACGATCGCAGTCATCAATACTGAAGCTCGCACGCGAAGTCGAAACGAAAAATTTCGCCGATTTTCAAAACCCGCCGGTGGAATCGGAATCGTCGATCCAGCGATAAGAAAGGCACGAACTTTCGGGGTGGGGGAGAAGGGGGGACACGTACGGTCGTCGTGGGAGTAGCGAGTGTCGTTGGACTCGAAGGCGTCGAGGATCGCCAGGGTGTTCTCTTCGACGCCCGCTCTCGCTCTGACGCTCCTCTTGACGCCACCACCACCGTCGGCGCCGGCGCCGGCGCGGCCGCGGCCACCTCTCGCCATCGCCGTCGTTCGTCCTCCTCGAGGATGCCGGCCTTCTTTGCTTGCGGAGGAGACTTTCGAAACCCTAGAATCGGAGAGAGAGAGAGAGAGAGAGAGAGAGAGAGAGAAGGGGAATGGAGGTGGTGAGTGGTGATGAGTTGAAGCTTTTTTATGGGTTTTTCCCGCCATGGTTGTGCAGCAGGGCGGAGGAAGAGGATGGATTCGGATCGACCCGATCCAACTAGCTTCGTGACCCGAATTGTACCCCCAAAAAAAAAAAGGAAAAAGGAAAAAGAAATGGAGGCAAAAAGAGAAATTCCGTTGCCGGGACTTGAACCCGGGTCTCTCGGGTGAGAGCCGAGTATCCTAACCAACTAGACTACAACGGATTTCGTTTTCTCTCATCATTATATATTTATATAAAATCATATTACCAAGGGGAAGCCCACCCCAGGGCTTCGGGAATGATTGAAAAGACATGCAGGAAAAGATGACCCCAGAAAGACTAGGAGGCTTTTCGCCTGTCAAATTTATTTCTTTAAGGTCCCGGACTTGCAATGAATTCAATTCTGAATAGGAATTTCTCTCCAAAATGGACTGATCTTCTTCTTTTTTTCTTTTTGTCGAGGGATAAAGTAGCTTCATTCGGCTAGGAAAAACAGACGGCCCAAAGGGGCTTTGATACATAATAGGCCTAATGGAAATGGAGGAGGTGAAGTACACTGGTTCGGAATGAGGGCATTGCTGTCCTTAGTCTTTAGCTGCGTCCGCAATAAAATTTGTCTCCCTTACAGCGACAGATCTAGAGTATAGAGAAACGTGGAATAAGTTCAGCACATTCAGCCAAAAAAAAAAAAGAAAGAAAGAAAGAAAAAGCCCGAATCTCCCAAGGGGACGGAGTAGGATTTTGTACTGCAGTAACGAGAGTGCGACAGTCTGACTCAATCACTCTCTCTCGTTCTTTTTCTGCAACAAATGCTTTGGAGTTAGAAGTAAAGCTTGTGCCTCCACTTGCAGGTCCGAAGATGCACGAACTGAGCTGGAAAAACCGTCCACAAGTCTACTGAGGTGGTCTCGGCACCCCATTTTCTGGTCGGAAAGGCTCCATCTGTGTTGATTTTCAGTTGACCAGGCTCCGGTGTGCACCAACGCACGTTCGATTTGGTATGTACGAGTTGTGGTTTGGAGGATTGCAGGCCCCAAAGACACGAGATTCTTGCCTTTACTAAACGTTGTTTTCACTAGCTCAGTCGGATCTACATATTGGTTGCTGAAGATGAAGTTATTGCGAACCTTCCACATTTGCCACAGGAGAGAGGCGTTAACCTCCGGATCAGGTGAGTTCCCTCGATTACCTCTCGGGTCCACTAGCCAAGCGTCGTATCTTTGATGGGCGCTATTGTTGGAATTTGAAATTAATCTGTGGGTGTGCCCAAGCACGGTTTTCCAGGGGCATTTAAAAGACCCAAAAAAGAAAAAAAAGGTGCTGAGTCGATTCTAACACCCCCTCTTTGCACAGAGCGCAAGTCGGCTCGGGTAAGATTTTTCTTTTAGACATGTTTTCCTTCGTGGGTAGGGCGTTGTGGCATTGTGATGACATGAAAATTTTGATTTTAGGGGCAATCTTGAAATCCCAGATTGTCTCCACAAACTGCGAGGAGTTTGATGTGCTTGGTTTTGTCTCTTGTTTAGTTTTGCTGAACTTATGCAATTATAGCCACTCTTTACTGAATATGTGCCTGCTCGTGTCCTTGTCCATAGGTTTGTTGTATCAGTAGTAGTCGCAATATGTTTTTTTTTTTTTTTTTTTTTTTTTTTGAGCAAGAGTAGTCGCAATAGGTTGAGTCAGTTAAAGGGTAGCCAGAAAGAAGCTGAAGTCAACGCTCTTACGGAAGTGGTCTCACAGGAATTGTGAGGATTTCCTCAACCGTATGATCATCAAAACTGTTTTGTAATAGTTGGATATTCCATGTGTTCTTTGCCCTTTCCTAAAGTAGACTTTGCCCTTTCCCACATGCCAAAAGTCCCTAGAAGGGAAGTATAGTAAGACACTACCGGCCATTCAATTGTTACCGAGATTGAGTTCTAATAGGCTTGATAAGTTGTTGAGAGATGGTGGGATGTTTCCTGAAAGCTTATTGCTGCTTAGGTGCAACGACACGAGGGATTTTGACTAGTCTAAAGACGTGGCAATCAACCAGAATAAAGCCATGGTCCTGAAGGTCTAGCACATTCAGAGATGAATGGTTTCCTATGCCTTGATGGAATGGCATACTTAAATTGTTGCTCAAAAAGTCAATGAACAAGTCAGCATTTTTGATATCACAGACAAAAGCAGTCAAAAGGCAATTATTTTTCTGGAGACAAGATGGCAAATTTTCGAAGGAAGAGGCGTTGAGGTCAAAGATAGTCTTAGAAGCAAATCAACATTGACATGTATCCGATTTGCGGGTACTTGCCTATTCATGTGTGAAAGACAACTTGGTTGTGTAAAATTATAGAGAAGTCTCTGAATAACCCCTCCTGGAATTTCTAGTCATGTGCAAGCAAGACTCTCTAGCTGAATGGTCTAGTGTGGTCTTCTAGTCCTCGGTACCTGTTCTTCTAGTTTCTCAATGTGACTGCGTCGTGAGTGGATAGGGAGTGGCTTTTGCTTCGTGTGCTTGAGCATGTCTTGAGAGTGAAAAGTAAAAGCCATGTGAGTGCCTCGAGGTGGAAGAGTACATTATGCTGGAATGTCTTGTCTTGTGGACTTGTACTTTCATTGAGCTGAAAAGAGTGCATTGTAGTAATTTCTCTCCACTATCAAATCACTAATTAAATCTGCATTTAATGGTCTAGATTCAAATTGATATTGGATAGAATAAATGAGAATTTGAAATCCTCTGCACATCCTCAAAGTATTAAAAAATCCTATCATATATTTAGTGCAACTTAAAATCTGATTTGGAATCTTAAAAAAAAAAAAATCTTTTAATAATTTTTGAAAATCTTTAAAAATTTTTGAAAATCCCATCTCTGATTATGCTCCTCCTGTACATCAAACTCTCAAACCCTCCGGACCACATCTCTAGGAAGTTGACCTCGGGAGCATGACATTTCTCAATCGACACGGGTTCACTTAATTTTGGGACAGCCTCACAACAGCAGGAGGTACTTCATGCGGGTCGTATGGCCGAACTCCATTGTCAAAGAAAGTGGTTAAGAGAGGCGACAACAAAGAAGGTGTGCATCGTGGGATGGGCCCGTAAGAAGAGGTTCCGCACCACGATGCCGTTGCAACGTTCTTGATGTTTGAACTTTGGTGCTCAAGAGTATGGTTTCTAAGAAGCTAAGAGTGCGCTGGCCGTTCTTCGTCGACCAACAAGTGAACAACCGGATTGTGAGTCATGTGTGAAAGGCCGGGCTCGAAGTGAAGGGCATATGTAACTGGGGTGGAAAGGATCATCTTTGCAAATTCAGATTGTCTTTAGGCCCCCTTTCACCATCACTTGTTGAAACATGATTATCGGCCAGTGGTGATAACTGGCGTGGTTGAAGGTGACGGCAATCTTGCAGAGGTCGAAAGTGACTAGATAATTTTGGTGGTGGTCCTTAGGGAGGTGGTGCCAACGAAGCAATATCTAATGCTTTACTTTATCACTCCATTAAAAGATAAAATATGAATTTTTTATTTATTTTCTAAATTTGTATCTAATTCAGGTTTATTCTACCCCTAGGCCAAATCCGGCATTGTATCAAGATGCATGCAAGCTTATTTGGTTCGGAGAATGTCGTCAAACACACGATTGGATAATTTATTATCCTATCCAGACTTAAGTTTGGGCTACCAAATGCTATCATAAGAATTTATGTCCCTCATAATGTGGTGCTTTAATTAGCTTACACTTTGATAGGCTCTCGCATGTAAAAAATGACCGTGTTTGTGACATATTCACACCAATGCACAGAAATTATATGAATTATGATGTAAAAGGTTTATCATGTGGATAACGCGATAGGACCACCCACATGATAAATAATCGAGATGGACTTGATCTATATGTTTCTAGATCATACAATAATTAGTTGTTGTTCAGTGTTGTTCTTCTTCTTATCTTCTCTTTACACAATCTCATGCCAATCCCTAAAGCTACATTTGGTAGTTAGGATAAAAGTCAAGATATGAAAATATTTATCTTATCATGAGTTTGGATCTTCTAAATATCCCATGGAGAGTAGCGTAAATGTGGATCTGATATCTTATATCCATCTTATAAAAGTTATTTTTTTCGAATAATAAACTTATTAAATTATTAAAATTAAAATATTAATTAATTAAAAAAATTAAATTCTACCATAAAACAAATGTTTAAAATAAAAAAGTAACAGCAAATTCCTTTTTTTATTTATTCACACACACACACACACACACACACACACACACATATATATATATATATTTCTTCAATTCTATAATATTATATACATTTAGTATCTTATTACATATTTTCGGCATATTATTTAATCAATTTTTACTAAGCAATGATGGAAGGAAATAAAAAGAAAGAAAAAAAGAGATTAAATAATAAAAAGAATGAGTGAATAAAAATGAAGTAGAATAACCTAGATTTAAAAGGATTCAAACTTGTAAAGGTTCTTTATAGTTCTCAAAGAATGAGGGGCAATGAAATTTCTTAAACACCCTACTATCTTCGTCTTCTCGTTCATATCTTTTGTTCATGTTGAAATTTTACGACTTCTTTATAATTCTTTGGTTCACATCAAAGTTCTACAAAAATGGCGAGAGAGTCGAAGCTCCTTCTCCTCTATAACTCTTCAGCTCACGTCTATAAAAAGCAACAAGAGAGTCAAAACTCCTTTTCCTTCGTACCTCTATGGCTTATGCTAAAGTTTCAAAAAAAGTGGCGAGAGAGTCAAAACAATATACTTTTTGGAATTGCAAATTATTTTCCCTCTTTTACTAGATTTAGCATTTGATAGCTGATTTATCTCATCAATGTTGTTGTGACCCATTTATATTAATTGTCATTGACAAACCTGTGATGTGGATTGATTTAAGATTATCTCTCATTGTGCATTTGTGATTTTGTTTTTTTAATAGAGGCATTTTTAGGTTCATTGATATATAAAAAAAATCTTTTTATTACCACTTTCACCAAATAATAGATAAGATTAGCAAAATCACTAAGTTTCATATCTTATCACATCAAATCTTACCCTCTTAAGAAATTTAGATGATCAAACACAGTTTAAAGGTTTTTAACCCATCATCTGGAGGCTATTAGTCCAAGAGAGGAGCCCACCAGGCCATTGGGCCTAAGAATTGTCTCATTATCATTTAGCGCAATGAGTAATTGAAGTTAAAAGAACATATGCTGTAAGTTGTTATTTCCAGCAAATGTCAAGTGTTGGAGATAAATATCATTTCTCAGAAGACCCATTCCATATGTGAGCAAGGACTGGATCCTCTCAATTTGGCATTAGACGATATAGAAAATCAATTCTTCCGCACCAATTCTCATCCACAGTTCAATACAGGCTTCTTAATCACCAAGCCAACCCCAGGTTACAAGTCAAAAACTTGTCCGACTTGGGAGGATCTGATCTTATCCCATTGCTTAAGAAGAAATCGAACGTGTAAAAGTCCACAAACTTTCGCAAGTCGTGACGTCGGCAATGACATGCTTAAATTCAGATGATTGTTTCTGGCTCCATGGCCACACGTTTCCTTCCATCCCAACCCTTCATGCATTGAATATGTGTTGCCGCATATACGGATTGCGATGACTTCTTCTTGAGCGACAAGCAAATGGGACTCCATCCGTTTTTCTCGGCGATTCCATAGTTTAAGGCATCAACCAAGCGTGCGCGCTTATTCTATGTACTAGGAAATCTATGTTCGATGTTGCTTAATTAAATCAAATCGAGGTGTCTGTTATTGTTAAAAATGTGGTGTCATTTTCGCCTCTTCCCATGTCCATGGGGACAACAGTGGGCACTCTTGAAATTGCTATCGCGCAAAAATGGGACCTCTCTACCTTCGTGCGCATTCTAGATATGCCACGTGTCACTCATTGAAGTTCAAATATATAGGAACTCAAAGGTAGTATTTGCCTATTTACTACGACACGCGAATGTTTAATTGATTAATGATTGACTTGTTACAATACAACGAGTGATGTTTGATCACTGTCTTGAAGTATGAGGATTCAAGAAAGAAATCTTGGAATGAAGATGTCTCGTTCTAGCTCAAATTCAAGTACATTTTGTGAAGTCCATTTTAGATGTAACATAATCAAACTAGGCTCTATTTATTTCACGGAAAATTATTTCGTTTTTTTTTTTTTTTGATGGAAAATAACTAAACCCAAAAACGTGTTCCACCATTTTCCAATGGGGATGCGGGTTTCGAACTCCCTTCGGTGGGGAGTTTCATGGAAAATGAATTAGTGGGAGAAAATATTTTCCATGAAAGAAAAATGTTTTAAGATAGAGGAAAATGATTTCCACTTTGGAGAAATGGAAAACATTTTCCACACCTTTTTCACTTCACTCTCTTTCATTAAAATCCTTTTCCTTTTATTTTTTTCCTTCTATTTTTTAATTTTTATTAAAAATGTATTTGTTAATTATTTTTTTCCTTTTCTTTCTATTTCTTTTTTTCTCTTCATTGGATGGTCACCCGCCACAGTCACTAGCCATGGCAATGGCTAGCAATTGGCCATAGGTGAGCTGGAACCTCACCATAGTCCAAGGAGGCTCGGGCTTGCCAAATTCCGGCGAGGTCGAGCCTCGCCCGCCTATGGCGAGGCCAAGCTTGCCTATTACCAAAGAGCTCGAGAACTGCCAGATCTAGCCACTTGAGTGAGGCTTGAACCTCACTTGAGGTCACCAGATCCAATGAAGAAGAAGAGGAAAAAACGAAAAAAAAAGAAAAAAAAATTAAATTAATTAAAAATTATTTACATTGGTGCATCAAGGAAAATATTTGCTTTACCAAATAGCTAATTATATTTTCTAGCTCATTTTCAAGTTTCAACTAAACACCGGAAAATAAAATAATTTTCCTGAAAAATAACTTCTTGGAAAACATTTTCCAGAAACGCTATATTTTTTGTGAAATGAACGGAGCTCAAGACTTTATATTGAAGAGAGAGAGAGTTAGAAAATTACTCTCATTACCATTATGATGAAGTTCAAATATAGCAAGTTTGAAATGAAGCATACTTAGAATGTGACAAGTTCAAAACAAGACCAATCTAGATGTATAATGACTAATGATTTGGTTTGGATGAAAAGATTTGATTAACTCAATCTAATTGATTAGTAAATCAATCATATAGATAAGTTCTTTTTAAATAAAGAAACTCTATTTATAGAAATCGAGACTTTGATTGTATAAGTAATCAAAATCAAGTGGAGATTCTGTTTTTGTCACTCAACACCCGCCCAATCTTCTTGAAATAAATGTGTCCAATGAGTAGATTGGAAAACGATCCTCTAGAGATTTCCAACAACTAATTTGAAAGTAGAGAAGTATATAAGGAGATCAAGGTGCGCAGAAGCAAGTAAGAGATAAAGTGCATAATTTATAATTCTAAAATCTGACCGCACGTCTACCATACCATTGTCTTTCGTGAGCTTCAACTTTGTAATTGTGAGAAAAATACTGAAAGAGTGACCAAGTAAAATAGTGTGATTTATTACTAAGTATTAACACTCAAAGTTGTAATCTCCCGTTGATCACAAAGTAGAATCCAACTAATAGACTGTTAGCATGGGAGAATGAGCATAAGTTTAATTTAAGCCGAATCACTATAGATCTTATATGCAATTTCTCTCAACCATAAACTCTTATAGTTTATTGTTATTGTCTATTGCACACTCACAGGGTGCTTCTAAAGTCTATTCTATTGCTTAACAAATTCTGAATCCTATTTCAAAATTTGTTCCCTCTTCAAACTTTGATCTTGATTCATTCTATTACACATTAATTTGTCAATTTTATAGAATAAACTTTTCACCCTTTCTAGGTGACACAAGAACTGTGGGGTTAGCAGCGAATAAATGGGCCTTTGACCTATAGTTATCACTTCCCAAACGGGACTTCCCTTCAGGATTCGAAAAAAATGAACAATTGCTGACAACCACGCTTTTCATTTTATAGTGTCAATAATCTATTGGTAACTTGAAATTAGACGGTAATTTATTTGGAATAAAATATTAATCACTCAAATTAAGATTCGTAAGTTCAAATAAGAGTTAATAAATTTAAGATATTGATAAGAAAGATAAATAAAGGTCGTAAAAGAATAAATAAAAAATCTGTTATTTGCATACTATAAAAAGAGTTTGTAATTTTGTAAAAACGGTTAGGTAAATCACGAACTTACTAAGAAATTTGGTAACCGACAACTTATTTTACCATAAATTTTTTGACACTTCCTAACTTCATCTGAGATTTACCAGTACGGAAAATTTTCCTTTTCTATTAAACTGGATAGTGGAATTTTCCACTCATGCTATTTTTAATTTCTATTCCGGTATTACACCGACGGCTTAAACATATCTTCATGGTATTTTGAAGCATTCTTTCTTGACTGTTGAAATTAGGAAACCAGAGCTAGCTAGAATGTCTGTTCAATTAATTACTAAAGAAGTACTTAATAAATATGTTGGGACCTTGACAAGAAACCGGACCTCAGGACAACAGCAATTAGATGCCCCTGCTAAGAAAAGTATCATTTAAGAGACCACAAAACATGCTTCTCACTCATCTCTTTCTCTCTTTTTCAGAATTACACAATCACAACCTAGTCGTAACCCGTCGGCCAAAAAGAGAAGACAAAACCCAGCTTTCAACAATTCAGATTAGCTTCTCTCTTACCCAACCCCAGATTTCAACTCCTTCCAATTCTCTCTTCCTTGTATTTTGAATCATGTTTAGCATATAAATATTATAAAATTCCACACAAAGATGCTATCTGCACATACATTGAGCATCATAAATGGTTAGATAGACCACACAAGTCAAAGGAATGATCTGTGCTTATGAAGAAATTATAAACCTTCGTGGTTGTTGTGTCCCAATACTCATAATCCCCATGAATTTAGCAGGTCAATAAATTGATGCACAAGCTTTTCCAGCTGGACCCTCCATTTTTCAACCCCAAGAATCGAACATATTTAAGCTGTCCATATCATATTTCAAAAGCTCTACATTCCTCAATCCTAGATACCGATGCTTGCGATACAATTCCCGCCTTGAAAAATGGAGAAAAACCTAAACAGCACAGCATCCGAGCCAATCCTAGAAAACGTCTGGGCAAGCTTCATCGGTGCAACTCCATCGGAGCCATCCAAAACGTGGGAACAATTGCCCGGTCTCGACGAGAGAACTGGGTCGGAGGGGATGTTGCAAAGACTGCCTAGTTTAGGCAGGTGGGTGTCGATGGGGTCCGAAGCCTGGGAAGAGATCCTAAGTGAGATCATCCCTGGAATGGCTCAATCAGATGTTAAAGACAGGACAAGCGGCTCATGCTCCGAAGCTGAAGTGACCTCCCCAGCGGCCAAGGCGGTGATTGCACGACACTACCGGGGAGTGAGGAGGCGGCCGTGGGGGAAGTACGCGGCTGAGATACGGGACTCATCGAGGAAGGGGGCTCGTGTTTGGCTCGGGACGTTCGACACGGCGGAGGAAGCCGCTCTGGCTTACGACAAGGCAGCACTAAGAATTAGAGGGCCTAAGGCATATCTAAACTTCCCAATCGAGCAAGTTGTTCAGGCTATACACAAGGATAGCCGGTACAGAATTCCAGGTGGTTCGGCCACAATTTCTCAAGGAAGGGGCTGCAATCACGCGTTGCCAAGTCTTGAAGAGCAAATCGTCAACCCAAGAAAGAGGGCGAGGGAGGGGGAGAGATTTGATGGGGCGATGATGAATGAGGGACGTCCATTGAAGAGGGTGGAGAGCACGGAAGAGAGTCGCTGGATTGATGAATTTGACGTTGTGGAATTTGAAGATTTGGGGAATGATTTGTTGGATAGCTTACTCTCTTGTTTATAAACTGGTGGCCATGAAAAAAAGAAAAGAAAAGAAAAAAACCTATTAGGATGAAAGTACACGAGCAGATGGTGAATTTAGTCATCATTGAGACAGATTCTTTTGAAGTAGCACCATATTGTAGTAGGATCCTTGCATGGTCGAGACCTTTGTAAGATTTTGTCTTCTCTGTTGCTATATTTACTATAAATTTGTCCTTCTGATTCACTTGGATTACCTTGCTAATTTTGATGATCAAAGCTAATCACTACTTTGAAAGGACTGATGGCGTGTCCTAGTAAGAGATGAAACTTAACTCTTTGGGAGATTGTAAAGCTCGGTTGGTAAACTACTTCAGCTCCATTCGATTAATATCAAGTTCGAGTAATTTGAGTACTCGATTAACTCGATCACAACTTTGGTAAGTACTGTACTGAAGCAGATTGAAACCGAAATAAAGTAGTTGAATCTATATGGCATGTATCATCAGTTTCTAATCTCGAACTGGCTTCTAAGTTCAAGCTTAAATAGAAAAGAATCTCGCTAACCCTCAACGTTGAAATTAGACAATGTTTTTCTGGACTCGAGTTCAAGTTTGATTGACAAAGCTCAGTCTGACTATCAATTTATAAGCAAGCAAGTCGATGAGATGGAATTTTCACTTGGACGGGCTTAGACAGATTTTTGTGCTGTGGGAATGATGTTGGGTAACGAAAATTCTGCCCAAATAAGTGCAGCAAAATTTTCATTTAATAAAAAGAAAGGTGCAAAATATAAATCCCACTCCCTTACCACAGAATTTATGATTTCTTGCACCAATTTAAACATGAATCATAGTGACAAATACGGTTAAGTAAAATTGGGAAGCAATCTACGTAATTTGTGCGATTTGGCTATCAAGTGGTCTCTCAATCATTCCATTTCTCGATATTAGCAATGTATGGCGGAGGAAAAGGGCCATATTTTCCTTGAGATCTTTTACTTATAGTCATGGTATAAGAGTTAAAAATTTCGTGCGTGTACTCTATATTTATCGATATGTACAAATTAAGCCTTTCCATCGAGAGTATCAATGTTCACTAAAACCTTTGATGTTGGTATGTTATCGCTGACACGTATGATGGTTCAACACGAGGGGCCGTGTTTCAACAGGTCAGAAACGCGAAGAAAAGATATTAAAAAATGAGAGAGAGATGATGCGCCTGGGCAGCCATGGCCAGTCACCACACAAGGGGTTGACCGCCTTGCCAAACATTGTTGGGTCCGAGAAACCAACCTGCGATTAGTGATGGTCGGGCGAATCTTCGCATGTCTCGAAAAAAGAATATGGCAAACTGCGGTACTTGGCCTGAATTGTAGAATTTCGTGAATCATCAAGTCTTTGAATGCAAGTAGAACCTAGTGTCATTCAATTGACCGTGGTGGGTTTAAACCATCCCGGCTCTATATGAGTCTTGTATGGATCTTGGTGGGCTTGCACAAGACTCGTATTCAACCCATATTATTATCAGCTTCAGCCCAAATTCCGCAAGGAGCATTTTAGGAAGTGCCTTCCGCAGCCCCTCGCTTCCTCTTCGACGACTTGCCTTCCACTCGTTCACTTTGGCCTCCCCACAATTCGGGGTACTCTGTTTCCTCCGTTTCTAGGGTTTTGAGTTTCACTTTTGTGTATGCGCTTCTTGTGTGCTTTTTGTGTAGTAGGAGCACGATACCTTCACTTAGAAAGATTGCCAAGAGAGAAATTAGGTCATAACCTGTCAACGTATCTAATTGAACTCATTTTCACTCAAAAACTTAAATCAGTAAATTATGAGCAAATTATGATATGCTAACTACTCAATATCATATCAATTATTCGATATGAGACTTCTCTAACACAATACGCACATGTATCTTAACACATCAATTTTCCAACGAGCAATTTGGCATCAATGGAATGCAATGCTCTTGGATGAGGTATTTTCATCTTCTGTGAGTAAATATTGTTTTAAGTGACTATGACGCTCACTCGTGTTGATTTTGGGTACGTGATAAAAATTCTACATTAGAATGGACTTGTGTTTTGTGGGAGGATATCAGCTTTTGCTTTGGGTGTCAAATGAATTAGCCTTTTTTTTTTTAATTACTAATCCCATTTTTCTTCACTCTTTGGGTGTTTGCTCATTATGGTAGTTTTGTCTTTCAGTTGTGTTTACGTAATTGTTTACATTTACTGTTCGTTCCAAGACACCATAGAGAGTCCAAGGACTTACTAGCTTATCCACGATGAGTGATTCGTTGTTCATTTTGAGTATACATTTGTCTCTAAATTTGCACAGGAAATGTTTGTTTTTATATTTGATAGAATTGAGTATGTTTCTCGCATAGGAATCTCTGCACTTGTGAGCTGAGAGGGAGAGCTCGTGATGATTCTATGTGAGGAAGAAGAAGGTGAAGTTAAGAGAGTTGTAAATTCGTTCCACCTACTAGTTATCACTCCACATTATGTGTTGGAAAAAAGATAATTAGGCCGTGGACTTTTGCGGAAATTATTGAGAAATGAATTAGATTTAGTTCAATCAGTGAAGCATGCATCCAGAAATAATTGTTGTCACAACAAATGCACACTTTTATAGTTTTTTTTTTTTTTTATAGGTTTTTGATTTTTAGGTTCTTTTACGATTTTTTTTTTTATAGTTTTTTATATTTTGCATCTTCTAAGTCGATATAAAATTTTAAGCAATACATTAAACTGGGTTAAAAGGGTAGAAGATATGGATTTTCATAGGTTGTGTTAAAAAGGAATGCATTTAGTAATATAGATCGAGTCGGATATGAGTCACTAAATTCATCTTGTATGAAAATCGGTCAATTTAGATCACATCATTTTTTTTTTGACCTTACTCATGCGTTTCACATGCATTGGAAAAAAGGTAATGAGATCACTTGACAATATTGCAATATAATCATAGGAGGTCAAACACTGAATTAATGTATGTTCTGATTTCATTCATGCTTTTCATCGAACAAGCAATATGCACCACGATCAGGAGACTAGCCATAGAATCGCAGGTGATACATTGCTTAGGATAATTATCTCAAGGACAATTCAAACATAATTGATCAAAAACAGCTTCGATTCCAATCACTTTTCACACAAACTTAACAACGGATCACAGCCTCTCTTTTGCTCATAAAGGAGTTGGGACATATTTGAATCTAATATTGAAGCCACGATTACGGGTCACGAACAGTGTTTGAACTAGCTATAGGATGTCCTTCTAGGTGTCTCCGGTGAATATAAATGCCAGCGAAGAACCTTCAACCGAGAAAGAAACGCTTCAAACTACTTGGCCAAAAGGAAGAGTCAAACAAAGCACAACTTTGGTTGACTATAGTGTTTGTGCATTCTGCAGCGAAGTACCCGATTCCATAGACCATCTCTTCTTTGGTTGTCGTACCTCGGCTTCTCTGGCCTTTTTCTGGGCCGCCAGGTGCAACCTACCGTGGAAAAATCGGTGCTGGAATGAGGTGCTTCCTTGGGCTTTGAAGTTCCTTACGGGTAACGATTTCTACCACAAGATAGCTCGGTTTTCATTTGGAGCCCTTTGTCACCTCATATGGAGGAAGAGAAATGCAATACTATTCAGGGGTGAATCCTTGGTGGTCCCTGCACTCAAAAATCACCTCCTGAAGGTGGTAAGAGACAAAGCTGTCACTTATAGCAATGTTTTCCCTTCACCGAGGAACAGAAGACTTCAAAGAGGCTGGGGTTTAGATCCTGGGATTTTCTATAGTGATGCTCTTCCTTAGAAAGATTGTTCCCGTCTTCTTTTCTGCTCCCGCACTCTCATTGTAGTCTGGAGGTTTGGCAGGATTAGGAGTCGGTTCTCTAGTTGGTGTTGGTTGTATCTTTCTTGTGGGTTGTTCCCTTGTCCCTTTTTCAACGGATCCCCTTCACTTTTGCCTTGGCTAAGAGTGTAGGTTATGGATCCGTTCTTTTGTACATTGGCTTTCTCTTTTATTACTATTACCTTTACCAAAAAAAAAAAAAAAAAAAAAAACAAAGCACAACTTTTTCTTCTTCTTTTTTGGGGTGGGACTCCGTTCAGAGGCAATGGCTTAATTCAAGCGCATGTGCAATGTTCACTAGTTATCGTAGATATAGGAGACCATGAAGTTATAAACTTAAAATTTCATGGATGAATTAGAGAAATTTAAAATTTATATATGTATAATTTCTATATTGCATTTATGTTGATGGTATTAATATGAAATAAAATAAGAATAACTTAATTTCATAAATCTCAACATAATTGGGTTAAAACAAAGAGATGTAATAACTTACCCAAAAAAAAAAACAAAGATGTAATATTATATAGATGACAAATCTTATATTCATCGAATATGTAGATAAAAATTAATCCACACAAATGGATTAGTATTGAATTTGTGTTGGTTGAATACAACTTTCCATTCGTAGTCATTGTCAGAATCAGGAATGAAAATTTATAATCAAATTCCCCATCCATCTTCTTCTTATGTATATTCTCTTAATAGAGAAAAATACTCGTCTCGTTCTTATTTCACTTTCATTTATAAAATGAGAAAAAAATGGCTCTTTTTTGCTCTCTAGCCAGTGCATTGAGCTATAGGGTAGTGTCCATTTTGGGTGCTAGTTTTTTCATTCTTCCTCACACAAACAAGAACTTTGATATTCCCGTGATTAAGCTGAAGCATCAATGCTTTCCTGAGTTGGAATTCCACTAGTATGCCGCTTATGTATGAACATCTGAATTTTTGCCGACATAGTGAATGTGCATTTTTTTTTTTTTTTTTTTGTTAAAAAAGAAGAAGATAAAAATAGTAACAGGACCAAATAATAATAATAATAATAATAATAATAATAATAAAATAATAATAAAAAAAATGAATGAATAAATAAAAAATAAAAGAAGAGAGGCCCAGCTGGTAGGGCCCTAATCCTGTGGCCCAAGCCCATCACTGCAGCATTCCAGTTTATCAGCTCGTTCGGCCCAATTCACTTACTGGTTTAGCTCTCATTTTGGGTCCTGTCATTTTTATTTGTAATTGCATTCCAAATGTTTGAATCAAGACGATGGGAAGGCCCGAGGACGAAATATCTGACCTGAATCAGAAAGAATGTGCTAGCTGGTGCATCTCGTGAAGAAAAAGGAAGGGCTAGGCAAACGAAAGAACAGTTTTAAGGCAATGCATCTGAATAATGAAATAGAAAGAGACAGAGGAATAATTACGCTGGACCACAAAACAAGAATGACCTTATAACAAACTAACCGCAAGGACAAACTGAATTTCCTTATAAAAAATTGAAAGAACATAAGACACGAGAATCCAGCTGAACTAAACTTATAAATATAAGTGAAATTCAGATTCAGATATTCCACTCCTTCTCAAAAGAAATCACCCATCCACCTAGTAAAGAATTACTTCTATATATGACGAATGGCACATCTCGAGCAAGACTAACTCATTTAAATTGAACTCACCGCTTTGGTTAGACATTGGATCGATTAATCTCCCCGAACTCACCGCTTTGGTTAGAGATTGGATCGATTAATCTCAAGAAGATTCCATTTCAGTTTTGCAAGAACAATCGGTATTTACGCCGTGGAAATTGGATGTTTTCTTTGTTAACATGAGGAAGTGTTAATCGTGTTTCATGGAATCTTGTCAATGTCAATGCTACAAAGTCTGCTTTTCTTTGTTTTTTTGTTTTTTTGTTTTTTTTTTAGACAAAAAGTCGTTCAAGATAATGTATCGATATGCACTGAACTTGTGTTCTCTCCATGTTCGTGGCAACACTCCCCTTACATACGACATATTTACATGTGCTAGAACACCTACATTCGTCTGCTGTCTTCATGCAAGAAAGTACATGCGCATAATAATTGCAGGCCACGATCAAGACACCTCCATAACAACCCACCTCCATAACCACCCACCTCATAAACTCCTACACTCTGCTTCAAAGATGTGACCTTGCTCGCTTCGTCCTTGACTCTGTGCTGCCTCCAACGATTGTATCGTGGCAATCCACGATAAGAGCTTATTCGAGATTGAACCGACTCCAGGAGGAGGCCGCCATGATAAGAACTATCAAACTGACTGCAGGAGGCCCTAAAGATGTACCGTTCCATGGTGGACAGAGGTTTGGAACTGGGCAGGTTACTTTCAATTTTGTTTTGAAAGCTTATGCTGGTGCTCTGGATTTGCAAGAGGCTGCTTTGATTCGCCGTGAAGCTTATCGCAGAGGGCCAGACAAAGATGTGTTTATATGCACTGATCTAATAGATATATATTATAAGGCGGGTATTAGGAGAGTGTACGAGAAATATATGATAAATTGCCTGATGATGAGTCACCTGAAACTCAATGATCACTGGACTATCACATAGCTTGGATCCTATTGAGGCTTTGGTGCTTTTAAAGACAATGCAATTGACATGGGTGGTTCACTAGTTGATCAGCCTGTTAAATTTGTTTCCATCTATTTCAAGATTTGGCAAATGTTGATTCATGATATGTATTGCATGCCTATGAGATCAGGATGGATTTTGGCTCAGAAGTTTCTAAACAAATATTCAAAGTATGGGGATGTCAAGTCAGCTTGCCTAGTTTTTGACCTTATTCGTACTCAAGATGTTTCATGGATTACTGTCGTGGCGGGTTATGCTCATAATGGATTCAGACCTTATGCTTCTCATTTTTTATATGTGCGTTTGTGAGTAAGCCTGTATGTATTTGTTCTGCAATTCAAAAAATGATGTTCTCATTCATTACTTTTTGGATGTCGTTACAGTGATTTTCCCTCTGGGAAGAAAATATGAAGCTTTCATTTGTTTTGGTCATTGAAGAATGAGATGCAACAGACAATATATCACAAAGCGTAAAAGTAAATAAACAATGAAAGAGTGGCAATTTCACCAACAGCTCAAACTGGCCGATTTCATCACAAACACTAAAAGACTAACAGCATTTGCTACAATTCTACAATAGAAATAGTACCTAAAGCCAAAAGGATCATAACAGCTCAAAATTTTTTGGAAAATTCATTCACTAATCAAGAGAAACTGGAGATGGCCACATGGGTATTATGAAAACAAAATGTGGTGGAAGATTGATGGGCGAGCTTACTTGCGTGAGACAAGAAGAGTGCTTTTAGTTGCAGGGAACTTTTAGATGGGCTCTGTGTGATGTTGTTTGAGCTTGGAAAAGAGGATGCTGCACTTGGAAGAGGATAGGAAAAGGTGGTGTCAGGTTCTAGAGTTTTAGAGATAAGAACAAGGTCTTACTAAGGGCGAGCGTCGAAAGAAGGCATCGTTAGCCAAGAAGGCATCACGGATTATCTGGGGCAAAAATTTGGGAGATCCATCT
Organism: Eucalyptus lansdowneana; assembly: GCA_017140395.1. Taxonomy (NCBI): domain Eukaryota; kingdom Viridiplantae; phylum Streptophyta; class Magnoliopsida; order Myrtales; family Myrtaceae; genus Eucalyptus; species Eucalyptus lansdowneana. Next base: position 57,528,728 of record CM029487.1, read on the forward strand.
AGGGAAGATTTAGTTTCTGACATCAATTTGGGAAAAACACCAAATATTGGGAAAATCTTTTTTTTTTTTTTGTCATTATTAATTTTTCTCAAGGCAATCATGTTCCACATTAGATTTTTTTTGTTATTAATGGTCAGATTGGCATAATTGCAAAACATCTAGAGCTAAATTGGCCAAAAAAAGAGAGAATTTAAAATTAAATTGATATAGTTTTAATGTTTTAGGATTATTTTGGTAATTTTCTCCTTTGTTGAACGATGATTTGAGTGATTTGACATGAATGAAAGATAAAATAAAATGAAAGAAGCAAAGCGAAATTTAGAAAAAAAAATGTTGGCAAAAAGGATTACATACTACTAATCTCCTCATTTTTTTTTTATTCTTTTGTTGCAATTTATTTGTTCTTTTTGCATGTTCAATTTGCCAGCAAAAATCACATGTCAACAAGTAAAAGTTTATGAAAATCTGTGTTGATTAAGGAATATTGGTCCTCAACTTGACATTACCTAAAAACCAGGTCCCTAGAAATCATGCTTCACCCTTTGCTCAGCTTTCCCACTCTTGAGAAGAAATGTTTGGGGGAAAATGTACTATTACTTTGGGTCCATTCGTTTCGCAGAAAATAACTTCCGAGAAAATATTTTCTGGAATTTTCGGTGTTTGGGTGGGGGAAAATAAATGGTCAAAAAAATGTTTTCCGGTCAATGGAAAATCTCCTTATAAAATTGTGGAAAATGATTTCCTCTTGGGTCCATTCGTTTAACGGAAAATGGCCATTTTCGGAAAACATTTTCCAGGAAGTTATTTTCCAGGAAAATGAAAATATCTTCCGGTGTTCGGCTAAAACTTGAAAATGTTTCGGAAAATGTTTTCCGGTGTTCGGTAAGGAAAATATTTTCCACCGGAAAACATTTTTTAAGATTTCAGCACTTAGGTAATTCTCTTGAACATCGTTTGTGGGGCTTGAATCCTTTAAATGGCTGAGAACATCAAGTGATGTTAAATCCTCTATTCTTCAATTAAGAACTCGGTCTCAAGAGGCAATGCCCATGCTGAAAATGTTTAATCGATTCGTAAAAGAAAATAGCAACATCTAGCTGTAATAACCCATTGATTGAAAAGAGATGCTCATTAAGACATTGTCATTCAATAGAGATACCTTTGGTTGCCGTTGGATGAACTTATCAGTAGCCTCCAGAAGATGGGTATTGTCAACTACAGCCTTGGAGAAGATCTGCCGGGCAAGCCCATTATTTTGCTCCAACAAAGCCTTCATCAAGTGCTCAGTCTCCACTATTTGATGTTTATTCACCTTCACGATATCTAGAGAGGAAACAATCCCTTGCAGGCCATCTCTGTAAATTCTTGCTGTGTGATCTGTCATTTGACAGAGCTACAAAATCAATAATTTATTGGGTTCAAGTGGACAAATCTGATTATACATATTACAAACACCACCCCAAAGAAGCTGCATATACACATTCATCCATTTAGCAGCTCACTCTTTGTCTATGCACAACCTAATTTAGCAGTACAACAACCACACTAGCAATCAATCAACACATTTGCACAATTCAAGATTATCGAAAAAAACGACAACTTGATAAGAAAAATCCAACGCACTCGAACACAGAACACTACTAGCACCACGCTTGGATGCACACGACCTCATCACATCACCCCAAACAAGCATAACCAAATCCCCAAAACAGAGCAATGAACGAACACATGAGCAAACACGCGGAGTGCTAAAAAATCCAAGGAAAGGAATCAGGGGCAATCACCCATCCCCCGGAAGCCTCGCACCGCACGACGAGCGCCCTGGACGGCGGGCTCCCCGCGAGCCTCTTGGCGCCATCGTGGTGCTCCCTCTTGAGCCGAATCCTCCCGAGCGGCTTCGAGCCGTCGAGGAAGCGGAGTGCGATGCGCGGCGGCGGCGCCCCGACTAGAACAGGTGAGCAAGAGCGGCCGGGGAGGGTGGAGGCTGATCCCGGAGAAGGACGTCATCGAAGCCATTGTAGCAGAGAGAGCAAGAGAGAGCAAGAGAGAGAGAGAGAGAGTGAGAGAGAGAGAGAGAGAGAGAGAACTGAAGGGAGGAGGAGATTTGCGAATGAGGGATGCTTCGCCGATCATCGGCGTTGAAGGAGGAGGAGGAGATCAGAAACCCTAAGGTTTTGTGAGAGAATGCAGAAATGAGGAAGGAAAAAAGCAACGTGAGAGCGAGCGCGAGAGCTCGTGCGAGAGGCCGGGAAAATGATTTCCTCTTTTCAAAACAAGAAATCATTTTCCACGGTGTTAAGAGGGGATTTTCCGTTGACCGGAAAATGTTTTCTTTGACCGTGTATTTTCTGCCCACCTGAACACCAGGAAATTTCGGAAAATATTTTTTTGGAAGTTGTTTTCCGCGAAATGAACGGAATATTAGAGGAAATCACTTTCCCATCCTTACGCACGCGCCCTCACACAATCTTCTGTTGCGCTTCTTTCCTTACTCATTGACTCTAGAAGCTACCATTTCTGCCCTCTTTCTCTTTGATCTCATCTCCTCCTCCTTCGACACCGATGATCAGCAGCATCGGAGCATCCCCTCAGTCGACGGTGCTGGATTTCCGCCCTCACGAAGCCCTGGGTTTGTGATCTCGTCCTCCTCCTCCTTTGATGCCAACAATTAGTAGTGGCGAAACATCCCCCTCGTCTAGCGGTGCTCGATCTTCGCAACGTGCCCTACTTCCTCCTCATTGCTGGTCTCTCTCTCCTCTTGTTTGCATGTATAGAGGGATTTTTGGCTTCAGAATTTGTGTGCAGAGGAGCTTATTTTCAAGGGTTTACTTCATCCGCATCTCGTTCTTCGAGGTGCTTTCGGGATTCAAATCGGAAGATGGGCTGGTGTGAATGGTCATTTTATAGTTCCGAAGCCATCGTTTTCATTTTTGTTTTTTTCCTTTTTATTTTGGAGATGGAAGATTGAGATAGGAGCTTGCTCTGCTCCTTTCGCATGTGATGATTCTCATATCCGCTGACTAGTATCTCTTTGTTTGTTCATCTGACCTTTTTTTAGATTTTAACCGAACACGGAAAATATTTTCCAAAACATTTTCAGGTTTTAGCCGACACCAAAAAATATTGTCATTTTCCTGGAAAATTATTTCTGCGAAAATATTTTCTGGAAATGGTCCATTTTTCGCAAAAGGAACGGACCCTTCATATTGTGTTGGAAATGGAATGATACAAATAAGACCCTATTTATATATAAGTCCATCTAATTATTACCGTACATCTCTTAATCTAAAGGTGGAAATCCAATCTCCAAGCTACCAACTACCCCGGTTTGTTACACAAATTCTAGAGTACAAGTTTATATTACCCATAAGACCCTTGATATACCGACATTTAAGTCTCCTTTTGGTTGTGAATACTAGTAGTTGAGCTCTTTTTATGGCAAAGTAGTGGGAAACCAATCTAGAAAATGTATTGGATGTTCATATATCAAGTTGGATTTCCGGTATATTAACTGGAAAAGACGTCTCTCATAAAATCTTTCTTCTTCTATGAATCATGCTTTCACGTCTCGTCATAGTTGAGAATATATTTGGTTTTGGATGTAACAAAATTAGATTTTAGATATTGATATGAATGCATTCTTATGGTGCGCATGGCAAACGTTTCTATTCCGGGGAACTTTTTTTTTTTTTTTTTAGAAATAGTTTTTTTCTATTTCTACTCCTAAACAAATTCTAAGAAAAATAAGGTGTTTGGTAAATATACAAAATTTATATTCTTGGAATAGAAAAGGAATAGAAAATAAATAGAATTGTTTCGGTAAAAATATATAAATTTTTGTATTTATTTGTATTTTCTTCTTACTCATGGACCACCGCCCACCGCCACACGATCGTTGCATGACCGCCGATTGCCGCACGACTGTCGCACGACCACCGCACGACCATCGGAATGAAGTCTCTAAATTTTTAGTTCCATCAATGAGAAGCTCTTTCAATGCTTTCATGGAACACAGTGCTTGCGGCAAATGTTTAAACAATTTGCAACACTTCATGTTTGAGGAAACTAAATTCTCAAAGTTAGAAATGGATTTCTGAATTGTTGGGCTGAATAATAAACAACCTTCCAGGATCAAGCATTCTAAATGCCTTGAGGCAGGGAATTGAATAAATCCATTGATCCAAGTACAATCTTTTAGGTTCAAGACTTTCAAACTCTCAGCCTTCTGCAAAAACAACATGATTCATATGTTTATTTACTACTTCAATTACAACTCTAAAGATAAAGTGCAGGGCGCATTTGTACATAAAGAAAAGAGCACAAGCACATATACGCTTTACCTCCATCAAAAGTTCCCAGTCTTCTAAATTCAATTTGACTGAGCTTGTACATAAATTTGAGAATTACCAACTTTGCCATTTTGAATGCAAACAACTTATATTTATCATGGCATCCATGCCAATCAAGCCATACTAGGTATGGAAGAAGATTCTCAGGATTTCCATCAATATCAACATTGTCCAATTTAAGAAACCTCAAATTCGATAGATAATGAAATACTTCGCCATCAACTTGAATAAAATCACGGGTTACGTGAAGAGCTTTAACCTTGCCAGCGCCCTGCCAATTTGTTGACGAAATGGAAGCATGAAATTCGAACAAAGAATTATGCAATGAAACAGTAAAATGATAAGACAAAAACTTGACAAGAATACTGGAGAAATCTCAGCGTGATTTTACATTCTTTTTGCACATTGTTGTTTGGACATCTTCGTAATTCCACACCCTGCTCCGCTGTCGGGGGTCTTCATCTTCCTTCTTGACAATTTCTCTTCCCAGAAATTTTAGTTGGCCATGCATCAAAAACTCATTTTTTTCTCCAGTTTTTAGAAAGGACATGTTCTGAAGCTCATCAACACGTATATTAGGGCCAAGTTTACGAGCAGCCCACGTGTAAAAGGGCATTGTCTTTTCAACCCCTGTAAAGAAACACGCTACATCAAGGAAAATTTCTTTGGCCTTTTTTCCCAAAAGTTTATAGCATGCCTCCAACATTCATTCCACTTTCTCTTGCAGCTCTCCTTTTAAGTCATCCAAAGTCTGTCTCCATATATTTTCGTTCTTCCCATTCAAATATCTTCCCACAATATCAATAGCAAAAGGAAGATTTTCGACAACAGAAATGATTTCCTTGACATTTTATCATTGTTCTTTAGGGGATGATTCAGTCCAAAAGCACACTTACAGAAAAGTTCAAGAGCATGATTTTCATTCATCAGTAAAATCTCATGGTCATGCTCATATGAAATGACTTGGTCCTCACTTCTTTGAATCTGGTAAACATCTTTTCTTCTAGTTGTGAGGATGACCCTGCTTCTCAGATCAAACCAAGTTAGCTCAGCCAACGGTTTGATTTGTTCAAAGTCGTCTACATCATCCAGAACAATGAGCACTCTGCTTTCTTTGAATAACTGTCAGATCATTTTGGTACCTTGATTGGGAGATTCCACAATTGAAGAATCTCCTCCTCTCTTGAGGTCACGAAGTAACCTATTTTGCAGAGATGCCACTCTTTTCTCTTCAATCTCTTCTCAAACATTTTCAAGAAAACTACAACCTTCAAAAGAGATGGCTGATTTTGTTGTATAACACCTTTGTGAGAGTGGTTTTACCAACCCCGGGTAGACCCCACACTGCCAACACCCATCTCCCTGTCATCTCCTGTTCTTTGACAACGTGTCCATCCTCATAAAATCCAAGCTTTCACATCTCTACCACGTCTCTGTCTATTCCAACTAAATTTTCATTCACATCTTGCTCATCCATCCTCATGAGTTTCCAAAGTTTGGAAACAAAATCCTTTAGACATTCAAGATACCTAAGAAATGAGAAACGGGAGTTTAATTTTCCTTTTTCTTTCTTTTTATAGATAAAAGGCGGGGGGAGGTGACCAACATTAAGACTCCCTCTCCACCTTACAATAAGGTCCCAGACCAGTTACAAAACGGTTTAATTTCAGGGAAGGTGCACAGGGCACCGGTGACATGAATTAACACGAGAAAAAAAAAATGAGGAAGACTGCAGTAAGAAGACAAGACGACATACACCCCTGCATTGCTATTGAAAAGGCAAGAAAAAAGGGAATATCCAGAAGTCAATTGGATCCCAAAAAGAGGGCGGCGAGCATCTTAATGTACAAGCCAGTTAGGGTGCGCATTGCAACATTTCTATTACGGGGAACTATTTCTTTTCAAAAATAGTTTTTTTTTTCTATTTATAGTTTTGGAATAATTTTTGAGTAAAAAAATGTGTTTGGTAATTATACAAAATTTCTATTCTTGGAATAGAAAAATAATAAAAGTGTGTTTGATAAAAATTTATAAATTTTTGTATTTATTTGTTTTTTCTTCTTACTCATGGACCGCCGACCGCCACTTACTACCTACCATCGCATGACCACTGCACGACCACCGCACGATTGCCGTACAACTATTGCACGACCACCGCACGATTGCCGCACAACTATTGCACGACCGCCGCACGACCGCCGACTGCCTCCCTAGGATTGCAACCCACAGCCCACCAGCCATGAGAAGGGGCAGTGGCCGGTGAGTTGTGGGCGGTGGTCTTATGGTGGCGGTCGGCAGTGACGGTCGGCGGTCGTGCAGCGGTAGGCAACGATCGTGCGATAGTTGGCGACAGCAAGCTACCAGCAGACAGTGGCAATCGTCGGCCGGTGGGCTATGGGTGGCTGCCGGTGGGCTATAGGCGGCAACAACCATCACCGGTAGTTACCGGTGATTGGCTTCCAACGATGTCCGCGGGCGGCAGGTGGTGGCCGATGGTTAGCAAGCGGTTAGTGATGGTTGCAACAAGGAAGAAGAACAAAAGAAAAATAGAAAAGAAAAAGAAAACTTATTTCTAGAAATTGTTCCCAGGAACAAGAAGCTACTTTTTTTTTTTGCTTATTTCTATTCCAAATCTATTCCCCAGCTACTTTTCTATCCATGGAATAAAAAAAAATAAGTTGGCGTTACTAAACGGATTTCTATTCTTTTTTTGTTCCAGGAAAAAAAAAACAGAAATCGAGAGAAATATAAACATTACCATGCAGGCCCTTAGTCAAATTTCATGGATATTTGGACTTCATTGGCATATACCAAATGAGCGATGCTAATCTTCATGCTCTTGCATTTGTTTTTCATTGCATTTGTTTTCTGCATGTTATTGAAACCTTCAATAGAAAGAGTATTTTTATTTATTTTTGTCATGAAATCCCCAAACCTGTGCACTATATCTTTATTTCCCATTTTTATTTTTTCTTAGTCGAAAATTTGAAAATGAATTATACTCAAAATTTATGTGGGCTGAGCAAAGGCCCCTAGAAATTAAGTCCGCCCCAGGTTAGCCCATGCCTACCCGGTAAACAGTCTTTGCATATCAAACAAAAAGAAGTTCTCAGATCTAAACTCGACACCATATTAGTTACTTGAATTTATTTTAATCATGTGGACATAAAAAGAGCTTATGTTCTCCAATTCAATGGCAAATTGACTTGTACAATTTGGTGTTTCTTCATTCACCTAATTTTTGTATGGAAAAATAGAGTATGTGCCGCTAATAAAATGGAAAAACGTGAAGAGAACAAAGAGGGATGAAACAACTACAGAGTAAAATAGAGCAAAATAATTTAGGACTTTTATATACGCTTTAATGGATGATTTGGAGGAGAAATAGTTTCCATAAAAATTAGTCCATGTAGATTGAAATTGTTGTACGATAAGTGAAGTTCAAGTGTATCATAAAGGTCTAAACTTTTGATAATGCCAAGTTTATCTACAATTGCAATTATTGCTTGAATAACAATTGGCAATCGATTGTGGGATGCGATATGACCAGAACAACCAATAAAAAAACTATTTATAGGCAAAACAAGCTTATAGAAAAGTTCAAGGGCATGATCTTCATTTGTAGCTAAAATCTCATGTTTTATTAAATTCTCCAACCGCGTCAGACTTACAATGAGGCCGCCTTCGCCAGATTTGCTGAGGCGAGGTGTCGTCTAGGCAAGGGTTGGTCTCACCAAGCCTAGTCTTGGCCCAAATGATGCCCGGCGAGATTGCCTTGGCTCTGGCGAGGGAATGACGCCTAACAAGGTCTTCCTTAACCAAGTGACGCCTGACAAGGCTACTCTAGCCTGGGCGAGGGTTAGGCCTGGCAAAGCCAATCCTTGCCGACCACCTAAGGAAAGAGGAGGAAAGAAAGAGAGAGAAAAAAAATAAAGAAGAAAGGAAAAATAAAAAAAAAATAAAAATAATTATTAAAATATTATTTAACAATGTCCATATCAACATCATGCCATGCCACATAGGTAGTCTAGCATCCACGTAAGCAATATATAGCCAAAATTAACTAGAATAACTCAATTGTCTCTAAATCAAAAGGTTTAAAACTAAATTAATACAAATACAATAGATTTAGGGCATTTCTAACACTTTTTCTTATAATTTTTCTGTATCAGTTTTAAAATCTACATTTATTTTTGACTTGATGGTTTCGTTTGGTTCCGCACTTCCTTTATTAGAGACGATTGATTAGTAGTGCACTCTCTATGTGAATTGACATTTGAATATCTCAAAAATAGAATCTCAAATGTGATCCCCAATTGAGGTGGTGGATGGTGTCTCTCGACTTCCTGCCAAGCTTGGCTGGGCCAAGGCAAATAAGGTGGAGTCTAAAGGGTAGATGTCATCCTTGCCAATATCTTGCCAAATTGACCGACCCAAGTTGAAGATTCTCGAGGCAAGATATGTTAGTATAGAATGGTATCTAGATTAAGGGGAGTGAGCTTACTATAAAAGGCTCACAAGTGAGGCAAAGATTTATTAAGCTACCCATATGAAGGTATTGAGTGAAATGAGTCTCACATGGTGGATATGGTATGGAATAGAGCAATTAATATATCTTAATTGACATATGATTCATTGAATTAATTAATTAATTTATTTATTGAAGTTTGGTTTAACTGAATGTGTAATGTGCACAAACATGAACTATCCTCCGGCAATCTCCGCAAATGAAGGTGTCGTACTTTAATCATGTCACCCGACAAAATCACACACAATGCTCTAGTCACTACTAGTGATGGATGTTTCAACAAGGTTGGAATCAAACGAAATGATAGAACCCAAAACACGTGGTTGGATTGAAAACGTGTACACCATCAAAAACACGTCGTTGGAACTTTGCAAATTATATGCTGTGACCGCCCAACTGCAAATAGAAAGATCTAATGTGATTTTCATGTCTAAGTGGATGTCCAAGGTTCTCGATGCAGTCGCATGTAGGGCCACAGGGGACTAACTTTTTCTGTGATCACATTATCTTTGACTTTAGGACAAAAGTTAGAGTTAAAAAGATCTCTTTCAAATGATTTCAGCACAAAAGCTAGAGTTACCAAAAAAGAGAAAGGGAAAAAGAAAAAGAAAAAGTAAAAAAAAAGAAGATTAATAAATTTTTCTTCGAAAATCTTAAAGGAAGAGATCGTTAGCTATGTTAAAGTATCTCATATTACTTAGCTACAGTGTTTATATACTTTTTATATACATGCAATTATTCTCTATCAAGAGGTTTAAAATTTTTTTTATTAGGCTTTCTAAAAAGTTAAAAGAACAGGAGTATCAACTGAACTTGGAAGGCATATTCAGAAAAAGCGAGATGATTGAAGAAAAATTCTCACTTTGACTTTTTAGCCGCCCCCTAAGATTCTTTCTCTTGGTTCATGCAAGGCCACAAATTGGGAAGAGATCTGATAAATAGCCGACCAGATATGAATTTTGATAATTACTGAACAGTTTTAATTTTATTGTACAAATGCGAAGAGAAAAGTGCCAAAAAAGCCATAAATTTTTTGTCTTTGTGCCGATTTAGTCCTAAACCTTTTTTTGGTGCCGATTTAATCCTAAACATTTTTACGTTGTGTCAATTTAGTCCTTTTGGGTCAATTTTGGCCGGATTTTGCTAATTGGACGCTGGCCGGCTAACGTGGCATTATCGGTGCCGACGTGAACAACTTTTAATAAAATTTTAATATTTTTGAATTTTTTTATATTTTTTTCCCTCTTCTTCCTCCAGCTGGTTGCTGGACCTTGGCGATCGGCTAGAGGTGACAATCGGCGAGGTCAAGGTAAACCTTGCTGGCCGCCTCGCCAGTGGCCACGAGGGTGGCCTTTGAGAGTGCTAGTATGAACAAAATAAAGGAGTTAGGGAAGAGAATAAGAACACAAGATTTATAGTGGTTCGGCTTAATCCAAGCCTACGTCCACTCTCCCACGATAACAGCCTTCTTGGCTAGATTCCACTATGCAATCAACAAGAGATTACAACTTCGAGTGCAAACATTTAGTAGTAAATCACACTATCTCACTAAGACACTCTTTTGGTATTTCTCTCACGATTACAAACGTTTAAGCTCTCCAAAGACAAGTGTATGATCGAAGGTCGCTCAGACTTTGGAATTATAAATTCTACGCTCCGTCTCTTACTTGCTCATCGGTCCTTCATCTCCTTAAATACTCCTCCACTTCCAAACTAGCCGTTGGACAGTATCCCGGAGAATCGTCTTCCAATATACCCATTGGACAGCTTTGTATCTAGAAGATTTGGTAGCCGTTGAGTGACAAAGGTAAAATCCCAAATTGATTCCGATCGCCCATACAAACGAAATCTTGGTTTCCATAAGTAAAGCTTCTTCGAGTAAAAAGTTCTTTTCTTCAAGATCCAATCGTCAATCAATTAGATTGAATCAATCAAATCAATCTTGACGTGGAATCCAAACCAGATCACTAGCCGTTATATGATTGGGCTTGAGTTACGATTCATCGAATCTGGATGTAAAATCTGAGTTTGTAGACTTTACAATATGAGTCGAACATATCCGTCAAACGAGATTTAGCTTTAAGGTCTATACCCAGTTCAGCTTCAGCATAGAGTCTGTCTTCTGGTTCAGCTTCAGCATAGAATCTATCTTCTGGTTCATCATTCATGTTCAGTCTAGAATTAGTCAGAGTTGACAGACTTCTGATGTAGAACAGACTTTGACACTAAAGTCTAGTAGTCTTCAGACTTTGAGTCTTGAGTCTGACAGTCTTCAAACTTTGAGTCTTGAGTCCGCGGTCTTCGCACTTTGACACGAAGTCTGGAAATCTTCAAAATATACTTTGGACATATGTTACGTTCGGTCTTCCGGTCGTCTTCGCACTTTGACAATATCCTTTACATGTTCTATCATCTGCATGGTCTATTACTCAACCATCAAACATGTTAGTAGCCTTTGATTTATTTTGTCATCTTCAAAACATCATAAGGGATTTCCCTAACAGCCTTGTGCTTGGCGGAAGTGCCATAACTTATGAAAGTGATACTTAAGTGACAAAATCGGAGCAAAATGGATCACTTGAGTGCTAGTCCAGCTAAAATTTGTCCTAAATGCGACGTATCAATTTTCCGGCGAAGCAAGTGCAAAACAACGTCGTTTTGGTGCTAACGTGGTAAAAAAATTAATTAAATTTAAATTTAAATTTAAATTTATTTAAAATATTTATAAATATAGAAATATTAAAAAATTAAAAAATTTTAAAAAAGGGAGGGTTGGCCGGCGACTAGGGCTCGTGACCCGGCCGACCGGCGACGAGGGCTGCAAGCCCTCGCCTCGATCCGGGGCGAGGGCGATAGCCCTCACTCGGCTAGGCATAGGGCCGCCGCTCACTAAGGCGACCCCTAGCCAGTGGCCCTTGGCTTGGCCGGGCAAGGGCTGCCAACCCTCGCCCGTCATCGGTGAGGGGGAAGGAGGAGGAGGGGAGGTAGCGGCGGTTGAGGAAGAGGAAAAAAAGTGGGGGGGGGGGGGGGGGTGAAGGAGGAGGAGGAGGGGCCGGCGGCGAGGGTTGGGGCCACCGAGCCTTGGCGAGGGCCAACAGCCCCCCCGCCGACCCTCCCCCACCTTCCGGCGATGGTGGGGAGGCAGCGGCAAGGGCTCAACCCCTCGGCCCGTCCGGCTGCCTTCCTCCTCCTCCATTTTTTAAAAAATAAATATAAATCATATTATTATTTTGTTTTAAATTAAATTAAATTAATTTTTATATTATGTTAAAATTCAAATTATGCCAAAACGACGTCGTTTTGGCCGATTTAAGAGCTCTACTTTGGCCAACTATATAAACAACATCGTTTTGGGTGAATTAGAGTTGAGTTAGCTTTTTGACAAGCCACCTCGGTGAAATATATTAATATTTAATTACCACATATGATTTCCAGTTGGCTTCGTTGGAAATGGCACTCAAGTGTCCCACTTTTCTTAAATGTGACACTTAAGTGTCATTTTCGTAAGTTATGGTACTTAAGTGTCCATTTGTGTCAAGTTATGGCACTTGAAGTGTTCTTTTGCCCTTTAATGGATGATTTGGAGGAGAAATAGTATCCATAAAAATTAGTCCATGTAGATTGAAATTGTTGTATGATAAGTGAAGTTCAAGTGTGTCATAAAGGTCTAAACTTTTGATACTGCCAACTTTATCTACAAATTGCAATTATTGCTTGAATAACAATTGGCAATCGATTGTGGGATGCGATATGATCAGAACAACCAGCAAAAAACTATTTATAGGCAAAACAAGCTTATAGAAAAGTTCAAGGGCATGATTTTCATTTGCAGCTAAAATCTCGTGTTCTATTAAATTCTCTAACTGTGTTAGACTTACAATGAGGCCGCCTTCTACAGATTTGCTAAGGCGAGGTGTCCCCTAGGCAAGGGTTGGTCTCATAAGGCCTAATCTTGGCCCAAATGATGCTCGACGAGATTGCCCTGGCTCCGGCAAGGGAATGGCGCCTAATGAGGTCTTCCTCAACCAAGTGACACTTGACAAGGCTGCTCTAGCCTGGGCGAGGGTTAGGCTTGGCAAAGCTGATCCTTGCTGACCACCTAAGGAAAGAGGAGGAAAGAAAGAGAGGGGGAAAAAAAGAAGAAAGGAAATTTTTTTTATTAAAATGTTATTTGACAATGTCCATATCAATGCCGGCCATGCCACATAGGTAGTCTGGTGTCCACATAAGCAATACCTGGTCAAAACCAAAATAACTCAATTGTATCTAAATCAAAAGGTTTAGAACTAAATTAACACAAATACAATAGATTTAAAGCATTTCTGACACTTTTTCCTATAATTTTTTTTGTATCAGTTTTAAAATCTACATTTATTTTTGACTTGATGGTTTTGTTTGGTTCCACACTTCCTTTGTTTTGCATAACAATTTGGTATCAGAAACGATTGATTAGTAGTGCACTCTCTATGTGAATTGACATTTGAATATCTCAAAAATAGAATCTCAAATGTGATCCCCAATTGAGGTGGTGGATGGTGTCTCTCATCTTCCTGCCAAGCTTGGTTGGGCCAAGGCAAATAAGGTGGAGTCTAAAGGGTAGATGCCATCCTTGCCAATATTTGCCAAATTGGCCGACCCAAGGTGAAGGTTCTTGAGGCAAGATATGTTAGTGTAGAATGGTATCTAGATTAAGGGGAGTGGGCTTACTATAAAAGGCTCACAAGTGAGGCAAAGATTTATTAAGCTACCCATATGAAGGTATTAAGTGAAAGGAGTCTCACATGGTGGATATGGTATGGAATAGAGCAATTAATATATCTTAATTGACATATGACTCATTGAATTAATTTTTTTATTATTTATTGAAGTTTGGTTTAACTGAATGTGTAATGTGCACAAACATGAACTATCCTCCGGCAATCTCCGCAAATGAAGGTGTCGTACTTTAATCATGTCACCCGACAAAATCACACACAATACTCTAGTCACTACTAGTCATGGATGTTTCAACGAGGTTGGAATCAAACGAAATGATAGAGCCCAAAACACGTGGTTGGATTGAAAACGTGCACACCATTAAAAACACGTGGTTGGATCTTTCCAAATTATATGCTGTGATCGCGCAACTGCAAATAAAAAGATCTAATGTGATTTTCATGTCTAAGTGGATGTCCAAGGTTCTCGATGCAGTCGCATGTAGGGCCACAGGGGACTAACTTTTTCTGTGATCGCCTTATCTTTGACTTTAGGACAAAAGTTAGAGTTAAAAAGATAACTTTCAAATGATTTCAGCACAAAAGCTAGAGTTACCAAAAAAGAGAAAGGGAAAAAAGAAAAAGAAAAAGGTGGCCACGTAAAAAACAAGATTAATAAATTTTTCTTCGAAAATCTTAAAGGAAGAGATCGTTAGCTATGTTAAGGTATCTCATATTACTTCTCTACTGTGTTCATATACTTTTTATATATGTGCAATTATTCTCTATTCAGAGGTTTAAATTTTTATTTTTATTTTGGTAAAAAAGAGGTTTAAAATTTTTTGATTAGGCTTTCTAAAAAGTTAAAAGAACAGGAGTATCAACTGAACTTGGAAGGCATATTCAAGAAAAGCGAGATGATTGAAGAAAAATTCTCACTTTGACTTTTTAGCCGCCCCCTAAGATTCTTTTTCTTGGTTCATGCAAGGCCACAAATTGGGAAGAGATCTGATAAATAGCCGACCGGATTTGTCAATTGCAAATTGTGACCGCATGAATTTTGATAATTACTGAACCAGTTTTAATTTTATTGTACAAATGCGAATTCAATTTTAAATTCTTAATTTTGTCAATCCAATCATAAAATTTCATGCTAAAGTCTAATATAATTTTTAATCGAATTGAAAATTACTTATGTTGCATCCAGTCATTGCTTACTATCCTATATAGCACATTAACGTGGGCAATTTTACCCAAAACGACATCTTTTCAAATAATAACATTTTGCATATGATTAGGTAATGTCTCCTTTCTTTCTTTATGTCTTTCTTTCTTTCTTTGTTAGCGCCTCCTTTCAAAAATATTCTTGAAAATATCTTAATTTACCTACGAAATATCAGAATAAATCCTAGCTTTTACGTGCTTTTTTAGAGGAGAAGCACTTAACTACTTGACACGATTTTGATTTCTCTTAGGTGTAATTGAAATCATAGAGCATTTCCTTTTCATTTCTTCTCTTATAAAGAGTCTTGTAGTATCCTTGAGATTGGATTTGAGATCCCAAACGCTAATCCGATCGATGATAAGAAAGAGAATGCTCGACAAATTCAATAGTAGACTTCCCGATATGATCATACCATTCCTTCTCCTTTCAAGGCCTAACGAAATAGCACCAACACTTGATAGTACATACTGAACAAACAATGATCATGACACAAGCACCGTCCATAGTAAAGGAGGCAATTTCTTTCGCATAAAAAAAAATTTAGACCATAGTATTTCTAATTGTATCCATCAAATTAAATATGCAACAAAGTCGCTAAACTAAATGGTTCATTTAGGCTCTCATATGCCGATCTAACAATGGATCTTGTAGCTAGACCCGTTAAACGGGTGGGTCGGGTCGGGTTTGGGTCGGGTCATAAATGGTCCGACCCAAATCGACCCATTTAACCCGTTTATGACCAATTTATCGTAGTGCAAAATTTTTTGACCCATACCCGACCCATTTAACGAAACATAAAAAAGCTTTTATATATATTTTAAAATGGTATTGCTAACATGATTTTATACAATACAAATTTTAAAAATAATTATTTAAAAAAATCGAATTTTAGTTATTTTTTATTTTTAAAAATTAATTTTTTTAATTATTTTTATTTTTTAAAAAAATTAAAATTTTAATTATTTTTAATTTTCTTTTTCTCTTTTCTTTTTTCTTCTTCCTCTTCTTTGGCCTGCCGTCGGCCACAACGACGACCGGCGACCGGCCACAAAATAGGCGGGCTTGCCCGGCTTGCCCCGACGCTAGCGAGCGCGAGCTCGCCCTCGCCGGATCCGGCGAGGTTGGAGCCTCACCCAACGATGGTGAGTTCGAGTCTCGCCCGATCGGCAAGGCTCGGGCCTCAACGGACATTGGACCACCTGGGCTCCGGCAAGGCTCGACTATCACCGTGCGGCGACCGGAAGGAAAGAAAAAGAAAAAAGAATTATAATTTCAGTTTTTATAAAAAAAAATTTATAAAGTTAAAGAAAGAAAGAGAGATAATGAGGTTTTGAGTGAAAAATTGGTTAATAAATGGGTCAAAGAGCGTTTTAAAACCCATATATCTTAGTGTTTACTCATTAAAACTTATTATGGGTGCTTTATAAAATAAAGCTTGACCCATTAATGACCCATTTAACTATAAATGGGTTCATAAATGATTTAACACCTCTTGTAGCCCACCATACAAAAGTGAAATGCTTTGGTTAGAAACGTTACATTTTTTAGTATGATCCATACAATAAGAATCGTCCAAATCCAGTCGGTTTTTATAGAAAATTATAGACCGGGACTAAGACCCATCTAGACCAACAATTAAGATTTTGTGGCTCGTAGGCAGTTCTGAGCAAAGGAAGACGAGAAGAAAAGGGCCGTCGGTCGACGTCGATTTACATTTTCTACTAATTAGTCCTACTTTAATTAAGTTACATCGCCCAAATTGAGGAGTACCGTGAGAGATTTGTCTTTTGGCATTATCATCGCTATCGTTGAAAATTCTTGTGGTTGATATTGGATTTTGACCATGGAAGGTGAGACCCACAAATCTAATCAAGACCTAATTGGATTTTGCTTTATATTTTAATTGCTTGAACAGTACATTTTTTTTTTTTTTTTTTAGCGAACCTCCCTCGAAGTTTCCCCTCCACGAAGGCAATTCTCGCACGAGGTGAAGAAAATCTCCCAAGTGATGTCGATTTGGGTCAATTCGCAAAGGTATATATTCTGCCATCTTTTAGTAAGAATTAACCGACCGACCAAAAAAAAAAAAGTAAGAATTAACCAATTATGGTTTTTTCAATGCGATTATAGCGATAATATCCCCAAGACAGAATTTATTGTGGGTGATACAATGAGGTCGAAGATGAAGTAACAGTCCTGGAAGATTTGATTATTCTTTCTTTTTTTTTTTTCAATTTCTTTTTACAAATTGAAGTTTCTAACAAACGGAGTTAATGTTAAAGGGCAAAAGATATATAGTAAATGAATCATTAAAGAAGAAAAATCGTTCATGAGAAAATAATTCTCTATTAAGAGTCTTACAAGCTTGACCCACAAGAAAAGAAGTGTTACCATCATCTAGAAGAAGACTATTCTCTCTTCTTCTTCTTCTTTTTTGTTTGACTTTTCTCTTTGAATATCATTAAAAAAAAAAAGGACTTTTCCTCTGAAAGCGCGATTTTGTACTCAAAGATAGAAAAATATTCATATCATCCCCATTTTTCCTTTTTCTCAATCAAAGCAGCTTAATACACGACGATCAACAGTACAAATTGAAGTACATTCAAGCGGAAATTACTCAAAAATTGCAGAGCATATATATAGCCCAATCAGAAGCTTACACCTGAACCTTTTCGCATTGCTTATGCAATACTACGTAGCCGAAGTACGATAACCTAAGAGACAACCTATGAATCAGTAAAACCCAAAACTCTAGCAAGGACAAAATGCATTGTCTTCGCGATGTCTATACCTTATTGTAGCACTTTGTGCATTTAGTAAAGTTGTTCAATAAAGTCCTTCTGATTGTTGTTGTGAAAGGGACCAATAAAGATATCATCATCTGGAGAGAGATGCCCGGATTTGCTCATCATTTAGACAGAATGGATCACTCAATGGGCCACATTGAAACTCAAGACGAGCAAAAAAACATGATGATGAAAAACTTATGTGACACCAAAAAGTAATCCAAATTGGCAAGAAAATAGAACTTTTTTGACCTCTAGTACATGGCCCGGGTTTCCCGCAAGAGTCGTGAGTGACCGGAGACGCTCAACCTCAGAACACATCCAACACCTTCTCGAGGTGGTCAGTGGCCACATCCCGGGATGCTCCTCCGGCGATGCCGACCTCTGAATCCGACGGATGCGTCTGGCCTCTCGTGTCCGAATTGGCCGACCCGGAGCTCCGGCTCCGGCTTGGCTCGTACCTCTCCATCGGCATCGACGCGGCCACCACTTCCGGCGGGAAATTGAGCAGGGCCTTGGCGCCGCGCATCCGGAACGCCGCCCGGTCGTAAGCCAGCGCCGCCTCCTCGGCTGTCTCGAACGTCCCGAGCCAAACTCGGGCCCCGTGGCGTGCCGAGTCGCGAATCTCAGCCGCGAACTTCCCCCACGGGCGCCGCCGGACTCCTCTGTAGTGCTTCTTCGCGATGCCCCCGGACGGCTCGAGGGAACCGCCGCTGGACGGGGACCCAGATTGGTTCGGACGCGGGAGGGACGAGTTGTTCTGGGACATGGCCTCGTTCAGTACATGGTAGATGACCATGTCTTGCGAATCATTCTCGTTGAGAGGCAGTTCTGCAGTCGGGAATGGCGGAACCATGGAAGACAGCAAAGAGGTTCTGTGAGTGTTCCTGTGAGTGTCGATATGTTGCTGGGAACTTGTCAGGGTGGGGTTTGATGGAAGAAGTGTGGGGAGAGTTTGGGTCTAAGTTGGTTTAAATGACTATAAATTCATTTGAGCAAAAAGGGTTTTGTCTTTGGGACAGATTTGATTGGAAGAGGAAGGTGAGAGGAACCAGCGACAAGAGAGAGAGAGAGAGGAAGACGGAATGGATTTGGATTCTTCGCGGTTGGTGGGGTTCTCAGGAAGTCTTGCTTATTTTATTTTCTTTCTTTTCTTTTCTTTGTCTTGTTCTGAGGCATCTTAAGGACACTAATTATTTAGATAGCTAGTAGCTGCAGTCTTTATAACACACATGGCCACCGTAAAAAAGAACTCCCACAAGCAGTTTGATAAGCTATTGGTTTAAGAGAGCGTGTAGTTATCATCGTCAAATTAGTGATAACTAAAGTTGTTTAAATAAGATTTCCTTCATGCTGGCGGTGTATAATTTGTTTTTATCGAATCATCACACGATGGCAATATGTACACTTGCATAATTATATTCATAACTTTTATATATGCAAAAATCTGTAGTGGATAAATAATATATTCTCCATACCTTAGCAAGAATATAAAAATTGACACGAAACCTTATAGGTCGTAGTTGTTAATTGATAATTGCATTGAGTACCAAATAGTTAGGGTCAAGATGGGGCGACTCGGTCCATATTTAATTTGTCGTGTCTTTAACTACTTTCTACATTATTAATACTTTGCACCATCAATTTTAGCATTATCAGGAGAAAACTTCAGATATATCAGATGATTTTGACAACGTGGGCTCTTCTCTTTGCCAAACGAGCATTACAATCTCGATGCCACATGTACAGAACTTGAAGGGAAAGAAAACGAGAGAATCGTCAATTGGGGCAATCTCGCAATTTCATGTTGTCGCACCATCTTCGAGGCGGCTTCGTGCCATTGAAAAAGTGACGTCATAGGGTTTGACCAAATGGAAGACACGGATGTGACTTTGTCTCGGTGCAGTGAACTTGCGAAGCACGGGAATCGGGAGCACAGACTATTCGCCCCTGGAGAGAAAGTGACGTCGTGAAAATCCACATGGATTTTTTGTTCAAAAAAAAAAAACCCACATGGATTTTTTGTTCAAAAAAAAAAAAAATGGATTTCTGTTAAAAAAAAAACCACATGGATTTTTCTCCCTTTGAGAATTGAGCATTTTTAATAAGATCTTGCTAAGTGACAGAAAATGAGATCGTTCAAAACACTAATTTTAATCACAATAAACACTATAAAAACCAAACCGTTTCTTGTAAAATATGCTTTGTAAACGTCCTTTAAGAGCTTGACATATGACTCTAATATTATCATCCCATGTGAAACAATGAAGATGTTTTGACTAGAGAGAAAAATCCATAAAAAAATCTTAAACTTTTTTTTTTACTCTTTATTATTTATTTATCTCATCAATGGTTAAAGAATACATTTTGTTACAATTCTATCCATAATGACTGTTAAAATATCAATGGGATGGCATGTAGATAACGTTATGTACAATTTCATATTGTCATTATTTTGAAAGTACTTTTGGATCAATGATATAATTTTTAGAATATCGACCGGATGAAAAAGAACTTGAGGTATTTCCTTACCAAAAAATATAAAAACTTGAGGTATTCACATCTCACTTTGACTTCTTTTTTTATGAATTAAACCTTGATCTTATACGTAATGCTCTTGTTTTTTTACCCATAATTGGATGTGACTGTTTTGTCACATATTTTTCTTGCCTCGTGACGTACTAACAGTCGTCACAGGGGTTGAGCTGCCGGCCTATAGAAAATTCTTTCATCGGCGTTGCCTTTATACCTTTGAATTTTCAACGGCTTGCCTCCGCAAGTTAATAATAATTCAGACGAGGATTCTTCCAAAAGATTCAAACCCACGTGGTTTGACTTTCGGACAGAGCAGAGCGAAAAAGATGGCGGAATCCAGTGCGGTTTAAGGAGGCAATCTGTCGCGTTCACAATGTCGGAAACGAAGCTCAGGTTTTCGAGCCATGAAAAGGTGGTTGAATTAGAATCACCCACTTGAAAAGGACAGAAATTGCTATTTTAATCCCTTGCTCCTGGATATATGTCAATTTGCCCCCCCTGGTATGAATTAGCTCAAAATCACGTCAATTTAGCTCGATCTATGAATTGTCTCATTGTCACATGCATTTGACATGATCAATAGAAAGAGCAGATGTAAGAATTTGTGGCTCTGGCTAAGTTATAATTCACAAATTACTTATCGAGTTGGGTAGGGTGTAACGGTATTAATTTAATTTTTTTTGGTTGAAGGAAAATTTCATTCATTTATTATGATAAAATATGAAAGGAATATAGGAAGCTTCCAAGCAAAACAAATCCAACAAGAGATGTAAAACAAATCAAAATCCAGAAACACAAAAGAGTACATCGTGCAGTTCTGAATATGCTCTCATCCCAAAGTACCACCATACATACACAACCAATCACTCAAATTGTCATTGAGGGGCACATGTCAAGATCTTCCTTTCCGTAAATTATGACTTGTAGTGTGTACCTAAGTTTGGCATTCTCAACATCATCATCATGGAGACAATAATTTGAACCATCGCAAATTGAACGTCTTGAATAAACTTTCAAATCTAGATTTAAATCAAGAGATAAAAGCTCCTAAATTTATATCTACACCTAAATAAGAAAGGAGAACTTTTGCCAAATCTCGGAGAAGTTAAAGAACCATGTCTGGGCTTCTTGTTGGCTGGATTGATGACAATTTTCTCATGAAATTTTCAGCTGCAGGCAAATTTATTCACCATGACAACCAGAAAAATAACAATAAGTACGAGCGAAAGAGGATGTCATATGAGGTAAACAAAGACTCTCAAATTAGATTGGAAGAGTATGACCAAAAAAAAAAAGAAAAGATTGGGAGAGAAAAAAAAAAAAAAAGAAATCAAGGCTTAGAAAAGAAAAGCAGAGCTAAGCAGGCTTCAGCTTTAGAAAATTAAAGCTGAAAGCATGTACGTGAATTTTCAATGAGGGAGGATTTTTAGGGAAAGAGAGGGTTGCCGATAGAGAGATTAGGGTTTTCAATTTTAATAAATTTAGGAGGTAAATTGAGCACTTGATTTAGGTAACAGGTCTATTCAATATTTATTATTCATTTTAGGGGACTAATTACCAATTTCCCAAAAATCGATTTTACGTTGGGTCACTACTACTTTATCAGTTCATCTTTCATGAAACATCCACAAAAAAAGAAAACTTGAGAATTTATCAGGTCGATTGCTTGTGTTAGAAAAGAAACAAAAGAACCCACACATCCACGGTTGGCAAGTAATATTTGTGCTTGGAATTAATTTGTTATAGTTATAAGACTGGAATACGCAATAAATAATGAAGACTCCCATGGAACAAAGCCAGCAAAAATGTCAACTGGAAAAAAACAAACACAGAAAGATAAAAAATATCATAAATTTTACCAAATAACATGTTAATTAGACAAAAAAAAAAAAAGAGAGGCTAAAACGGATGTCAAATATATTAAAATTGCTGAAGAAAATTCGAAATGGTGGGAATAAACAAATTCAAATTACGGAACACAATATAGGAAGGTCATTAGGTCCAAAACGTAAACTAAATTAGAGAGAGAGAGAGAGAGAGAGAGAGATTAAAATTAAAACGAAAATATTCAATTTGGGAAATTATTTATTGAAAAGAATCATAGAAATTTCCTCCTATATAATAACGTGGAAAAAGCATTTCGCCGGGTCCAGAACACAGAGCCTGAAGGGCCTATTCTTGATTCACTTATATCTTGGTCCTCCAAGCCCATTCCGCTTAAAAGCGTTTCGTTAGATTGAGGCCAATTTTAAAATAAAAAAGTGCTCGAGCGAACATGGGTGTGCATAGGAACCGGACTGGGCCGGACTGAACCGGCACCTGCAGAACCAAACTGCCTAGACCGCCAGACCGATATGTTTTTTCTTTCATCTTCTTATAAAGAGTAAAGAAAACAAAATTACCAAAATCCTAAACCGGATTGGTCCAACCCGGGAATCCGATGGGGACTAACTGGTCCAATTCTTAGTTCCAAGAACCTAGGAATTGGCCCTTCCAGTTCTCGATTTTGAGATGGACCCGGTGTAACTTGAGAATCGATTACCTCTATAAGCGAGTAAAAAGAAATTTACCTTCTTTCTACAATAAAGTGGTCAATCTAACTAATGATAAATTAATATACTTTATTTTCAAAATTGGAATACGCAATATGCTTAATGACGGTTATAACCAATGATAATGTCTGTTATAAAATTATTACCCTGATTTTTTAGGACATTATTTAATCTTATGTAATGAGATATTTAGGATTATCTGTCAACAAGTTGAATCGTGCATATGCATGATATGTTATCGATGTCTAATATCAGGGTCCTCAAGCATTGGTAAAAAGCTAATAGATCTTAAAAAAAAAAAACCGATCTATCAATTATACCTAATTCTTTCAAGTGTGAAATGATATAAGTAAATTAATTTGTTCAGGTAACCCAAGCAGTTCTATTGTAAATTGTTTTCCTTTAGCTCAACCTTTTAATTTCTGTAAAGTGATATAATACTTACTTTAATTGTAAGTAACAGCATATTTCTTAATTATTTATCGCTCACGTTTTAAACCTCTGTTTTGGATATATAAAGATTTATATTTATATTCATATCATACAACGCATGAGATCCGGAATGTTCGGCTTAAAGCAACTACTTATTAAGGCATACTCATCATCGTCGCCTCACCAAAGTACTAATCGGAGTAGAGCCGGAGTTCTTCCACGCCCAGCACAAATCGAGCCAATGCCGCAAAAGAACCAAGGTTTCCTCAGATGGAGGAGCGATCGGGAATTTGTTCACCGAGCATGAAGGATCATAACCTCATGAGAATAAGCCATGTACCACTAGACGGACCACCGGCGCTGGCCGTCGTCCACGTCCCCCGCCGGTGGTCCTCGTCCTCATCTTCTGTCTTCTTTGTTGTGCTTTCCTTCTAGTGTAAAGCCTGTTCCTCCATGGAGGGATTTACTCATCGAGTTTGATCAAGAATTACTGTATACTTTCCTTGATTAGAATGTCTAGATAACGTCATGAACACGTTCCAACAGAGACCAAACTCTCAATATTTCTTTCAATCGAATCCACAATCATCTCTTGAATCGAATTCGACCCTCAATTCAGTGGGGTTTGCACATGCCTGAAGTTTCCTTGATCGTGCGCGTCTCAAAATAGGTGAATACCTCCGTCAATCTTCAAATCTTTTTTTGTCCCCAGCTCCAATGAGTGGATGCGATGCTTACTTTGGAATGTCATTCTTTTTTACAGATGTGATTTGTACCACGTTTTCAGTCTTATAATTCGACCCAAAAAAGAGTCTTATAATAAGTTTATCAGCTCAAAATTTGCTTTCCCTAATTTACAATTAGGAAGAGAAAATGAGGATACATTCTAGAAAGAGTGATATTGAAATGGCGCCGCATTCAACTTAAATATAATGAGGATAGGTATTTCAGCGAATCCCTGGGATTCGTTCCTAGGAAATTGGTGACTGTTGATTGCAAAAGAATAGATTTGGATAGAGGATAACTCATTTCAAAATAACAGCTTGAGCTAGAATGTATTCTAGATAAGTTGAATAAATCAAGGAACCGGTTGAATTCAACTGCCTAAACATGCCAGACAAAATAAATTATATCCCGTATGATTCAGATCAGTCAAGAACCCAATTCAATTCAATTTTGCCATCCCTAACGATCCTTTGAAAAGAAAAAAAAAAAAAAAGCCAATGTTCAGAACTTTTCTCTATGACCAGTTCAACTCTAGCTCCTCTTTCACCAAATGTCAACTCGATTTCAATTGAACTTCCTGTGACATCATGCTTGAGGTGATTCGCAGGTCGGAAAGAGGGTTAAAAAAATGACCTAAGAGAGATCAAAGTCAAGTCTTAAATCCAAGTTATACCTATCTCAATCTCGGATACAATAATGTCCGCGCATAATCTAGTAATTTACTCGTTTGTTTGTCTGAGTCAAGTATTCAGACACGCACGAGAGAAAACGAGAAGACCTGTTCCTGGTCGTTCCAATGCCTTAGTGGGAACGCATGATTTCTCCGATCACGAGCCACGAAGATCTCCCTTTGTTCTCGTTAGTCGTTGTAGGCCACCTTCCAAGAATAGCTTCCGTCAATTCCAACCAGCAGACATCCTCTCAACAATTTCCAACTTTAGTATATATTTCCCTCCATAATTCTAGGTTTGTCTTTCTTTGGCTCTCTCTCTCTCTCTCTCTCTCTCTCTCTCTCTCTTCTTCCTCAATCTCCAATTCACCATGCATTCTCAACCTCAACCAAGAAAGGGTTGACAATTCTCAACCGAGTTTCGACAAACTCGAAAGAGAAATTCCTCCATCTTTGCTGGTTTCTGGGATTTGTGGATTTCGATGGGGACGTATAGGTCGGATGACGACTACGACTATCTGTTCAAGGTGGTGTTGATCGGCGACTCCGGCGTTGGCAAATCCAACCTGCTCTCGAGGTTTTCGAGGAATGAGTTCAGCATGGAATCCAAATCCACGATCGGGGTCGAGTTTGGGACTCGTTGCATTCGAGTCGATGATAAGGTCGTCAAGGCACAGATTTGGGACACCGCAGGCCAAGAAAGGTTTGACCCAATTTTATAATATCTACATCTCCTCCTCCTTTCCATGGATTGCCATTTATTACGAATTATAGACTCCACTGCTTTTAATTGAGACTATCTTTCTTAGAAGGATGTTGCCTTTTCTAAGAACTATCTTTTCAAAATTAGAATCTGCTAATGAGATCTTAGTCAAACCTCAAGCAATCCTTATTATAAACTCTAGTGACAAATGATTTGATTTTCTTAAACCTGGTTTTCGTCAGGTTTGTGTGGATGTCTGGTTGGTAAGATTGAGAATGTTTGGACGTAATGATCCGCCTTAATTAGTGTAAATGCAGAGAAGAAAATTTGGATATGTCAGATCTTGAGATGCAAACTAACACATGTCATCAATGAGTCATTGTTAAGTCCATTACGGGTGAAGAAAAGATTTACGCTAGCGTTGTTGATTGCAAGTCACTGGCAAGCAGTTCGGTTGCAATGGCTAACTCGCATTCTACATACGTGGTGCGGTCAATTGCGGTTATTCAGAATTTGGTTCTTCCCAAATTTGTCATTCGAAGAGAGGATTGCATTTCTGAACCGGCATATTTACACGAACTAAGGGACATGCTAATGCAAATTTTGTCACTGATCATTGACGAAGAAAGCAACTTAATTGCCAGCTCTAGGAATAAGTTAGAGACATTCTCCGTTTTATATTTCTGTGTTTGGTAGAGATCATAACTGGCTAATGTAACATTACGGCGAGTAGAGGCCTGCTTGTGAATAGGAAGTTGTTCATGTTCTGTTCTTAATTTTATCTGATCTTCTTTTTAGGTGGTAAAATTTGTCTGATAATCTGTTGTGTTTAACATAGATACCGTGCGATCACAAGTGCGTATTATCGAGGTGCAGTGGGTGCTTTACTAGTCTATGATATCACTCGGCATGTCACGTTTGAGAATGTGGAGAGGTGGCTAAAGGAACTCCGAGACCACACGGAGGCCAACATCGTGATCATGCTCGTTGGGAACAAGGCGGACCTGCGCCATCTCCGTGCTGTCTCCCTCGACGATGCCAAAGCGTTTGCTGAGCAAGAGCACACCTTCTTTATGGAGACATCTGCATTGGAGGCGCTCAATGTCGAAAATGCCTTCACGGAAGTGTTGACTCAGATCTACCGTGTGGTGAGCAGGAAAGCTCTCGACGTCGGCGACGACCCTGCAGCACTGCCAAAGGGACAGACCATCAACGTCGGGAACAGGGACGATGTCTCCGCCGTCAAGAAGGCCGGTTGTTGCTCGTCATGAGAAATCATGGGTCGGGTGTGAAAGTGCTTTGCTCTTCATAGCATTGTCTTCCAATAGAGGGGGAGTGACACTGAAGACGGACTTCATCGGTCATCATGTATACAAAAACTTAGACACTCTTATAGCATATTAATGTTAGCTAAATTTATTGCACTTAAAAACAAATGATTTTGGTAGATACTCTTTCCTTATTGTTTGCTTCCTGTTCTTTCTTTTTTCCCTTGTGTACTTATTCTGCTGGGTTTCTACACATGTTTCTGAAAAGCATTACCTATTATTCATAATCCAAGTATGGTTCATTATCTGCAATTACTAAAAGCATCATCATGATGAGTAATTATTCTAAGTGCATTTATAGGAGACTTTGTTACGTGTAGCCTGTATTAACACTAGTTCTGTTACCGGATATAGTGAATCCTGAAGATTGTCAGAAATCATTTGTGAAGCCTGGAACTCCGGCTATTCCTTTGGAAAAACTTTGTTCGGAATAATAGAACATGTCTAGGTGATATTCACGAGTCGGAGTATAACGACATTGTCTAACACGACGTCCAGTGGAGGTACTGAGTTCTGAGTTACAGCAACTTATAAATAGCAATGGAGCTATGCATGATAAGGACAGAGAAGCTTACCTTAAACCTCGAGATGCCGAGAGGGAGTGTATTGGGGCACGAGGGTTCAAACTAATTTGTTGCATAGGGAAATAGAAAAAACGAAACTCTTCCATGTGATTACCATTCAAAGAGGACAGCGAAATGGATTCTCTATTCTCAAGACTCCATACGACGGTGTAGAGAACCCCAGCAGATAGGACAAATGACACTGCAGTATTTCAGGAGTTATACACTTCTGTAGGATGCTGCAATTTCTTTCCAGGAGTTGATCAGCGTCCTATTCTTGTGACTGAGGGCTAGAATAGCTCCCTAACTCAAGTTGTCAAGTTGGAAGAAGTGAAATAGTCTGTTTTTGAACTGAGATCCCTTAAAAGCACCTGAGCCTAATGGAATGATAGGTTTGTTTTATAGAGAGAACTGGGATGTAATACGGAAGGAGGTATCCAAGGAAGTCGCTGTAGTTCTTTGTATTAGGGACCCTCAATCCTCTGTTAAACAGAACGCAAATTACTCTGATTCCTGAAGTCCCCACCCCTGAATTGGGCTCATGCAATTTTGCACACAAGGTTACTGCAAAAGCTTTGGCTAAAATGCTGGAGCCCTGGATTCTTGAATTGATTATGCCCAAGCAATGCGCCTTCATGCATGGGAGACAAATACAGGATAACATCTTGTTAGAGCTGGAAATACTTCATCAATTAAGGAGAAGAAAAGGAGTGGGAATATTCGGGGCTATCCTCAAACTTGACATCTAGAAAGCCTATGACAAGGTAAAGTGGGATTTCCTTGGAGCATGTTTTTTTTTTTTTTTTTTTGACGACCTTGGAGCATGTTTAAAGAGCGTAGGTTTTATGGAAATTTGGGCGAATTAGATTCCGTAATGTGTGATGAACATAACTTCTAGTGCTAAGCTAATCGGGGAGCCCTTTCAGAATCAACCCATTTTTTTTTTTTAAATCTATATAACTATATAATAACGTCTTTTTCTTTTTCACACAACCCAAAAACAAAAATTGGGGGTCAAAACACTTAACTCGGGTGTTGGGATCTATTATTGCCTTAATTAAAAATCCTAACATTAAATAATGTAACAAGTACTTATGTAAGTTGCAGTGGTACTTATTTCCAATAGTTTAGTGTGAGTACTTATTATCTTGAATCAAAATATTTATGCATCAACTTTGCAACAAATTTGCGAGCACCTAGGCCTTCGCTCCTTGCTTAATTTGAATCAGAAAATTTAGGGCGGCAGTGGTAGTATCGAACTTCAGAACACATATTGAGAATAACTTTACCACCTCATATCTTTAATCTTTTTTCCCTACAAAGAAAGAATGGTTTTCTCGGTCTTGAAAAGGTTGGTTACGAGTTAGGCGGGCTCATTAGGATGGCTTGGACTACACCTAACCTTTTTTAATGGCCATGGAATCTGCTCATGCCTAACTATAACTCTTATTGATGGGCCACAAACGATAGATGACACTTACATGCAAATTTAATCAAAATCAAATATGGGCCATTTCCATGTTCGTGAGATTTGATTGGAGGGAGTTCCAAAACTATTGCCCGTCCAGCCTTGGCCCGAAAGAACCTTGAAATCTGGGTTTCAAAGACAAAATAGGCTTAGACAATCTGGGCTTTTAATGACAACTTTGTTAGGTGGCATGTGGGCGGGCTATTGGCCCAATCACAAGACAAACTTCGTCAGTCAGCCAGTATACAAAAGCTTAGACCCGCCAATAGTATATTGATGTTAGATGAATTTCTCATATTTAAAAACAGATGAAATTACCAGATACTCTTTCTTATTGTTTGTTCTTGTTCTATCTCTTGAACTTATTATGCAGGGTTTCTACACTTGTTTCTGAAAAGCATTACCTATGATTCATAATCAAAGTATGAATACATCATCTCGCAATTTCTGAAAGTATCATCATGATCAGTAAGGGTGCGAATGGTAACGTTTCTTGTTTTTTTTTGTTTTAGGGAACATAAAAAAAAAAAGTGTTTCTGTTCCGGGGAACAATTTTTGAACAAAAGAACGCGTTTGGTAACGTTTGGTCCGAGAATAAAAAATGAACAAAACACGTTTGGTAAATTTTATTCTTTTTTTGTTTATTTTAATTTTTTAAACATTTTTATTTTATTTTTTTATTTTTCCTTTCTTTTTATTTTTTCTTTTTTCGGCTGGTCACCGGCCTCCGGCGACCGTCGACGGCCGGGTGCCTCGCCACACGGCGAGCTCGGCCTCGCCCGCCAAGGCGAGGCTCGGCGTCACCCGCCAAGGCGAGGCTCGGCGTCACCGGCGTGGTGACGCCGAGCCTCGCCTTGGCCGGGTGAGCTCGAGCCTCGCCATGGCCGGGCGAGCTCGAGCCTCGCCATGGCTGGGCGAGCTCAAGCTCGCCCAAATCCGGCGACGCCGAGCTCGCCGGGGCCGACGACGCTCGGCCTCGCGGATCCGGGCGAGGCCGAGCCTCGGGACGGCCGGTCCGCCGGCATGGCCGAGGCCGGCGACCGGCGAAAGAAAAAGAAGAACAAAAAGAAGAAGAGAAGAAGAAGAGAAGAAGAGAAGAAATGTTTCTTCAAGAAATGTTTCTGGAGCAAGAAACAACAAATTGTTGTTTCTTTTTTTTGTTCTTATTTCGTTAAACAAAAAAAAAAAAAGAATAGAAACGCAACCAAACGCGTTTCTGTTCCTTTTTTGTTCCCGGGAACACTTTCCGTACATAAGTGTTCCGGAAACGTTTCTAAGGAACGTTTCCATGCACACCCTAATTATTCAAAGTGCACTTATAGGACTCTCCGTTATTTGTGGCCTGAGCTAGCTCTAGCTCTGTTACCTGGTATAGCATATTCTGAAATTTGTCAGAAAATTGAAGCCTGAAATTTCAGGGATTGCTGGGTAAAAACTTTGTCAGGAAAAATAGAACGTGTCTAGAGATCTTAGATAGTTGGAGTGACACAAAATTCTCTGATGCATGACGTCCAATGGAGGCCCTGAGTTCTGAGTTACAGCAACTGATATATAGCAATTGAGCTATGCGTGATAGTTGACAGTGAAGCTTACCTTAACTGTGCGCCAAGAGAAATTGGGGCATAAGGGTCGAATTAATTCGTTGCTATGGGGAAACAGAAACATGAAACTCTTACACACAACTACCATTCAAGTATTGGAGAAAATATTTCTCAATAGTGAAGTAATTTAAAAAATTGCTTTCAATAATATCAAGACTAGTCAAGCAATTCTTGTACTATTGGCAAGCGCGCGCAATGAGAGTTTCCAAAGCTAACAAATTCATTTTATCAGTCTTTAAATTAATGATTTTATCTTTCCATGTATAAAGGCCATAATTATGAAATTTATTGTATTATAGTTATTCTAGCTAATGTATTTCTATAAACTACTAGCTACCTTATACTTAAAATATATGTAAGAAATAACAATAAAGAACACATTGTCCAATACTTCATGGTATCAGAGCCTCTGCTCACAAGCATTTCATTCACTTTTTTTTTTTTTTGGGGTAGAAAAATCCTCACTCTTATGACAATCACTAGCCCTCCTCATATAATTCCTCCATGCTTGTGTCAATTAATGTAGCTATGCAACTACCTCTCAAGTTAACATTAATGAATTATCTCTTTTGATTGGCCCAATTTAATTCTCTGCTCTTGGGCTATGATTTAAAGGGGTATGTAGATTGAACCATATTGTGTTTGTCAAACATGTCATATCCACAAGTACCACAGTCGCAAGGATGTGATGCCCCAAGCATGTCATTGACATTTTTCTCTTGATTTTATCTTGTTGTTATGACAATGCGGAAGCGTGTATAACAACAAAAACCCAAATAACACAACAAACAAGCCGTCAGAAAACAACTTCACAAAACACACAATTACTATATTGCATTAGAGATGTACAAGCCCTTATCTACAGGCCCTATATATATAGACACACACACCTTGTATATTCTTGGGGAATCCCTAACTTCTCTAGCGAGGCTACAGCTCCAAAATTGGTACCCCTTTTCACCACACTAATACCCTACGAGTTGGTCACCGGCCCATCAGGCACAGACCCATCGATTGGCCTTTGCAGTCCATTGATGAAGTAATAGCAGGTGAGCACACATCTGAATTCAACAACGCAACACATCACCCTTTCTGAAGATTAGGGATTCTACTTACTATTGATG
This sequence comes from Eucalyptus lansdowneana, assembly GCA_017140395.1. NCBI lineage: Eukaryota > Viridiplantae > Streptophyta > Magnoliopsida > Myrtales > Myrtaceae > Eucalyptus > Eucalyptus lansdowneana. Next base: position 57,560,012 of record CM029487.1, read on the forward strand.
AAGTAGTGACGGTTAGCCAAGAAGTGGTCAAGCATTAAGGGTGAGCGGCGAGTAAAGGCCGAGAGAAGGAGAGAGGGCGTAAGAGGAAAGGAGGGAGAGAGGTGAGCTAAGGGTGGTGAAAATGGAGTTGTGGTGTCCTATTTATAGACATTTCCTCATTTAATGGCCTTAACAAGTGGCCCGATAGGCTTTCTTTTAGTGCCATAGCTAGTTTGATGATGCGGCACCCTAGAGCTCTAGGGAAATGATTAAGGACCTTTGTATATTCTCCTTATTGGTCCACTTAAGCTAATGAATCACCCTATAATAATGACTTAGCATCTCTCGTTCTCCAAGCCAAATCTTCTGGCAGTCATTACCAAATTTCTTCCTTATCACCTAAGTTAATGAATCATGCCTTTATTAAATGCCTAAGATTTGAGTGTCGTTGCCTTTGGATTCACAAGTTTCTTGCTACTAAAATTACAAGTAATCATTACCAAATCCTTCTCTTGCCACTTAAGTGGGTGATTTATTCTCTTCATTCAATGACTAACATCCAAAGAACATTATGCAAGCATGAGAAGAAAGTCAATGTAAGAGCCAACATTATCAAGTGAGAGCTTCTTGTGTTCATCCACAATCAACTACACTATTTGAACCAAGGTTCATGGCTAACTCTAGAATGGGCATGGCTGGATGTGTTTGAGCCTGACCAATGTGGCCGAGTCCATGGTTGAGACTAGTCGATGCATGGCCATGATTGACTGAGCGCATGGTTAGGCCCATGGTTGGGCGATGAGATTGCTGAGCCAATCCACGACAATTCATGACTAGTTTGTGATCCATTGCAAACAATCCATGGTTGAGCATGATCGATCTATAGTCGACCCTCAATTGTCATGTGGTTGTATGAGATCGATTGATCCACAATTGACACACAGTCGCACGAATCAATTCATGGTTATTTGAGATTGGTACATGATCAAGCAAAATCACTCGCAGTCAGCGCATGATCATGCGGAATCAATCCATGATCGTCCATCAATCCGTGATAGTGTGTAATTGTCCCACAACCAACTTCTATAATCGAGCTATTGATCCGTGGCCAGATAGCTCTATAAATCTTGCATGGTTGGTGATCAATTCATTGTCGATCGATTGATCAATCCATGGCCGTCCCTCAATCATTCTTTCAATCGGGCTGATCAGTCCATGACCGATCCTTAGATGGGTCCATGGTCAGTCCCTACTATCAACACACTGCTCCTATGGCCATTTCTCATGATTGAAATATGGGTCAGAACTGTAGATGTCACAAAACACCATTACTATTGATGACAAAACCATTGCCAATCCATCATATTGTCATTGGGTACGCCAGAATCAATTATTGCTTCATGCAATCATAACTTCCACTTCGGACTCAATCGTGTCTCTCATAGCTTTGCTAAAAAGCACATGGGGCTTGAAACATGCTTTTGGATCTCTTTGCCAACAAGGCATGTTCGCACGTCATAAACCTCAAGGGGCATTTAATCCTCACAAAACGTAATACTTGATCAATAGTTGAGTAATTGTTGATGAACTTGCCATCACCAACTCTTCCATTAGTGATGATGATTTAATAATACATGTTCTATATGGGCTCAACTTCGTATTTAAGGAAAATTCTATTGCCATCAGAGCACATGAATTGTGACATCTTGAATTTTTCAATTTTGCTTTCAATTACATTAATCGGGTTTTTCACGACCACTAAGAGTCGCTAGTGTGTCGAAGAGGTTCATTGTGGTTCAAAGAAAATCAACCACGAGTCATTTGCACTAAAAATTTCTGAAAGCTATCTAGTAGCCTAGGTCACGCTAAAATCGCGTCAAATTAATATTAACCGCGAATTTGAATCCGATTTCAGAAATTGAAAGTTCTATCATGTCACAAGTCATTTTTGGAACATCGACTTAGTCTCCGAAGATTTTTCTACAAACTGAGACTTTTTGGGAAAAAGTTGAGGTATGGTCGTTTTTGTCCAAAAAATTCAAAGGATCATTTTTTATTGCAAAATTAGGATGCAAGTGAGATCAATTGGTAAAGAAAAATACCAATTTGATGACTTGATATTGGAATTTTTAGAGGCCAAATTGATTTATTGCAAGTGAGGATGGAAGTCCAATTTGAAGGAAAATGTGTGAAATTTGTGTGCCGCTCTTGCCTACAACAATTGGACCACTTCAAACTTCTAGAAGAGAGCTTGGTGGTTGGAAAAATAGCTGTAGAGGACAGCTTGCAAGTGGGACACGCCAAAGGGGACAAGAAGATAGAGGATGATCAAGTGGTGTCCCCCTCCAGCTCAAACCGGTCTTCTCTCTCTCTCTCTCTCTCTCTCTCTCTCTCTCTCTCTCTCTCTCTCTCTCTCTCTGCCCCTATCAACCTCCTTCTCTTTCCCCCTTGCCATTTGAAGACCTCAGCAGCCCAGAAAAGCCAACCAGCAACCCAGGAGCTCTACCGGAATAGCTGCACACCACCGCCTTGCTGTCGCTGCCCCTGTGGATCTCGCCTGCTCACCGCGAGCCACTGTTGCCCCAACCACCTCCTTTTTGTCTGCTTGCTGTCCCATGAGGCCTCTAGATCATTGTTGGAGCCTGCACATGGTCGTTCGGCCTCCGGCTGTCACCGGGGAAGCCTATCAAGCCTCCGGAAGCCCCTCTGCCAACTACTATTGTCGTTTCCTCCTCAACCACACCATCAACCAACTTCTTCGGCCAAGACCAGAATCGGACATTAGTGGGTGTCTCAGTTGCTGTTAGGCCCATTTTTGGTGCCTTCTAGACCTTGAAAGGTGGTCCCTCTTTGGAGTTTATTGTCCCCTGCCACATCCCCGTCGTTTCGATTCGAGCGGATCACTTAACAAATGAGTTTAACTCACTAATCCCTGCTTAGTAGATTAATGACGCATGAGGGTTCTATAGTTTAGACTAAGTATGGATTATATAGATAGTTATATTAGATTAGCAATTTAATTAATTATTGTTGCATATTAGGTGGTTAGAATAGTGCGGTTAGAGCCTAGACAAGCTCTAGTATTTATCTAGATTGATTCAGAAATTTTCCGGATATCCATCTTAGCTTTTAATTAGGCTTTACGGGCCTAAGTTATATTTATTGGCATTTATTTATTATTTTTCGTAATTATTTATTTTCCGAAAATTAGATCGGATAGCCAAGGATCGGAATTTCGTGCTTTGATCGCAAATGGTGTGATCTGTTTATTTATTTAGTTGTTATTTTGTGCAAATTGAGTGTGGTTGATGATTGTGGGTAATTATTCCAAAAATTGATAATTTTGGTAATTAATTAAAAAATCACCAAGCGTCAGTTTACAGCGCCAAAAATCTATTTTGGGATTGCTGGAAATGGTGGAATGCTCAAAAGTGAAAATCTTGTATTTTGGTTAAGGCCAACCGTGTACCAACACACGAGTATTTTTATCGGGTATGATAAAAATAGTAAATTAAATAGATGGTCAGGATGGTATACTATATCAAGCTATGAGTTCTGATATGTTAGCTTAGATTGCGAGCAATATACCGTATACTATATCAACCTACGGACTCTGATATGTCAGCTTAGATTGCGAGCAGTATACCTTATCAGCTTAGAGTGAGCAATATTATTATTAGCTTAGAGTGATCAATATTACTATTAGCTTAGAGCGAGCATTATTAGTATACTATATCAACCTACGGACTCTGATATGACAGTTTAGTAAGGGAGCAATATACTATTTATTGGCTTAGCGCGAGCTATACTATCTATTATTAGCTTAGAGGGAGCAATTCTAACTTGATCGGACTTAGTAGATAGTATTGATTAGGTCGACCAAGGGAAGGTCGTGATGACATATAATCGATTGAGTCGGTTGATTGATAGTTCGATCTGATTGATGAATTGATGTGATTTGCGTATCTACGATATAGACTGACTTGTAGGAAGGGATTGATGCAAAGGTAAGTCCTCCGACCTATGTTTGTGCTTAGGCAGTCTTTGGGGCGTATTTTCTTCCTAATCAGGTCTTAGGGAGTAGAACTCGCTAAGATGTCGTCTCACCCCATTGTGGGATAACATTTCAGGTCCTTTGATAGCAGCTCGTGAGTTTTTTGGACGGCCTAAGAAGGTTACAGAGCAGACATCTTACATTCTGTTACATGGGAGCCCTAAGGGCTGAACCTATGAGCTGATAAGGTCCATAGTCTAGGTTGATGCGGGTCTCATCCACAAGGTGTCCCACTGATACAGATCATGGTATCACTAGGCTTAGGTTGGCTAGAGATAGGGTCATATACCGGAGTCTGAGATACCTCGGTATGTTCTGGAAGTTGCTTTTGGGGAAGGGTACTGTAGATCCTCCTTAAGGCTCGATTGTTGACGCGGTAGACCCAGCTCTTGAAGTATCAAAGTCCCCAGTGCAGTCTGCTGAAGACTCCAATTGGAGTGTAGATGATGATGGAGAGGAGGACAGGGATTCGTAATTTCGTTTAACCCCTTCCCCTGTTCTCAGAACTTATATATATATATATATATATATATATATATATATATATATATATATATATATATATATATATATATATATATATATATATATATATATATCGTTTGTATTGTGTTTAATTGATTCTGATATGTATATATAAGTGTGATGTTGGTTTTCAAAATTATGGCCCTACTTTTCTATCCCATATTGTTGTTGTTTATGGATTTTTAAGTTGCTTCCGCATGTGCATTAAAATGAATGGGTTGGCGATGCGTCTTGGGACGTCGCTATTAATTGATCACAAAGGAATGAGCATGTGCTCGGAGGATCGAGGCGTGGCATGAATCACACATTTTCTTATAGCAACTCCATGATAAACTTGTTGACTTCGAGCAATGTCTAAAAAGGGAAGAGTGTTAGGGTAAATCAATCATTGTCACTGCAAATCTTGCCAAGAGAGTCTCTCATAAGAACACCAACGAACACCTCATTTATAATCGAGGCTCAAACTCCTTCGAGTCAACTCAACAATATTACAGGTGAATGAGCAACAATTATGATCATAACTAGCCCATTTAAAAAGCACAAGTTTGGTGCTAACTAATGGGTAGGCCACTCAGCCAAGTAAAGTTATCAAGCCAAACAATGTTTCTTCTCTCCTACTACAAACAACATAATCTTATCTCACCAAATTGAGCATGGATGGCTCATGAAATTTGGAATGTCTCATCATATCACTTCAAGTCTAGAACATCTCTTTTTGCGTTCTAATTTGAAGGCATAAACGAAATCGTTATTGATGATGGCTCGGGTTTGCAAATAAAACATACATGTTCAACTAACCTTTTCAACCCAATCATTTCATATTCATTATCGAATGTTCTATGTGGTTCTGATATTACTAAAAACTTGATATTTATTTCAAAGTTTTGTAAGACTAACCAAACGTCCATGGAATTTTTTCTAGACCATTTTTTATTAGGGCAACTCTTATACAAGGCCTAAAAAATAATGATGTCTATGAACTTCCATTTTTACTCCATGTGACTCATACACCACTATAATCCGCTCGTGCACCTTCTAATGATCGGTATTAACGTTTAGTCATCTCTCTAATCAAATCTTGGAGTTTCTTCTTAAATGAAAGTCAATTCATTTTATTTCCAAGTTGCACTCTAGATTTCTAGTAATACAAGTCGTATCGATGTAATACAAGTCATAGAATCCGTTTGGTGCTTCGACATTGTCTAGAGAACAACCTCTTGAACTCATTTATAGTGATGTTTGGGGTCTCGCTCTTATAAAATCAACATATGGCTTTTTGTAGTATGTTATTTTTGTGAACCACTATATTAGATACATGTGGCTCTACCCAACCAAATAAAAATTCGACACTTTTTTTTCTATCTCCAAAATTTAAGAAATTAGTGAAAATTACTTTCAAAATCTCATAGTATCTGTTTACTCCGATAGTGGTGGAGAATAACAAATATTAGAAGAATTTTTCTCATCTCATGGGATTTCATATTTAGAAACACTTATTTACACACCACAATATATTGAGATTGCAGATCGCCATCATAGGCATGTTGTTGAAACAAGTCTTATATTGCTTTATCAAGTGTCTCTTCTATCTTCATTTTTGTCCTACCTATTTCAAGCCACTGCATTTCTAATAAATCATCTACTTACAGTGGTCTTAGAACTCAAATCTCCTTTTGGGACTCTCTTAGACTCTTGTCTAAATTATGCAAAATTTCGAGTTTATGGTTAGCTCTGTTATCTTGGCTTAAACCATATGGAAAGTGATAGGGCTAGTAAGAGCACCTAGAGGGGGTGAATAGGTGATCAAAGAAGTTTTTGTGAAACTTAACAGAATAAATCAACTTCTAAGAATAATAGACTGAAGGTGTGAAAGACTATAAAAAGTTATATAAAGCCACGAATTGAAGTAGAAAGATTAGGGAAAGAGAATCAAAACACAAGGTTTATAGTGGTTCGGCTTAGACCAGGCCTACGTTCACTCTCCTCGCACTGACAGCCCACTGGCTGGATTCCACTAAGAACCAAAAGAGAATTTACAGCCTCACGTCCTTCATTCCATAGTGTAGAGACTCAACTACACTTCCTCAAGGTCTCACAAGAATTTAATCTCTCTTTTGAGTACAATTTGAGCTCAACAATTGAAATAGCTTCAGACTTTGGAATTTTTCTTTCACACACACACTCGAATAACTTGAGCGTCTTCCTTATATACTTCTTTATGCCTTCATAACCGTTGGCACATTCCAAAGGAGTTCTTCCAATCTACCTGTTGGATAAAATCAATTAAAGAGATCTCTAGTTATTTAACAAATGTGATGATAGCTCACCAATCCTACTCGCCCATACAATCAAGATCTAGGTTTTCATAAATAGAACCTTCCAAGTATACTTTACCAATCATCAAATCTAATTACTCGAATTGATTTCAATAGGAATAATTGATCACATGATGCTATCTCCAGCCGTGGATCTTCTTCAACCGTACGAATCAAATCCTTAAGGATATACTCGCATCTAGATAAGTCTTCTTTAACGGATAAAACTTTTCTTCGTCAATCTAGAAACTATCAGTGAGAGCGGACTTTAAATCTTGAGTTTGGAGGTCTTCAGACTTTGACGATAGAGTCTGCAAGTCTTTAGATTAGACTGATGGAAACGTTTTGTCAACTTCAAAACAAATAAGAAAGTTTTCTCCAACAATCTCCCCCTTTTTGATGGTGACAAAATTTCTCCGCAAATTTGGACACTTTGACCTGCAAAACAACACTTAATCAAATCAAGATTTCTTATAAAAGATAAATAGAGATTATGATAAGGATAGTAGCGATTTTGCAACCACAGAAAACGTGTTAGTCTTGTAAAAACAACCATCTTTACCATAATCAATAACATAGCTTAAGTTACCGCAAGCATCAAAAGATCAAATCGTTCAGTCCAAACCAGTCCAAAAATTCAAAAAACCAAAAAAAATCAAAATCAAAATCAAATTTGCATCAACTTTTCCCCCTTTTTGTCAATAGCAAAAAGTGGAGAGCAAATAAAAGAGTTGGTTGAAAATATAGTCAGAATCATGGTTGTTTTGGATGACAAACAAGCTCGAACTCTCCCATAGAATTCACTTGTCTTCTCAAGCCTTGCAAAACTCTGCTTCAATGACTAAAAATCTTCACCCTGCACAGTTGACTGCACTTGATTCTTCAGGGCGTTTAACTGATCGTGCAAAGATACTGAAGTGGCCATAAAAGCATTCTTGAGATCCTGCATCTCATACCCCATAACATATTGCTACTTCCTTACATCCAATAAAATCTCTAGCAGTCTCGACAGGTCTACTATTTGTTCTGTTGCAGCACTAGGACCAACTGAGTCGATTCTAGGGGTTTTGAGAATGGATGGAACTTTAGCAGATTGTCTACCATGACTATGAGTGGAAGCTTTTGGATAATGAGAGGTATACACATCCTCTGGATCCGCTACAGAACGACTCACATCACTAGTAAAGATAGGTGAATAAATACTTTTCTGTTCAACAACTCCCCCTATTTGGTTCCCTTCAGGTGGAGTAGGTAAGATTTCTTCTTGATCAACTTCAGCTTCAGAGTGATGTGTGTCAGCAGTTCCAATTCCTGCCATCTCAGAATTACTGGACAAGGAGACATTCAAAGTTGGCTCAAAAGAGTCTTCTTGACCCAGGTCTTTTTCTCCTTCTTGTCCTCTTCTTTCTCTTCTTTCTACTTCTTCTTCCTCTTCTCTTCCTTCCTCTTCTTCCTCTTCTCTTCTTTCTTCCTCCGTCCTCCTCTCGTTCTTCATCTTCCTTCTATGTCTCTTCTCGAGTCTCTTGAAAACTAACAAAACTCTTCAAATTTCTTAAGACTGAAAGAGTTATTTCATCACCATCCTCTTCATCCTACAAAATGAGAATTCTCTTCTTCTTCACTGGAGTAGCCATGGGCTCCTTGCCTTTTCTCTTTGCTGCAGCTGAGTCTTATTTTGCTTTGATGGGAGACTTCTTTTTCATACGCTCCAACACCTTGTTCAGCTTTTTCAAATGCATCTTTGTGACAATTTTAAATCCAATCACCATTGGAGAAATAGTTGTCAAACATAATGATGTAGGGATGTGAATTTTAAAACGTCTAAAGAGACGCGTGATAAGAGCAGAATATGGGAGTTGTCCCTTATCCTTCACCATTATTCTATACATGTGAAACAAGATGATGCGGGGCAGAGAGAATTTGTAGCCAATGTCGATAGCATACATCAATTTCACTTCAGATCGAGAGACATCAGTCTTGGATGTTGACTTTGGACGAATGCAGTTGATTACGATCTTGTGCAACAAAATGTTAGAGGCATTTATCCTAGAATAGGAAATCTTGCTTTCAGCATCTCGATCTTTCACCAATGACAAAATAGTATGAGTAATAGAAATGCTAATTGGTTGGAAACTCGCTCTTTCTACCCTGATTATGTCAGTCAATGTGTCCATATTCACCAAAAACTCCTTCTCCCTCACTGTGAAAGAGAAACTGTTTGCATCCATGAAAGATAAGTTCGAGTAAAAGTATGATGTGAGTTCAGGATAAGCAATGGTAGATTCTGAATAAAATCGCTCCAATTGCAGTAGAGCGAACTTCTCTCGTAGACTTACTTTCACCGAATCAATGAAATCAAAATTGACACTCCTAGGATTCATGACCTCTCTCTTCATCAAATTCAAGTAAACTCTCTTGTGGTTTTTCAATCTGAAAAGACTTGAACCATCACTAGCAATGTTTGCAGCCACTCCGTTCTACGCTGAAAATGGGTAACATACGTTCATCGTCGTCCTGTCCTTGTGGTTGATTAGTAGTCCGATAGCGCGGGTCCCTAGGAAAGTTAGCGAAGGCTTTTTCAAACTTTAAAGGATATGATGTTCAGTCTAGTGCGAATAGACTCAAATAGACTTTTCTCTAATGGCTTTGTAAATATGTCCGCCATTTGATGATTTGAATTAATAAATTAAATCATAACTTATCCATTTTGAACATGATCTTTTATAAAGTGGTGTCGAATCTCTACATGCTTTGCTCTTGAATGAAGAATTGCATTTTTTGTGAGATTAATTGCGTTGGTGTTGTCACATTTGATCTTGGTGCATGAGTCTTTGATTTCAAAATCTCTCAGTTGTTGTTTTATCTATAAGATTTGAGAACAACAACTTCTAAGGGCCACATATTTTGCTTCTGCTGTTGAAAGAGCCATAGTACTTTACTTCATTGAGAACCATGATACTGTCCTATTTCCTAGCAATTGACAAGTGCCGGAAGTACTCTTTCTACAACATTGCAACCTGCTAGATCTGCGTCTGAATAACCAAGGAAAGTAAAGTCTCATTTTTTTGGATACCATAAACCTAACTTTGAGGTATTTGCAACGTATTTGATGATGCGTTTTGCAACACTTAGATGAGATTCTTTGGGATCATATTGAAATCTAGCACAAATGCAAACACTAAACTAAATGTTAGGTCTAAAAGCAATAAGATAAAGAAGTGAACCAATGATACTTTTGTAGAGCTTTTGGTCAACTTTCTTTCTTCCTTTATCTTTATCTAGCTTCGAAGAACTTGACATTGGTATCTTAGTCTTTTTGCAATTTTCCAATCCGAACTTTTTAACAAGTTCTTTTGTATATTTTATTGGTAAATAAAAATTCATTCCTTCAATTTTTTTACTTGTAATCCGAGAAAGAAGGATAATTCACCCTTCATATTCATCTCAAATTCATCCTCTATAGACTTAGAAAATTTCTTGCACATGTTTTCGTTAGGTGATCCAAATATAATATCATCAACATATATTTGAACAAGTTGAAAGTTTTTATCTTCTTTTTTAATAAACAAAGTAGTATCCAACCACCACACTGAGTGGCGTTGCTGGTTTTGGGCTTTTTCCCCCTCACGAAAGGGAGAAGTTTGAATCCCCAGCACGTCGTAGGTGGATTTACCAGCTTCACGGGGGTGGTGGGTTCCTCCGTGGCCCCACGGTTTGCCCGTCCGTTGTTGACTTACGGGTTTCCCGATCATAAAAAAATAAAAATAAAGTAGTATCCATTTTTCCTTTGACAAAATCATTTTTAATTAAAAACTTACTTAACTTGTCGTACCAAGCTCGAGGTGCTTGTTTTAATCCATATAGAGCCTTTTCGCATATGAATATTGAGTCTGGTTTCTTTGGGTCTTCAGATTCGGGAGGTTGTTCCACATAGACTTCTTTTTGAATAAATCCATTTAGAAATGCAATTTTGACGTCTATTTGGAATAACCTGAAATTTTTATAACAAGCAAAAGTAAGTAATAATCTAATTGCTTCTAACATTTCTACCGGTGCATAAATCTCATCATAGTCTATCACTTCTTTTTGCTTATATCTTTTGGCCACGAGTGTTGCTTTGTTCCTAACCACTTTTCCTTTTTCGTCCATCTTGTTCCTGAAAACTCATTTAGCTCCAATAATAGATTTACCTTTTGGTTTAGGAGTTAATTCACAAACATTATTAATACTGAACTGTCTGAGCTCTTCTTGCATAGCTTCAATCCAGATTTCATTAGTTAAAGCTTCTTCTATACTTTTGGGTTCTCTTTTTGCTTTTTGGATCTAGTATGAATCCCTTCATCAATGTCACCGATGATGAGTTCTTTGGGATGACTAAACTTGTGCTTCTAGTTACTGGTCGGTTTGACAGATTGCTGATCTTCTACTTTAGTAGATTCTTCAACATCCATTTGTTGTTGTTCTTCTGAAGTCTGAGCTGCTTTAGAGGAGGTGGACTTTGTAGAGTCTGGAGCAGGTTTAGATTCTTCAGGTTGAGTTTAAATTAATTGATTTTGCAAAGAGTCTTGAAATTTGACATTCATAGATTCTTCCACAGACTGAGTCTTATTGTTGAATACTCTATAGGCTTTGCTGGAGGTTGAATATCCAAGGAAGATTCATTCGTCTGATTTTTCTTTAAATTTATTAGTTCGATCATTTGCATTTTTCAAGACAAAACATTTGCAACCAAACACATGAAAATAAGAAACAATTGGCTTCTTTCCTTTGAATAACTCATAAGGAATTTTCTCTAGAATATGCCTTAAGAATACTCGTTAATGATATAATATGCTATAGAAACTGCTTCAGCCAAAAAATGAAAAGAAATATTACTTTCAATTAAAAGAATTCTTGCAATTTCTTGCAAAGATCTATTCTTCATTTCCATAACTTCATTCTGTTCTGGAGTGTATGGAGAAGAGAAAACATGTTAAAAACTTGATTAATCACAAAATTTTGCAAAGTTTTGATTTTCAAACTCACCTCCACGGTCTGTCTGTATGCTTAAAATAACATATCATTTTTCATTTTGTATTTTCTTGGCAAATTTTGAAAAGTGAGAAAATATTTCAGACTTACTTGCTAGAAAGTAAACCCAAGTAAATCGTGAATAATCATCCACTATTACTAAGTAATATCTCTTTCCACCAATATTTTGAGTTCTGGTTGGTCCATAGAGATCCATATACAAGAGTCGCAACACATGATTATGGGAAATTTGCTTTTTTAATTTAAAAGAACTTCTAACTTATTTCCCAACACATATGGTGTGCATAAGTCAACTTTTTGATATTTCAGGTTGGGAAGTTCACGAATAAGCTTCTTGGAAGAGATCTTGGCAATTTGCTTCATGTTGACACGGCCAAGCTTTCGATACCAAAAGTTCGCTTCATTTTGAATTGATATTAGACATTGAGACATTTCTTGTTTTATATTCAGAAGATAAATGTTCCCATGTTTTCATCCAGTAAAAGATTGAGAAAGATTTTTACTAGTTCCCGAACATATTCCTTCTTGGAAATTGATTTTCTATCTAATGTCGCACAGTTGACTAATGCTGGAGTATATTGTAATTTAGTCATTCCACCACGGAGACATTGTTGATTGTAAGACTTCCAATCTTTACTGCTTCGCATCCAACAATTCTTCATTTGCTATTTCCACCAAAAGAGACTTTTCCACCATTTGTTTGAACAAATTTTATAAAAAGAACTTGAATCTCTTGTTATGTGTCTTGAACAACCACTATCCAAAATACCATTTAATATTTTTCTTGATAGTGATCTGCAATTAAAAACAAAACTCAAGCTTTTTTGGGTACCCACATTTTCTTGAGTTTAGTGGAGTTAGTGCAATACACAGTCTTTGCCCAATCCTTCTTAACAGGTCTCCAAACCATAGAACATTCTTTTTCAAAGTGTTCTAAGCTGTTACACTTAAAATACTGGAGAGCACTTCAACCAACAGGTTTTATAAAGACTTTTTGAAAATGATTTCTATAAAATGTTTTTAGGGATAAGTGTTACAGAAGTCCTAAAACTTGTCACGAAAATGCATTTCAGTCCTAAAACTTGCAAAAAGTGCATTTCAGTCCTACAACTTGTCAAAATGTTTCAAACGAGTCCTAAAATCGACGCCGTCTAATTTCTTAACGGAAAAAGTTGACGTGGCCCCCGCGTGGCTTTTTTTAATCATTTCTCTCTCCTCCATTGCAAATAGTTTTAAAAAAAAAAGCCACGCATGTAGAACGACATCGTCTCCTCCTTTCTCCTTCGCCATGACGCCGTCTCCTCCTTTCTCCTTCGCCACGACGCCGTCTCCTCCTTTCTCCTTCGCCACGACGCCGTCTCCTCCTTTCTCCTTCACCACGACATCATCTCCCCCTCCGTTTGTACGTCTTCTTCACCGTCGCGTTCTTCCTCCCCTCTCCATCTCTACGTATTCTTTTGCTTTCCGAGTATCCCCTAAGCCCCAAATCGAACTCGTCCGAACCTTAAGCCCCAAATCGAACTCGTCCGAACCCTAAGCCCCAAATTGAACTCGTCCGAACCCTAACCCCCAAATCGAATTCATCTGTACCCTAAGTCCTAAATCGACCTCGTCCGAACCTTAAGCCCCAAATTTGATGATTTGCGGTTCTCTTGCGATTTGGGTCCTCATCGACCTCGAGTTTGACACTCATCGTGAGTTCGTGTTCTTTCCTTCCTTTGACGATTGCGAGTTCGTGTGAAGACCTCTTTGCGAGAGTCTGGAAATCTTAACGGTGAAGCGATTGGTGTCAGGGACGACGACAGGGTCAGCGAAGACGATGGCGACTCCTCCTCACGCAGGTATCGCTCTCTACATTATAACATTTGGGTATCTCATGGTAATGGTATGATTTTTTTTTTTTTTGTTTTGCAAATGTGCTTTAATCTCTGCATTATGTAAAATGATGTCAGTTAGCGTCCTCATTTCTTCATTATTTGGAGTTCAGAGAGCTCGAGTTTGACACACATCAACTTTATGTTCTCTTCTTTGATGATTGCGAGTTCGTGCAAAGATATGTCTTGTGGGCATCTCGCGTCTCAACGGCGGAGGGAGCGGCATCGGGACGGCGATGGTGACTCCTCATGCAGGTATCACTCTCTACATTACAGCATTTGGGTATGTCATAGTAATATTACCATTTTTTTTTTTGTTTTGCAAAGCTCTCTACATTATAGCAGCGTTTTACTCTCTGCGTTATGGTTGTTTTGCATTTTCCAATTCTTGCGATAAATTATAACATTGCAGCAAATTAGAACATTGCTCTCACTATTGATCATGTAGTTGCATTATGGTTGTAAAACGGATTATGCTAATTTGCTGTTTATGTATTGATTGTTAGTCTTTTATAAAAATATCTTCAATTTAGAACTTGAACATTGCTTCAATAATTTGATGATTGAAAGTGCTATGCTTTTTGTTTCTGTTCCCTTGTAGGTCTAATGGCCGAGAATAAAGTTTATGTCACTGTTCGCTATGGAGGTAAATTTAAAGTTGGCCCACCATTGGAATACATAGGTGGAAGGGCTGATGTTGCTGAAATAAGTTTAAGTAAGCCTTCACTGTCTAGTATAATTGAAGCTATTGAGGCTTTGGGTGTGTGTAGAGTAGAGAAACTCTTTTACAGAGTTCCTGGAAGTAAGACTCTTGTAGACGGAGTAACTCTTAGGCATTTATGGGATAACGCTGATGTAATGGATCTATTTTATCATCATCTGTGCTCTGAAAATATTACGCTATATGTTGAGCATGTTGATAATGAAAAGGCAGGAGCTGAGATGGGGGGTGTTGAGATGGAAACTTGAGGTATGTCTAATGTGATTAGGAATACTGATGATGACGAGAATCGGGCTGAAGTTGCCAATAGGGATCTAGATGAGGAAGAGGATGATGATGCACATAATTTGGTGGATATGGAACAGTTGAGTGATGATGATGACTTTGAACTGGTTGAAGCAAGGAAAAAATTAATTGAATTTTCAGCAAGACATAGGCTCCAAGTTTTAAATTATAGTGAGGCAACTAGTACTTCCCAATCACTGATTGTGGATGAGGCTCAATCATTAGATGATTCTAGGTACGAAATAGAGTATGCTGATTCAGATGAGGAAGACAGTCTTCAATCAATTTTAAATGATGAGGGTGGTGAAGAGGTTGATGTTATTTCAAGGAGGAAAAGTAGGTTCCCATCATATGATCAAAGTGGTACAAATCCAGAATTTATTGTTGGCATGACATTTGAGGATGCAACTGAGTTCAATAATGCAATTTTGAAGTATTCTGTGACTAAGCAAAGAGCAATCAAATACACTAAGAACACAAAAAGTGTTGTAAGAGCCAGGTGTGGCTAGAACAATTGTAACTGGATGATCTATGGTGCTCTTGATAGCAAAACTGGGTAATTTCATTTGAGAAGGTATGTAAATCAGCATATATGCAGTATCACTTTCGAGAATAAGAGAGTGTCTAGCACTTATTTAGCTAAGCACTTCATGATTCTCATTTCTGCAATGCCTAAAATCAAAGCACCTGAGTTAAAGAAATTAATTAGAGAACAATTTGGAGTAAATGTCACTTTCAGTCAGTGTAGGAGAACAAAGCTGAAAGTATTGAAAGAACTGCAAGGCAACTACAAGAAGGAATATGCACAGATGCACGACTACTTGGGAGAGCTTTACACTGCAAGCCCTTCAAGCACTTTTAAATTGAAAGTTGAAATGCCATTGCCAAATTCTCTACCAGTATTTGATAGGGTTTACATTTGCTTTGATGCTTGCAAGAAAGGTTTTTTGGCTGGATGTAGGAAGATCATTGGATTAGATGGATGTTTTTTTAGGGGTTTGATCAAGGGTGAGTTGTTATGTGCTGTCGGAAGGGATGGCAACAATCAAATGTATCCAGTGGCATAGGCAGTGGTAAGAATCGAGAATAAGGACACATGGACTTGGTTTATCGAATTGTTGAAGTCGACTCGATATGTGTAATGGTGACGGATGGGTGTTGATAAGTGATCAACAAAAGGTATGCTTTTTTTTTTTTCTATTTTCATTTTTTAAATTGATTGTGACATTACAATGTTTTTCTTTTTGTTTTCATATAAATTTTCTTTTTTTTGGTAATTGTCGTGGTTTCGTCCAATCAGTAGCTGAACTGTTGCCAAATGCAGAGCATAAGATGTGTGCAAGGCACATTTATTCCAACTGGGGTAAAAAATACAAAGGAAAATAGTTGCTGAGGCAATTTTGGAGATGTGTCAAGAGTAATAATATGTCAGATTTCGAGATGCATAGACAGAGGTTGAAGGAACTGACTCGGGAATGTCATGATGACTTATTCCGTATTGAGCTAAAACATTGGTGTAAAGCCTTCTTTGACACTGACATTAAATGTGATGTCGTTGATAATAATCTGAGTGAAGCGTTCAATGGCAGATGTGTGGAAGCTAGGTGCAAGGCCATTGTAAGTATGCTGGAGGATATTAGAATCATGATTATGAATAGAATGCATACTCAGAGGGATGGATGTGCTAGGTGGACTAGAAATTACGGTCCAAGGATTATGCGTAAGTTACATGAGAATACATCTGCTAGTAGGTATTGCCATTTGATATGGAATGGAAATGAAGGATATGAAATTACAGAAGGTGGTGAAAAATATGTTGTTGATTTGAATTTAGAAACTTGTTCTTGTAGAGCTTGGGAACTTTGTTGCCATGACATTTGTGCAATACACCATAAGAGAAATGATCTGACCGACTATCTAGCCGAGTGCTTCAACAAGGAAAAGTATCTAAGTGCTTATCAATTCATGATGCCTACAGTGAGAGGATAGAAATTTTGGAATAAAACCAATAAAGAAGCTCTTCAACCCCCACCAATGAAGAACATGCCTGGTAGGCCAAAAAGGAGTAGAAGAAAGCAACTGATTGAGCTTATAAGAGGTGATAGAATGACTAAAGAGGGTAAGCGAATGACTTGTTCTGCTTGCAAACAAATTGGACACAACTGCAAGGGATGTCCTTTAAAAAATGTATTTTCTCAACTAACTGATCATCTTAATGCTGGGCATGTCACTTTAACATGTTGTTAATCAATACTTAATATGTGCTTCTCAAGCCAATGCTGGGGCCAATGTACGTACATCCAATGCTCAGGTCAATGTATGTACATCCAGTACTCATGCTAGTGCAAGTATAGCTGAAGCTTATGCTCAATCTCAGGCTAATTCCACTGGTCCAAGGCTCGGAAAAAGACAAGTAAGTTGTCATCTAACCATTATTGTAAGTTTCGTATATCAAGATTCCAATTTAGTAATTTTGAATATATATTCAGGCTAAAGCTAAAGCAACGACAAGCGTAGCTGAAGGAGGATCCGAAAGCCATGCCAATGCTTCTACAAATGCCAATTCAATAGGGGACAATAGTGGGCATGTTAATGCTTCTGCTCAGGCTAGTGCAGATGTAAGAGAATGTAGTGCTCGTGCAAATGTAAGAGAATGTAGTGCCACTGCTTCTGCTCATGCTAGTGCTGATGTTAGAGGATGTAGTGGTGAGGCCAATGCTTTTGGTGAAGTTCGTTCGGATCAAGGGGAAGGCAGTGCACCAGCCAATATAATGGCTAAGCATAGACGTGAAAAAATTCTGGTGAGTAATACCTCAATCCCCAAGTATACATGTATAGTGACTACGTTCTCATGTTGAATGAATTTTCTATTATTTCAGTTTAAAAGACTTACCACTGAAAATTGCATGATACGTAAAGAATCACAAGCCAAGAGGATGAAAATGATAAGGTTGGATGTTGACGCAAATCCTATGACAAACCTTCATATTAGCAAGGTGAGTAATATTTTTAAATTTTTATAATAGCAATTACTTATCTCCTTAAGCTAAAAAGATACTTATTCTTATGTAGCCTAATTCAATTGGTGCAAGAATCGTTAACCTACCGGAGAAAGTCACAAGAGCTACGTCAACAACAAAGGTGCATTCCCAAGTCAGTGCACAACCTCAGTCATATCATATATCAGCAGCTCCTCGAAAACAAATTGTAGTGACGCCAAAGCCACTATTACAACCCAAGGCCACTTCACAACGTCAGTCATATCATGCAATAGTAGCTCCTCCAAAGCACGTTGCAATGAAGCCAACGACACTATCACAACCTCAGGCCAGTTCTCAAGCTCAGTCATCTCAAGCTACAATAGCTCAGAAGCATCTTGGTTTAAAGCGAAAGGCACCATCACAACCCCAGGTAAGTTCCCAACCTCAATCATCTCGTGTAACATTACCTCCTCGAAAGCATGTTGCGCTGAAGCCAAAGCTACTATCACAACCTCAGGCTAATCCCGAAGCTCAGTCATCTAAGGTTACAATAACTCAGAAGCATCTTGGTTTAAAGCGAAAGGCACCATCACAACCCAAGGCAAGTTCCCAATCTCAATCATCTCGCGCAACATTACCTCCTCGAAAGCATGTTGCGATGAAGTCAAAGCCACTATTACAACGTTAGGCTCAGTCATCTCAAGCTACAACAACTCCTGCGAAGCTTATCGCTGTGAGACCATATATAAGGAAAAGCGCCAGAATTCAGAATCAAGTGAAGGCTCAACCTACTGGACCACCGGAGACCATCATATTGGATTGATATGTCTGCTGAAATTGGTGTTGTTAGGTGAATGTATATCAATTATTAGCTGGTTTTTTTGTATGAGACGTGTAGCGTTTGTGCATAGAACCTTTTCTACACTGAAAGTGCATATTTTGTTGAACATAACCTTTTATGCACTGAAAATGTAAGCATGTTGTTTTGTCAATGAATCGTGTTTCAACAAGTTATGTGGGATGCTTGGTTTTGGTTTGGATAATGCACGAAAGTGATTACTCTTCGGGATTGTTAATAGGTAATTACTGAAATTGGCCATGCAGAATTTTCATTTTATATGATGGGGTTTTGCTCTACGTGGTCTCTGTGGCCCGCATTGGATAATTCATGGAAGATTTGATTAGGTAACTTAGGTATTGTAGTCAACTACTTTGATTTCACTTGATTTTTTACACATTCCATTTGAGGCAAGCTCGTTATTAAAATCATGAAAAAATCACCAATTAACAATCTCGATTGCATAATAAGGGAGTTGTCACCATTTTTTGAAGTTCCAAATTTATTCTGGTGGCAATAGCTCATGTAGTGCTATTGACAAGTACACAAATGAAGCAATATTTTGCAATGCGATAGTAATTTCTCGGATGGCAAGCAACCGGTCTTGCAAACTACAAACTCACATCAGCTTTCATTCCCATCTCAATTATCCACAGCTAGTGTTCAAATTTACAAACTCAGATAGAAAGTACTATGGAAGACTTAGAAATTTCCCACCAACTTTCACATTATATATAACCAATACAGCGATATAACACATGCATAGAATGAATGCCGATTGATATAGCATCTTCCCTTTCTTTACTTGTGCAAGCTCCTCCTTTAAACGTCTATTTTTTGCCTTTTGACTCTTCATTTCAGCTAGCAATGAGCTCACCTCGACTCTGTCACCCCTTGATTGGCTTGATTCAGACAATGTTTGATTTCTTTCAAGGAGGTCAACTATCATGTCCCTCACATGATTTGGTATCTTTGGATCCACCCACATGAAGAAATTGCAGCAACTTGGACTATCAAACTTAGCACATCCATGGAACCTTTTTCCTGCGTTTTTCTTTGTCTTTGCCATAAGAATTGGCGATTGAAGGTCACAATAACATGTTGGCTCCAAGTTGACCTCATTAGGAGTTACGCTACTTGATGCAAATGTTGCTGCCCTCATTCTTCTGGGCTTCGTATTATAGGAACATAATAGAAGTATATTAGCTATATTATGATTCCTTCATAACGTCTTCATATTAATAACTTTTGCATAATGCAATGTGTTTACTTGAGAGATTTAGGAGATATTTTCAATCTCCAAAAAACATCTCTTTTTTCATATGCACTGGATGAATAGACAAACTTCTGCATCAATATTCTAATTTGTCACTAGTATTGGAGAATGGAAAACAACAAAATGCTATAATGCAGAGAGTGATACCTGCGTGAGGAGGAGTTGCCATCACCGTCGTTGACCCTGTCGTCGTCCCCGATGCCAATCGCTTCGCCGCTGAGATGTCGAGACTCCCGCAAGCGAGATCTTCGCACGAACGCGCAATCGTCAAAGGAAGGAAATAACACGAACTCACGACGAGCGTCAAACTCAAGGTCGATGAGGACCCAAATCGCAAGATAACTGCAGATTGTCAAATTTGATTTGGGGCTTAGGGTTCAGATGAAATCGATTTGGGGTTTAGGATTCGAATGAGATCGATTTAGGGCTTAGGGTTCGAACGAATTCGATTTGGGGTTTAGGGTTTGGACGAGATCAATTTGGGGCTTAGGGTTTGGACGAATTCGATTTGGGGTTTAGGTTCGGACGAGATCGATTTGGGGCTTAGGGTTTGGGACGAATTCGATTTGGGGTTTAAGATTCGGACGAGATTGATTTGGGGTTTAGGGTTTGGACGAATTCGATTTAGGGCTTAGGGGACACTCGGAATAAAGAAAGAAGAAGTAGAGACAGAGGTGGGAGGAGGAGACGACGTCGTGGCGAAGGAGAAAGGAGGAGACGGCGTCATGGCGAAGGAGAAAGGAGGAGACGGCGTCATGGCGAAAGAGAAAGGAGGAGACAACGTCATGGTGAAGAAGAAAGGAGGAGACGACGTCGTTCTGCATGCGTGGCTTTTTTTTTTAAACTATTCGCAACGGAGGAGAGAGAAACGATTAAAAAAAGCCACGCGGGGGCCACGTCAGCTTTTTCCATTAAGAAATTAGACGGCGTCGATTTTAGGACTCGTTTGAAACATTTTGACAAGTTGCGGACTGAAATGCACTTTTTGCAAGTTTTAGGACTGAAATGCATTTTCGTGACAAGTTTTAGGACTTTTGGAACACTTATCCTATGTTTTTATAGGTCTTTGTTTGATTCTTTCCTTTACTTTTGGAAAATCAATTAGATGAATGATTTCAAAAGTCATTCCCAAGCCTAATTTGTTAAAGTAAGGTCTTTGTATTGAAAGAATCTTTTCCAACTTTTTAGATCCTATTGAAAACTTTTTTGAAATATTTGAAATTTCATTTTTCAAAAATGTATTTTCTTTTGAAAGAGAGTCTGTATTTTCTTTTAAAACGGCAAAACTTTTGTCTAAATTTTCAAACTTTTCTTTCCAAGAGTTTTTCTATTGCTTCAAGTGTAGAATTCTCATTTTTTAGCTTGGAAATCCTCTTAAGACAGGTTTTGAGGCTAAGACAAAGTTCATCAATGTATTTTGAGACTTTAGTAGGAATTTTTAAATTACTTACCTTGATTTCATTGTTCGTATCTATCTCGAGTCTGAGTCTGATTTTATCATTAAACAAATATTAGCATAATCTTCATCACTTTCTTCGCATTCAAAATCACTCCATGTTTCTGCTTTGAGAGCCTTTCTGTATTTCTCAGCTTTTCCCTTCTTTTTCTTCAACAGAGGACAGTTGGGTCTGATGTGTCCATTTTTCTTGCATTCAAAACAAATCACATCTTTATTGGATTCATCATCCTCAGTTGATTTGTTTTGAAACTTTTGAGTGCTTTGTTTCTTCCAATTGAATCTTCTTCCCTTTTTGTTCAGTTTCCTGAATCTTCTTATCATAAGTGCTAGCTCTTCATCGTCCATATCCTCTTCAGAGTCTGTAACATCAGAATCATCGTTAGATTTTAAGGCAATTGACTTCTTACCTTTGGCATCTTCTTTCTCGTTGATTTGCTCCACTTCATAGGACTAAAGTGTGCCAACTAGTTCGTCTACGGAGAGCGGCATGATCCTTTGCGTTTCCCTTATTGAAGTCTTTACGTGATTCTAGTTTTTGGAGAGTCCACGCAGCAATTTGTTAACCTTCATGGGTCCTGAGATTGGTTATCCCTGATACTCTAGACCATTTATTATTTCTGTAAAACAACTAAACATTTTAGTGATAGATTCTTCTGGCTTCATTTTGAAGGCTTCATACTGTCCGAGTAGAATATTGATACTTGTTTCTTTCACTCGATCAATTCCTTCACAAGTAATGTGCAGCCTATCCTAGACCTCTTTGGCTGTTTCACAAGAAGATATTCTGTTATACTCAGTAGAAGATAACGCACAATATAAGGAGTAAATTGCTTTAGCATTAAGAGTTTGTCTCTTGGTTATTTCTTCTTGAGTCATTTTGTTAGCTTCTGCAACTTCTTTTCTTCTTTCTGAAATCGATGCAGCTTTAGGAATGATTCCTTTTTCTACTACATCCCATTCTAGAGGATCTTTTGATCTTAGGAATGCCTTCATCTTGTTTTTCCATATTTCTTTCCATTGAAATAAGGTGGTCTAGTGTTGCTTTGCCCTTCAACCAAACTTGAAGCCAACATACTAGCCATAGATCTACTCATAAGTAAAAACACTTCAATTAAATGAGCACACAGGCTCTGATACCAATTGATAGGGCTAGTAAGAGTACCTAAAGGGGGATGAATAGGTGATCAAAGAAGTTTTTGTGAAACTTAACAGAATAAATCAACTTCTGAGAATAATAGACCGAAGATGTGAAAAACTATAAACAGTTATATAAAGCCACGAATTGAAGTAAAGAGATTATGGAAAGAGAATCAAAACACAAGATTTATAGTGGTTTGGCTTAGACCAAGCCTAAGTCTACTCTCCTGTATTGACAGTCCACTTGCTAAATTCCACTAAGAATCAAAAGAGAATTTACAACCTCACTTCCTTCATTCCACAGTGTAGAAACTCGGCTACACTTCATCAAGGTCTCATAAGAATTTAATCTCTCTTTTGAGTACAATTTGAGCTCAACAATTGAAATAGCAAAGAACTAGGAGCTTCAGACTTTGGAATTTTTCTTTCACACACAGACTCGAATAACTTGAACGTCTTCCTTATATACTCCTCTATGCCTTCATAACTGTTGGCACCTTCCAAAAGAGTTCTTCCAATCTACCCATTGGACAGAATCAATTAAGGATATCTCGAGTTATTTAAGGAATGTGATGATAGCCCACCAATTTTGCTCGCCTATACAATCAGGATCTAAGTTTCCATAAATAGAACCTTTCAAGTATACTTCGTCAATCATCAAATCTAATTACTCAAATTGATTTCAATAGGAATAATTGATCACATGATGCTATCTCCAGCCGCGAGATCCTCTTCAACCTTATGAATCAAATCCTTAAGGATATACTCGCATCTGGATAAGTCTTCTTCAACAGATAAAACTTTTCTTTGTTGATCTAGAAACAATCAGTGAGGGAAGACTTTAAATCTTGAGTTTGGAGGTCTTTAGACTTTGACGATAGAGTCTGCAAGTCTTCAGACTAGACTGATGAAACATTTTGTCAACTTCAAAACAAATAAGGAAGTTTTCTCCAACAGAAAGCACAAACTTGAATATTGATCGAAACCTTATATTTTTCTTGGTTATTGTCTTAATTAGAGTGCTTGCTGTTAGGATTTTGTTTCGAAAACAAAAATACATGCATAGGTAAAATTGAATCAAAACTCATACATGTATTTCCTTAACATTATATATGCATTTTTATAGTAAGCACATGGAAGTAAGAAGGAGGCTAATCACATTACTCATGCACTATGCTCAAAAAGTTTGATTCCGACATTCTTCATATTCTCGACTATGAATGTCTAATCCTTGCAACATTGGTTATAACGTTTTTCAAATTCTAATTATGAATGTCCGGTTTTCTCATAACATTGGTTCGATGCTCTTCAAATATGTTCAGATCTAAACCGCAAACACTTGGTTTTTGTAGCATTAATTCAACATTCTTTAGATCCTGATTACGGATGTCTAATCTCCTTGTGGTGCTAATTCTGACATACTTCAGTTTTGATGTTTTTAAATTCTAGCCCCACAAATGTTGAGCCTCTAGTTTAGACACACCACTAGCTTGCGCCGAATGGTAGACAGAAAATTGAGAAAGCTCACCACAACAATTGTGCTAGCAATTGCTCTTGTGTGTGACTATTTGATTGATCGCTGTCAACACTTGACCAACTCACAATCCTCTCTCAATTGCCCCTTTTATAATTAGTCATAGATCATATTTATTTAATTAATTTGGCTCATTAACTCTAAAACCATTTACAGCATTAAATCCACGTAACATTTGAGCTCACTTTAGACTTTGAATTTGGACGTAAGTTCTAAAACTGTTTTAGGGCATTAATTTGAGCATTAATTTTGTATCTATTACATAGTAATATTCCATGCATTAATTCATAACCATTACAAAACTTTATTATGGGTATTAATTTTGTGATCGTTAGAAAACTTTAATTTGACCATTAAGTTTGAAACTATTTCAAAATATTAATTTGGTCATTTGAATTTGAAATCATTTTAGATTATTAAACTATCAATTGATTTTGAAATCGTTTCAGATTATTAATGTGATCGTTAAATCTGAAACCCATTTTAGATCTTTAATTTAACTGTTAAGCCTAAAACCATTTCAGAATATTAACTTGTTTGTTGATATCAAACTCATTTCACATCATTAATGATTCAGTTGACTTTGAACTCACTTAGATCATTAATGCGGCTATTGATTATGAACTTACTTCAGATTATTAATTCGGTCGTTAAATCTGAGCAACTTTCGGATCTTTGATTCGGCTATAAAGTCTAAAATTCACTTCAGATCTTTGATTTATACAGAAAGTCTGAAACCGTTTCAAAACTTAGATTTTCAGCCCAACTCAATTTAATTGCCTCAATTGCAAACACATTTAGAATGTTGTCTCTCCCATTCAAATGTTATTTCTAATTAGTTACGGTGTGTGACATCCTAGGTTTATCACTGAGCTGACAATAGGACTAGTACTAGTACATTAGCATAACCAAGAGAACTGATTGTCTCGATCAATCTCTAACTCCTACAAACCATGAATAACATCTAGCAATATGTCAATAGTGTAAATAATTCAAAAACATAATGAATATGTCAGCTTTGGTGACCATGTAAATCAATCCTTTTGTCTCACTATGTCCTGATCGAACAAAGGCCATGGAATTATTTTTCAAGCTACCAATTCGATTATATGTCCAAATCTACTGATATGTCTTTTTACGAGGCATGAACCATTCATTATTGGTTATAACTCCAGTTTAGAATTTCAATACAATGTTACGATTAGATAGTATAAGACATAAATCTACTATCTTGTATATTTGCATATATAATAAAATAAAAAAAGCAGATTCCATATTGCGTACACATGTGCCTTCATATGTGAACAAACTATATCAAGTACAGAGATGATTCGATGAAGTGTCAATATGTGCATTTGTGAATCACAACCATCCAACATATAAGTCAGCACCATCCTTCATGTCTAAGGATTTCACATAATATCAAAGAACGAACGATTAGTCATTGACCCAGCTAAAAGCTTCTATGTTGCTAATCTTTCTATATATGTCATGTTTAGTGAACTTACCCGAGATAAGTACCTGTGTTCTAGCTTGGATATCCTAATACCCAATGACTTGTGATTCATCATCCCTCGAGGTATCCCAAACTCAATGGTGAAGCTTGAAAACACATCGATCTCAACAAGATCATCAATATCCTATCACACATATTCTGATGGACTCATTCATATAAATGAGATAATAAATGAATATTTCTTTACCATTAAATAACTAATGCAACTTAAATCCCTAACATGCAACTATTATATGGTTGTTTTAGACCATATAGCTAACACTTACAAGTGTCACGATTCTTAGCTAGTAAAGTCTTTGTCTCACATCATGTGCTGTTAGATGAGTTCATTTTTCCTCTAATCAAGGTCCACCGTTCTATCATGCCAGTTCTAAATCCCTATCTCTACCACCTCAAAATACATATGCTCCATCTCATTTTCTAATAAAGAATTCAATCATCTCCTCCAACACCATACAAGTAAGCCATAGCATGCACGGTCAAACAAGACTTTTAAGTTCAATGGATGGAGAAGTTCTATATTATAATTTGAATGACCTCACAACTTTAGTAGAGAACACCAATTTAACTTCCTCAATGCAGGTCCATCATCACCCATTGAACTTCAACACTTCGTTTGGCCTCACCACCATAATTCCATCAATGCCAACATGTTTTCGTATGATGATCGCCCACTTTCAAAATAACATTTACAAACCCAAATAGATACATACAACCACCAAACATCCTTTACCTCCATTACTTCAACCAATGTGTGTTTTCCTGGCCTTAAAATATCCAAAGCGGCACACTGCTATGTTGTAGGAATTTGATGCAATTCTCCAAAATAGTACATGGTAGCTTATACCACCCGAGCCTCATCATAATATTATTAGCTGCAAGTGGATATTTCAAATCAAGCAAAACTCATATGCTAGCATAGCTTGGTACAAGGCATAATTTGTTGCCAAGGGATTCCACTGACGACTATGACTTGGCTATGATCATATTTTAGTTCAGTTGTTAAACCTGTCACAATACATGCTGCCATTTGTTTGGCCTTATCAAACAGTTGGCCCCTTCTCTAGTTAAATGCCAACAGTGCCTTCTTACATGGCACTCTTATAAAGAAAACATATATGCATTAACAACTGGGTTCTAGCAATTAGTCACATCCGACTCACATATGTTGATTGAAGAAGGCTATTTATGGTTTTAAGTAAGCCATTCGCTTGTGGTATGAAGGACTTAGTTCCTTTGTTATCTCATTTAGATTCATTTAAGACAAATAAGATTCCTTGCTCTTTATATACAGATATGATGGTATCATTGCTTATATATTGCTTCACACAGATGATTTGATCCTGACAGGAAGTGGTACAAAATTTTTGCAGAAGTTTGTGAGGGCTCTTATAGATAAATTCTCAATAAAGGATCTAAGGGATCTATATTACTTTTTGGGAGTTGAGGTGATAACACAAAGTCCAATCTCTTTCTTACACAGCACAAGTACATAAGGGACATTCTTGATTGAGCAACTATGTTAGGAGCTAAAGAGATCACCACCCCGATGGCTACTGGCATCTCTCTCACTTTTGTTGATATGCAAGTAAATATAAGAAGATTGTTGGTGCTCTTCAACATCTTGCAATCAC
This sequence comes from Eucalyptus lansdowneana, assembly GCA_017140395.1. Taxonomy (NCBI): domain Eukaryota; kingdom Viridiplantae; phylum Streptophyta; class Magnoliopsida; order Myrtales; family Myrtaceae; genus Eucalyptus; species Eucalyptus lansdowneana. Next base: position 57,587,171 of record CM029487.1, read on the forward strand.
AAGGTCCAATATTGATTTTGTCATCAACAAACTCTCTCAATTTATGCATAAACTAACAGAGTTACATTGGAGTGCTATTAAACGTGTTTTACGTTATCTCAAAGGGACTATTAATATTGGCTTGCACTTGCAAAATAGTCCCTCTCCATCTTTTCATGCATTCTTTGATGCTGATTAGGCAGATAATCTGGATGGCCGTAAGTCTTCAACTGCCTATATAGTTGAAATTGGCTATAATCCTATATCATGGTACTCTCGAAAGCAACGATCCGTTGCTCAATCATCAACTAAAGCCGAGTATCGATGTTGCTGTGATAGTTTATGAACTCACATGCATCCAATTTCTCCTACATGAGCCTAGAGTATGTTCTTTGGCCACACCTAGCATCTATTGTGAAAACATTGGTGCTACATACGTGTGCGCTACTTTTCACTTAGAGATGAAACACATCACATTGATTATCATTTTATTCGCGACATGATTAACAAAGGCTTGTTGCGACTGCGCCACATGTCCACTCACGATCAACTCATGGTTACACTAACAAAGCCTTTTGCACGACAATAGTTTCTTCATTTACGGCCCAAGATCAACATTTGCAATGGAACGCCTCTCTTGTGGGGGCGTATTGAAGAAAATATCTCTCAATAGCAAAGCAATTCCAAAAATTGCTCTCAATCATATCAAGAACAATCAAGCAATTCTTGTACTCTTGGCAAGTATAGTAAGATTTTGCAAAGCTGACAAATTTATTTTATCTTTCTTTATATAGAGTATTTTATCTTCCTTGTATTATAGTTATTCTAGCTAATGTATGTTAATAAACCACTAGCTACCTTGTACTTTAAATGCACATAAGAAATAGCAATAACGAGCATCTTGTCCACTTCTTCAAGAAGAAGATAGCAAAACAACATCTCTATTCTCGAGACTCTTCATGACAGTTGGTGTGAAGAACCCCAACAGATAAAATAGATGACATTGTAGTATCAGGAATTTGTACACTTTTGTGGGACCTTGCAATTTCCTTCTAGTAATTGATTGGTATCCTATTTTTGATGACTAAGGATGAGAATAGCTCCCTACGCAACCTATCAAGTTGGAAGAAGTGAATAGGTTGTTTTTGAATTGAGATCACTTAAAGCACCTGGGCTTATTGGGATGGATGATATAGGAGAGAACTGGGATGTGGTACAAAAGGATTCAAGAAAGTAGCTGTAGTTTTTTGAAACAAGGATGCTCAATCCTCTATTAAACAAAACGCTGATCACTCTGATTCCTGAAGTCCCTACCCATGAAAGCCTCGATTCGTATTGTCCTATTGGGTTATGCATTTTGTATACAATGTCATTGCAAAAACGTTGGCAAATGGGCTTGAGCCCTGGCTTCCTAATTGATTATGCCTAAGCAAAGTGCCATTGTGCAAGGGAGGCAATGACAAAAGAACATCTTGTTAGTGTTGGAGGAACTTCATCAATTATGGAGGAGAAAGTTCTAGCATATTGTGAAACTTGACATCAAGCAACCCTGCAACAAGGTAGAGTGGGATTTTCTTGGAGCATGTTTAAAGAAAATGGGTTTTGAGCAAATTTGGGTGAGATGAATTATGCTGAGACCAAACTTTTAGTGTTAAGCTAAATGGGGAACTCTTACAATATATTTCCAACCCTTTGGACAAATCAGATAAGGAGACCAATTTCCTCTTACTTATTATCTCGAAGGCAAATGTAAGTGCTATGGGGATTATAAAACGTACTTGACTCAATGTAAATTTCCCAACACTCTCACATCTTATATTTGTAGATGATTCTATCTTCTTTTGCATTGGACACTATCAGTGTCATAAGTTGTGTACGGCGCTCACTTTGGTGCCAAAAGTTTCCGTCGGATCACTTAAGTGCCAAATCGGAGGAAAAACAATCAGTTTGGTGCCATCGGCGAAAGATTCTGGCCAAAATGATTACGTGACTTTAAAAAAAAAAAAATCGACAAGGCCTTAAACGATGTTGTTTTTGGTCCTCCTTAAGAAAATGACGTCGTTTTGCCGTCCTACATGGATGGCCTCACAAAAACGATGCCGTTTAACTCATTTGGGGATTTATTTATTTGGGGATTAAAATTAGGGTTTCGTCGCTCGGCCTCTGCTGTCGCTCGGCCGTCGTCGCTTGCTCAGCCGCCATTACTCAGCGCTGTTCGGACGCCCTTGATAGCACACGAGGGAGCACCAGCCTTGGTTGCCGAAGCCTAGGTACTGGAAGACGCAGGCCAGGCACTCATCGAGGAGATCAGAGATGGAGAGGGAGACATCAATGGCGGCGCACTCGTCGGCGACCTGCTTGAGCACCGGCTAGATCATGGCCTTCGACTTGGTTGCTGAGTGGTCGTCGTCGGGTTTGGGGTCGAAGTTGGGGTCGGAGCCACGGCCGTCAAGTGGCTATCGTCGGGGTTGGGGTTGAGGTCGAGGTCGGGGTCGGAGTGGCGGCCGCCGAGTGGCCATCGTCGGGGTTGGGGTCGGGGTTGGGGTCGGGGTCAGAGCCGTGGCCGCCGAGTGGCCATCGTCGCGGTTGGGGTCGAGGTCGGAGTTGTAGCCGCCGAGTGGCCATCATCGAGTCGGGGTTGGGGTCGGGGTCAAAGCCGTGGCTGCCGAGCGCGGGGGCCGTCGAGGACGGCGAGCGGCATCGTTTTGGTGTTAGAGTTTTGAATTGGGGGAGACACCAAACGGCGTCGTTTTAGTGTTACGATGCTAACTGTACTCTCCGGCGAGCCACATCAGCTTCAAAAATTAATAAAAAAGTGTCACGTTAGATTTCCGGCCAACCAGATCGAAGTTAGCACCAAAGTGAGCGTTTTTCAAACTTTTTGGCACTTAAGTGATATGACAGAAACTTTTGGCATCAAAGTGAGCGCCGTACACAACTTATGGTACCGAGAGTGTGCTTATCCCTTAAGGTTACGTTTGGTCATCCAGATTTCTAACCGAGATAGAACTAGATAGGTTATGATACGAAATCCTGAAATTTGCTATATTATATCAATTATTTGGTGAATAGCAATAATAAAGTTGGATGCATTTAATCATATCTTGTACTCTTTTTCTTTTTCTTTTTCTCTTTTTTTTTTTTTTTTGTAGAAATGGTATATCAATGTTAATGAACCTAAAAGTTTACAAATGAAGATGGTAAAAATCTCTTATGACACCATTCCCTATTTTATTTTTATTATTTTTTATTATGTTTTCCTCTTTTTAATTATTTTCTTTATTATTTCTTTTTTCCCCTTCCATCATTTTTAATAGAATTTTATTAAATAGTAAACTATACTAATATACCTAAAATACAAAAATGCCAAAAATATGTAATAAATACACACACACACACACACACACACACACACACACACACACACACACACACACATATATATATATATATATATATTTTATAGATTGAATGCATATTATAAGATAGAATTAACGTTAAATATATAAATAAAAATAAGATTAAATTAAACATATTTTTGTTGTTATTTTGAATTTCTTATATTAGAATTCCAATATTATTTATATTGCAATATAATTTCAATTTTGTTGATTTTATAAGTTTGTTATTTGAGAAAAATAACTTTCCTATGATTGACGTTAGAAAACCCATCCATATTTATCACACTTCTCCCATGAGATAATTTTATTCGGTTTACATCTCTCTTATATCCGACTTTATCCTATCCCGAATAGGCACCATATGCAAGATAGGATAAATTATATCACATCCCAAATTTTATTTCGACTACCAAATGCATAAGAGAATGTCAACAACTAGCAATGTGTTGAACCGATATTGCTTCAATTTTGGGTAGACCATCAATTCGACTGACATCATAAACAAGAAAAAATTTAGTGAATCTAACTTGGACAACATGGAAACTTTCTCTAACCATGGCAATTACAAGTTACGGATATTATGTACATGCAATTTTAACCAACATTAAATATGGGTAATGTTCACATAAGTAATCTGCCAATCAAAGATATGATTAGAGAAGGTTTCGGAAGCTATTGTCCTTCTAGCCTTGGCCAACTTGTGAAGAACCATGTAATGTGGGTTCAGAAGCGAAAGAAGCTTAGACAATATGGGCTTTAATAAAAACTTTGTTTGGTGTAATGTGGGTGGGCCGTCGGCCCAACCACAATACAAGTTTCTTGTGTACATGGCTAGTAATAGGAGCCCCTACTTTCATGTAACTTTGGAGATTTTGTGGCTGGAGACTGAGGTGCCAGCATCTATTTGGCAATAACACGTTTGTACGAATCTTCTTTTTGCGCAGGATCTAACGAAATCGATTTCTTTTACTTGTTGAATCTTTATTTGATTGATTAATGTGTAGTATTCCAAATTCCCATCATTAATGGAATCAAAATGATCTCAGAAAATCCTTTCAATTCATTAGAAACTGTTATTTGAACGAAATTAGATCTTGTAAAATCATGTTAAAACCCTTGCTAAAGATGTGGTATAGCGCCAACTTTTCCCCTCACATCTTTTGAAATTGATTAAGAGTGTCAGGATCGAAGAAAGTAAAAGGAAACGAAGAATCATGATAACCCAAAGGAAATCTTTCTTCTATTTGAAAAATAAGATAGGAGGTAAGTGTTGTAATTTTCTTTTTACGTTTCATAATTCATTTCCTGTTAATAGCAAGAGGAAATGGAAGGAAATTATATAATAAAGTATTTTCTTCTCAACTATGGCTAACATGTTCGCAAAGATGAATTAGCTAATTTAATCTGTCACTTACTTTATTTCTTTCCACATCATTTATTTGGATTCATGCTCAGACAAAAGAAGTAAAAATTCCAGTTTCATTATTATTATTTTGCCATGGCTTTTATTTCTCTTCTCGTCCATTCCTCTTAACTTGTTCTCTTAAATTGAATCATTAAACAAAGCGACGTCGAGAGAGTTCAAAAATCAAAGAGGAGAGATTATACTACCTTGACTCCAGAAAGTTTAGGATTGCATCTATTTCGATGAAAAGCAGGGGTCTTAGTATATCGCTTTATTTGAGGAAGTTTAATTTAATATCCTTTATTAAGTGTAATGCAAAAAAGAAAATCTGTATGTTCTCGAGCTCCGTGCTTTGATATTATCATTCACATTATATATATACACACGTTTTGTTTGTTTGAGAAAGAGCGATTGAGACAGCGCATGGGACGTTACGCTACAGTTGATCCGTGATGACTTTTCGCCCATCCACGCCGGCCTTCCGCAGTTCACGAGGAGGTCAAAGCTAGACAAGCACGTGCAAGCAAACTTTAACCCAACCCCCACGTGACACTGTTCCGTTCGATTCCGACATTGCGTGTAGGTCGAGCTGTTCAATTCAACCACATCAGATCTAGAAAGTAGACACAGAGAGACTAGCACGTTTTCCAACTGCGCTTTGAGTTTGCCTCCAATTCCCATTTGTATTTGCCTCATTCGATGTCATGAATTTTTTCAAAAACATTTTTATTGAGCTTTAATATTACAAATTAGCAATTATTAAAAATTCTAACATATTTTTGTAAGTGTTCATATTAAGTATTTCCCTGAGTTTTTTTTTTTTTATTTTCTTTTAATATTACAATAACTTAGTTGATCATATAAAATATCATTTGCATCTAATAATGATAAGTAGGAATTCTCGACCTATTATCGAATCCCTATACTTTACATTGATAAAAATAAAATTAATGAAGAAACCCCTTCTATCCTGTTTAATAAATAATAGATGCTGAAATATATATTCCAATTCTGCACAAATAAAAGGGTTCACTTCCCTGCAACGCACATATATACTATTGAATTAGATTTGGTATCCTCTAGGAAAAGGTAGGATTAAAAGTAGAGCACTAATTAAAAGTTAACAAATTAAATAAAAATAGGTCATGGACAGTGTCCGGAATCGAGCGTTGCCTGTAATCATCGCGTATTACTGCCCAAAAGAGCTTGCTAAGAATGACAATAACAATCATGCAATGATTATCGGCCTCAATTCTTAGATTTCATATGAATGAACGCGCCCGAATGCCTTCAGAGAGAGAAAGGTGACTATCAAATTGATTAAGGACCGCCTCGGTAGCTAGCTATTCATGGCAACCACCCCCCCCCCCCCCCAACAACCCAAAAACAATCCGCCACAAGTACTGGCGTATACCCTTTTTTACTTTTTCAAATTTGACAATTTTTTTCCTTTCTCTTGACTATAAGGGCGAGCATATTGAATCAACCGAACTAAAAACCACCTAGACTGAACATGCCGGTTTGGTTCGATTCCCAGTTCCGAGAGAACCAGCCTTACTCTTTTTAAAAAATATTTTTTATTTCCAAAGATTAGTAATAAAACAACTCTAATATTTTTCTAGTGTTTTAATGTTTGCTCCATTGGACAGATCGGTCTTGTTTGGTCCAATCCCTGATCCCAAAAATTACAAACCAATCCTTCCAATCCGATTTCCGATTCTTAAGTAAGACTGATTAGACCGGACCCGGACCAAGAACCAATCATCCTTAATCAACAAGACAATATAGGTAATCCCTTTTAATTTACAAAATAAGCAATTTTTTTCTTAATGAGAAGGATGGATTTGAGGATGAGAAATTAGTACAACAACCTAGAGAATTTATCTGATTCTTCATTCCCATTTTCAGAAGCAAGTATTGCAAGACTTGCAATATGACTTATAGAGATTAAAGGAATGATCTCGTATATCATTCAAGAATGAGCTTGCGGTAACTCTCGATTTAACTGGGAATCACTTTATCTTCTATTTGTTTAATTTTCTTCGTGACATACCTGGAGGAGGTAACATTGGTTTTGATGAATAACTATTATTATTATTATATAGGGAAGAAGTCGGGAGTCATGGGAAAGATGCTTTGCGTTTGGGTGAAGACAACGAAAGGTAGCCGATACTGACTTGGATGTTTCCGATTGCCGTGCGGTGCATGTGCAACTCCACCTAGATAATGATCATTCAAACTTATGCGCCTCGGCTTATTTGACCTAAAAAGCTGAGCAATAGTGTCCATGCGCGGCACACAGATCCACTTGGTCCATGTGCCGAGGGGATCGCGGGTTTTGTTTTTTATAGATCCACTTGGTCCTTGTCGTTCACGGGTTACAGTTAAAATATATGATATCATTAATGTCATAGAGAGAGAAGGCAGGAGCTGGTGCTCCAGAGGACTCGGAAAGTGTTAAAATGAGGGTTTTTTTGTATTGATTGGTCGTGTTAGCTCGCGCGAACTGACCCAACCTGATTGTCACTGAGTTGCGTCATAGATCGAAATGACTAAAAGACACAAACTGACCAAACCTCGATTATCAAATCTCCAAGAAGCAGGCTAAAACTTGAATTCGAGACCTAAATATTGGATTATTCCCAACAACTTATCTGACAAATCCTTAGTGTTCTGCACAAAATGAATATAGAGTCTAAAATATTATGATATAATGTTCAATAGTTTGATGACCATTATAAAAGACTTCACATGCTAATTGAACCAGAGGATTATGATATTCAAGAGATTCAATTTGATCGAATTGGTCCATAAAATCTAGTTCTGCCTTTTTCATGGCATCATGCTCTTGCATCTTTTATTTATTGGATCATCAACATTTTTTACTCTGTCTATTGAGAGAAAATATGATCTAACAGCTCTAATTAAACATTGGTCATGTAATCACCACAAAATGCTAGTCCATGAACCCTGAGGGTGAGCACCATGTTAGGGTAGACTCTAGAACCATATCAGATGGACCCTACATGGCCAGTTTTGGTCTAATTTCATGGTGTATAGGGTAAACTCTAAGTTTGAAAAATTGAAAACTAGTCCAAACAGGGAAGGTTCCGGGTTTTAGGTCTAGAACCTACTCGCCTTGGAACCACCCCTAACTTGCACACCATTCATGCTCGCTTAAGGGAACTTTACTTTCAAGATGATGCTTATTTGTCCTATGATACCAAAAGTCACAATTGCTTCCTCAGTTGGATGGCATGCTTTGCAGCTTTTGGCAACATCCAATTTGTCTCCAACTTGGTGAATGCCAACACATTAGGCAAACTTTTCAGGGCATGCCTTGTTTAATCTCCACCTGTTTCAAAGAATTCAATTTTCAAGTCATTGATGTTTTTTAACACTCCACAGTAATGTAACTAAAGATGTCATATATTTTCATCTTTTATGGATCGTCACTCTTGGCAGATGAAAATCTTTGTTGTTGCTTTAACTTCCATTTTGCATGACTAAGGGATGAGTTGGATACTTCCCAATTGCTTTATATTTTTGTTTTCTTGGCACAATACTTGTTGCTATTTTGTTGCTCTACTATTTTGATGTAATTGATATTTGTCATGATTGTAAATTAAGGAATGGTCTACTAAAGTTTGTCTTTCAAGAATAAAAGAAATGAGCATAAAAAAAGAAATAATTGGCTGGTCCTTAGGTAGTAGAATCGGACTTGAGTGACCAGGTCGATTTTATCTACAAGGTAGGCTTCACATTCCAAAAATTAGGAACTAGTCCTGACAAGATATGTTCTAGGTTCTAGATTTGGAACTTGCCTACCCTAAAACTAATCACCCTAACGATTGACCCAAGGGTGTTGGAGAAACATTCCTAGGAATTTAGATGTTTCCAAAAGTATCTTTAGTATAATATCTACTATCATTAGTGCGGATGTTTGTGATGATTTCTAAAGGACTGTGGTGATATCCATGATTTCTATGAAGCTTAGGTTGAACTAGCCAGGATGATGGAGATCTTGATGAGATTTGGACAAATTAAATATGACGTTGTGTTCATAAGAGTTTTGTGAATCCATGATCATTAGCTTCTCATCATGTGATCTCTGCCAGCCGATTTGCTTAGTAACTTCATTGGAAACGATATTGCAAGTCACTCTTATAGGGCCTCTCCGGAAGTAGCATCAACTGACTGGTGAAAATCTGCTCATGATGATATTGAGTATCAAATTTGAGAATATCAAGTCACTGACGATGCTGAAGTAACGTTCGTTCAAGGATGATCATTGAGGATGAAAATATAACTGTTGGCAACCAGAATAGCGCGGTAGAAGAATCATTATTCATCACAGAATTGGAAACAGATTTTGTGAGAATTGCAATGGTAACCGACGATGTGACAACAACAACATCATAATCTATATCAGGAAACCTTGCTAATGCTTAAAGAAAAAGATTGTATGTGCAGTTTTGCTTAAAAAAAAGTAGCTTGCAAAGTCTAGCTTTAGAATAGCAAGTTGTGGTTGGACAAAAAATTGAAGATGTTTATAAAAGAGAAAATCATTTAAGCCAAAAGGCGTTGGACAAAAAGTATAGAACAAGTTGAAAGTCCTCATAGCTGTATTATCATCAAATAGTGTTGAGGATTCCATTGTGGTGTTCTTGTTGCATTGTAATCGTGAGAAGATTTAAGTGTGCAACTGTGTAGTGGCACTTGAGGCCTAATCATGTGATCTATCATCTGATAGAATCATTGCTTGCTGATTGTATCTTATCTTGATGATCAGTAGTGCATTCCAGCCCAAGTTGTGGTTGTTAGTTTTGAGAGTGGATGTAAACTTAATGACAAAGTCGAACCATAATATATTACTATGTGCCATTTTCTAAATAGCTTTTATCTGTCTCGTTGCACATCAACTTTTCCAAATCTCATTATTATTTGCTTCTCCTGATTTCCAAGTATTGGTTGTTAAATTCCACTTGATCTTCAAATTTTGTTATAAAAAAAAAAAAAAAAAGCTATTCGCTCCCTCTATGTTGCTTAGTTAGCCCCAACAAATGGTGTCAAATTTTCGGTGCTTGTCATTTGGAGTGTATTTTTTTTTTTTTTTAATGTGCATAAAGATATTCATCTATGGCTAACTTTGGTGAGTTTTGAGTAAGTGATTCATAAGCTCTAAGTAAGCCACCATACTTTGATGGAGCAATTATGAATACTGACAAGAACAATGCTGAGAGCAAGGAATCATTGAGAGTCTAATCATGCTTCAAGATAGGATTAACAATACCAAAAGCAAGGAATCAAGAGTCTAGTCATGCTTCAGGTAACAATCCTAGTAATAAGGCTGTCTAGTCCGATACGTAAGCCACTCTAGCAGTAGTGAAGCCAAGCCAAGGGGAATGTCAAAATTCTATGGCACCTTATGGAGGAGCAGGCAACAGAGTTCGCACCAAACTCCACTACCATGAAGTGGCTATTCGAGAATAGTAGAATGAGATGATGAATCACACAGTGAAACATATGTCATATGTGACCAAGTCGATGGTCATCAATGAAATCAATAATGTCATCTGCAAGGTCGAGACATCAAATTAGTCCATATTGATCCAACTAAATATGACAGTTTCCAAGTATGTTCCTACTTTCTTCTTCTTTTCCCCCATAGTGGCCGGCGAAGCCCTTGCCTGGCCTCACCCAAATCTGGGTGAGGGCAATCTTGCCATGGTCTCACCGGCTACAAGCGAAAATGGTCTTGCCCATAGCTAAAGAGGCCATGGCCACCTTTGCTCGACCCCAGGCCTTCACAAGGCGCCTCATGGTCCTCCCCCTCTATCTTAGGCGCACTCTCTCTACCAATGACTGTCAAGCCTGATTGAGCCTCACCATAGCACTTCGACCTTGATCTAAGGTGACCACGCCTCATGAAGGCCAGGAGGCCACAGACAAAGGCAACCATGGCCTGGTCGGTCATGGGTGAGGCCTCCTTTACCCACAACAAGCGAGGGCATAGTAAGGCTAGCCTCGCCCAAATTTGGGGAGGCTGGGCAAGAATAGCTAGCCACTATGGGAGAAAAGAAGAAGAAAATTAGGAAGAAAAGAAAAAAAACAAAAGGAAAAAAAAGAAAAAGAACAAAACAAAACAAAACATTAATAAAATAAAATATTATTAAAAAATTGTCACATCATAATCTATCGGTCTTCCGTGTTGGACGACCAAAATTGGCTAAATGGATTGAATTGATACAATTGTAAAATGTTTAGGATTGAAGTAACAAAAAAAAAATGGAATTGAATTGGTATAATTGCAATAGGTTTAAGGTTTTCTTGGTAATTTTCTAGATCCCATCACCAACAAGAATTTTATAAAGGTATGAAAATCCCAATCAAGTTAATTTGGTTAATAAGAATACTCAATCTAACGATGATAATAATAACACGACAAATCAAATGTTCCACAAGTGGGACCTTTTCCGAAAATGGATATGTTTGGGTCCCAGGACCGATTCCAAGTGTGGAGAATGTAAGGCTATTTGGTGTACTTCTACTTCTTAATGTAGAAAATGCACCTTATAGCCCTAACTTGCTAGTAAGTTATAACATTGATAATTAAGATTTGAATCCCACTCCTCAGGGGAGGAAGGTCAAGTCTATTGACCTATCTATCTTGAACCTTGGGGATAGGAGAGGCAAGTTTATCAACTTCCGAATCGTAATTAATTGGCCAAACTCGCAATACAACAATTAGGTGCCGACAGAGGAATGGTCAGGTCAGTTTATAGGAAGACACATCTTAATTGGGTTAACACTAGATCTTACTCAAGAGAATTCAAAACTTTTTGTTGTTTTCACTAGCTAAGATGACCAATAGATCATTGAACATATTAGTCAATTTATAGTTGGGTACGAGGAAGTAGGGACAAACAAGTTTTTAAGACTTACGTTATTTCCTTTGTCTTTGTTGAAAATTGCTTTACCTACTACACTAATTCAACACCTAATTTAGTGTATAATTAGGCAGAGATAGAAAGACAAATCCATTCTAATTTTAGAGAAGGAAACCTCAAGTATCGATTGCTAATTTAGCTAGACTCTATGGGTACAATAACGTGTCAGTTGATCAATTTGTTCAATTTAAGAAGGCTAAAAATAGATGCCTTACTTTATCTTCAGAAAAAGAGTTCATCGGTTTGGCCTTCAATGGGCTAAAATCTACCTTAAAGAAAAATTCAAAAGTCAATATTTTGCCAATTTCTTTCAATTGGCAGCGAGGGTATCTAAATATGAGGGACCATTTAAAGATAGAGATAGAGAGTGACATGAAGACTTTCTATAAAACATGGCTTTAATAGAAATATAGGAGTAAGATAATGAATCTAACTAAGATAAAATTCGACAAGGAAAAGTTGAATTTGATGATGACAAGGGGGCACGATCGCTCTTGATTATCTTATTTAAAAGAATCTAATGATTGACAAATCGTTCAATTCTTTTAAAGAAGCAAATACTAATGCCAAAAAATGGCCAACTTTTAGTTATGATTGACAAGTGATAAATTTAGTCGATAATAGCAATTTGGTGAATAGTAGAAGTCATTGATGAAAGAACAAGTGACAACTTGAAGAGCAACGACAACCAATGAAGTTATCGATGGAAAACATTAGTTATCTAGGATGAAGTTATTGATATGTAAGCATAATTGCCAAGTAGCAATATTTGCACATACGGAAACTCTTGTATTACTAGATAATAACAAATTGCGAATAATGTAACTTATTGTAACCTCAGGTTTGATATATATATATTTTTAAAATTAAATAACCGTTTGTAACAGGGGATTGTAAGTTTTCAATAGTCACATCGAATTTTTTGTCAAAAACCCCCTCCCCCCCCCCAAAAAAAAAAAACAATTATGAAAAAAACCTGTTAATTTTCAATTCATGTACCTTTACTACACTTTCCAATTATTTCATTGCCAATTAAATTTTGGCCAAGTATCTTTCTGTCATTGCAATTTATCGTCAATTAAATTTCAGCTAAGCTGTTTATGTCATCGCACTTCATCGTTTGTTAAATTCCGTTGAAGAAAATTTGTTTCTTGTGCTTCATTGATAAGACTCATGTCTAGAATCATAAAAAAAAAAAAAACCATCTCTTCTTGATAAAACCTAGAAACAATTTTTGGTGAAAAATATTTTGTCGTTGATTTAATTCTAGCGAAACAATAATATACTGTATTTTGGATGTCAATTATATATTGTCAAGTACATAAATTATGGAAAAAAATTCTAAATAAAGGTTTGAAGTCATTTTCTAAAATAGGGACCTAAAGTGGATATTGTTTTAATTAAAGGCTTGAAGTACCCTCATTTTCTCTAATAAGAGTCTTTATTTTTTCCAATAAAGGTCTGAAGTAGATTTTGTTTTAAATAAGGACTTGAAGTGCTTATACTAGTTTCAAAAATGGTCTAACTCTAGTTGGCAGGGGCATTTTCATCTTGTACCATTTTTGATTTTTTTTTTTTTACTCTTTTTCTTTTTTTCCGGTACTCTCTTTGTTCTTTGCCAATGGTTAGTCTCAAGCGATGGCTGATCAATGGACAGGGCTAGGTGAGGGTTTCCTTCAAATGATCTAGCAAGGACCTCGGCCTTCACCAGCAAATGGTGAGGGTCCTAGACCTTCATCGACATAAGCTTAAGGAAAAAAAAAAAAGTGAAAAGTGAAAAGAAAAAAAAAAAGAAAATATAATTTAAAATTTAAATTGTCTTTTGTCAAAAATATCCTTAATCGATCATAATATTTAACTGGTTGTTGATTTGCGAGGTTAGATCCTTATTTGAAACTACCATAGCTACTTTTGACCCTTATTTGACACAATGTCTATTTTAGACTTTTATTTAAGAAAATGAGGGCACTTTATGCCCTTATTTAAAATTTTCCATAAAATTAAGTTTTAGCCAACTTATAGACTAATAATGTAAAATCAAATTAAAAAGTAAGAGAAAAAAAAGTTCGAAAATAGATGGTGGAAAATGGGAACAAGTGAATTTGAGAGTAGCATTGGAAACAACTTTTCCTTGTATCAACAAGTTGTCAACCACCAATTTTGATCTATTAAAATATTGTCTAGTGCATGAGAGGTACAGAGTAGCAATGTCGATAATAATATATAACAACAAGCTCTTTTTTTAAGGGATTGCCTCAAAAAATAAAACATAGGACACTAAATTGCAAGGGGTTGATCATTGTGCTTGTAAGCAATACCTTTATTGCACCATCTACTCATTTTGCTTCCAATTAGATTTTGTACTTGCCCCATTCGATGCCACGAGTTTGTTCAACATAAAAGAATTGTTTTAATGAGCTTCAATGTTGTAATATATTGTATTAGAATTTAGGAAAGAGTATAAAGCCGTGCATTCGTTTCTTTTCTCTATAAATTTTCTAGCTTATCTTGGTCCACATTTTCAATCTGGTAGACTTTGAATGTTTCCTCATTGCCTAACTAATCCTTATTTATCTTCTCTTTCAGTAGATTTTCAATGTTGATTATGTCTTAACAAATCCTAATGTGTCATCTTTTGGAAGAGTTTAAACATTGAGTAGTTCCTAAAGTCTTCATCCTTTGTCTTTCTAGTGGACTTTAAGTAGCGTTCTGCTTTCCACATTAGATATCTCCCAACATTATTAACAATATTAGACTTTGCACCATTACGTTCGTTCATGAAGATGATAGATTTTCAAGGGATGCATGCACTAAAAGTCCTAAAATTTGTCACTAAAGCGTAATTAAATATTAAAACCTATAAAAAATACAATCAAGTCTTAAAATTTATTAGAATGGTGCAATCAAATCATTATGTTGACTTCGTCTAACCTAGTTGATAGAAAATGTTGATGTGCCTTTTAAAATATTTTCTTTCTTTTACGTGGCGATGGCGAAGTTAAAACATAAAACATAAGGTTAAAACGACATTTTTTTTTATCTAAATATGATTTTTAGTACAATTTTTTTCCTTTTTTAAAATTCTAAATTATTATCTCCTTCTTTTCTTTTTTATTTAATTGAAATAAATTTGTATCAAAAATCAGATTTTGACCCGAACAATATTATTTTAGTCACGTCAATATCACACGAGAAAGAGAAAATATTTTAAAAAGTCACATTTATAGTTTCTATTAATCATGCTGGACGGTTATCGAAATGAATAATTGCCTTTTCTGACAAATTGCGAACGTATCCCATTTTCAAAAGTCTTTAACGCCATAGAGAGAGAATGGGAAATGGGGGGCCCAGTACGCTCGATTTTATTAATCCCTGTATAGTCAAATGAGGGTATTTTCGTCTTATTGATACTGATTGGCTGTGCATAGAACGGGAGGAGACCAAACAGGTCGCGACTCGGCATCAGCAGAGCATCCTCCCGAAAGAAAAAAGAGGAGGCGCAGGATCCCCTTCACCTCTGAAGAGCCATGGCGGAAGCAATCATCTTGAGAGTAGCTAAACTTCTGGATGATTTCCCAGAAGGTGGAGAATTATGGGGCGCTCGCGGCAAATTGCCCGAGCTGGAGAAAAACATTTCCTTTCTCCAAAAATAGTGACCGATGCGGAAAAGCGGAGATTCGGAGAAAACTGGAGAATCGAGCAATGGCTGGGGAATCTCAAAGAGGCTTTCTATGATGCGGAGGACTTACTCGAAGAATGGAACCTTGAAGTCACGCGACGAGAATCGCTGAGCAAAATATGAGAAATTGAAGCAGCAGGTAATTACCTCCTATTCCGCCTTCAATCCTACGTGCTTCAAGGCTGAAGATGAGCGCCCGTGCGAGGGATGTTAGGAAGAAATAGAAGCCATCGCTGCTGAAGGGAAGGATTTGGGCTTGCGAGAGTGCGCGGAGGATGTGCGTGTGGAGAGAGGATCGAAGAACAGAGAGCGGTTGGACTCCTTTGTGTACGATGAGGATATTATAGGGAGAGAGGATGCTAAAAGCGTAATTATGAAGTTTTTGTTAGACTCTGACACTGATGAACAAATTTCCATCCTTTCAATAGTGGGTATGGGTGGGATTGGAAAGACGGCTCTTGCTCGATGTCTATACGAAGATGACATGGTCAAGAATCATTTCGATTTAAGGATATGGGTCTGTGCGGGTGACAAGGACTTCCATAATCTCGAAAGGGAAGTGCAAAAATCAGAGAAAGAGAGACAACAGAAAGAGTAGATGACATGGAGCAATTGCAAAAATATCTCCTAGTTATTGACGATCTGCTGCATGTGGATGAACAAGGGAAGAGCTTGAAAATTTATTGATGGGAGGTGCCCTAGGAAGCAAGATTCTGATAACTACACACAATCAGAACATTGCGGTCCGTATGAGTACATCCCCATCTTATCATCTTAAGGCCCTTCCAATTAGAACTGTCTTTTAATTTATTGATGAAAATGGCTTGCCAGGAAGAAGAAGAGACTAGAAATCCAATTAAGGTAGATATCGGGAGGCGGATAGTCAAAATGTGTGATGGAATCCCTTTGGCAATACGAATAATCGGAAGTCTATTATTCTTCAAGAAAACTGAAGCTGAGTGGTCTAATTTTAAGGACGAGATTGCAGAATCTGCAGATTTTCATCACTTAAGTTCAATAGTTGAGCTTAGTTATAATCATCTCCCATGCCATCTAAAACAGTGCTTTGCCTTCTGTTCAGTGTTTCCCAAAGACTGGGTGATTGATAAACAAATGTTGATGAGTCTCTGGATAGCAGAAGGATTTATCCAACCCATAGACAATGAAGATCAGGATATCGAAGATATTGCTCATGACTATTTCATGGATCTACTCAGGAGGAATTTCTTTCAAGACTGCATTATAGATGAACTCAGAAATGTGACGTCTTGTAGGATGCATGATTTAGTAGGTAATGTAGCATTCCTTGTTGCTGGAACTGAGTATGGAAGAAGTTATGATAGTTGGTTATACCATGAAGAAAGAACTCGTCATTTATTGTGCGATTCAACTTTAGATTTATCACAGGGAGATCCATATATGCACAGAGCATATTGTCTGAGGACATTCATCAAAACTAGTCAAAGAAAAAGCTCAGGTGTGAAACTCAAATGGGTGAAAAACTCTTCACAAATTAATTTCTAGTTTCAGGTTCTTACGTGCCTTGGATTTGCATGACAGCGGTATTGAGAAGTTGCCAAGTTCCATTTGTGAGTTGAAGCACCTGACATTTCTAGATCTATCTGAAAATGAAGGAATCATAAGGCTTCCTGATTTTGTGACAAGATTGGAAACCTTGCAAGTACTTAAACTCAACATGTGTTACAAGCTAATAAAATTGCCAAGTGATATAAGAAAATTGGTCAACCTCAGGCAACTGGACATTAGCAACTGTAATGCCCTATCTTATATGCCAAAAGGGATGGGCGAGTTGACTCTTTTGCGCACACTAACAGATTTCATTTTGCCTGGGGACAATTCTTGCCCAAACTATTACGGTAGGCTGGGGGAGTTGAACAGTTTAAAAAATTTGAGAGGAAGCCTCAGAATTGAAGTTAATGGGAGAAATAAATGATGTGGGAGCAGAATCAAATGCTGCAAACCTGAAGGAGAAGAATTCCTTAGTTTCACTAGTATTAGTGTGTGCTGGAGAAGAAAGTGATGAAGTTCTACTTAAAGAGCTGCAGCCAAGCTTAAGTCTTCAAAGGTTAGAACTAAGAGGCTATGGGGGTGCAACGTTTCCAAGGTGGATGTCTCACATGCCTAAGTTAGTTGAGCTACGGTTGTTTCATTGTGCAAGATGCATAAGTCTCCCACCACTTGGTGAGCTTACTAGCCTCAAGCATTTGGAAATTGTTGAGCTACCTATAGTGGGGTACACAGAAAGTGATCTTCATACCCTCTCATCACTTCCTAATCTCTCTGCACTAAGGATATGGGAGTGTCCTAATTTAAAAAATATTCCATCACTTCCATGTCTCAAGCAGTTGAAACCTCCTAGTTCATTGCAGACCTCTGTTGCCACTGTTGAACATGTAATTGGTATTGATAATAGAGTGAAGGATTTGATCAAGTTATTGGAAATAGAAGATGAGAAGGTTGGAGTGCGCATTGTTGGAATCTATGGAACTGCTGGAATCGGCAAGACAACTATTGCGAAGGCTGTATTTGACAGACTTTCCTCTTATTTCCATAGATGTAGCTTTCTCACAGAGATTGGAGAAACAGCACAAAATGTTGGTGGTATTCAGTTTGTGCAAACTAAATTGATATCCGATATTCTTGAGCGAGAATGCAATGTTGCTTCTTTCAAAGGAGGAATCAAGTTCTTCCTGGATGTATTTCGCAGTATAAAAGTTCTTATTGTCCTAGATGATGTGGAAGAACAATCTCATCTCAATGATCTGGTAGGAGACAAGCTTGACTGGTTTGCTTCTGGAAGTCGAATAATTGTTACTTCAGAAAATGGTGGAATTCTCCAAAGATATGTTTCTGAAGGCCTGGCTTGTACCTATGATGTGACTGAGATGGATGATGATCAAGCTCTTGAACTTTTTCGCAAGCATGCTTTAGGAACAAATCACTTTATACCTGGCTATCCTGAAATTGGGAATCGCATTCTCAAAGCTACGGGGAAGGTTCCATTTGCTATTGAAGTTATGGGTTCATTTCTGCGTGGAAAAACAATAAATGAATGGGGGAAGATAGAGGACTTGATGAAA
Source organism: Eucalyptus lansdowneana (assembly GCA_017140395.1). Classification (NCBI taxonomy): domain Eukaryota; kingdom Viridiplantae; phylum Streptophyta; class Magnoliopsida; order Myrtales; family Myrtaceae; genus Eucalyptus; species Eucalyptus lansdowneana. Next base: position 57,605,686 of record CM029487.1, read on the forward strand.
CAACGGAGGCAAAACTCTCAAGAGATTTTGAAGGATTGCAGAGAGATTTTGAAAATCTGTTATGAAGCATTGGATGAAAGGCAGAAACAAATATTTTGGGACATAGCATGTTTTGCCAATGGTGTGGATAGCCGAATTGCATCATATATGTGGCCCGATCAAGATCTTTTGCCTTCTCATTGTGTTTTGATGCCCCTAGCAAAAATTGGTGGAGACAATATACTGTGGATGCATAAACTGTTGAAGCACCTCAGCAGAACTATAGATGAAGAACATCCTGGAAGGTGGGGCAGGCTGTGCATGCATGTTTCGGACCTGGAAGTAATTAACAGGAAAGAGGTAAAGGCTTTTTGTTCAATGGTTTGCTTTCTCCTGTATAATGAAATGAAAGCCCTGACATATTAGGTCTTATTTGTTATCCAGTTTTTTTAGTTATTTTACCGTCTATAGGTTTCCTTTGCATACGCAAAAAAGAAAGCACCCTCATCTTTATTACTTAGCGAAAATGTCGAATCATATTTCATAGCTTCAGATTGATTCATTACTCTCGGTAAATGTAGGGAATGGAAGAGATGGAAGTCTTCTGCTTTGACTTCAAAAAATGATCGTCCCCATACATTTACTGAAACTAATTTCATAAGCATGCCAAATATAAGATTCTTGCAATTGGATCATGCAAGTATGAGTGGAAACTTTGCAAATGTATTTGCAAAGTTAAAGTGGCTTCGTTGGCAAAGGTGCCCAAGGGATTTTGAAGCAACAGAATTTAATCTGACTGTATTGGTCATTCTTGACCTTTCATGGAGCAAAGTCACTGAAGACTGGGGAGGCTGGAGGAAAATCAAGGTGTTTTCAATTTACTGCTCTCATGCATCTGTTTTGTTAATTATCTGGCAATTGACCTTATGACGTTCTCTTTCCTGTTTTACAGATGGAGCAATTGAAAGTCTTAAATCTCACTGGTTGCACTGACTTACTGATAAGTCCTAGGTTTTTTAGTTTCCCAAATTTGGAGATATTGATTCTAGAGCAATGCTCTCGATTGGTCCATCTACATTCTTCGATTGGTGGTCTCAAAAGATTACTTTGCCTGAATTTGAAGTCCTGCATTGAACTCAACACGTTGCCTGACGTATTGGGTGCCTTGCAAGCTTTGAAAGAACTCCTCATTGATAAGACTTCTGTGGAAAAAATTCCCTCGAAAGGTGGCTTAAGGAAACTTGAAACTCTTTCTGCCTCCAATTGCTCATCATTGAGTCTCCTGCCCCATCCATTTGAATGCCTGACATCACTTTCAGTACTCTCAGTTGATGATTCAAAGATTACCAAACTCCCCGATGGAATTGGAGAGCTTGTGAAGCTCCGACGCTTGTCATTGAGGAATTGTCGATGTATACGAGAACTTCCAGAGTCCATTGGCCAATTAGGAAGCTCTTTAGAGGAGCTGGATATATCGGGAACAGGGGTTTCACGATTGCCTGATTCCTTTGGAAATTTGCAGGGGTTGAGAGTGTTAAAGATGGACTATTGCTTCATTAGAGAATTTCCCAATTTTATTCGGCGTCTACTCAAACTTGAAGAAATACATGCCTCCTCGTGTAGGAGCTTAAAAGGGGAGATTCCTGGCGACATTGGGAAGCTAATTCATTTGAGAATCTTGAGGCTGCAATATTCCGGTATCTGCAGCCTACCTTCTGAAGTCGAGCATCTTTCCAAGCTGGAGACTCTTGATCTACTTCACTGTGACAGGCTTCATGAGTTGCCAGCACTTCCATCTGGTTTGATTAATGTTCGTTTGAGTCCAAAGTTGAAGGAAAAAATGTCTTAATCTTTAGGATTTGCCTCTATTTCTGGAGTTGGTGCTGGGTGCCCACGGGCTTCCTCGCAAATTTTTTTCCAAGACATTTCAACTGTAATAGTGTGTAAATAATAAGAATCTTGACCATCTCACCTCCAACTGATTTTCAAAAGAGAATGGTCGCTGGGCTTGGCTGAATTTTTCCCATTTCCAACCGCCCTTCTTATGATTTGCTGTTGATCTGACAAATTAAATGTTAGAACAGCCTATACGTAATTAATTCAGGCCAATTTAACGACCCAACAATAGTGTTAAGGACTGAAAGTCGCCTAGTGGCAATGTGATTTGGAAATATTATAGGAATACCAAGGTACCGTCATTGCAATGCCATGTTTACTTGCGTTCGTGAAGATGATACATCTTCATCGTTTTACACTGATTGGCTGACAGCCAATGGCCATGTGTAGAATAGGAGAAGCCTAACAAGACGCAACTGGCGCGACATGGCACAGCTCTCCACAAAGAAAACGAGGATCAGGATCCCTTCACCTCCGAAGGGCTACGGCGGAGGACTATCGTCTCGAAGATAGCTATACTTTTGGTTGATTTTGCAAAAGATGGAAAATTATGGGGTATTGAGCGGCAAATTTTACGAGCTTAAGAATATCCTCTCCGCTCTATGCTTTGATATCATTTTTTATCTAAATGTTCATTCACATTACGTCTTATCATTTAGGCCTGTCTGAAAATCGGTCAATTCTCGGTTATTTCATTTTTTTTTTTTGTTTCCTGAAACAAAAAAATAACAAAATTCCATTTAGTAATGTGAACTAATTTTTATATTCTCGAGAACAAATTTGTTTCTAGAAATAGACTTGAAACAAAATTAAGAAATAGAAAAAAAAATTACTTTTTTGTTCTCAAGAATAATTCGAAAATCAAGTTGTTTTCTTTTTTTTTTCTTTTTCCTCTTCTAGCTAATCGTCAAACTCGGGGACCGGTCAAAGATGAGGTCTAGAGATCAACGACCAGCGATATGAAAATTAAGAAGGAGGGTGACGCACGATAAGCATTCCATCTCTCGTGACATATTTTACATATGAATAAGTGGAAGATATTAGACAATCTCGCCATCAAAACCACAAATCATAGTGTAAAATTGTGAGTTTTTTTCTCTCTTTCTCTTTTTTTTTATTATCAGATTTTTTATTTTTTTCTCTCTATTACTTGGCGATTTTTCTAGGGTTTTAGACAATTTGCGCTTGTGATTTTCCACGTAACTTAAATTCTCTATCTCTCCGTCCAAAAGTCAATAAAGATGCCTCCTAATTATAGAGAAGCCGTGAGGAGTCTTAATCCTTGTAATTGCTTACGATTTGTCAAATTAAGATTATCTATCCACCATTGGAATTTTAGCCAATATTTATTTTGATTTAACCAAGGGAAAAATCCACCAAAAAAATCCAAACTATACCCACTATGACACGATTATCCTAAACTTTTTTTCGGTGACACAAAAAATCCTAAATTTGTACTTTTATGACATATTTACTCTAGTCAAAATTTAGTTAAATGAGCACTGTTAAAAATCTGTCTATATGGATGCCGGAAGGTAAATGTGTTGACATACATGATTTAAGTGAAATAAAATAATGAAGTTTTGGCTGGAAAATTATTTGACAAAACCTTGACAAGAGTAAATGTATCACATGGGCAAAAATTTATGATTTTTTATGTCACAAGAAAAAGTTTAAAGTAAATGTATCATAGTGGTTATAATTTGGATTTTTTTAAGGCTTTTTTCCTTTCAACAAATATCAAAGCCATTTTGAACTTGATATGGATTTACCTCATCTACTCGATTTCTACCATCGTTCGAGTTTAATTGTTCTATCATGAGTATACATCCCTAATTTGATTGGACAATTATGCTTGTCAAAACAATTGTTGAATAGTGAAATATTTATATAGAATTTTGCAATTGACTCAAAAATTTCATTGTTTACAAGTACATTTTAAAAACTATATCCAAAATAAACCACGGTAGTGAAGAGTATAAGTTAAGATACTTTTTTCTAATTTATCGTTTTGCAAGTTTAATCTTAATAAGAGATAGAATCTTGGTATACTTTCTAATGTATCCATTTTCTAACATCTAAGCTTAATATATAGAATAGAGAAATGGGGAGATGATAAAGTACAATTGAAAATATTCTCTCTAATTTGTCCTCTTTTTCCAAGTTTAAACTCAATACGTGATAAATATCCACATAGTTTGTCGTTTTCTATTTTCAAAATTTAAATTCACTAAGACATAGAAACTAGCTGATGACAAATCCTTGAGTTTAAATCTTATTGGTCGAATATGAGTCATGTGTCATGTGGCATTTTCACAAAGGCAAAGTCTCCTTCATGTGACGATCATAGGAGCGAACATTCTCTCAACTCTGACTTTAATTAAATATAATAAATAAGAAAGATGAATACTAAGACTTTCTTGGTACACTAGTATTAATCCGTGCTTGCGATGCAATGGAAATAATTACTTATGCAGTTATTTTAACTGCATTTATTCTCGGCTCGAAAGTCCATTAACTAGCATCATACTATTTTTTTTTTTTTGTAGCTAAGATACAAAATATACAAAGTAAGTATTTAACAACAACATAGTGTTTGTACTGTGTCGTAAATATTTTTAGAGTTAGTACGAACATGAAGAAAGATGTTTTTCCCCCGGTTAACACAGTGACTAGATATGGGTGATTATTATACTTCATTTTGACCAGTATCAGAAAATATTTTCTCGGGGAAAGTATAGAAACCTATTTACTTTAATAAAATATAGCATCATCCAAAAGAGCAAAATATCATGTGTTTTTTTTGTGAAAAATGAATGCTTTGAAATATGTTTTTTTTTAAATGATTACTTGCATTGTTTATAAAAATGAATAAACGAACAATATTTTCATTATCAATAAAAATACTTCGACATAGATTGTTGTTAATAATAAAAACATTTTTCATAAACTAATTAATTTATATAAGAATCATTTTTAGAAAAATATTTTTTAAATCGTTTATTCTCCGCAAAACAAATAAAGCTTAAGTTAATAGATTAGAGATATTTGATAACCCAAATTTTCAGGATGAAGTGTAATGCCTTATTATGTTACTAGATTGGAGGTACATATACTAATTGAAAAGGATTAAATTAGAATGAGCCCGATAGGATTACCCAATTCAAATGTCTCTTTTGTGTGCGTCCATAAATAATACTGTTTGGTGGGATTATACTGTAATCAACTACAGGTTATTCGGGATAAACTTGAACTCGAATTCATTATCACTTGAAAAAAGAAAAATACAACCAAAAAACGTACGTCAACAATAAAAAAGTGGATTAGGAGTAATAAAGAGTGAGTTATCGATATATTGAGAAAAAAAGAGAGAGTAATAAACTGAGGTTTTATTTATTTTACAGAAGACACACGTTTGGAAAAACATTTCTCTAATAACGATTAATTATATCGCTTGGAATAATTAGTCCATAACAAATATATCCATTATCGATAATAATTTATATCTAAACATTTGTGTGGACAACAAAACTAAGGTCATCCGTTCAAATCCCATCAACTACATACACACTAATTTGGATCAACTCGCATGTATGGGAAAATTGTTCAAAAAGTCATAAACCTTTTGCACATTCAGTCATAGATCTTAATTGAGTTCTAAATCTTTTCACATTTTATCAATTGAATCCATTCGGTCAAATTTTGGCTAGAATTCACGTACATGGACGTAAGGTGTGCACGTAGGAGACGTGGACCGTCATGTCTCGAACCCCAAGCGCACGAGCATCCCTTGGTGGTCAATTAAATTGTGACGTCCCAGAACGTGTCGCCAACCCATTCTTTTTATCTTTCGATCAAACACATGCGAACCAACTCAAATAAACAACACCCAATCAATCATCACAGCAGAGATAGTAAAACACAATAGGCGATTTCCAAAAGTGGCGAATTTATTTATCAAGTTGTTAAGCCTAGGAGTTTAACATGTACAGGTCTACAACAAAAGGTAAATCCCGCACGACCTATGAGCAAAAAGAGTCAAAAAGGACAGGGTTAACTTAAACTTCACTAATGGCAACGCCAGCCAAAAAGTGTCGCATCTCATCTCGCACCCACCACAACCGCACTTAGCAATTCTCCATGCTACAACCCTGAAAATAATTAACAACAATGGCATGAGATAAAATCTCAGCGAGTCAACTTCCTAACCCTCGATTAGGAAACTAATTCACCTCGGAGTAGCCTAAACATGCAACATCATACAATCTTACATTGCCTTGGCACACCCCTACATATTAGCACATCTCACATGGCAATAACAGTGCAACATGCATAAATAATAATCAGAATAAATTCAAAATATTCAACACACGTGTTCCAACCCCTCGGGCTACGGCCAACACAAGAGTCGATGGTTTTCCGACATGACCGGGCATTGTCCCACCCTATTCGGCATAGCATCGTTTAGAACTCTCGCCTAGATGGCATTCCATAAATGAGCATCGGTCCGGCCTCAATTGCAACTCGGCATCCGAATCCCCGCCGGGCATCTGGTAAAAATCGGGCATCGCCCCCAAACTCCAATTGGGTGATGGGTTCGATTAAATGACCACTCAAGCATACCATCAATCACGCCAATTTTTATTGCCATTAATTAGTCAAGAACAAAATAGTTCGTTTTCAAATAATTAACTTTGGCAATTTTTCACAATTAAAAATTGCAGTAAAATATTTATATGTGGTCACGTGTTTAAAATCAACTCGTAAAATTTTACACACTTTCATTTTTAAAACTCAATTGTTTTATTTGTATGTAAAACTCGGCATCCAAACCCGACGCCTCATATTTTTCTATTTTCTTGCCCATAAAATTTCCTTTGAAAATAGTAAATAAAAATCTATAATTGAGCAATTAATAGCATAACATCACACATGCAACCAATTAGAATTACGCACAATCTCATCTAGAAAAAACAGCATAAAATTATACTAATGGCTAATCCATCATTAATTACACTAACTACGATTAATTAAGATAATCAATTAATTAGGTTAATTATGATTAATTAAGATAAATACAATTAATTAAAATAAACTCAATTAATTAGCCTAACTATAATTAATTAAAAATTAATCGACGTTAACTAAAATAATTACAATTAATTAAATAAATAACAATTAATTAAATAAATCACGATTAATTAAACTAAACTTAATTAATTAATATAATCGTAATTACCTAAACTAATCATACTTAAATTTAATATAAATCATTCTTAATCGCAATTAATGCTAAACTAAAATTAACTGATACTAACCACCATTAATATTAAACTAATTTACCCCATAAATGTAATTAACATTCTAATCCACAATTAGGAGGTTAACTCATGGGTTTTTAGCTACGTAGAGCTTGCGGCGATGGTGGCGTGACAGCGTAAAAAATGTGACACTCGCGGTTTGAACGGAGGCTCAACGGTGGCGGTGGTGGCTTTTCAAACCCACGACAACCTAAGGGGGTTTGACTTGGTGGTGAATCAGCGGTGAGGGACAGTGTGATGGCACAGCGATGCAGGTGGCTTGACGGACAGGCATCTCAAGCAGTGGCAACTCGAGAGCTTGACGATGGAGATGGTGATGCGGGTGGTGGTGTTGGTGAAAAATATAAATAAAAGAAGAAAAGATGGTGAAGAAAATGAAGAGGCTTGAGGCAAAAATGGAAGCAAAAGAGGAGGAGGGAGGATCGGCAAAGAGGTGGGGAAGAAAATGCGTGAGAGAAAAAGGGGTGGAAGAGTGAGGGAGAGGAGAAAAAGAGAGAAAGGGAAAAGAAAAGAAGAAGGGAGGGGCTGATTTGCTTGGGGGATGGCGTGAGGGGGAAAGGGGAGGTGAGAGAGAGAAATAATAATAATAAAAAAAGATATGTTCAGCAGAAGTCCTAAAACTTGTCAAGAAAGTGCAATTAAGTCATACAACTTACAAAAAGTGCAGTCAAGTCCTAAAACTTGTCAAGTTGGTTCAATTGAGTCATAAAGTTAACACCGTTAGATTTATTAACGGAAATTGCTAACTTGACGCTAACGTCATATTTTAAATGAATTTTTTTTTTTTCATATGATTTTTTAAAATTATTTTTTATTCAAAATCTTTAAAAATTAGATTAAAAACTAAAAAGGAAAAACTAAATTTATTTTAAAAAATAAAATTGTTAAAAAAAAAAAGGCATCGGTAGAGCTTCCGTCGCTGCCCATCGCCGGAGGGGCCGGCGACGGTCGTCGACCCTGGGCGGGGTGGCTGGCCCTCGCTCGGGTGAGGCCTTGCCGGCCCTCGCTTGGGGTCGGTGATGCTCGCCCAGAGCGTCGTTCGATGAGGCCCTATCGGACGGGTCCGAGGGGGAGGAGCAGCCGCAACTCGACGAGCCGGTCAACGAGGAGGACGAGGAGGAGCTCGAGGCCGTCGCTTGCTCCGCTAGCTCTACCGATGAGGACGACGTTGCCCCCGTCGATGACGCCGACGAGAATGGCGAGGCTAAGGAGGAGGAGGACCATGAGGTTCGGTTGCTCGGCGCACAGATCTGAGGGAGAGGCCGATGGAGAGGGGTTGAGTGGGAGAAATCGAGGTTTGAGAGGGAGGAATCGATGTTTAAGAGAGAGAAATCAAGGTTGAGAGAGGAAGATCTAAGTCTTTAGGAGAGACTCGAGACTCATCCCAGCCCCTGTCGCCTCTGTGGCATCGCTTGTCGTCGGCTCGATGACCAGCCGCGAGCCTTGCTGTGTTGGGCTTGCTAGCCCAACACTCACTACCTATCTCGACGCCATCCCCGACGCAGTCGTCCTTGCAACCGCTCGTCTCGACGCCATCCTTGTTGCTCCCAAAACCCTACAGCCGCCTATCTCCATCGGCGTCACCCCCAGTCGCCGCCGTCCCCTGCATCTCGTTCCTCGCTAGGCCCGACGCTTGCTGCTCGTCGTCCTCATCGGTAGAGCTGGCGGAGCGGGCGACGGCTGCTTGCCCAAATCTGGGCGAGCATCGCCAACCCCAGGTGAGGGCCGGCGAGGCCTAACCTAGGTGAGCAATGGTTGCGGGCCCTCCATGAGGGCCGGCGTGCCCAGATTTGGGCGTCCTCGCCCGACCTGGCGGGGGTGGCCGATCCCTCTAGCGATGGGCGACGGCGGTGGAAGCTCCACTAGTGGCCTTTTTTTTTTTTTTTTTTTTTTTGAACAGTTTAAAAAAATAGCTTTCCCTTTTTAGTTTTTAATCTAATTTTTTTAAGATTTTGAATAAAAATAATTTTAAAAAGCCATATGAAAAATAAAAAATTCATTTAAAATGATGACATCGCATCCACGTCAGCAATTTCCATTAGTAAATCTAACGGTGTTAACTTTAGAACTTAATTGAACCAACTTGACAAGTTTTAGGATTTGATTGTACTTTTTATAAGTTTTAGGATTCAATTACACTTTCTCAACAAGTTTTAGGATTTATGCTAAACATATCCCAAAAAAATATGAAGAGGAGATGGGGGGAGTGGCAAGAAGTGGTAGCATGAGGGGGAGGAAAAAGTGAGAGAGAGAGAGAGAAGAAAGAGAAAAGAAAAGGGAGGGAGAGGATTTGGAAGGAGGGGGAGGAGAAAGAGGAGAAAAAAATATTATTTTTTTCCTAAAAAGATTTTCTTATTTATTTCCACATCAAATTTTTTTTTTTTTTAATTTTTTTTATTTTAAACCAAGCTTTTGGCCAAAATCTCAACTTTGTCACTAGGTCCAATTTTTCCTTTTCCAATCTCAAATTTCAGGCCGATAATTTTTTTTTTTTGAAAATTTCAAATTTGCCGATAATTCAACGGAAATTGAGATGATGTCCAATAAATTAGCCTTGCGACCCTTGAAAGTTCGGTATCCGAAATTGAATTAAATTCCATGGTTGAAAATTGATCAAATGTGATTTTGGTACGACCTAAACTATTAGCTGGCTTTTAGGGGTTCTTGCGCGATTGACCCGTAGCTGATACTTCTCATCCACATTTGTGCCTCCTCGAATCGTGGACGACCCTCGGTTGTCTTGTGATCGTGAGGGTTCGATTACGTACCATAAATATAATATCAATCGTGAGGGTTCGAAATAAATATAATATCAACAGAAAATTGATTTATTGTTGTTCGATGCAAATATCATAATTAAATCGACTACGTGCTTCTGTCAAATCGATTTATATCTATTTGCTAATTGATTTATAACAGCGTAGTATTGACCATTGTCGATCCTTATGATCAAGCGGTCTATTCTTGATCGAATTCTTTGGTCTTTTGCATTTTAACCCTTTACGATCTCGCTCAATAGATTAGTTAGCTCGTGAGTGATTAGTTTAAAGTAAAATAACCATAAGTGGGTCGATGATATAACCAACCATAAGTGCGTCGATGATATAACCACTTCATATATTTCGAAATAAAGCCAAATTTTGGGATATCACATGGATAATTTTTTAATAATATTTTAAATTTTTTGTGGTTTTTAATTTCTTTTCTTTGCTTTTTTTTTTTTTTTGGTTTTTGAAGTTAAGATTGGTGACCCTACCGACTATGGGCGAGGGTTGGCTACCGGGAGAGTGGTTTTCTGCTAATAGGCTGTCCCTGAAGGGCTTGAACGGGAGTTGTTCGCCCATTGTGGAATGCATACCTACAGGAAACTTACTCTCATTCCCTGGTTCTAAGTCTAGGTCCATTCATGGTATTAGAATCATGGTTTCGTTTTTAATATTATCCATTCCATGCGCTTGATAGGTGAATCCAGTGCTGAGAAGATCTCTTCACATCATGTCTACAGAACCAGAAATCCTCAAAGTATCCGTTTCTCTTGCTCCTTCTCCTTCATCTTCAACTCCTCCAGAATTTCGTGTTTCCAATGCTTCTAAGATAGATTATTTTTATGAAGTCTCTCTTAGCGATGAAACCAAGATTTTTGAAACCCAACTTCCTCTCATGAACCCTTACTCCGCTTTTGCCAAGCCAAACTCATCATTCTCACCTATCCGCTTCATCCGCCAACTTATTCATCAAACTCCAAAGCAAGTAAAGGAGTATGTCCAGTCCTCCAAATTTGACCAGCACCCCATCCCTGCTACTGAAAAGGAGTACTTTGTTACTCTTCAGATCCCTCCAGAGTTTCCCAGACAATGGGCTCAATAGGAATACACTCATGTCCATTATGGAGCTGTTCGTCTTGCTCTTAAATTTCATGGTCGTAAAGGTTTGCCAGTTGTGGCAAGAATCACGTTGTTGGATACCAGGTTTTTACAATACCAGCATGCTTGCATCAGTACTGTCCAAACTACCTTGAATACTGGAACAGTCTTTGTGACTTTGTATCCAAACTTCAACATCGCTCTTTTAGACCCCAGCTACTCTCTTTTCTAAAGGTTCAAGTCCAGCTCACTGGAGCCCCTTAAACTGCTGACTCTGTAGCTGCAACACTACATTACCAAATGGTTTATCGAGTGCAGAACCATGCTCTTGACCTCAACTTCAACAATGGTAATGAAGATGCTTTGTTCATCTCTATGCAGAATGACCAGGCGTCCTACATCCATGTTTCCAAATAGATCCCAAAGGATACGTTAGCCAAGCTCCTTCTAGAGACTTGGATCACCAACTACGAAAAGCTACACCAGCATAACAAGCCTTTCCAGTCTACAGACTTAGAGTTCGTATGGAAAAAAAGATGGAACTGTTTCCATCAAATTTGGCAAGGAAAATGAAGAAAGTCCTTCTATCTTTCAGACCCTCTTCATGATTGAACCATGTGTTCTTGAATCAATTTCCGAGCCAGATCCAAAAAAGCTTGTTCGACACTTCAACAGTGATGGACATCCTTTCCATTACTACAAAGACAACTATGGTCATTGTTTCTGGGATCCTTTTTGCCAATGTTCCTATTGTACAAATTCCCCCAACGAGGTAGATCTTTTAGCAAGATCTCCACCTCGACGAAAAAGGCCAAAGGATAAGGTGTACCAAAGATACTTAAACGGAGATCCCTCCGTTGATACTCTTGGTGAGTGTGATAAATACCAGTTCATGGTTTCCTACGCACCACCTCCACCACCAGAGTTCAGTACTACATCCCAAGCTTCACCAGATCCACCAAAATCACCCCCACCATCTCCTCCTCAGAAAAAACAAGCTCTCTCTCCATTTTATAAGTCAATTTTCAAATGGGCTAAGAAGCATTCTTACCCACTTGAAGCCCCAAAAGAAACACCACCCACTTCTTCCATTGGTATGTTCCATGATATTGACTTTCCCCCTCTTGTCAGAGAAAATTCTAAACTCTCGTTCCCCGCTTCAGAGGAATTCATTGATCCACAAGGCATATATCGTCATGTTCCTAAGATAGCTGCTCCCACTGATGTGGATGAACATGGAAGACATAAAAGAACTCCTGCTGTTGAAGCTGTTCTAAACTGGCAATCAGAGACTCTATTGGCACAAAACAATGTCTTCAAGGTAATTGATTCCAAGATTGGAAATGTGCAACAAGATCTCCAAAAGTATGATGAAACCACCAAGAAAATGGTTTCTGAATTCCAGAAGAGGCTAAATGCCTTGGAATACATTTAGGGTATCATCATCTAGAGAGCCCGAAGCCAAAAATAGAAAAACTCAAGAGGCAAATCCAACTCCTTGAAGAAGGAAGGTTTAGACCTTTTGATCCTCTTGCAACCACAGTTAGAACTGGGTACTTACCTCCATCACCCCAGCTGTTTATTTTTGTTGCCATTCCAGAAGATCCTTTCAGAAAGGAACCAGCTATGGTAGAGATACGAAATCGCCTCAAAAATTTGCAGAAGGACAAAGGAAAAGAGAAAATGCCTACAGAATCAAGTTCGATTGTTATAAAGGAAAGGCCAGATCAGATGATATTATCCAATCCATTAGAATCTTTTCTAAAGGATTTGGGTACTCAAGAACCTGACCCTGTCATCCAACAACCTGATCATACCATTCCAGAAAAATAGATTTTGTTCCCAGCGGAGCAAACTTCTCTTGATACTGAATCAGATTCAGTATCTCTTTCCTCCTCTTCATCCTTCTCAATTCCTACAGTTGATTCCCTTCCTATTGCGCCAGTAACTTCATCAATATTCATGGCTGATCCTCTAGATTATGAGATGGAATCAAACTTTTCTGAGCCAGAAAATGTTCAGACAAGCAATCTTGGATAGCATGTGTCCATAGCATCAAAACAGTTTTTCACCATCGATGATATTCCTTATCACAAATGGCCAAAAAGATTTGAAGATTTTCATACTTGGTGAATACTCAATCCATCACAAACCATGATATGAATGATGTCCTTTACAACTTTGTTACAAGGTTCACAGGAAGCCTCAAATTCTGGTGGAAATCAATTTCAGAACAAGACTAGATCCATTTCCTAATATCACCTAATTTCGGCCATGCCATCACTCTCTTATATCATGTCTTCGTGGGAAAACCCATTAATCTCATAGAGATGAAAAGAAGAGAATTTTTTGAAAGAAAATGCTGCTCCCTCCAGAAGAAACATCTTGATAAGCATTATCGAATAATGTTTCAACTTTTTTATCAGGTTAGAGTAGATCCAAATCTGAAGCATGTTTTCCTTACTTCCATTCCTAAAGAACTATCCCAAATGGTTGAAAGATCTTTCTTTGGAAGACAAAGGAGAATACAAGATATTCCCTTGGGAGAAATACAGCAAGAAGTCCATCTATGCCTTGAAGAATTATGCTTAAAGCGCCAGATGGTCCGTACCTACATCACATATGACAGAAGTCTTGAGACAGCCTGCTCTCGCCAGAAGTTAAAAATCAAATGTTCCAAACAAGACTGTGATGGTACTTGTGGTAAGTTTTCTCGGAAGAAGAAACATTTTAAGAAGTTCTGGATGAAGAAGTCCAAACATGGTCCCAAGAACTTCCGAAAAAAGAAGGAATGGCGATACCTATGCAAAAGGAAAGATCGCACAAGCCATAAGAAATCAAACCGTTGTTTCATCTGCAACCAGAAAGGACATTTTGCCAAAAATTGTTCTCAAGCGAGAAAAGGTCAGAATCATTTAATTCATCATATTGAGAATGAAACAGGTATTTCTCTTGAAAATGATGATATTGAATCCTTATTCTCTGCTGATGAAGAACCATCTAAACAAACTCTTTGTGTCATACCCTCTTACCAAACTTCCAGTGAAACTGAGCCAGACTCAGAATCTGAAGACATTTTTCACATATCCCCCACATCTTCAGAACCGAGTTTCGACATATTCTCAAGTCAAACTCATTGTCCTCATTTCCCTGTGAAAATTCTCACCTCGAAGTTTGCCAAACCTATCACTGTTATTGCTCTCATTGATACCGGAGCAAGTTGTTCCATCTTCGATACTAAAGTTCTGCCTGAAGAATATTGGACTCCCTATGTCCGATATTTCAACTCCGCCTCTGGAGATACTTTCTCCACAAATGTCAGGACCACTCCCGTAACTGTCCAGTTCTTTCCTCAGTGTTCCATAACCGCAAAAAACTTTGGATCAAAGCTCCCCAATAAAAATCTGATAATTGGGTGGGACATAATGACTCAAATCTCTCAGTTTCGCATTATTCTTGGAAAATGTCTTAGATATAAAGACCAATTATCTGAGTTTGTCAACATTCAGAGACTCTTTTCCATCCAGATAAGTCTATTAGATCCAATCATGCAAAAGTTGTTAGAATCTTGTTCGGAATCCCATTCAGAATTCGCTCAAAAGTGTATCCATCCTTTATGGGAAAATCCGAGTTCTTTGTTCGCCTTCCTTTAAAAAATAATGAAGATATAAATCCAACCAAGGCGAGTCATATGGGAGTGAAGCCAGAACATCTGGCTTTAGCTCAAAGGGAATGCTCAGAACTATTGCAACAAGGTCTTATTGAAATCTCCAATTCTCAATGGGTTTGTGAAGCCTTTTATGTCAATAAGCGCGCCGAGCAAAACAGGGGAAAAATTAGACTGGTAATCAACTATCAACCTCTCAACTTTTTTCTCCAAGATTATAAATTTCCTTTACCCTCTAGAGATTCTCTCTTTACTGGTCTAACCAAGGCCCACATCTATTCCAAATTCGACCTCAAAGCCGGATTTTGGCAATTGGGCATCCATCCTGAAGACAGATCCAAAACAGGATTCTATATCCCGAACCAACACTTTCAGTGGAAAGTTCTTCCTTTTAGCCTAAATGTAGCACCATCCCTTTTCCAAAAGGCCATGTGTCGTATTTTCCAACCAATCTTGTCAAGTGCAGCCATATACATTGACAATATCCTACTCTACAGTCCTGACGAGCAGCCGCACTGTCAACTCCTTGAGCAGTTTGCAGAAATTGTGAAAAAGCATGGCATTATGCTTTCTCAAAGGAAAATGAATATTGCCCAAACATAAATTGAATTTCTTGGTATTCATCTTAACAAAGGTACATACTATCCAGGACCACATATTGCTCAAGAATTATTGAAGTTTCCTGAAGATAACTTCACAACAAAACAAGTTCAGCAATTTCTTGGGATAATCAATTATCTCAGGGATTTTGTCCCAAATATTGCAAAGCTCTTGATTCCTTTGCAATCTATGCTGAAAAAGAATCTCCTACCTTGGGGAAAAACTCAGACTAAAGCAATCGCTGAGCTCAAGGAGATTATGCAGAATCTCCCACCATTGCAAATACCATCAACAGGAAAGAGAATTCTTCAAATTGACGCCACTGACGAATACTAGGCAGCCATCCTCTTTGAAGAAATTGATGGTAAGAGACACTTTTTTTTTTTTTGGTGACCCAGGGAACCTCCGTGCGCCGCTTCGCGGTGGAGTAAACCCTGGGGTGAACGGGGCCCCCACCACTGACCCAGCCACAGGTGAATCGCGCGTTTTCACTAAAGCATCGACCACGCCAAGTTTCGAACTCCTCCCCCGGCGGTGGGGTACTAAGGTTGAAACCAACGCGGCCACCGCGGGCGGTGGTGGTAAGAGACACCTTTGTGCCCATAAAAGTGGAAAATTTTCCCAAGCTGAAATGCATTACCATTCAACTTTCAAAGAAATCTTAGCAGTAAAAAATGGAATCAAAAAGTTCGAATTCCATCTCATCGGCCATCACTTCCTAGTAGAATTATACATGTCATCCTTCCCTCAGATGACCAAGTTTAAACAGAAGCAGATTCCAAATTCCCAACTGCTTCGATGGGCTGAATGGTTTTCAAAATATTCATTTGAAACCAAACATATTCCTGGAAAGAAGAATATGCTTGCTGACTTCCTATCAAGGCCAAAAGCACCAGCTGAAATCAACATGTACATCAAGAGGCCTGCTTTTCATATGCTCAATCATGGAGTAAAATATAAGATTGAGAAGATCAAAGATTTGCCAAGTTGGAAATATCCCTAGGAGATTATTCAACAGATCCAGAATGACAGTCTTATTGAGAACCTGGAAAACCTCATGTGGCAATGCCACACAAATCTATTCAGATTCAATGGAGGTTCGATTATTTATCCTTTCGGGTTAAATTTGAATTATCCATTCATTCATCCTCTTATCTGGAAAGAAGATGATTTCTCTGATCAGCTCAAGACGTTATTATGGTACTTAACCAATAAATACTTAATAGCTATTGAAATTCCAAACAGAAGATTCATTGTCAATCTCACTAGGATATTCTTACTCGGAAGAAATGTTGAAAAAGAAAGTGATAAGAATCTCTTAGACTTTCTTAATTGGTTATATCATCCTACTCAATGGAAACATCTCTTGGAAAAAGAACTGAGAATCATGACCCCAAATCCTGAAGTTCACACAATCCTGTTTTTCCGATGTCTATGGCATTTTTTCAGAAACAATGGCAACATCCTCAATGCTCCACATGAAATAGGAACCACATCCTATAGACCTCACCTAGGCAGCCGAGAAGCTCGAATATACAAATCTTATCCAAGATTTGTTAGATCTTGTGAACACCAGTACCAAGAACTCCAGAGAATCTTGTGTCAGGAAAACAAAACCATTCCCGAAAATATATGGAATAATGTGCCCACTATGTGGGATCATTATGACCTAGCACCAGAAGCTAAGGAAGCACTCAGGCAATACAGACAAGCTGCATCATCCGAAGATCATGAAATGACAACTGAAGATTGTTGGAGAAATCTTTACAGAATATTTTGAAGCTGACAAAACGTTTCTATCAGTCTAGTCTGGATAATTGCAGACCTTCTATTTAGAGTCTGAAGACTTTCAGATCACCAGACTCAGCACTCAAGACTCAAGACTCAAGACTATTCTCATTGACAGTTTTTCTAATCCAGTGACGAAGGCAATCCAGAGCCAAAGTACTTGGTTGAGGATTTAGTCCTATCCTTTGGAGAAGATCTCTTGGCTGGATAAATATAACGGATTCCTTTATTCGTAATCAAGATCGTTTGAAGATCCGATGGTCGACGAAATATTCTTGGAAGGTTCTATTCTTGGAAACCAAGATCCTGATTGTATGGGCGAACAGGATTGATGGGCTATCGTCAGGTTCCTTTAATAGCTCGAATGATCTTCTTGATTGATTCCATCCAATGGGTAGATTGGAGGAATTCCTTTAGTAAGTGCCAACGGGTATGATGGCATAAAGGAGTATAAAAGGAAGATGTTCTAGTTGCTTTAGTGCATGATCGATAGAGAAATTCCAGAGTCTGAAGCACCTTGATTATTAGTCGATACATTTTGAGCGAAATTGTATACACAAAGAGTGTCTATACTTAGTGATACCTTGAGCGAGTGTGGTAGATCATCTACACCGAGAAATCAAGGGAGAACAACGCTGTAACATCTCTTTGTTCATAGTGGAATCCATCCAATAGGCTGTTAGTGCAGAAGAGTGGACGTAGGCTTGAAATAAGCCGAACCACTATAAACCGCGTGTTCAATTCTCTCTTCCCTTCTCTCAGTCTTACTTTGATTATTGTTTATCTCAAATCTATTAACTGTCTAGTATTGTGCAATTATCGAGAAAAATCTTTTATATACCTATTCACCCCCTCTAGGTACTTATACTAGCTATATCAATTGGTATCAGAGCTCGTGTACTCACTTTATTTGAAGTGTTTTACTTCAGAGTAAAAGATCCATGGCTAGTATGCTAGCACCAGGGCTGGTGGAAGGGCAAAGCAATACCAGACCTCCCTACTTTGATGGAAAGGATTACAATATCTGGAAGAACAAGGTGAAAGCTTTCCTACGATCAAAGGATCTTCTCGGAATGGGACGTTGTAGAAAAAAGAATTACTCTTACAGCTGCATCGCCGCTGCGAAAGAGGGAAAGAAACCGTTGAGACCAGCGGAATGACTCGGAAGAGATAATCAAGAGACAAGCACTCGATGCAAAAGCAATTTACTCTTTATATTGTGCTTTGTCACCAACTGAATATAACAGAATATCTTCTTATGTTACAAAAAAAGAAGTTTGGGACAGATTACATATCACCTATGAAGGAACAGATCGAGTGAAGGAAACCAGAATTAACATTCTCCTCGGTCAATATGAAGCCTTCAAAATGAAACCAGGAGAATCTATAACTGACATGTTTAGCTGTTTTACAGATATTGTTAATGGTCTTGAGAATCAAGGACAAACAATTTCTGCTCGCATGAAAGTAAACAAGCTACTGCGTGGACTCTCCAAGGATTGGAATCACATAAAGACTTCAATAAGAGAGACGCAAAGAATTATGCCACTATCTGTCGACGAGCTGATTGGAACTCTTCAGTCTTATGAAGTGGAACGAATTAATGAAGACGAAGATCCAAAAGGTAAGAAATCCATTGCATTAAAATCAAATGATGATTCGATGCTCTGATTCTCAAGATGATCTGGACGATGAGGAGCTTGCTCTCATGATAAGAAGATTGAAAAACTGAATAGAAAAGGAAGAAGGTTCAACTCAAAGAAACAAAGTTTTCAAAGACAGCGACCAAGTCTCGTGATGATGAGGAACCAAACAAAGATGTAGTTTGCTTTGAATGTAAGAAAAAGGGACACATCAGACCCAACTGTCCTCTTTTGAAGAAGAAGAGAGGAAAAGCTGAAAAGTTTCGAAAAGCTCTCAAAGCCGAAACCTGGAGTGATACAAAGTGTGAAGAAAGTGATGATGAATATGCCAACCTATGTCTGATGGCACAATCAGACTCGAGACTTTATCGGATCGAGACTCGGACGTTGAATTTGAGGCAAGTAATTTTAAAATTCCTGTCAAAGTTTCTAAATACATTGATGAACTGTGTTTTAGTCTTAAGACTTCTCTCAAAAGAATTTCCGAACTTAGAAAGGAAAACTCAGCTCTAAAACAAAAGGAAAACGCTTTAGAAGAAAGAGTTAAAAGTTTAGACTTGAATGTTTCCACTCTTAAAGAAAATGAAGATAATCTTTTGAAAGAAAATGCCCTTTTAAAAACTGACTTATCAAATATTTCAAAGAAATTTTTAATAGGGTCCGAAAAACTTGAAAAAATTCTTTCAGCTCAAAGACCTTACTTCAATAAGTCCGGTCTAGGTATGACAAAGAAAACAATTCCCTTGATTGATTTTCCTAAAGTAAAAGAAAGAATTAAGGAAAGACCCTCGAGAGAAGCTTACAAAAATCATTTCAAGAAAGTTTTTGTAAAGTCTGTAGGTCGAAATGCCCTCAGATGTTCAAAGTGCAACAGTCATAATCACTTTGAAAAAGAGTGTCCTATGGTTTGGAAACCTGTTAAGAAAGTATGGGCTAATACGGTTTATCTTACTAACACCAAAGGACCCAAGAAAATTTGGGTACCAAAGAAAGCTTGAGACTCTCTTTTAAATGCGGGTCTCCGTCAAGAAAAAGGTAAAGTGGTATCTTGACAAAATGTGGATGCTCAAGACACATGACAGGAGACTCAAATTGCTTCATAAAGCTTATTCAAGTAAATGGTGGAAAAGTTTCATTTGGAGGAAACAACAAAGGAAATATTGTGGGATTTGGAACTGTGAAAATTGGAAATCTCACAATAAGTAATGTTTCCTTAGTAGAAGGACTCAATTACAATCTTCTCAAGCATTAGCCAATTGTGTGATACTGGTTTTAAGATCTTCTTTCAAGAAGAAACATGTTCTCGGAACCGAAAGACTCTACTCGATCTTTCATGGGTCGAAGACATGGAAATATCTATCTTCTGGATGTGAAACCAAATGAATCACAATGCCTAATCTCAATTCCAGACGAAGCAAGCTTATGGCACAGAAAGCTTGGTCATGTCAACATGAAGCAATTAGCTAAAATCTCATCAAAGCAGCTTGTTCGAGGTCTACCAAAATTACCATACCAAAAGTCTGATCCATACACTCCATGTATTCTGGGAAAGCAGGTAAGAAATTCATTTAAGCCAATAAATCATGTCTCTACTAATCATGTATTACAGATGCTGCATATGGATCTCTTCGGACCAACCAGAACCCAGAGCATTGGAGGTAAGAAGTATTGCCTAGTAATTGTGGACGATTACTCCTGCTTTACTTGGATATATTTCCTTGCAAGTAAGTCCGAAACCTTCTCGTATTTTGAAAAATTTGCTAAAAAGGTTCAAAATGAAAAATGATGTGTTATCTCAAGTATAAGAACAGATCATGGAGGTGAATTTGAAAATCAAGATTTTACAAAATTTTGTGATGAATCTCGGCTTTAAGCATGTGTTCTCTTCTCCATATACTCCGAGCAAAATGGAGTTGTGGAAAGAAAGAATAGATCTCTTCAAGAAATGACTAGAACTCTTTTAATTGAAAGTAAGATTTCTTCACGATTTTGGGTCAAGTTTGTTTCAACAAAGTGTGCTATATCATCAATAGAGTCTTCTTAAGACCTATTCTAGAGAAAACCCCTTATGAGTTATTCAAAGGTAAGAAGCCTATTGTTTCATACTTTCATGTGTTTGGTTGCAAATACTTTATATTGAAAAATGCAAAAGATCGAGTTGGTAAGTTTGAAGAAAGATCAGATGAAGGCATCTTTCTTGGATATTCTACATCAAGCAAAGCCTACATAGTCTATAACAAGAAGAGCCAGTCTGTGGAGGAGTTAATGAATGTCAAATTTCAAGACTCTACGCAAGATGAATCCAGTCTGACTCATCATGAAGAGTCTGAACCTGCTCCAGACCCTCCAAAGCTTATAACTCAAGAAGCGTCTCAGACTGAAGACCAAAGATCAAGCTGTTCATAAAGATTCAAATAAAGAAAGAGATCATCAACCAGACAAATCAACCAGTAACTGGAAGCATAAGTCCAGTCATCCCAAAGATCTCATTATCGGCGAAATTAATGAAGGAATTCGCACCAGATCCAAAAGGCGTGAAGAGTCTAGTGCTGTGGCTCTCATTTCTGAAATTGAACCAAAGAGTATAGAAGAAGCTTTATCTGATGAAAGCTGGATTGAAGCTATGCAAGAAGAGCTCAGACAGTTCAACATTAATGATGTCTGGGAATTGACATCTAAACCAAAAGGTAAAATCAAGTTATCGGAGCTAAATGGGTGTTCAGGAACAAGATGAATGAGAAAGGAAAAGTCGTACGAAACAAAGCAAGACTCGTGGCCAAGGGATATACGCAAGAAGAAGGAATAGACTATGATGAAACTTACGCACCAGTAGCAAGGTTAGAAGCTATTCGACTATTACTTGCGTTTGCTTGTTATAAAAATTTTAGGTTATTCCAAATGGACGTCAAAAGTGCCTTCCTAAATGGATTTATCCATGAGGAAGTTTATGTGGAACAACCACAGGGTTTGAAGACCCAAAGAAGCCAAACTCGCCTTCGGGAAAAAAGGCCTTGTATGGTTTAAAGCAAGCACCTCGAGCTTGGTACGACATTGTACTAAGTAAGTTTTTAATACGAATGGTTTTGTCAAAGGTAAAGTAGATACTACTTTATTTATCAAAAAGGAAAACAAAAGTTTTTTACTTGTTCAAATATATGTGGATGATATTATTTTTGGATCCTCTAATGAAAGTCAGTGCAAAAAAATTTCAAAGTCTATGCAGGATGAGTTTGAAATGAGTATGATGGGAGAGCTAACATTCTTTCTCGGGCTCCAAGTGAAACAATTGGAGGAAGGAACTTTCATTCATCAAGAAAAGTATGCAAATGATCTTGTCAAAAGGTTTGGACTGGAAAAGTGCAAAAGACCGACATACCGATGTCATGTTCTTTGAAGATAAACAAAGATGAAGAAGGGAAGAAAATTGATCAAAAGCTATACAGAGCATCATTGGTTCACTTCTTTATCTTACGCTTCTAGACCCGACATTTTGTTGAGTGTTTGCATCTCGTGCTAGGTTTCAATCGAGATCCTAGAGAATCCCATCTCAGTGCTGCGAAACGTATTATCAAATACGTTGCTTCATCTTCAAGCATCGGTCTTTGGTATCCTAAGAATGGAGACTTTAATCTTCTGGGATATTCAGACGCAGATCTGATCGGTTGCAAAGTCGATAGAAAGAGCACTTCGGGAACTTGCCAGTTGCTTGGAAGTAGGATAGTGTCTTGGTTTTCAAGGAAACAAAGCACTATGGCTCTCTCAACAACAGAAGCAGAGTATGTAGCTCTTGGAAGTTGCTGTTCGTAAATTCTATGGATAAAACAACAGCTACAAGACTTTGGAATTGAAGACTCATGCACAGAGATTAGATGTGACAACACCAGCGCAATCAATCTCACTAAAAATCCAATCCTTCACTCAAGAGCAAAGCATATAGAGATTCAACATCATTTCATTAGAGACCATGTTCAAAATGGAGAAATCTCGATTCAATTTGTTTATTCAAAAAATCAACTAGCGGATATATTCACAAAGCCTTTGGAGAAAAATCAATTCGATTTTATCCGTTCCAGACTCAACATTTTGAAACTTGAGGAAGTTAAAGTCTAGAGACTCTCCAACCCTCAGACTCAGACATTCATGGCTATAGACTGTAAGTTGTTATTACATTCAATCTCGAAAAGGTACGATCATTAGTTCAGTTAATTTATAATTTATGTGAAAAACGGAATCTTGTCTTTTCAAAAAAGATTAACTTCTATTTGGCGATTATCGATTTTAAAAAGAGGCGTCTGTTCACTTTCCTTTGTGCCGATTGGTTTTTCCTTTTTTAAAACTGAGTTATATATATATACGTTTTCCTCGCTTAAACTTCAAAACCCTAAAAAAAAAAAAAAGGCATTCTCCTCCCAATCCTGTCTCTACTTCGTGTTCATCTCCGAGAAAGTTGTCATCTTTTTTTGGGAAAGCGAGTAAAGGAATCTTTCAATGACAAGGAATGATGTCTTCTTCGAGGAAGTCTTCAAGAATCGCGAACAGGGGACCACAGAGAATGAGGGAGGGGCCTACCCATTTCGATCTCACCGAAGAGGAAGATTTACCGAGTCGGCAACAAAGCCCGATTCACTCTCCACCACGTCACTCTTCACCATCTACCCCACAAGGTGCGGGTCAACAACCGGAGGAAGAAATAATCGAGGACGAGACACTCGTAAGAGTCCAAAAACCCTCTTTATTTACAAGCTCTATTGTGCGATGAAGAGCATTGGGACTCCGCCGAACTACGTAGATGATTTCCTTAAAGATAAGAATTATGGGAATGCGTATATCTTTTTGCGACGAATGGAGGATTTCGGAATTGCTCCCAAAGGAAAGGCTGAGGAAGCACTTGCGAACATTCCAAGTGACCTCGTGTATCGGACCGAATCCGACCGACGAGAACGATGATGATAAAATGTTCGGTGAATTTCAACCTAGAATGGGTGTTGCTTTAGCGAAGGTGAAGGGAAAAAGGATGGATTTGTTTAAATCGAAGGAAGGAGAAATCTGTTCTTCAGATTGTTGAAACGAGGGGTGATAAACCCTAGGAGTGTTGATTTCGATTTCTTGGATGCCATTAATGTGAACTTAAGGGAGAAGTTCAATCGCTTCCAGCTTGAACAATTTTGCTCGATACCACGTATTTAGTTATGTGCAATTGACAAAGACATACTTCTATTCGAATCTTAGTTTTTTAGATGTGAATAGAATATCCTTCGGTGTTCGAGACCAAGACTATATGGTAGATGTGGACATGTTGGCAGATATAATTGGAGTTGAAAGAGGACGCTATCAACCAATCAAAGTTTCGATTGCTCGTGCCTCACTGGAGCTTGTCAAAGACAGGGATACATAGGGAAGAATTACCTACTCAAGAATGCGTGCCATCAACGTCTTGCTTCACAAAATTGTGATCAACTGTATCAGGCCAAAGTCTACATCCAAGACTGACGTGTTTAACTCCGAGGCGAAATTGATGTACGCGATCAATTCGGGAAGAAGTTCTCTCTCCCTCACACCATTCTCTTTCACATGTACGAGCAATGGTGAAGGACAAGGGCCAATTGCCTTACCCAGGTCTTGTGACCAAGATCTTCAGACACTTGAACATTGAACCTCCACATACTCTTTGTGTTCGACCATGCGACAAAATGGTGGTGGGTTTGAAAATGCTGACAAAAATGCGTTTGAAAGAGCTTGATAAGGCAATGGAGAAGTTCGAGTGAAGACTCCAAAGATCTTCGCATCAAAGAGAAAAGGAAGGAGCCCATGGGTGCCCCATCCAAAAAGAAAAGAACTCTTATCTTGGAGGATGAAGATGAAGAGGAAGATCTCACTATCTTTGCATTGAAAAGGACCAGACGTTCTGTACCTGAATCAACAGAACGACAGAAGAAAGGAAAAGAAGCAGAGGAAAAAGAACAGAGAGAAGAAGAGGGACAAGTAAAGAACAGAGAAGCAGAGGAGCAACAAGAGAAAGAGAAAGAAGACAAAGAGAAAGAAGCAGAAGAAGAAGGAGAAGCAGTGAAAGAAAAGTCTGCAAATGAAGCCGGAGAGAAAGGGAATCAAGATGCTGAAGAGCATGACCATCACTCTTCCCCATTTGAGGTCCTAGAGACAGGGGGAGATGGCGGGCAAGGAAGGACTACACCACATGCTGTCAACAGTGAAGGTGTGAGTTGCTCACCAGCAAATCCAGAAGATTTTCAGGCTTCTCAAATGCCTGAGGAAGGACATGATACGTCAACACCAAATCTGCTAGATTACACCGAAGTTCCATCGTCTGCCTTCACACCATCCGAGAGAGCAAATACGAGCACACAGATGGACACTACAGCAGATTTTCGTCGTATCCTTGATGTTCTTCTGGAAATGAAGGGTCAAATCTATGCTCTGGACTGTGAACTTCAAGTCCTGAAGAATGCTGGACAAGCATCTTCTGTTATTATGGCGGATCAAATGAAAGACCTCGCTCTTCAAATTCAAGCCAATGCCAAAGGAGAAGAGGTGGCTCATCTACGGGAAGACTTGAAGAGGCTGGAAGGCATCGTACAGTCGATGGGAGATTTCCAGATTGTGCGCATTCCCAAGCAGACTTGACTCTTTTCTCACCTTTTTAATGATGACAAAAAGGGGGAGAATTGTGATTTGAACTCTCTTTAAACTTTGATTTTAAATTTCTTTTGTGTGTTTGAATATTTGTTTTTGAGTATGACTTAGGTGTGAACTTGAATTTGACTGACTTGGGTGTGGATTTTGATGCTTGACTGTTTACATTTATATCAAGTGTTGTTGTATGGTCTTACTCATGAAAGACTAACCGATTTTCTGTGGATGCAGAGTCTGGTTGATTTATTAATCTTTATGAGATAGCCATATTGCTTGAGTAATGTTTTGCGGTCAAAGTTATTCAAATCTACAGAAAGTTTTGTCACCATCAAAAAGGGGGAGATTGTTGGAGAAATCTTTCTAGAATATTTTGAAGCTGACAAAACGTTTCTATCAGTCTAGTCTGGATAATTGCAGACCTTCTATTTAGAGTCTGAAGACTTTCAGATCACTAGACTCAGCACTCAAGACTCAAGACTCAAGACTATTCTCATTGACAATTTTTCTAATCCAGTGACGAAGGCAATCCAGAGTCAAAGTATTTGGTTGAGGATTTAGTCCTATCCTCTGGAGAAGATCTCTTGGTTGGATAAATATAACGGATTCTTTTATTCGTAATCAAGATCGTTTGAAGATTCGATGGTCGACGAAATATTCTTGGAATGTTCTATTCTTGGAAACCAAGATCCTGATTGTATGGGCGAACATGATTGATGGGCTATCGTCAGGTTCCTTTAATAGCTCGAATGATCTTCTTGATTGATTCCGTCCAACGTGTAGATTGGAGGAATTCCTTTGGTAAGTGCCAACGGGTATGATGGCATAAAGGAGTATAAAAGGAAGACGTTCTAGTTGCTTTAGTGCATGATCGATAGAGAAATTCCAGAGTCTGAAGCACCTTGATTATTAGTCGATACATTTTGAGCGAAATTGTATACACAAAGAGTGTCTATACTTAGTGATACCTTGAGCGAGTGTGGTAGATCATCTACACCGAGAAATCAAGGGAGAACAACGCTGTAACATCTCTTTGTTCATAGTGGAATCCAGCCAATAGGCTGTCAGTGCAGAAGAGTGGACGTAGGCTTGAAATAAGCCGAACCACTTGTTGGAGAAATCTTTCCAGAATATTTTGAAGCTGACAAAACGTTTCTTTCAGTCTAAGTCTGGATGTTTGGAGACCTTCAGTTTAAAGTCTGAAGACTTTGTTCTCTCAAGACCCAAGACTCAAGACTCAAGACTCAAGACTCAAGACTCAAGACTTAAGTCTATTCTCACGACAGTCTTTCTAATCCAAAGGACGAAGGAAATCCAAAGCCAAGGTTTATGGTTGAGGATTCGATCCTATTCTCCTCGGAATAGATTCTTTGGTTGGATAATCATTTCGGATTCTTTAATTCTTATCTAAGATCGATTGAAGATCCGTTGGTCGACGAAATAATCTTGGAATGTTCTATTCATGGAAACCGAGATCCCGATTGTATGGGCGAACAGATTGATGGGCTATCATCGATTCCTTAAATAGCTCGGATGATCTTCTTGATTGATTCCGTCCAACGGGTAGATTGGAGGAATTCCTTTGGTAAGTGCCAACGGCTATGATGGCATGAAGGAGTATAAAAAGAAGTCGTTCTAGTTATTTTAAGTGTGTGATTGATAGAAAAATTCCGTAGTCTGAAGATCCTTGATTGTTATTTGAGACTCGTTCGAGCGAAATTGTAAACGAGAGAGTATATACTTGGTGACGCCTTGAGTGAGTGTGGTAGATCATCTACACCTAGAAATCAAGGAAGATCAACACTTGTAACATCTCTTTGATCATAGTGGAATCCAGCCAATCGGCTGTCGGTCGTAAGAGTGGACGTAGGCTTGAATCAAGCCGAACCACTATAAACCGAGTGTTCAATTCTCTCTTTCCCTTACTCGCTCTCGATTGATATTTAACTCTTGCGATTGAATCATTAACTCGTTTAAATATCGTGCAAGCTTCGAGAAATTTTTTATATACCTATTCACCCCCTCTAGGTACTCATACTAGCTATATCAATTGGTATCGAGCTGTGTTCTTACTTTGTTTGAAGTGTTTTACTTCGAGTAGAAGATCCATGGCTAGTATGCTAGCACCGGGCCGATGGAAGGGCAAAGCAATACCGAGACCTCCCTACTTCGATGGAAAGGATTACAACATCCGGAAGAACAAGATGAAAGCTTTCCTTCGATCAAAGGATCCTCGGAATGGGACGTTGTGGAAAGAGGAATCACTCCCGCTGCTGCTTCAATCTCTGAAAGAGGGAAAGACACTATTGAAGCCAGCGGAATGTCTCAGGAAGAGATGAACAAGAGACAAGCACTCGATGCAAAAGCAATTTACTCTTTATATTGTGCTTTATCTCCAACTGAATATAATAGAATATCTTCTTGTGTTACAAGAAAAGAAGTATGGGATAGATTACACATCACCTATGAAGGGACAGATCGAGTGAAGGAGACCGAAATTAACATTCTTCTTGGTCAATATGAAGCCTTCAAAATGAAACCAGGAGAATCTATAACCGACATGTTTAGTCGTTTTACGTATATTGTCAATGGTCTTGAGAACCAAGGACAAAAAATTTCTGATCCCATGAAGGTGAACAAACTTCGTGGACTCTCTAAGGATTGGAATCATATAAAGACTTCAATAAGAGAGACGCAAAGAATCATGCCATTATCTCGTAGACGAGCCGATTGGAACTCTTCGGTCTTACGAAGTGGAACGAATTAATGAAGACGAAGATCCAAGAGGTAAGAAATCTATTGCATTAAAATCAAATGACGATTCTCCGATGATGCAGATTCGAAGATGATATGGATGATGAGGAGCTCGCTCTTATGATAAGAAGATTCAGAAAACTGAATAGAAAAGGCGAAGGTTCATCCCAAGGAAACAAAGTTTTCGAGACAGCGAGACCAAGTCTGGATGATGAGGAACCAAACAAAGATGTAGTTTGCTTCGAATGCAAAAAGAAGGGACACATCGGACCCAACTGTCCTCTTCTCGAAAAGAAAAGAGGAAAAGCCGAGAAGTTTCGAAAGGCTCTCAAAGCGAAACCTGGAATGATACGAAATGTGAAGAGAGTGATAATGAATACGCCAACATATGTTTGATGGCACATTCGACTCGGACTCGATTCGGATCGACTCGCATGTGAATTTGAGGTAAGTAATTTTAAAATTCTGTCAAAGTCTCTAAATATATTGATGAACTCGTGTTTCGGTCTCAAGACTTCTCTCAAAAGAATTTCCGAACTTAAAAAGGAAAACTCATTTCTGAAACAAAAGGAAATTATTTTAGAAGAAAGAATTAAAAGTCTAGACCTAAATGTTTCTGCTCTTAAAGAAAAAGAAGATGATCTCTTGAAAGAAAATGTTTTCTTAAAAACAGACTTATCAAATATTTCAAAGAAGTTTTCGATAGGATCCGAAAAGCTTGAAAAAGTGCTTTCAGTCAAAGACCTTACTTTAATAAGTCCGGTCTAGGTATGACAAATGAAACAATCCCCTTGATTGATTTTCCAAAAGTAAAAGAAAGAATTAAGAAAAGACCATCAAAAGAGGCTTATAAAAATCATTTCAAAAGAGTGTTTGTAAAGTCGGTAGGTCGAAATGCTTTAAGGTGTTCTAAGTGTAACAAAAGATCATTTTGAAAAAGAATGTCCTATGGTTTGGAAGCTCAAAGAGAGTATGGCCTAATAATGCTCATCCTACTAACACCAAAGGACCCAAGAAAGTTTGGGTACCAAAGAAAGCTTGAGACTCTCTTTTGAATGCGGGTCTCATCAAAAAAGAAGATAAAGTGGTATCTTGACAGCGGATGCTCAAGACACATGACAAAAAGAGACTCAAATTGTTTCATTAAGCTTATTCAAGTAAATGGTGGAAAAGTTTCTTTCGGAGGAAATAGCAAAGGAAGTATTGTGGGATTCGGACTGTAAAAATTGGAAATCTCACAATAAGCAATGTCTCACTAGTGGAAGGACTCAACTACAATCTACTCAAAGATTAGCCAGCTGTGTGATACTGGGTTACAAGATCTCCTTTCAAGAAGGCATATGTTCTCGGAACTAGCAAAGATTCGGCTCGATCTTTTATGGGTCGAAGGCATGGAAACATCTACCTCCTTGATGTACAGCCAAATGAAGAACAATGCTTAATCTCAATTCAAGATGAAGCGTTCTATGGCACGTAAAACTTGGCCATATCAACAAGAAGCAATTAGCCAAAATCTCTTCTAAGCGGCTTGTTCGAGGTCTACCTAAATTGCCATATCTAAAGTCGACCTATGCACTCCATGCATTCTCGGAAAGCGGTAAGAAATTCATTTAAGCAAGTAAATCATGTATCTACTAATCATGTATTACGGTTGCTTCATATGGATCTCTTCGGACCAACAAGAACCCGAGCATTGGAGGTAAGAAATATTGTCTAGTAATTATAGACGATTACTCTCGCTTTACCGGGTATACTTTCTTGCAAATAAGTCGAAACTTTTTTCGTACTTTGAGAAGTTTGCAAAAAGGGTTCAAAATGAAAAAGGATGTGCTATTTCAAGTATAAGGACAGATCATGGAAGTGAATTTGAAAATCAAGATTTTACAAAATTCCGTGATAAATCTGGTTTTAATCACATGTTTTCCTCTCCGTATACTCCAGAGCAAAATGGAGTTGTGGAAAGAAAGAATAGATCTCTTCAAGAAATGGCTAGAACACTTTTAATTGAAAGTAAAATTTCTTCACGATTTTGGGCTGAAGTCGTTTCAACCGCTTGCTATATTATAAATAGAGTCTTTCTAAGACCTATTCTTGAGAAAACCCCCTATGAATTGTTCAAAGGTAAAAAGCCAATCGTTTCATACTTTCATGTGTTTGGTTGCAAATGCTTTATTTTGAAAAATGCAAATGATCGAGTTGGTAAGTTTGAAGAAAGATCAGATGAAGGCATCTTCCTTGGATATTCTGCATCAAGCAAAGCCTACAGAGTCTATAACAAGAAAAGCCAGTGTGTGGAAGAATCAATGAATGTCAAATTCCAAGACTCAGCGCAAGATGAATCCAGCCAGACTCAATATGAAGAATCTGAACTCACGCTAGACCTTCCAAAGTCTTCAACTCAAGAAGCATCTCAGACTCAGGAAGTCCATCATCAAGATACTTCTGAAGATTCAAATAAAGAAAGAGATCATCAACCAAGCAAATCAACCAGTAACTGGAAACACAAATCCATCATCCCAAAGATCTCATTATTGGCGAAATCAATGAAGGAATCCGCACTGATCAAAAAGGCGTGAAGAATCTAGTGCTGTCGCTCTCATCTCTGAAATTGAACCAAAAAGCATAGAAGAAGCTTTATCTCGATGAAAGCTGGATCGAAGCTATGCAAGAGGAGCTCGAACAGTTCAATATTAATGATGTCTCGGGAATTGACATCTAAACCGAAAGGTAAAACTGTTATTGGAGCCAAATGGGTATTCAGAACAAGATGAACGAAGAAGGAAAAGTCGTACGCAATAAAGCAAGACTCGTGGCCAAGGGATACACGCAAGAAGAAGGAATAGACTATGACGAGACTTACGCACCAGTTGCAAGGTTAGAAGCTATTCGTCTATTACTTGCGTTTGCTTGTTACAAAAATTTCAGGTTATTCCAAATGGACGTCAAAAGTGCTTTCCTGAATGGATTTATCCAAGAGGAAGTTTATGTGGAACAACCGCCTGGATTTGAAGACCCAAAGAAGCTCTCGCCTTCGGGATCGAAAAAGGCTCGTATGGTCTCAAGCAAGCACCTCGAGCTTGGTACGACGTACTAAGTAAGTTCTTATTACGAATGGATTTGTAAAAGGTAAAGTAGATACTACTCTGTTCATCAAAAAGGAAAACAAAAGTTTCTTACTCGTTCAAATTTATGTTGATGACATTATTTTTGGATCCTCTAATGAAAGTCTTTGCAAGAAATTTTCTAAGTCTATGCAGGATGAATTTGAAATGAGTATGATGGGAGAATTAACATTCTTTCTTGGACTTCAAATTAAGCAATTGAAGGAAGGAACTTTTATCTTCCAAGAAAAATATGCTAATGATCTTGTCAAAAGATTTGGATTGGATAAGTGCAAAAAGACCGACATACCAATGTCATGCTCTCGAAGATAGACAAGGATGAAGAAGGGAAGAAAGTAGATCAAAAGCTGTACAGGAGCATGATCGGTTCACTTCTTTATCTTACTGCCTCTAGACCTGATATTTTGTTGAGTGTTTGCATCTGCGCTAGGTTTCAATCAGATCCTAGAGAATCACATCTCATTGCCGTGAAACGTATTATCAAATACGTTGCTTCATCTCGTAAGCATCGGTCTTTGGTATCCAAAGAGGGAGACTTTAATCTTCTAGGATACTCGGATGCATCCGCGGTTAAGCTCGAGTCGATAGAAAGAGCACTTCTCGGAACTTGTCAATTGCTTGGAAACGATGTGTCTTGGTTCTCAAGGAAGCAAAGCACCGTAGCTCTCTCAACGACATGAAGTATGTAGCTCTTGGAAGCTCGCTGTTCGCAGATTCTATGGATAAAACAACAGCTACAAGACTTTGGCATTGAAGACTCATGCACGTAAATCGATGTGACAACACCAGCGATCAATCTCACCAAAAATCCAATCCTTCATTCAAGAGCAAAGCATATTGAGATTCGTCATCACTTTATTAGAGATCATATTCAAAATGGAGAAATCTCTATTCAATTTGTTGATTCAAAGAGCCAACTAGCAGATATATTTACAAAGCCTTTGGAGAAAAATCAATTCGATTTTATCCGCTCAAGACTCAACATTTTGAAGCTTGAAGAAGTTAAAGTCTAGAGACTCACCAGCTCTAAGACTCTAAATCCTGAGACTCAATCATTCATGGCTAAAAGACCGTAAGTTGCTATTCTATCTAAAAGGTACTAATTCTTGTTTATCTTATCTCGAAAAGGTACGTTCTTTTATTCAGATATAATTCGTGTGAAATTTGAAAACTTGTCTTTTTAGAGGAAGTTATTTTTGGCAGTTATTGATTTTGAAAAAGAAGTGTTCGTACACTTTCCTTGTGCCGGTTAAACTTCTCTTTTCAAATCCGAGGCACATATAAATTCACAGTTATTCTACCCCCAAATTTTCAAAACCCTAAAAAGCACTCTCCTCTCGATACTGTTTCTACTCTTTGTTCATTGTCGAGAAAGTGGTCATCTTTCTTGGGAAAAGCAAGTGAAGGAATCCTCCTATAGACAAAGGAAGATGTCGTCTTCGAGGAAATCATCAAGAATCGCAAACAGGGGACCACGAGAAATGGAGAAGGGACCGACACACTTCGATCTTACGAGGATGAAGACTTACCAAGTCGGCGACAAAGTCCGATTCGCTCTCCTCCACGTCATTCAGCATCTCCCGCCCCACAAGGTGCAAATCGGGAAGAAGAGATAATCGAGGATGCTTGACCCGAAGAGTCCAAAAACCCTCTCGTTATCTATAAGCTTTATCGTGCGTTGAAAGTCACCGGCACTTCATTAAAGTATATAGATGACTTCCTTAAGGACAAAAATTATGGGAATGAGTATCTTTTTCTCGGAAAATGGAGGAATTGGGAATTGCTCCTAAAGGAAGGGCAATGGAGGCTCTTGAGAACATTCCCGGTGATCCTCGTATGCCGTGACAAAATCGATTGACGGAACGATGATGACAAAATGTTCCTTGAATTTAAACCTAGAATGGGTGTGGCAGCGAATGTGAAAGGAAATCGGATGGATTTGTTTAAATCCAAGGATCGGGAGAAAGTGTATTTCAGTGCTGTTGAAAAGAGGGGTGATAAACCCTAGAAGTGTCGATTTTGACTTCCGGACTCCATCAACGTGAACTTAAGAGAAAAGTTGAAATTGCTTCAACTTGAGACTTTCTCGCTTCGACTCTGAGACGGGTATGCTCAACTGACCGCCTATTTCTATTCAAATCTTAGCTTTTTGGATGCGAATAGAATTTCATTCAGTGTTCGAGATCAAGTCTACGTGGTAGATGTGAATATGTTGGCGGACATTGTTGGAGTTGAACGGGGACGCTATCTCCCAATCAAAGTCTCACCTGCTCGTACTACTCTGGATCTTGTCAAAGATAGGGACGTCGAGAAGAAAATCACCTATTCCAGGATGAAAGCCATCAACATTGTGCTTCATAAGATTGTGATCAATCATCTCGCATCAAGTCTACATCAAAGACTTCTGTGTCTCTTTCTGAAGCAAAGTTGATGTATGCGATCAACTCAGGACGGAAGTTTTCTCTCCCGCACACTATTCTTTTCCATATGTACAGAACAGTGTCAAAGGACAAAGGACAATTGCCTTATCCTGGTCTGGTGACCAAGATCTTCAGACATCTGAACATTGAACTACCACATACTCTCTGTGTTCGACCGTGTGATAAGATGGTGGTTGGGTTGAAAATGTTAATGAAGATGCGTCTGCAAGAGCTCTCCAAGGCAATGGAGAAATTCAAAGTGAAATCTCCTGTCCAGTCTGCTTCAAGAAGGAAAGGAAAGGAGGCCATTGGTGTCTCATCGAAAAAAGAGGAAAAGAACTCTTATCCTTGAGGAAGAAGATGAAGATGAAGATGATGAAGATCCCACTATCCAAGCGCCGACAAGAACAAGACGTTCGTGTCTCATCAAACAGATCTTCAAAGATCGTAGAAGAAGGAGAAACGAGAAGAAGAAGAAAACGAGAGAGAAGGAGAAAGAAGAAGAAGAACAGAGAGAAAGGAGAAAGAAGTTGAAGAAGAAGAAGAAGGAGAAAAAGAAAAGTCTCGTGACAATTCGGAGAAAAGGGAAATGAAGAGCATGATCATCACTCTTCCCCTTTCGATGTCCTAGAGACAGGGGAGTTAGCGAGCAAGAGAGGTTTACACCTCCCGCTGCTGTCAAGAAGATCTAAGACAATCTCCGAAGACCCGGAAGAAGTTCGGTCTCTCAATTGCCCGAAGAAGGTGATGCATCGATTCCAAATATGCCGGACCATTCAAAAGCGCCATCGTCTCGCATACACGATCCGAGAGAGTCAATGCAAGTACACGACGGATGATTCGTAGACTTTCGAAGCATCATGAATATTCTTCTCGGAAATGCGGAACCGGATATATGTTCTCGGATCGTGAAATCCAAGCTTTGAAGAGCACCGGACAAGCATCTTCGAGTCTCTATGGAGGATAGACTCAAAGACCTCGCTCCGCAACTTCAAGCCAATGCCAAGGGAGAAGAGGTAGCTCATCGAGAGAAGACCCGAAGAAGCTCGAAGGAGTAGTCCGATCTATTGGGGATTTCCAGATCGTGCGCATTCCCAAGCAGACATGACTCCTTTCTCACCCTTTTCAATGCTGACAAAAAGGGGGAGAAAACCAATTTGAACAAACATCATCTTTTAAAAACTTTGACTTTTGTGGTTATGATTATTGTTGAGTATGACTTGAGAACTTGAACTTGGGTGTGAATTTGATCGAATTGACTTGTGGATTGTGATGCTAGACTCGGTTGCATTTATTCAAGTATTGTTATATGGTGTTTCTCATGAAAGACTAACCAATTTTCGTGGATGCGAGTCTGGTTGTTTTATTAATCTTTATGAGTTAGCCATATTGCTTGAGAAATGTTTTGCGTCAAAGTTGTTCAAATCTTCAAGAAAGTTTTGTCACCATCAAAAAGGGGAGATTGTTGGAGAAATCTTTCCAGAATATTTTGAAGCTGACAAAACGTTTCTTTCAGTCTAAGTCTGGATGTTTGGAGACCTTCAGTTTAAAGTCTGAAGACTTTGTTCTCTCAAGACCCAAGACTCAAGACTCAAGACTCAAGACTCAAGACTCAAGACTTAAGTCTATTCTCACCGACAGTCTTTCTAATCCAAGACGAAGGAAATCCAAAGCCAAGGTTTATGGTTGAGGATTCGATCCTATTCTCCGGAATAGATTCTTTGGTTGGATAATCATTTCGGATTCTTTAATTCTTATCTAAGATCGATTGAAGATCCGTTGGTCGACGAAATAATCTTGGAATGTTCTATTCATGGAAACCGAGATCCCGATTGTATGGGCGAACAGGATTGATGGGCTATCATCGATTCCTTAAATAGCTCGGATGATCTTCTTGATTGATTCCGTCCAACGGGTAGATTGGAGGAATTCCTTTGGTAAGTGCCAACGGCTATGATGGCATGAAGGAGTATAAAAAGAAGTCGTTCTAGTTATTTTAAGTGTGTGATTGATAGAAAAATTCCGTAGTCTCGAAGATCCTTGATTGTTATTTGAGACTGTTTCGAGCGAAATTGTAAACGAGAGAGTATATACTTGGTGACGCCTTGAGTGAGTGTGGTAGATCATCTACACCTAGAAATCAAGGAAGATCAACACCGTAACATCTCTTTGATCATAGTGGAATCCAGCCAATCTACTCGCCGCGAAGAGTGGACGTAGGCTTGAATCAAGCCGAACCACTATAAACTGAGTGTTCAATTCTCTCTTTCCCTTACTCAGTCTCTCGATTGATATTTAACTCTTGCGATTGAATCATTAACTCGTTTAAATATCGTGCAAGCTTCGAGAAATTTTTTATATACCTATTCACCCCCCCCTCTAGGTACTCATACTAGCTA
Source organism: Eucalyptus lansdowneana (assembly GCA_017140395.1). NCBI lineage: Eukaryota > Viridiplantae > Streptophyta > Magnoliopsida > Myrtales > Myrtaceae > Eucalyptus > Eucalyptus lansdowneana. The sequence goes on from CM029487.1 coordinate 57,641,783, forward strand.
TATCACCACTATAAACCGCGTGTTCAATTCTCTCTTCCCTTCTCTCAGTCTTACTTTGATTATTGTTTGTCTCAAATCTATTAACTGTCTAGTATTGTGCAATTATCGAGAAAAATCTTTTATATACCTATTCACCCCCTCTAAGTACTTATACTAGCTATATCAAAGATGATATTATTTAGTCTACTCAAGACCCCTATGCATGCTTTGGAGGTTCTCTTTCCCAAGATCCCTATGATCCAGGACCTTCGTCCTTATCTCAAAATATGAACACATCCTTCTATGCAAAACCATCAAATTGGCCCCAGCCAAGCATTCCTGTCGACACTGCAGTACGTGACAATACATATTGGGCTCAAGAAGAAGCATCCCACTGGGCTCATGTAGAAGCATCCTCATCACGACAGTTGAACCAAATCCTCTCACCAGAAGATCTTGAAGCCCTTAAACAGAAATATGAGGCACATCTTCTAGAAGACAGCTCAAATGACTCAGTCTGTAGCTACAATGTTCGTGATGGACGAGACCGCTGAGTCCGTACAATTTCACCGTAGCAAGTCACTGTTCACTTTTAATGTAGCAATAGGCTAGGAAAAGTACTGTTCACAGTACAGTTACTGTTCATAGTGTGCGAATAATTCCCTCTCGAAAGTTTCTGGTGCCTCTGTTTGTATCCGGACCCATGACCTTGGTCCTTGTTTGTTGGTTTGTGACCTCATTTTGCCTATATAAGGCGATGAGAGTGTAATGTGTTGAGCATAGTCTCTTGAAGTAAAGTGTGTGCTTTGTGCAAAACCTCTCTATGGCTTTCTAAATCCCTCTTCTTCTCCAGCCTGGTAGGATCCTCCAAGAAATGCAGCTTGGGTAGGTTAGAAACGTTTCCATCTTGACATCTCTGAGTCTCTAGGCTCTAAACTAAAGGACTGAGTGGTTTTCTGCTAATAGGCTGTCCTTGAATGGCTTGAACGGGAGTTGTTTGCCCACCGTGGGATGCATATCTCAGAAACTTACTCTCATTCCCTAGTTCTAAGTCTAGGTCCATTCATGGTATCGAAGAAGAAGAAGAAAAAAAGAATAAGAAAAATACCATAAAAATTCAAAATATAATTAAAAATTATTAACGTTAGTGCTTTGGTCATGTCATGTAGGATAATCGGCATTCATGTTAACAAATTCAAGCCAAAATTGAATCGAATGGACTCAATTGACAAAAAGTGAAAATATTTGAGCTCAGTTGACAAAATTGAAAAATTTAAAACTAAAACTAGGATCTTATGAGAGCTCATTGGATGACGCATTGGATGACGCAAACAAGGAAATAAATAAATAAATGATAGAGGTAGCTGAGAGTAGGTGTTGAAATGTACTCTCCCATTTTCTAAGATGACCGGCAAAGATAGGATCTTATGTATAGAAGGATTACAAAGTTCAGGTTTATGGGGAAAAAGGGGGCTAATACTATAAAAAAACCTCAAACCAGAATATTTGTGAAAAATTTATCTCAAATTAATTTTTTGATATTAAAAACCCTAAACCGGTGTAAATTTGCCATTTATTAAATTCCGTTAGATTTTATCATCAAATTGCTAAGTTGGATGAGACGTAATAGTTTTTTTTTTTTTTTGGTAAAAAATGAGACATAATAGTTGATTTGTATATCAATTTGAAATTTTGCCTTCTATTTGTAACAAGTGTATCGGTTTGAGATTTTTCGTGGTATTAATTTAATTTCATGAAAATTAATGTGAGATATACTTGTAACAAGTTTGTCAGTTTAGGTTTTTTAATGGTTAAAATATTAATTTGAGTTAAATTTGTTATAGGAATATTAATTTGGTGTTTTTCATGATTTAAAAAATAAAAAAAAAGGTGCATGAAGAATAATAAAACAATTGCAGGGGATACCGTGCTTGTTGGCTGACTCATTGAGATCATTCAGTGAATTCAGTATATCTATTAATTTTTTTTTTTGAGCAAAAGTATATCTATTAAATTTACCTTCGGGAGGAATGCTTCAATGACTAGCAGTCTAGTAACTCTTTTGTATGCTGTATAGAGGGTAATGACTTCCCTTGACCCCGGCCATTGGATAGAAGCGAGAAAGAAAAAGAAAAGAGGAGAGAGAGAGAGAGAGAGAGAGAGAGAGGTCTCGACTCTTCACTTGGCGCAGGCGAAGACCAAAGGAGAATCGAAGTCAACGCTCCAGATTCAGAGTGGTGAACTCGAACGACTTCAACCATCGAAGTTTGATCATCTTTATCTCCATTCGAGCCAGAGCGTCTGTGTACGCTAATGGGTAATTGTGTTTCCGGTAGCCCCTCATCATCAGCTAACGCTACCGCTGAAGAGTTGCCCGTCTGTCACTACGAGGTGTTCCTCAGCTTCAGAGGACCAGATGTCCGCCGCAACTTCCTCGATTGCTTCTATGACCACCTCAGAAGCTCCGGGATTGTGGCATTTAGAGACCGCGAAGAGATCAAGCCCGGTGAAAAGATCAATACCAAGATCCTGGAAGCCATCAAGCATTCCAACATCTGCGTCCCCGTCTTTTCCGACGACTTCGCTACCAGCGCAGCTTGCCTGATGGAAGTTGCCCAGATGGTGGAGTTGGGGAAACCCATTCTTCCCATTTTCTACGGCGTCAAGCCCAGCGTTGTTAAACACCAGAAGGGGAAATACGGAAGGGCCTTCATCAAGCACCGGAAACACAGGGATCCCGAGACAATCAGAAAGTGGAAGAATGCTCTGGAAAATATTGCTGAGATTTTGGGTTTTGAAGTGGAGCATGTGGACAGTGGGTAAGTCTGACGGCTCGATCGGTCTTTGCTTTACTTCCTTAGCCTTTCTGAAATTCAATTTATCTTCTAGAATTTTCTTTCTCCTTTAGTATCAAACCATTTGCGTATCTCAAATGTTGCAGTCGGCAGCATTTTATTTTAATCCTTCGGGTTCAACCTGAAATCAAATCCGAACATTCCGTGACTGGTACGGGACCATAAGCCTTAGGGTAACTTCTGGACGGGTTGCGCTCATCGCCTCTCTTCATCCGTTATTTATAAAATAAAAGAAAAAAGAAAAACAAACTCGTTTTTCGTTTTGTAGGTATCTCGAGCCTTTAAAGAATGTCGTTTCCAGACTTCGGGAACTCTTGAAAAAGGATGAGCAAGACGTGACTGAGAATTTAGTTGGAATAGACAGAGACGTGTTAGAGATGATGCGCAAGCTTGGTGTAGATTATCAGGAAGAACAGGAAGAACACGTTGTCAAAGGACTGAAGACGAGGGAGAGCTGCATGGTGGAAATATGGGGTCTGCCGGGGGTAGGTAAAACCACTCTTGCAAAGGTGGTTTACAACAAAATCAGTCACCTTTTTGACAGTTGCAGTTTTCTTGAAGATGTTAAGGATGAGATTGAACAAAACGGAATGGTATATCTGCAAAAGAAGTTAATTCGAGATCTCAAGAGAGGAGACTGTCCAGAGGTGGAATCCTACAGGGTAGGCACCAAATTGATAAAATTCCTATTCCAAACAAAAAGAGTTCTCATCGTCCTCGACAATGTTGATGACTTTGAACAAATCAAACCATTGGCTGAAAAACTATGTTGGTTTGGTCTGGGAAGTAGGATCATCCTAACAACTAGAAGGAAATATGTCATTGTACCTTGCGACATTCAAGGAATAAGAGAACATGAGGTTTCATCTATGGAAGAAAATCTTGCTCTTGAACTTTTTTATAAGCATGCTTTTCAATCGGATCAACCCCTAGAGGGCTACGGTTCTCTGCCAAGTGACATCATTTCTGCAGTTGGAAAGCTTCCTCTTGCTATTGAAATGGTGGGGAAATCTCTGTATAGTTACAGCAAAGAGATATGGGAAGAGACTTTGCAAAAACTACAAAGAGAGCCGGATAAACAAGTGGAACGAGTGTTGACTGAAAGCTATGATCTTTTGGAGAGAACCACAAAAGAAATTTTCCTTGATATAGCATGTTTCTTTATAGGGGTTGAAACGACCCTCCCCATTTACATGTGGGATGCCGGTCAACGTTGCCCAAAGAGAGGTGTTGATGAACTTCAAAAATGTCTTTTCTGAAAATTGGAGAAGGAAATGAGTTTTTGATGCATAGACAACTAAAAATCCTGGGAAGAGCTATTGTCAAGAATGAAAATCACCCCTGGTTGCGCAGCAGGCTGTGGGATTATGAAGATGTAAAAACAACATTGCGGCAAAGGCAGGTAAAATCACCGTGAAATTTCTCCAGTATTCTTGTTAAGTTTTCGTCTGATACGGTGATTATAATATTATTGTTTCATTGCATACATTTTCGTTCTAATTTGCACTTCTCTTTTTTTCACCAAATTGGTAGGTTACCAACAACGTAGAAGCTCTTCGTGTAACCCCTAATTCTAATCAAGATGAACAGGCTATCAACTGTTTTCATTGGGACGAGTTCCGTCATCTATCGAATGTGAGGTTTCTTGAGTTGGACAACGTTGATATTGAAGGAAATCCTGAGAATCTTCTTCCGAGCCTTGTATGGCTTGATTGGCATAAATGCCATGAGAAATCTAAGTTGTTTGCATTGAATATGGAGAAGCTGGTAATTCTCGGCTTGTGTTCAAGCGAAGTCCAATTGAGCTTGGAAGACTGGAGAGAATTGATGCTGGTAAGGCATGTATATGCTTGTGTGCTTTTTTAATGCAAATGTGCGTTCTGCACTTTAAGACATTATATTTGAAATAGTAACTAAACATGTGAATCATGTCATTTTTGCAGAAGGCTAAGCTTTTGAAAGTCTTGAACGCAAAAGATTGTCCTTTGATCATTGCATCTCTGGAATTCTCCGACCCAGTGCCTTTAGAATGTCTGGTCCTGGAGAATTGTTTACTAGGAGATCTAACAAATCATGGGTCGACATCTGGCTTAGTGAATCTAGTTTCCTTGAACATGAAGCGTTGCTCATATTTTAGATGTTTGCCACAAGCACTGTGCTCCCTGAAAAAATTGGAAGAGCTTCTCCTTGATGGAACTAAAATTGAAAGACTTGAATTCAAGGAAGGCTCTCTGCCTGCACTTAAAATTGTCAGTGCTTGCGAATGTGAAGATTTGGTTGATGTTGATTCCATTACATTCTTAAAGAAACTTCAGAAGCTTACTTTAAGAAGTTGCAAAAAACTAAAAGAACTTCCAGCTGTCATTGGAGAGCTTGTTCAGCTAAAGGAAATGGACCTGTCGTACACCTTAATTACGGAATTACCTACTTCTGTCAAGGATTTGGAAAATCTTGAAGTGCTAAAGATGATTCGTACTTACCTAGAAGGATTTCCTGAAGCTGTTACAGATCTTAATAAGCTTAAAGAGTTGGATTTCACCTACTGTGGAAGTTTGAGTGGAGTTTGCAACATTACAGGATTGTCTTCTTTGAGAATCTTGAGATTAAAATACACCAGAATTTCTTGTGTGAATGCCAAAAGTTATGGGCAATTCAACATCCTTGAGTTAGATGATGGCATCAACAAGCACATGGTTTAATGGAGACCTTGTTATCGACAAAATGCCACTCATCCTGTGATGTCAAGCTATGTGACTAAAGAGCTTGAACAGAAGTCTCCCAAACGTACGACTTATTCAACAAAGAAGGTGAGATCTTGTATTTGGAAAGACATTACTGTTGATCCCTGTTTTACTCTTTGGGTTCTTGGAGACAATACTCTTCTTTTGACAACATATATCTAGACCTTCCTATCACGGTTTACCTCTTGGATCTCTGATTTTTATATGTCAAGTTTTATCTCAAACTATGTGACATTTTTGTATCAGCGTGTTCCATCATCTATGCAAATGGTTCCGTTTTCTCTTTCTTGCCATCACATGATTGGCAGGGGTCACTTTAGTTGTTTTTGTTTTTTATTTGTCTGAATTCATTAAGCTTTTCTAAAGTAATTTTGTTTTCTTCTTCTTTCTCTTTCCTTTCTCTGTCTTCATTTTTCGCTCAGGGCTATCATCAGTAGTAAGTTGAAAAAAATAAAGACAGTTATCTTATCTCGTTAGTTCAGTACATACCAATACAACAGTCCCCATCTTAGGACTACAAGCATATACTGCCAAGTTCAATTTGAGCGATAAGAGGACAAAGCTGAGGGAATTTCTTTGGAAATGTAAGAAGTTGAGTTTGAATGACCTAATGCCATTCCTTGGTTTGCTGCTTGCAGCATCCTATGATTTAATTCAGGTTGTACATAGGTGCCAGATGCAAAACAAGTCCCGAGGAAACACGGGCAAGCTGTTTTCTAAACCCAAGTGAGACTTCCTAGTTCAAGATGTGGTTGCTTCACATTATGTCGTTTTCTCATTGTTATGGTGGTCCTCTCCCTAGTTCTGTCATGTTTTTTCTGATACTCATATCACGTCTTCACTTTTGTTAGTTCGTCAAAAAAAAAATATGCAAGGATTGAGTAATCTTTCCGTTGAAGCTTGCATTGCCTTGTCTTGCACTTTTATTTTCCTGCAAATGGTTTTTGCAGATTCATGAATTCACTCGTGACCCTAACTATTAAAAGAGAGTTGTCTCTCATGAATTTAGTGGGTTGAACAGTCAATGAGGTCTTGACCTCCAGAGATGAACGGTCCCAGTGCACCTTTTGTTTTTGGAATGGAGCTTCTTGGTCTCTTTGGAAAATAGAAACACGCCTAGCAGTTGACAGAGAAATCTTTTTGAGAGCAGCAGTATTCCATAAGATTCATTTTGTATAGGCACAATGCAGGATGAAGTGACAGCAGGAGCTTATTACATTGCCGAAAATGTGGCAGATTGTGAAGCGATGGCCTTGAGTGGCTAAGATTTTTCTCAATTGGATCCCTAATGGAATCTCGAATTTGCAAGCTAGATGGTTAAGTTTTGGGGGTCGTTGGTCGTCCATCAGAATACAAAATATTTTGGTTCCAATGACTTAAAAGACGGGAGTGGTTGTAAGCTTACAAGGTAGTCATTTGCACGAACAGGAACATTTATCAAACTGAGAGGGAAAGACTCGGTTGCTTAAAACTGAACGAAGGCGAAAATCAGAAGTTCCTCATAAAGGAGTAGTCTCATTTTAAAATGTAAAATGTCAAGAAAGGAAAGGCTCATCTCTTTCATAGCAGACACAAATGGATTCGATCCACTAGATTCTTGATTTTGTTCATTTTGAGTCCTAGTCTTGCCTTCGCACGTGGAACAAGTAATACTCAGAAACCTTTCAAGAAGCACAAATGAAAATATACGAATAGGTCGGGCATGGCGGGTACCCATTTACGTCGTCACACCCTCCCAGGACCTCTATTTCTCCGGCTTCTTCACGTTCATCTCGTGGGTTCAAACTCTGTCCTCTTCCTCTTTCTCTCTCCGAATGCTGCTTCTAGGTAGTCTTATCTTGATCAACGACCCACAAGAAATTATTGAGATGCCACTGGAACAAGCAAAAGTGCATTGTGTTGGAACTGTCATCGTGCCTCCATCCCAGTTAGTCTATCAAGTACGTGACAGTCCCAATTGTCAGAACACATACTGAAAAAACAATATCATGCTTGACCAAACCATGAACATTGGTTGTAAATACCTAACGAGAAAGCAGCAAATCGTTACCTAAGTAGACGCGGTGATAACAGATTTGATTAACTGAGTCGTGAAGCATTTGAGTTCTATGCTTCCAGATGGGTTCAGTTTTGGAATGCAGCCCAGGAATTGTGTCATCCAGGGTCGTTTTCAGGGGAGAGCTGGCTTTGAGACGATGCATCTGTTTGCTTAAAGTAGATTCGAGTCTCAGTTTGAACCATATACCAACGTCTGGAAACATTTGCCTTGGCTCTTGGTTTGTTGGAAGACTTTCCAGTTATGGTCACAGAATCAGATATATTAACTTTGTCGATTCATATTTTGAATCCTTTTTCCTCGTAAAGAAAGACCCATTTCCTCGGATGAGCTGAAAGAACTGAAATATCCTATCACGATTCAAGGTTGGTTAGAGTCAAGTGATCAGAGTCTTAAATAGGCTATAATTAAATCAATCCTTTTTATCTGCACTTCTATGGTCTTATTTCCAGAATTCACTTGTTTTACGCGTATTATCTTCGATTTTTTATTTTTTTTTGCAACGATCCATGTTGTCTAATCAGCCTTCTCATTTGGCTCAGTGTTAGTAGATCGACTGGAAAAAGTGCCAAAAAAGTTCTAAACCTTTTACCTTTGTGATGATTTAGTCCTAAATATTTTTAGGTTGTGCCAATTCAGTCTTTTCCGACCAATTATGGCCAAATTTTGCTAACTGGACGCCGGCAGACTAATGTGGCACGATCGATCTTGATGTGGACAATTTTTAATAATATTTTAATATTTTGAATTTTTTTTTTTTTTTTATTTTTATTTTTATTTTTATTTTTTATTCTTTTTCTTCTCCTCTTCTTCCTCCAGCCGGTCGCCGAACCTCGGGAACCGGCCAGAGGCGACAGCCGGTGAGTTTGAGGTCGACCTTGCCAGCCACCTCGCTAGTGGCCACAAGGGCAGCAAGGCTCGCCCTTGCCAAATCCAACGAGGGTGAGCCTCGCTCGCCTAGCGCAAGGCCACCCTCGAAGCTCGCCCTCGCCGGATCTGGCGAGGGTTGAGTCTCGCCCATGGCCGACGAGGGCGAGCCCTGCTAGCTCGCCGGATATGGCAGCAGGTCAGCGAAGCGGCAAGCAACAGTGGACGGCATCGGGCGGCAGCGTTGCTGCAGTGGTCTCGTGTGGCCAGGGTTTCCTTGGCTTGGCCGGGAGAGGACTCTCTCTCTCTCTCTCTCTCTCTCTCTCTCTCTCTCTCTCTCTCTCTCGTCTTGCCCAGATCGAACGCCCTCAAATCTCGAACCGAATCCTTGAAGAAAAATCCAAGATGTGCACAGCAAACAAAGGAAGGTTGGGGATGGAGCTTGTGCGACGAAAGACCGTGAGCTCCGGCTTGGTCCGACCAACACAAGGCACAAAAGGACCGAGGCCTACCGGAGCTTCGGCGCTTGAAACTAGGCGCGGTCGTAGGCCGACGGCCACGGCTTAGGTGCGGTGGCTGGCGATCTACCCCTCTGACTCTCTCCCCTTGCTCAAACCCCCTCACTCACCAGATCCAGCGAGTTGGTGGGGCTCGCCCCCGCCGACCATGGGCGAGGGCGAGGGTTGAGCCTCGCCGCCCTACGCCAGGCCGCCCTTGCGGCCACTAGCGAGGTGGCCAGCGAGGTCGACCTCGACCTCGCCGGCCGTCGCCTCTGGCTGGTTGTCGAGGTCTAGCGATCGGCTGGAGGAAGAAGAGGAGAAGAAAAAGAAAAAAGAAAAAAAATAAAAAAATAAAAAGATCCGGCGATCGGTTGGAGGAAGAAGAGGAGCAAGAAAAAGAAAAAAAAAGAAAAAATTCAGAAATATTAAAATATTATTAAAAGTTGTTCACGTCGGTATTTGATCAAAGCCACGTCGGTGGCATTTGCCCGATCAACAAAATCCGGCCAAAATTGGCCGGAAATGATTGAATTGGCACAACTTAAAAGGTTTAGGACAACACTGGCACATAAAAAAAGGTTTAGGATTAAATCAGCACAAAGACAAAAGGTTTAAGACTTTTTTGGCACTTTTCCCCAAATCAACTTATTCATGATTACACTTCTTGGAATCTAACATCCTCGCATGGCTTAATCAATTTATTTATTTCACTCACAGAGGATCAAATTATTTATGTTCTTCTACATTAGGTTATCATGCCATTTACTCATCTTTCGAGTCCATTGTACTTAGAGTTTGCTTGTCTTGGCCTTGTTGAGCTCGAAATTCTCTTTAAAGAATGGGACCTGAATACGAAGCATCTCATGAAATTGACTGAAATCTGAACTCGATCTGCTCTAGCTTTGCTCGCTGTCCCACAATATACTTTGACATTGCTAGTGAAGATCGTGCATATTCTCAAGGCAAAGTGGGCACTTTATGTAAGGACCTGGGCCTCTCACTGTGTAATATTGCTCGCTTTGAGCCTTCGGCCCTCACGGTTATAAAAAGCGTTATGCAGGGGCAGGGGTGCGGACGCACCGCCATCCCTCTCCCAAGCCATAATATTGTCCTCTTTGGGCTCCGCACCGCCGTGGATGCATCGCCATTCCAGTCGGGCCACCCTCAAGGCTTTGTTCTCAGCACAGCATAAGCATGTGTGAAACGTGTTTTAAAGCTGTAAGGGCCAAAGGCCCAAAGTGGACAATATTACACAGTGAGAGACCCGAGTCCTTACAAATGGTATCATAGCCGACTCCCGACCGTGTGTGGGGCCATAGCAAGGGCATTGTGCTCCTAAGGGGGGGAAAGTGTGACGGCCTAGGCGGTGGTGCGCGGGGAGGAGGGATGGCGGTGCATCCGCCCCTCAATCCCCGAACGTGCGCAAGGAAGGGGCACGTCTCCTATCCCACGTCGCTTAGGAGAGAGTCTTGAGCTAGTTTATAAGGCTTGGGTTCTCTAACCTATGTAACGCGTTTTAAAACCGTGAGGGCCGAAGGCTCAAAGCGGACAATATTACACAGTGGGAGGCTCGGGTCCTTACACTTTACTAGCCTCTGATGTCACCCGGCGTGCCATCTTTGTGGACTACTATGCTTTAGAGGCACTAAATGTCAAGAGTGCCTTCACAGAAATGTTGCTCAATCTGTCGTGTGGTCAGCAGGAAGGCCCTCGACATTGGTGACTACCCTACAGCTTTGCCAAAGAGACAGACGATTAACATCGGAAGCAGGGATGATGTCTCAGCTGTTGAGAAAGCCAGTTGCTGCTCTTCATGGGAAATCATGGTTGTGGTGCAGAATACACAAAATTTATTTACTCTTCATAGTATCATGCTCACATACAAACGAAGATATTAAAGATGGACCTCATGAAATCATCACGTAATTAGGCAAGCTAATTGCATGTTTATGTTTGCTAGATATTTCTCAAACGGGTATGACACTTTGGGGTACGTGAAGCACCTGATTATTTTTCCTTCAAGGACCGAGTCCGTGGACACTTCAACGAATGAGGTAGAATGGAGAAAGATTTTTCATAATTGTGCAAGAACTATATTCTGGTTTTCATTTGTTTTAACATAATCGACAAAACTAATTAACAGAAATCCTCAGCAAAAACATCTTAAATAAGTAACAGGATTAAAGGTAACATATTGAGATGAACAGGCCCGCCAGAAAATTGGGGTTGGTAATCAACTCTGTTCCACGGCAAATAGACCTAAGGATGATGAGAGCTTCGCGCATCTCATTTTACTTATTCTCATCTTCTCTATCATGTTTCAGCTGCCAACAAAGTAGTCTAAAAGTTACTCTGCATTCCACTCACCTCCGTAGCATGGGATAAGTATATTAGAAGTGTCAAAAGTTGTGTATAGCGTTTACTTTAATGCAAAATTTTTTCGCTAACTCACTTTAGTGCCAACAGTGAGAAATTCTGACTAAATTGATTACGCATCATTTATAATTAAAAATTGCAATATAACTGGGAAAATTTTTAAAAAGATCCAGTCCACGTGGCATTTCCGTGTAGCATGTTTGGCACTAAAATGATCGTTTTTTAAGAATGACTTACTAAAGTGATCACTTTAAATAAATTTTGGCACTTAAATGATCATTGTTTATAACTTTTGGACAACGTTGTTTAGGGATTATATACTAACTAGACATATTGGGAGAGTGAGAAATTAATAAAATGTAGCTACATTGGATTTCCAGCAATCCGTACCGAAGTTGGCGCTTAAATGGTCGTTTTTTTTTTCCTTAAAAAAAGTAGCACTTAGGTGATTGAAAAGAAACTTTTGGCACTAAAGTGAGCGTCGTACACAACTTTTGACACTTCTAGTGTACTTACCCCCTAATAGGCAATGACCTTTAAACCTGAATGACTAGAAAGAAACTTCTTCAGCCATCATAGAAAATCGGCCAAATCACAAGTATAATGTCTCATGATAAATATGTCCTGGAAAGCACGTTGATGATGGTAAAGGAATCACCTTTCGAATGTCCCAAAAAAATGAAGCACATACTCTTACTTGGTGGGCAAAAGTGACCACGGATATCTTTTCTTTTTGGTCAAAACGATCATACACAGTAGCAATTCAATTTGATTGACCAACAACTAATTAACTGGTAAAATTAGTAATTTGTAGGACATGTCAGAAGTTTGATTGAACAATGTTGCCAAGTACATACGAAATGTGACATTTCGAATTAGGCTCAAACTTTGGCTGTTCTACAACCATTTTTGTCCCTCGAGTAAAAGAACATGCTACTCTTTACAATATTTGAACAGTGGGTCCATTTTTATCCTCAAAGTATAAAAACACTATATTTCTTATGTATGATCATAGAAGATTGAATTAACCTCGAAACATAGTATTCCCACTTCAAAATCAGCCTAGGGTACATTAAGCAGAGATGCTTGGCACCGTCATCACCCCATAGCTACGATAATGAAGTATAATACATACAGCTTTGTTCCTGTAATCACAGTGCCCATTTATCGTGTCATCGTTTTATCAACATTATCCATACGCGGTTTTCAGCCTGATACAACGCGGGAAAGAGCAGTCATCTGCCGTAGCAACTTCTGAGCAAAAAATTGCTCTGCAAACAAGCCGAACGTCATAGATTTTCTAGATAGTCACCAGAAACGCCTTTATTTATAGGAAGGTCAATCGAGAACAATACGACATGCTTTAAGTAGTAATACTGGGAAGAGAAACTACTCCGTCTGCACCAATTGTTAAAAACGAAAGTGATTTCTTTACTCTTCGAATATTCTTTCTTGTTGTTTTGCAAGAGAACACTCCTTCGTGTGCTCTCTCTAAGGATCATTTGCGAGCTTCTGCCTTCTTCTGTTCTTTGGCTGTAGATGAAAGAGAGTTTTTGAATCAGTTTTGGCGATAAGGGTGAGACCAGGACGACAAAAATATAGCAGCCTCAAAGACTTCCCCAGCTTTCTATTCTTCTCGCTTCTTGGCAGCTTTCGCTCGCTTAACAACACCACCTCCAACAACAATGAGAAAGATATTACTCTTAAAATCTTACCGAGGCAGCTCTACATCCTGCTACAGAGAGCAATGCAGATTTCTGATCTATATGGGAAGGAAGAAAAGAAATGAAACGACATAAAGATTTCCCATTGTATAGTCCCAGTCTTCCTAGTTGGATTTATCTCAGATGAGATTCATACCAAAAGCTCAGACGCTCCTGATAGAATATATGCAAGCACTTATTTAGACGCCAATGTCAAACCTGAACCTGCTAGCCAGGGAGATGCAATATAAACTAAATTACAAATTATGGACTGAGCAGCTAAGGTTTCTCTTGGGATAAGCTATGACTTGCCAAAGCTTTTAAATTCTGATATTCAGGATCTTTCTTGAATCTCATGTATAAAAAATGACTGACTAATTGTGAATAATTTCAACATTATAATTTGTAGGCGGTCCAAAATGAAGGGCTCAAATTAAACTCTCTGGCAGTAAACTTTAGCAATGAGAGTATAAATTTTGTGGGCTTCACTGAAATATCAACAAAGATGAGGCATGACACTGCTTCTCTTTGCCTTTTGTTTTGATTGATTGACTTAACTTAATCTTACAGATAACCATCCAAGTTATTCCCCTACACCAAGAAGGCAGCAACTGTCTACCAACCTGCCTTGTTTAACTTCTCCCTCCTCTACCAAAATATACTGTACTTATTCAATCAGCCTCATATACATATTGATTACAAAATATTTCTAATAAATGCAAAACTAGCCAAGATGTTCATCCTAATAACTTCAATTTCAAAGTCAATGAGATGTTTAACAAGATCATCACATGTTTGCAATGCCAACACTACCAAAAGTTTCTTGAGTAGAGTTAGTTTTTTTCTTTGTCATAGCTTGATTATCGTAGTTAACTAGCTAGAAAGTCGCTGCCTTCCCCGTAGTAGATTCTAAAAACTATCGAAATCATTTCAGCAAAGGCGTAATCACATTACAGTTTACATGATATAACTAAACAAAATACCAAAATATGTTGGACATATAAACAGCAAATTATTTTAATGACTCGTCAAACTAAGCAGGGGGTTAAGAAAACTAAGAATTCACATATAAATGGACACATGGAATCTTGTTTCTGTTCAACTAAACGCTGCTTACCTAAATCTTTCCTGGGTTGCTCTGTATATGCTGCCAAACTCAATTTTGAAGTGATAGAGGACAATGCAGAGAGAATTCCTTTGAAATGCAATAAATTGAGTTTGAATGACTTAGTGATATTTCTTTAATTTGCTGCTTGCAGCATCCTGTGATTGGATTCAGGTTTTGAATAGATGCCAATGCAAAACTAGTCTCAAGGAAAATCGGGTGAGCTGTTGCTAAAGCGAAATAGGCTTCCTAGTTCTAGAAATGGTTGCTTCAAATTGTGTTGTTTTCCCATTGTTTTAGTGGTCCTCTCCTAGTTTTGTCATATCCTAAATTTTCTGATACTCATAGCGTGTCTTCACTGTAGTTGGTCTGTAAACAGTCACTTTCCTGTAAATTGTTTTGTTTGAGAGTTCATGAATCCACTCGCGACCCATGATATCAAAGGAAAGCAGTCCCTTATGCATTTTAGTGGGTTGAACACTCAATGAGGTCCTGCTTCAGAGATGAACGGTCTAGGTGCTCTTTTTAATTTAGGAATGGAGCTTCTTGTTCTGGTTAGGGAGAAAAAAAAAAAAAAAAAAAGAAAAAAACACACCTAGCATCCAACCGAGAATTTTTTTATTTATTTTGAGGGCATCAGTATTCCACAGAATCCATAATGTATATCCACATCGCTGGACGAAGAATATGAAGTGACAGCAGGAGCTTATTACATTGCTGAAAATGTTCCAGAATGTGAAGTGATGGCCTTAAGTGGAAACAAGGCGGACCTGCATCGTCTCCAAGCAGTTTCGAGTAGAGATGCGTTTTCTTGTGGACTGCGATGCTTTCGAGGCACGAGCGCCTTCGTGAAAGTGTTGACTCAGATCTGTCGTGTGGTCGGCAAGAAGGCTCTTATCATAGGCGATGACCCTGAAGCTTTGCTGAAGGAGGCGGCCAATAAACTCTAGGGACAGGCCAATTGCTGGTCTTCATGGGAAATCATGCTAACTGGGGTCTTGAAATTCAACACGGACTGCTCTCTGGTGGAAGGAACGACCGACCGAAGCTGTTGCTGGCATGTGTCGAGACTCAAACGGTGTAGCTGTGGGTGTATTCGCCAAGTCGATCAGTGCTCCGTCAGTAAATGGGGTCGAAACCCTAGCTCTGTAAGAAACGATAGCCCTCGTGAAGCAACTCCTTGATCTGCAAGTGGTAATTGAGGGCAATAGCTTATCTTTAATGAATTCGGCGTTGGACGCTGATCAAAACCTGTGGACCATCCGGCCTGGATTGAAGATTGCAGAACCCAATTGGACTGGCTCAATTGTGTACCGCTAGCCTATCATTTTCGGGATGCAAATCAAGTTGTGGACTGGATTATTATGACTTCTAAGCCCCTCTTAAATTTCTTATACTCAGATGTTTCATAAATGTCACTCTAATTAGTGAAACCGGCATTTCTCGCACCCGGATGCGGTAATTGGACCGCCTATGTAATTTTTGGCACACCCCACACGAAAGCATGCGAGGGGTAGTGTCGGTACGGGAGGTGAGAATGCGCGGGGATGAAGGTAGGTGAATCATGGCTGCGCTTAGATATTCAATGACAATTATTTCTTGACTAAACAGAATTTGTCCTCTTCTGGAAGACTTTGAACGTTGGTTATTTCATAATAGACTCTTGGCCATCTCAACTCCAAAAGATTTTGGAAAGAGAATGGTTGTTGGGCCTCTTGGCAATGGAAGGATTGAAAATCGCGTCAGGGCAATGCGAGATAATGTAGGATTAACATTGTTCTTCCATTGCAATGCCTTGTTTATTTTTGCTCAAGAAGATGATATGATCGTCCAAGAAAATCTTTATCTCCGTGGTGGCATAATTATTCATGTTTTAATTCCTGTATTGTTAAATGAGAGTATTTTCGTCTTTTTCCACGATGATCAGCCGCGTCCACCTACACGGACTGACCCCAACCCGCATGCTAATTAATCATTGTTGACTTACGTCCCAAATCGGTAGTGATCAGAATACGCAAATTGATCCGGCCCGATTGCCGAGTCTTCAAAAAGCGGGCTGGAACTTGAATTTGAGATTTTTTTGGTCGAAAAAATTCGAGATTCAAACATTGGATTTTTCGCACTAACTGGCATGACCGATTCTTGGTGTTCTGCGCAGATCGGAATATTATGACATTAAAGAAATTCAATCTGATCGAATGGATCTATTAGTCGGGTCAGTCTGGCGCGGCCTTTTTTTTTTTAATCCGATCTCCTATCTGTACATGTCCAGAAAAAAAAAAAAAAATCCACATCTGGTTTCTCTGAATCCTCCGTTGACTCCTGAGAGAAAGAGAGAAAGAAAGGGAGAGAGGAGCAGGATCGCTACCGTTCCAACCCCAGAGAGAGCTATGGGGGAAGCCATCGTCTCGAGGGTGGCTGACATTCTGGACGATTTCGCAAGGGATGGGAAGTTAGGCATGCTTTCCGTGCTCGTGAAAAACGTTACCGATCTCCAAAAGGTCGTCCCCGATGCGGAAAAGCGGAGCCTCGAAAGCCGTGCGATCGAAGCATGGCTTGAGGATGTCAAAGCGGCTTTCTACGATGCAGAGGACTTGCTCGAAGAGTGGAACCTTGAAGTTACGCGACCACGAGAATCACCGAGCAAAGATAAGAAGTCGAAGCAGGCGAGTCCCTTCTTGTCACCTTCATTCCGACCTGCTGGACGGCTGGAGTTTATCAGGAGAAGAATGGAAAATATCGCGTCTAGAGAGAGGGCTTTGGGCTTGGAGGGGTGCCCGAAGAATGTGCGAGGAAAGAGTGGATCGAGGAAGAGATTGCGGTCGGACGCTTTTGTCGTAGAAAGAGATGGTGCTAAAAGAATCGCTGCCAAAGGCGCTATTAATGTTGACCCGCGAGAGCGCGCGAAGGATGTGCAGGATGAGAGAGGATCGAGGAACGAGGAACTGTCGGACTCCTTTGTGCACGAGGAGGAGATTACCGGGAGAGAGGATGCTAAAAGCGTAATTATGGAGTTCTTGTTAGACTCTGCAGCTGAAGAAAGAATTCCCATCCTTGCAATATGGGGTGTGGATGGTATTGGAAAGACTGCTCTTGCTCGGTGTCTATACAAAGATGAGATGGTCAGCCATCATTTTGATTTGAGGATATGCGTCTGTGTGGGTGACATCTCTAATCTCAAAAATCATGTTGCAAAAAATCATACAAAGTGCAACACAGAGAGCATATGGCGTTGAGTTGGAGGGATTGCAAAATCAACTTGAGAAACACATTCGTGGGAAAAAAATATCTCCTAGTTCTTGATGATGTATGGTTACAGTTTCATGAACAATGGGCGAGCTTGAAAAGTTTATTGATGGGAGGTGCTGAAGGAAGCAAGATTCTGATGACTACATGCTTGAGGTCAATTGCAGATTTCATGAGCCCAACCAAATCTTATTCTCTTGAGGCCCTTCCAGAACGCTTGTCTCTACACTTATTGATGAGAATGGCTTATAAGGATGAAGAAAAGACTAGAGATCCAGAGGAGTTACTTATTGGGAGGCAGATAGTCAAAGAATGTCATGGAATTCCTTTGCTTGTACGAACAATTGGAAGTTCACTGTTCTTCAAGAAAAGTAAAGCTAAGTGGTCAAAATTTAAAGTGCGAGATCCTGGAACTCTCTGCAGAGCCACAAAATGATTGCGTTCACACATACCTTAAGCTTTGTTATTGTCATCTCCCATCCCATCTGAAACAGTGCTTTGCCTTCTGTTCATTGTTTCCCGGAGATTGGGTAATTGATAAACTAATGTTGATGAGTCTCTGGATAGCAGAAGGATTTATCCGGCCCATAGACAACGTAGATCAGGATATGGAAGACATTGCTCATGACTATTTCATGGATCTAGTTAGGAGGAATTTCTTTCAAGACTGCACTCAAGATGAACTTGGCAGTGTGACGTCTTGTAAGATGCATGATTTTTTTAAATAAGCTAGCATGTGCAGTTGCTCGAACCGAGTGTTCCCGCTACATTGGTTCAGGATGGTCGTTAATTGATGAAAGAACTCATCATGTATCAGTGGATTCAACTTTAGATCTATCACAGGGACCCCCAGCTACTGTACTCAGAGCAAAACATCAGGGGACATTCATCAAAATGGATCAAACAAAAAGCTTGAGGTGTGAGACTCTACTGGTTAAAGAAACTCTGTGAATTCATTTCTAATTTCAAGTACTTGAATAACTTGGATTGGCATGATAGTGGTATTGAGAAGCTGCCAAGTTCCATTTGTGAGTTGAAGCACCTGACATTTCTAGATCTCTCTTAAAATGATGGAATCATAAGGCTTCCTAATTCTGTGACAAGATTGCAAAGCTTGCAAGTACTTAATATCTGCTACAAGCTAATGGAATTGCCAAGGGATATAAGAAAATTGGTCAACCTCAGGCAACTAGAGATTAGCAATTGTAATGCACTATCTCACATGCCACGTGGGTTGGGCCAGTTGACTCTTTTGCACACTAACAGATTTCCTTATGCCCAGGGATCATTCCCGTCCAAAGAATTGGGGTGGGCTAGGGGAGTTGAGCAAGTTAAGCAAGTTGAGAGGAAGCCTTTAAATTGAAGGGAGAAATAGAAGATGCGGTAGCAGAATCAAATGCTGTGAACTTGAAGGAGAAGGGTTCCTTAGTTTTGCCAGTATTAGTGTTTGCCGGAAAAGAAAGTGATGAAATTCTACTCAAAGAGCTGCAGCCAAGCTTGAATCTTCGAAGCTTAGAAATAAGAGGCTAAAGGGTGCGCAAGGTTTCCAAGCCGGATGTCTTGCATGTTTAAATTAGTGAAGCTACGGTTGTTTGATTGTGCAGGATGCCAAAGTCTCCCACCACTTGGTGAGCTTACTAGCCCCAAGCGTCTGGATATTGGTGCGCTACCTATGGTGGAGTGCACAGAGAGTGATCTTCATATCCTCCCATCACTTCCTAGTCTCTCTGCACTGAGGATATGGAAGTGTCCTAATTTGGAACGGATTCCACTGCTTCTACATCTCAAGGAGTTGAAACTTCCCAGTTTCCCTTTGGAGTCGTTGCAGACCTTAGTTGCCACTATTGAACATATAATTGGTATTGGTGATTGAGTGAAAGATATGATCAAGTTATTGGAAATAGAAGATTATGGGATTGCAGCTCGTATGGTTGGAATGCATAGAACTCCTGGAATTGGCAAGACAACAATTGCGAAGGCTGTACATGACCGACTCTCCTCTTGTTTCAGACAGTTGTGGCTTTCTCGCAGAGATTGGAGAAACAGCACAAAATGTTGGTGGTATTCAGTTTTTGCAAACTAAGTTGATACGTGAAATTCTTGAGCGAAATGGCGATGTTTCTTCTCTCCAAGGTGGAATCAAGTTTTTCTATGTGTTTGGCAATATAAAAGTTCTTATAGTCCTAGACGATGCTGAAGAACAGTCGCATCTTGAGGATCTTGTAGGACACTGGCTTGACTAGTTTGGTCCTGGAAGTCGGATAACTGTTACTTCAGAAAATCTCCAGATTCTCCGAACATATGTTTCTTGAGGCCTAGGTCGTATCTATGAAGTGAATGAGATGGATAATGTCCGAGCTCTTGAACTTTTTCTCTAGCATGCTTTAGGAATGCATGGTCTAACACCGGACTATCCTTAAATTGGAAAGCGCATTATCAAACTGCAGGGCAGGTTCCACTTGTTATTGAAGGCATCGGTTCATTTCTGCATGGAAAAACAATAGAAGATTGGAGGAAGATAGAGGACTTGATAAAACCACGGAAGGAGAACTCTCTCGAGATTCTGAAGGATTGCGGGGAGATTTTGAAAATCTGCTATGAAGCATTAGATGAAAAGCGGAAACAAATATTTTGGGACATAGCATGGTTTGCGAATGTCATGGATAGCCAAATTGTATCTTATATGTAGCCCGATCGAGATCTTTTGCATTCTCACCATATTTTGATGCCCCTAGCAAAAATTGGAGAAGACAAGAAGTTGTGGACGCATGAACTGTTGAAGTACCTTAGCGGAACTATAGATCAAGAACCTAAATATCCTGGAAGGCGCAGTAGACTATACATGGATAATGCAAAGCTGGAAGTAATCAATACTGGGAAGAGGTAAAGGCTTTTGGTTCGATGGTTTGCTTTCTTCTGTGAAATGAAAGCCTTACATATACTGTCTACTCTGTTGTCCGGTGTTTTAGTTAGTTTACCATATCTAGGTTTTGGTTGCATGCACGGAAAAGAAAACATCCTAGTCCTTACTACATAGCAAAAGTGACCCATTGTAGTTTATAGCTTCGGATTGATTTGTTACTCTTGGCAAATATAGGGAATGGAAGAGGTGGAAGCCCTCTGCTTTGACTTTAAAAATCATCCTCTCCATATATGTACAGAAACCAATTTCAAGAGCATGCCAAACATGAGGTTCTTGAAATTGGATCATGCAAGTATGACTGGAAACTTCGCAAATGTATTTCCAAAGTTAAGGTGGCTTCATTGGCATGGCTTCCTGAGGGATTTCAAAGCGACAGTATTTAGTTCGACTGAACTGAACTGGTCATTCTTGATCTTTCATGGAGCAAAGTCACTGAAGGCTGGGGAGGTTGGATGATGATTTCTTATTACTGCTCTAATGCATTTATTCTGTTAATTATCTGGCAATTGACCTTATAATGTTTTCTCTTCTGCTTTACAGATTAAGCAATTGAAAGTCTTAAATCTCACCGGTTGCACTGACTTACTGATAAGTTCTACATTTTCTTGCTTCCCAAATTTGGAGATACTGATTCTAGAGCGATGCTCTCGGTTGGTCCATCTAGATTTGTCAGTTGTGGTCTAAAAAAATTGCTTTGCCTGAATTTGAAGTCTGCACTGAACTCAACATGTTGCCTGACAAACTGGGCGGTTTGGAAGCTTCGAAAGAACTCATTGATGAGACTTCCATGCAAGAAATTTTTGTGCCTCCAACTGCTTGTCATTGAGTCGCGTGCCCATTCATGTGAACACCTAACATCACTTAAATTACTCTCGATAGATAATTTTAAGATTACCAAACTTCCCAATGGAGTCGGAGAGCTGTTGAAACTCCGATGCTTGTCATTAAGAGACTGTCGTTAAATATGAGAACTTCCAGAGTCCATTGGCCAATTGGGAAGCTCTTTAGAGGAGCTGGATATTTCAGGAACAGGTGTTTCAAAATTGCCAGACCTATTTGGAAATCTGCGGAGTTTGAGAGTGTTGAAGATGGGCTGTTGTTTCATAAGAGAATTTAGCATCTACACAGCCTCGAAGAAATACATGCCTCCTCCTGTAGGAGTTTTAAAAGGGGATTTCTAGAGACATTGGGAAGCTAATTCACCTTAGGAATTTCTTCCAAAGTCAGCCCTACTTGCTCACACTCACAAGAATGGTAAAGAGAATAACTCCAAAGAGAAGATCTAGAATTGTATTTCACTTTGGAGATGGATATAAATGAGGGGGGAGGTCCCTATATATAAGTACAAGCTCAAATGTAGTCATAAATCTCTCCTCAATCCCACGATAGAGATCACATCTTCTACCTACATTTCATTTTCAAATTATTTAACGACCTAATAGTTCTAGGAGTTGGTACAAATCATTTGGGATCAACTAAAAATCAATTGAGATGTGGGAGTATTGTCTTGATTCATACACAACCAAATTACTTGAGTTTGGTGACTTGATTATGTTAACAAGCCCTTGTAGTACCTAACTTGAAATTGTGTTATCTGAGCGACCATTATTCTTGATTACCATCTATGATCCTAAAGTCATCAATCTACTAAGAGAGCATGCAAATGTTTTTAGAGGGTTTATTGAAAGTCTAATTTAATCATATACTATTCTAGGAAAACAATTAACAATCAAGGTATTTAAAGACGATGTGATAAGTAAACGCCTAGGTAATTGAAAGTATCTATCTAAGTGCGAAAATGTGAAACCCAATACAAAGTTGGACAAAAAAATATACAATGTCTTGTGAGGGCGGTTTGGTAATTATTCTATTTCCATAAACAATTTTTGCTTTGAAAAGGGTTTTCTTAATTCTATTCGCAGAAATAATTTCTAAGTATTTGAAGACCCTTGATAAACTATCCAAAATTTTTATTCTCATATTAGAAATGTATTTGATAAAATCCTTAAAATTTCTAATACAAACCATTTTCTTTTAATCTTAATATAATTTTATTAAATTTTGCTCTTTTTTTTTTTTTTTTCTTTTATTTTTCCCTTTTCATCTTCTTTCTTTCTTTGGTCATTGGTCATGGTTGGCAACCGGCCAAATGAGGGTCGACCACATCACCGGAGTGTTGTGGGCCCTCAACAACTTGAGCCATGACAAGGCTCGTTAGCCCAAGCCTTGCCCAGCCATTGGCATGGCTTGGCTCTGCTTGGCTAGGTGAGCTCAACCTCTCCAGATCACCGAGCCATCATGGTGTGTATGGTGATTGTTAACAAATTAAAGCAGATGATAAACACTAAGGATCACATAGCAATATATAGTGATTCGACTTTATACTCAAGCCTTGGTCTAATCTCCAACAATCAGCTCAACAACAACTAGAATTTACTAGAAATCGATACTGTAGGTTATAATTAGCAAGTGTTGTTTCTTTCACAAGATGGATTACATTATTGAGACTCAACCACTGCACTTATACTTGTACACTTGACTATTTGCTATTACAAGGCTAAACTTTTACAAAGAGATATCAACAAAGATGATTTCTAGCTTAAAGCACGACTACAACAATTCTCGAGTCCAACATCTTCTAAGCTTCAATGATCCTTCTTTATAGAAGTCTTTAAGCCAACCGTTGGAGACCTTTAAAGAGATCCAGCTAGCCGTCAAAGAGTTATCAAATACCTATGCCAAAATCGAGATTGCCTATACAATCGTTTCTTTTTCCCTTGACAGTTTTCTAAAATGGAGTTTGTTGCATCACTTTACTAAAGTAGAAATCCATCGGTTGCTTTTTAGATGTCTTTCTCGGTTAACATGATCTCTAGCAAAGTGATGTCTTACCTCGATGCGTTTAGCTCTTCAGTGTAGGACTAGATTTTAGGTCAAGTTTATAGCACTGGTGTTATCGCACATGATGACAATACATTTCTCATCTTTTCCAAAATTACTACATTGTTACTTCATCAAAATGAGTTGAGCATAACAGCTTCCAAGGGCAATTCAATGTCAGTGATTGAGAGAGTAACTGAATTCTGTTTCTTTAAGAACCAAGAGATCGGCATGCTTCCTAACTATGAACAAGTACCTGATGTACTTTTTCAAACAACTTTACAATTTGCAAAGTCAACATCTGAGTATCCAAGCAACATAAAATTTGTATTTTTGGGATACTGGATCCCTGACTTTGAGTGGATCCAATGTATTGAATAATTCATTTTACAGCTGATAGATGTGATTCCTTTGCATCTGATTGAAGTCAAGCACATAAACATGTACGAAATAAAATATCAAGTCTGGATGCCGTTAGATATAAAAGTGAACCTATCATACACCTATAAAGCTTAGGGTCGATAGACTTACCTTTCTCATCATATTCAAGTTGATAGAGCAAGACATTGATGTCTCTATTTTCTTGCATCATTTCAAACCAAATTTCTTTACTATTTCACTTGCATACTTCTCTTGATGTATGAAGGTGCCTTCAAGACATTGCTTGATTTGGAGTTCGAGAAAGAAATTTAGTTTACCAATCAGGCTCATCTCAAATTCACTCTTCATCATTTTTGCAAAATCTATACATAGCACGTCTGTCACGCCCCGATCCTCGGGCACGCACACATCCTTCTCACTTGGTCGATTTTATAATGCGAAATCCCATGACAAAATATCGCCGACCCTTTCATTTATTAAGCATATGTGGGAGCAGTTAAAATCCCTGCATAATAAAACGATGGGATAGAAAAGCAGGGCCATATTTTTCATATTGAAATTTATAACCAAACTTTTATACAAAACACAAATCAATTCATAACTATTCACTTCAAAAGGAATTCTCAAAAGAAGATAGACTCTCGGTCCATCCAGGCCATACTTAAGGCCCCTCTCGGGATTATCTTATTCTTCCAAAAATCCTTCTCCTCAAGTTTCACCTCTGAGTTCTCCTTCTCAGACTCCTCCTCATCAGCTCCTTATCGGGGTCCTGAAATGTTTTCCCCAAACTGGGATGAGACTACATCTCAGCGAGTTCTACCCCACTAAACCCGATTAGTAAACCATTATACTAAAGGCTGCCTAAACACGCATAGGTCAAAAGACGTACCTTAGCATCAGATCCCACCTGCAAGTCAGTACAATTCACAATAGGCACTCAAGCAATCATATCACCGATCGAAGCATCGATCAAATCGACCTAATCGATTACATGTTAACAAGACCACTCACGGTCATTTCTATTCAGTTAATCAATTCACAACATCAAATCAAAACAATGATCAATCAACTTAGTCGATTTCATGACAGCCTGACCATTTTCCGGTCATTCAAGCTATTGCTATTCAGTCTCAACTGATAAAACCAATCACTGAGCCACGTGCATTCTCCGAGGTGATGGAACCGATTATTGAGCCACGTGCTCTTTAAAATGTCATTTTGAATTAGTGAGCCCACGTGCATTCTCCAAGGTGATGCATCAAGTCACCGAGCCCATGTGTCCCTTCAAGATGCCAAATGTACTCATTGAGACCACGTGCATTCTCCGAGGTAATGCATCAAATTACCGAGCCCACGTGTCTCTTTCAAAATGCCACACTTAATCACCGAGCCACATGCATTCTCTAAGGCGACACATTTCGTCACCGAGCCATGTGCATTCTCCGAGGTGATATATACCTTCAGTCACCGAGCCACATGCATTCTCCGAGGCAACATACTTCGTCACCGAGCCATGTGCATTCTCCGAGGTGACATATCTAATCATCAAGCCCTGTGCCTTTCATGATGATTCATCACATTTCTAAAGTAATTGTCAACAACCTTAGTTCGTACTCAATTTACCCAAATAATCAATTTAGGAACATATCCTAAATATCCACAATTAAATCAATTTGGCACAATTCAAAGCTCAAATAAATAAGCGAACTGCACCACGACAATCAGCACGAGATTTTGGTCGTTGGCCATCTCAATCTTAATTTCTGAAAAATAATTAATTTATAAATTAATTTCGAAAATTAATTATTAAATATTAAAAATTCCGTTTAGCTCAAAATGAGGCCCAATTGAATAAACGAATTTCACCACGGTCATCAGCATAAATTTCCGGTCACGGGCCATCCTGCTTGAATTTTTCGGAAATAAATAAATAATTAATTAATTTCGAAAATTAAATAATTAATATTAAAAATTCAATTTAGCTCAAAATAAAGCCCGATTAAATAAACGGACTTCACCACAGTCATCCACATAATATTCCGGTTCCGGACCATCTCCTTGAATTTTCGGAAAATAAATAATTATTTAATTTAATTTCGTAGTTAAAAATCGATTAGACGTGATTTTAGTCCAATTCAACAAATTGAGTAGCTTTTAGGGATTTTACTACAGATACATCCCTTAACGGCTTCATTCAATAGGTTAGTTAAATCGCGAGTGATCAGTTAAGAGAAAAAGATCGTAAACACGCGACAAAATGCCCATTTCACTTTATTGCAAAACGGGTTTAATTTCGATGTCACAACGCGGTAGTAGCTCCAACAATTATATCATCAAAGTATATTTGAATGATAAGCAAATCTTTACCTTTTCTCTTGATAAAGCATGGTGTCTACCCTATCTTTTTTGAATTCATGGTCTGTCAAGAAATTACTTAATCTTTCATACTAGGCTCTCAGATACTTGCTTTAGTCCATAGAGTGCCTTCTTAAGTTGATAAACATCACCAAGTCTATCCGTTTCTTCAAAACCTAGTGGTTGCTCAACGTACACCATTTTTCTATATAACCATTCAAAAAAACACTTTTAGTATCAATTTGATATAATATGAAATCATGAAAGTAGCCATAAGCTAATAATAAATGTATAGCTTCTAGCCTAACAACAAGGATATGAGTTTCATCAAAATCAATACCTTCCTCCTGTAGGTATGTTTTGGCAACTAGTCTTGTTTTGTTACGTACAACATTACTTGCTCCATCAACTTTGTTCATGAATACCCATTTGGTTCCTATTATAGTCTGATCTTTGGGTCTAGCAAGTACTTCCCAAACATTGCTGACTCTTTGTATTGATGTAATTCCTCTTGCATAGCTTCAATCCAGCTTTCATTTTTGAGAACATCTTTGACTTCCTTCCATTCAACTTATGATATAAAAGCTAAGGAGTTGATAATACCTTAGAGAGATGATCTTATTTTGATTCCTTCATCTACTTTTTCTATTATTTGTTCCTTAAGATGTTTAGTCTTGAATCTCCAATCTCTAGAGGATTGACTTTGATTTGAAAGATCAGTCGGGGGTTGTGATTGCTGCTATTTATGAACAACAGGTGCAGATATATGTATGACGTCTTCACAATCATCAATTTGTACTCCCTTTTGATCATCCATGAAATTCACATTTATGGATTCTTCCACTACCTTTGAATCTTTGTTAATAGGCTTGCCTTGTAGTAGAGTAACCAAGAAAGATGTCTTTAGTCTCGTGCATCAAACTTCTCGATGTTGTCATTTATGATGTTGTCATTTATATTCTTTAAAATGAAACATTTGCATCCGAATACATGGAAGTATTGCAAAGTAGGTTTTCTCCCTTTATATATTTCATATGGGGCCTTTTTTTTTATCATAGATCTCAATAATACTCTACTAAGAGTGCAACATGCGGTGGCTATAGCTTTAGCCCAAAAATAAGTAGATACATTACTTGCGATCAATATTATTCTTGCCATTTCTTGCAGTGATCGATTTCTTCTTTCAGCTACTTCATTCTATTAAGGAGTGTAAGCAATGGAAATGATGTCGTTTTTGTGTGTGGTTTGTTGGGTTAGCCTTTTGACAAGCCACGTAAGTGAAAAAAATTAATAAAAAAATGCCACGTAGATTTTCTAATGTTCGTGATGTGGCACTCAAGTGTCTCATTTTTCATAAAAAGTGGCACTTAAGTGTTACTTTCGTAAGTTTTGGCACTTGAGTGTCCCTTTGTGATAACTTTTGGCACTTGAAGGGTTCTTTTGCCCCCAAATGAATCTTGAGTAGTATATATAATGACCAAATGGTATTTTCTTCCTCCTAGACCTATTGTTCATGTTGGTCCAAATAAGTCCATATGCAGTAACTACAAAGATTTGTTGGTAGCAATACTTTTAATAGATTTGAAAGAGCTTCTCACATATTTTATGTGTCACACTTGCTATAATTGATTTTTGGCAAACCATGAACAATACCTTTGGAAGATATCTTTTGAATCTACTTTGCAATAATGTGACCTAATTTCTTGTGCCATAGATCATGTTCTTCCTTGATAGACATTAAATAGTATAATTCCTCAAAATTTATGTCAAGTAAATAGATGTTGTCATACCTACTTCCAGTGAATGTTTGTGATATGTCCTTGCTAGTGCCTATACACTTACCTTTCTCGAGTTTTATTTTGTTACTTTTGTCACAAAGTTGACTTATACTAAGAAGATTGTGCTTTAGACCTTGCACAAGTGGAACATCTTCAATAACTAGGTTTCCCAACCTTATGTTTCCTTTCTCAATGACTCTTCCTTTATCCTTTCCTCCAGATGTAACTGTACCTCCATCTACAATTATAAGTGGTATGAACTTGTTGTTGTCTCTTAGTTATGTGTCTGCAACATCCGCTATCTAAATACCACTTGTTTTTCTTCAAGATAACCTGAAATCAAAATAAATCTCATTTTTTTTTTTGGTACCCATATAAACTTGGGTTCTTTGTGGTTAGATTTGATTTAGGATCAAGGGACCAACTAGTTTTCTTGAACTTCTTTTGCTATTTTGGATAGTCTATTTTGAAATGGTCGTATCCTTCACAGATTGAGCATTCAGAAACTTCTTGCCAATAACGTTGGTAAAATGGTTAACAAAATAAGTTTTGTAAAAATGTGCAAGAGGTCTGTGCTTCAGTCTGTCTTTAATTTTAGGAAAATGATTTGTCTCGTCTTCATTTCCTTCACGTCCAAGACCACTCTTGTTGTAGTGAGTGAGGATTTGGATAAAGAGAATGTACAGTAAAAGTTTTTTAACCAAGAGAGAATTTGGTGCTAATTTTTCAAATTTCATTCTTAACATGCTCATTCTCAACTTGCAGGAGCTTTAATTGATTTATTTGAGAATTAAGCTCTTTCTTCAAATTGTCAATGAGAGTTTTATCGATGAGGTTTTCAATGGTAAGATCATGAACCTCATTTTTAAAAGCAGAAATTCATTTTGAAGCTTTTTGGTGTTCTTCAAATATTTCTTTTAAAAAACATCAATTCATCATAAGATAGTTCAGAATCATTTATCTCATATTCTTCTAGTTTACAGTTAGCCATGAGACAAAGATTTGCTTCTTCTTCATCACTTGTTTCATATTCAATGTTGCTCCATGTTTCAGCTTTCAGCACCTTTTTTTCTTTTTCTCGAATTTCCCTTTCTTCTTCTTAATGGATGGACATTCTAATTTTATGTGTCCAAACATCCTGCATCCATAACACACGATGTCCTTACCTTTGGATTCTTCCTTGTCCTTGTAAGGTTTCTTCTTGTCAACGTACTTAGATAATCTTTTTCCTTTGTAGTTTCCTCTCCTCATGAAGCATTTGAACTTCTTTGTTGGCAATGCCATGTCTTCATCACTTTCTTCATCATCAAAGGACATTTCTCTATTTGTATCATCATGGTTAGTGTTAAATGCAATGACTTTCTTACCTTTAGAGTTACTTTCTTCATTTTAAAGCTCAACTTCATAGGACATGAATGTTCCTGTAAATTCATCCATGGTGATTGGTTGATCCTCATGGTTTCCTATAATGAGGTCTTGACAGTACTCCATTCCATAGGAAGAGCTCGTAGCAATTTATTTACTTTCTCAGCATCTATGTAGATTTTTCCTTGAAGAGCAAGTCCATTCACTATTTCAATGAATTGTGTGAACATTTGAGTTACTGTTTCATCAGACTTCATCTTGAATAGCTTGTAGCTCCTGAGCAAGATGCTCTACTTAGTTTCTTTAACTCTTTTTGTTCATTCAAATGTTAGCATAATGCAACCCCAGATTTCCTTTACTATATCACAAGAAAAGATTCTGTTAAATTCAAAAGGTGGTAATGCACAATACAGGAAGTGTTTTGTTTTAGCATTAAGAGTGGCTCTTTTGTGAGATTCTTCTGTAGTGTTGACGGCTATTGCTTCTTGGCCTTCTTGTCGAACATGAGCTAGTATTTCTAGACCATTCAGAACTACATCCCACATGTCTAGATTTGCGACTTCAATGTAAGATTTCATTTTTTACTTCTAATAGCCATAGTTGCTTACATGGAGGTATGGCGATTTGTTGAGAGCTTGAGTATCAGTAGTAAAGAAGCTATTAAGGTTAGCCATAATAAGTGATCTTTGTACTCAGAATAAATACACTTCAAATAATGAGCAATAGAGCTTTGATATCAATTGTTGAGGTTAACAATACAACCTAGAGGGAGATTAAATAAGTTGTTTTCAACCTTTGATGATCTTTTGTGGAAATTAACTAATTATTAAATTAAGATTACCTCAATCTAATGTTTAAGCACCGACCAAAAAAAAAAAAAATCTAATGTTTAAGCAAATGCTCTCCAACTGTATTCCAATGTATGTAAGTAAATGAATACTAGTGGGATTGAGAGAGTTATAGTGGTTCGGTTTTGTCCTTAAGCCTATGTCCACTCTTCAGACTAGTAGCCTCAAAACGGGCTAGATTCCACTAATAATCTACTTGGAAAGTTACAATCGGCTAGCACTAATCCATCATGTGATAGATTACACTATCATGTTGCTCTTACACTTGTACATTTAATCCATAGCATAATTGCTAAACAGCACGGCAAACAAAACAATGAGATAGAGAACTTTCAACAAAGAACAACAGTATGTAACCTACTCGATCTTTTGTGTGGTGCACTCTCTCTTGGTTCTTCAAAGCCTTTTATTTTATGCTCCTCTTCAATCTATTCTTTGAGGTTGGTTTAGAAAGGTAGAAGATTGTTGGAGAGGTTTCTGTTGAGTTACTATCTAGGAAGGTACTACCATATAGCTTTCCTAAAAAATTTTATAGAGTAACAAAAATAGCAATTGATGTTATCTTCTTACGATAGTCTTTAACTAACTTGTCAAACACTTTAGCTACTTTGTTGCATGCTTTATTCCAATTATGCCATTGTACAAATCTAGATTTTTCAACGGCTCTTTAGCCGACTCAACGAACATCAACTTATATACTCGAATGTTATATCACCAGTAACTTGATTTTTACTACTTTGATATAAACATCATTAGTACTTGATCTTTTTGGTTGACTAGTGTTGTTTGTAATAATAGAACGTTTGCAAATTTCTTTCCAATGGGTCACACCATGGATGTTGCATGGTCCTTTGGTCCAAATATCTACAAACAACATAGTAAGTAATATACTAAGGATAGTTTGAACACCATCAAAATCACTCGAAGATGTTTTCTCCAATACAATTCTAAATGATTTTCTCAAGCTCCTTGCCCTTGTCATCACAAAATTGATGATTCCTTTATGCAATTTCTAATTGTTATCAATAAAATGTATAAGGAGACATAAATAGTTCAAGTTTTGAATAGAACTCATGTAACAATCATGAGGGCAACCCTAAACTTGAGCTTGCAAAAAGTAAATCTTCAAACTTATTTTTTTTTTTCTCTAGTCACTATAGATCGTGGGATGTGATTGTAGAAATTTTGCAAATGATTAATAAAATCATGGAATCCAACAGCTCAACCATCAAAAAAAGTTATCCATCTATTATGATTATCCGAACAAGCATTTGCCTATAGCGATCTTGATCAAATTTCTATGTCAATAAGATATTGAACTACCAGTACTAGTATTGCCCCATTGTCATTTAAATCACATCTACTTTGCATGTGGCAAACAAATTTTAGTTCTTTTCTATATTGCAAGGATACTTGTTACACTTTTTTAAGTACTTCAACATAGTAGAAGTACCATTATCAACATAGCACATGTACTTGACCTCACAATAAATGCAAAACACCTCAATTTACCCTTTCTCACCTTTTGCTTTACAAAAATGAAGCCAAACTGTTGATTTTCATTTATCAAAAGGACAAGTATAAGATACCTTAGTTGTGTTGGACGCCTCTTCAAGGTCTTCTTCACCTTCATCTTCTAGTAAGTCCATTACTAGATTCATAGCATCATTGGATTTGTCCACTTTCATTAACATTTAAATGAATCACTTGAATCAAGCAAAATATTAATTGGAGCCATCAAATTGGAACACCCATCAAATTAAGCTTTTCTACAAGCTGTGAGATGGATTCCTTATGTAAACTAGGATAGCTATTAGAAATCCACTAAAACAAGCATAGTTTTACAAGTTTGATGAATTTGTTTGTCCAAGTCTCACAAAAATTTAGTTTCAAATACAATTTTATGAGGAGAAACTACTGAAATCAAAGTGAAAAACGAAAAGGCAAGATAATAGAAAGGAAGTAAATGTGTTTTTTCATGGAACAAAACGAAATCCCACTCCTAAATTACAATCAAAGGATTCACCAACTGATTTAATTTTGAATTGATGCTGATACAGAGGAAGAATCAAAAGCAGAACAATATAACAATAGACAAAATACAAAGACATTTGAGGCCTTTCCAAGTTTCCATGACTGAAGAGAGGTTTCGAAGGAGAGATGAAGGGTACTTACGAAGCAGAACAAGAGCTTGAGCGTCGGACAAACACCACACGAACTGCAAGAGGGACGCCGGATGCGACTCATTGACTTAGGCTGCAAGCATGAGAGGAAAAGACTGCAAGGCTTGAGAGGCAAGTCGCGTGGATGGGAGGAGACTAGTTATTGGAGAAGCAGAGATTAGGGTCTTCTATTGATTTAGGACATTAGGTCCTTAAAGCTTAAGTCATGTGCTATTCTTTAAGAAATTAAATATAAAAAATCATATATAAAATTGGTCCATTGTGGTTCCTATCCTGGAATCGGGAACTGAACCAACGCCTCTAGAATCACCCAAAATCGGCCAACACAATCTAGTCTAATCTAGGCAATTCCCAATTTGGATGATCCTCTATGCTCACTCCTCCTTCACCATCAAATGCCAAGATCTGTGATTGGTTCTGGCATTTTCACCTAAAAGGGGATGATAAAACCGAGTTGAGTTAAGGTTCGATCTTGTCTCTTCGCCTCTCTTATCTTCTCCATTACTCAATTATGGTTTTCTCCGGTCCGCTAAGCTTTAACTGTAACGGGTTTTTTTAGCTAATCACAGCCTGTATTACTTATCCACTATGCTTGTTCTCATCGGTACATCATCTTACGGACTGGCCCCATTTAGTCTTAATTTCAGTAACTTGGCTTGATTTAGAGGAAGGTGACACAAGACTTGAGGCATGTGTCTCTATAGAAGACCCGTTAGGAGATATTGAATCGAAACTTTGCGCAACTACACCCAAAGATCAGAGAATGGCGGCGCCAACGATCGCACAAAAGATCCAGGATGAAGATGAAAATTTTAACGCGCAGAGAAGTAACGTAGGACCACGTGCGCTTGGGGAACAAACGCTTAAAAAGACCCAAAGCCAAAATTGGAGTAAGCTTGCAAATCGTGGACATAAACAGAAAGAGGGCGGGGAAAAAAACAGTAGATAAAGATAGCCATGGAGAACAATTAGGCGTCAAGATTTATTAACCATTCTGTTCTTGTAAATAGCTTTAATGTAAATAGATTTTTATATTTCTATTTCTAGAAGAGTTTCTAATAAAAATAACCGTTTGATAACGACACAAAATTTCTACTCTAAAAATGAAAATTGTTTGATAACGATACAAAATTTCTTCCTTCTGACGGCGGCAAGGCGACGACCGACGACCTTTAATATAAAAAATAAAAATAAAAATGATTTAGTAACAAAAAAAATAATGAATAAAATAAAATAAAATAAAATAAATCATAAAAAAATAAAATAAAAATATCATTTTATTTTAAAATTAAAATATAAAAATAAATTTATTTTATTTATTCTATTTTATTTTATTTTACGAATAAATTTATTTTAAAATGAATAAAAATAAAAATAAAAATAATTTTATTTGGCAAAACACTCAAGGCAAATAAAAATAATTTATTTTTATTTATCATAAATAAATTATTTTAAATAAACATAATAAATTTATTTTATTTATTCTATTTTATTTTATTTTACGAATAAATTTATTTTAAAATGAATAAAAATAGAAAAGAAATTTTATTTGGCAAAACACTTAGGCAAATAAAAATTTGTTATTTTTATCATAAATGAATTATTTTAAATAATTTAAATAAATTTATTTTATTTATTCTATTTTATTTTATTTTACAAATAAATTTATTTTAAAATGAATAAAAATAAAAAATAAAAATAATTTTATTTGGCAAAACACTCAAGGCAAATAAAAAATAATTTTACTTTTAATAAAAATATTTATTTATTTATCATAAATAAATTTAATAAATTTATTTTTAGTAAAACTAAAAATAAAATGATAAATAAAAATAATTTATTTATTTTAATAAATTTATATTTATTTTTAAATGAATATATTTATTTTTATTTTGGGCAGAGAAGAGGGAGGGAGAAAAGAGTTAAATTAGGTTGGAGAAATCGTAATTGACGTAAAAATCAAGTAGAAAATTTCTACTCGATTTCTCCTCCATTTTCATTTCCTTAATAAATCTATTCCGTAAATGTAAAAATTGATAAGTCAAGCTATCAAACAAAGTCGCTCCGCAAATCGTCATAAAAAAATCATTTCCTAATAACAAAATAATTTTTGTCACGCACCCCCTTACCGACCTCCTGAATCTTAGGACCAGCTCCGCTTCCACCACGAGCAGGACCATCCAGCAGCAGGACCATCATCGTCCATTCCTGCACCCATGTCGGCACCAGCACCTTGGTACATCTTGGCGGTGATGGGGTTGCAGATGCTCTCCAACTCCTTCTGGTTGCCGTCCAACCGTTGGATGGCCTGCTCCATGGCATCGTCAACCTTCTTATCAGCAGGCGGAAGCTTGGCGCCGATCTTTTCATCCTTAGAGGTGTTCCTCATGTTGCAGGCGTAATTCTCCAAGGCGTTCTTAGCCTCAACCTTCTTCTTGTGCTCTTCGTCCTCGGACTTGTACTTCTCTGCCTCTTTAACCATCTTCTCGATCTCCTCTTTGGATAGCCTTCCCGTCATTGGTAATGGTGATCTTATTCTTTTGACGAGGGGTCTTGTCCTCAGCAGACACGTTCAAGATACCATTGGCGTCCATGTCAAAGCACACAGTAATTTGAGGGACGCCCCTAGGAGCCGGGGAAATGCCTGAGAGCTCAAATTTACCCAACAAGTTGTTGTCACTGGTCCTCGATCTCTCACCTTCATAGACCTGGATGAGCACACCGGGCTGGTTGTCTGAGTAGGTAGAGAAAACTTGCTCCTTCTTCGCGGGGATGGTGGTGTTCCTTGGGATCAACACAGTCATGACACCACCAGCAGTCTCGAGACCAAGGGAGAGTGGGGTGACACCCAACAGCAAGAGATCCTGTACTTTCTCATTTCCCTGAACACTTAATATGGCAGTTTGAACAGCAGCACCGTAGGCAACGGCCTCATCTGGGTTAATGCTCTTGCAAAGTTCCTTGCCATTGAAGAAATCCTGCAGAAGCTGCTGAACCTTAGGTATCCTAGTTGAACCTCCAACAAGGACAACATCATGGACCGTACTCTTATCCATCTTGGCATCCCTCAAACACTTCTCAACCAGCTCCATACACTTCCCAAAAAGGTCCATGTTGAGCTCCTCAAATCTGGCACGGTGGATGGTTGAGTAGAAATCAAAACCCTCATACAAGGACTCAATTTCAATGGTGGTTTGGGCCGTGGATGAGAGTGTCCTTTTGGCCCTTTCGCAAGATGTCCTCAACCTCCTGAGGGCTCGGGGGTTGCCACTAATGTCCTTCTTGTGCCTCCTCTTGAACTCTTGGACAAAATGGTTGACCATTCTGTTGTCAAAGTCCTCTCCACCAAGGTGGGTATCACCAGCGGTGGCCTTCACCTCATAGATACCCTTCTCAATGGTGAGAAGAGAGACACTGAACGTACCACCACCGAGGTCAAAGATCAAGACAATCTTCTCGCCAACACTGGTTGCTTTCTTGTCAAGACCATAAGCAATTGCAGCTGCTGTAGGCTCATTAATGATACGCATCACATTTAGGCCTGCGACGACACCAGCATCCTTGGTGGCCTGACGCTGAGAGTCATTGAAGTCCGCTGGGACAGTGACCACAGCATTCTTCACGGCTGATCCAAGAAAAGCCTCAGCAATCTCACGCATCTTCATGAGGACCATGGAAGAGATCTCCTCAGCAGCAAACTGTTCCTCCTCACCCTTGTAGTTGACCACAATCATGGGCTTGTCACCAGGCCCAGGAATGACCTTGAATGGCCAAAATTTAATATCACTCTGTAGAGATGCGTCACTGAATCTACGGCCAATCAATCTCTTGGCATCTGTAATGGAAAGGCAAGTGTAAATCACCCAAGCAACAAAAACCGTATAGCGGTATTCCATTCAACAAAGGGTATCCCCACCTGTGGAACCAAGCTGTCTAAAAGCTAACTATAACTTTGAAACTAATATTTTCACCGCACCAACCCATATTTTTGCGCCCCCCCCCCCCAAAAAAAAAAATAAAAAAAGAAAGAAAGAAAGAAACGTCGAGACCTAACACTATATATTAAAGTTGATCGAAGCACCGACACACCGGAAGCATACCAAGTCAATTCTTTCTTACGTACAAAATTCGAACCGATCACCCTCTTAAGAAATTGATGGGTTTTGAAACAGTAAAATCCAATATCGCCGCCAGACAAAGTCGTCGAATTACAGATGGCAGACAGTCCATAGGGAACATGCACATAAAGCATGAGTAGTTGCAACTATTCTTCCTTCACCGTACTTTACTCTCGGTTATACATAAGGCGAGTACAACACGCTTGCTTGCAACTTCGAGACTAGACCTCAAAATACGGAAAGACCAATTTTAAAGACATCCAGTAACAAATAGCGATTCGCCAGCACGATAAGAGTACAAGAACCTAATAAGCTGACCACCAAGCATAAAAGCAACTGGCGAGCAACACCAAAATATTTATAAAATAAAATTTAAAAAAAAAAAAAAAAAAAAAAAAGTGCCTATCCAGGAGGACCATAGACAAGCCAAATCTGGAAAATATATACATACATACATACATACATACAGTGACTACTCAGATTTACAGCAGATCACGAAGAAAAACTGCAACGAGCGCTCCTAAACACAGCACGCGCACCATAACATCGTGATCTACGAGGAAAACAACACGCACTAAGTCAAAGTAAAGGCTGCAAAAAAACCATAGATCAGCCCGTCTTTGAATGAAGCCTTGATCCAACAAAAACAATCTACTGAACCATCAACAATACATAAAACCAGGTCCTAGAACTCGGATCTCACTGAATACAGTGTTCATCGGGTTCATTGCGACCTGGTTCTTGGCGGCGTCGCCGATGAGGCGCTCAGTGTCGGTGAACCCCACATACGACGGCGTCGTCCGGTTCCCCTGGTCGTTGGCGATGATCTCGACGCGGTCATGCTGCCACACCCCGACGCAGGAGTAGGTCGTCCCAAGGTCGATTCCGATGGCCAGACCTTCACCTTTACCGGCCATTATGCAGTCTCTCTCTCTTAAGGGTTGTGTCGATGGAGAAGGACGCTTGAAGGAGAAGAATGGAAGGAGGCAATCGAAGGAGGCACAAGCTTGAAGCTTGAAGCTTGAAGCTAGGGTTGCTAAACGAGGGAGAGTGGTGGGGGGAGCAGCGAGGCTTGTATAGGGGCCGGGGAATAGAGCTTCGAAAATGTTCCGTAGCTCGAATCTTATTGGCTGTGGGACCGGCGCCGAATTTGGACGGGCCGCATTGTTTCCAT
Source organism: Eucalyptus lansdowneana (assembly GCA_017140395.1). Taxonomy (NCBI): domain Eukaryota; kingdom Viridiplantae; phylum Streptophyta; class Magnoliopsida; order Myrtales; family Myrtaceae; genus Eucalyptus; species Eucalyptus lansdowneana. The sequence goes on from CM029487.1 coordinate 57,679,216, forward strand.
ATTGTTCGGACTGCGGAGACTCTCTCTCTCTCTCTCTCTCTGGGTCTCGATGAAGTCGCTTAGCCGCATTAAGAATAAAAAAAAAAAATTTATTCATATTTTCAATCATTTGTATTTATTAATAGAGAATATTGTCAATAAACTTTTAATTTATTCAATATATTACTTAAACGACAGATTATATATTATTTTAATGATGTGAATTTTTATATATTGAATTAGAATTTCAAAAATAATAAGTCAATATGTCCATCTATCTCTTTTAGACAAGGAAAAAATATTTGTTGACATTGATTATTATAATTTTATTCAACATGAATATTTTGCGTGAATAATTCATATGTAACTTTTTTTTGTCCACTGTCCAAATTTAACGAATTGGAAATCACATCAACAATTTTCATTAATTTTCATTAATGGAAAGATGATATTAAACATTTTCATATAATTTATATTTGGTCCCTGGATTGTTTTCAATAATAAATGCATTTTTATTGATTGATTTTTTCAAATGATACAAGTAGTCAAATTTATAAAAATATTTTCCAAGTTATTCATTTTTTACGAAACAAACATAACCAAACAAGCCTCTTTTACCACAAAAAAATAAAATAAAATGATCTATTTTATTGCATGCTAAAGTAGAATTTAATGTTTCGACCAAAAAAAATGTAGAATTTAATGTTAAATTAAAATACCATATCACCAAAAATAAATCTTTTCTATCTCTAATTAAGTCTCACTAATCGGTGATAATTTATTACATTATATCGTTGCAATATTAATGGCTATTATGCCTACTATATAATATCCATTAACTTAATAATTTATTCATCATTCTTTTTGGTAACATTGTTGTTACCATAATCTGTCTCCTTGTCAATTTTGGAATTTTGGTTGGATTTGTTACAAATGGTGGATGCAAGCAGAAAGAGGTAGAACTTGACTCCAACAATATGTTAGAAAGTTGCCTCCAAGGGGTTGGTGGAATGGTAAGGGCTTGGGCTTATGGGGATTGATCCCAAGTTCAAGTCCACGTGCCCTCCATCTTATAATATCCTTCACTTACATGGAGGCTAATTTGTGTGGGCCAAACTAGCTCTCCTCCAGTTGGTGCCGAAAAGTGCCTGAGTCATAAAAATAAAGATAAAAAAACATGTTAGAAAGTTTATCCCCAAAAGATATCTTTAAAAAAAAAAAAAAAAAAGGTTAGAGAATCTATCCAAAATGATTAAGATGATAGGTGAAAGGAAACTATATATTCAAGCGATATGAAATATTTTGACATACTTCATCTCCACGAACTTATTATTTCACATTAGTCTTACTCCCATAGATTTGAGCTCAATCTTTAGAAAGTTGAATGATTTATATTAATCCGTCCCAACCATTATAGATAAATGTAATTTAATCAATTGATTTGATGCATTGACTTCTTTTAAAGGCATGTCATGCCATTACAATAATTCAAATAAGTTCATTAATTCGTCGATTGAATATTTCATGAAGTTAAATTTAGAAGGTACACATGAAAAGAAAAATGTGCGGTCATTTACTTACATAGGAAACTTGTTGCTAACTATTTGTTTCTTGTTGTATCTCCTTAAGAGATCTCTTTGCTTAAAAATTATTTTTTCCTATCTGTAGCGTAAATGCAACGCTATTACCAAATTATTGATTAAATGAAAAAGGCAGACTTCAAGGAGCAAGAAGAAGCAACATCAGTGGCTTTTTTGGGCTTCTCCGCGGTGCAACTCTCCGGCCATCCAAGGCAACCTCGACTTAGAAATGGCCAACAACCTCATATTGTCACCCGCATCTGCAGAAAGCGACTCATCCGGCCATATGATGGCGTGAGTTCAGTCCATTCCCAGCCGGAGGTCATCTTCATCACCAAGTCCACGGACCGTACCTAAGCACCTTGTTTGTCATGTTTGGTGGCTTTGCGTGCAATTTCGCTATGTTGTTAGCTTGTTCAATTTTTTCCTTTTTATTTAAATGTCCATCAAATGACTTCTCCTACATATCTTCCAGAATTTACATTTTAAAATAGATTATAATATTTTAAAGGTTGTGTGGAAAATTCTTTTCTTTTGGAAAAAGGAAACAATGCTCCATAAATTATAGGTAATTACGTTTAAAAAGTGGATGCATCTTTTTCGTTTCTTATAGGTAATCTTATCTTAATCTTTCAATTCAATGAGCTAAGTACTAGAGCAATTTATTTACGATAAAATAATGTTGTGCTCGAATCGTAATATTTATTAGTAGTATATGTTATTATGAAACTTCAAATTAAATGGATTTCTTTAATTTCAGAAGAATATAAGGTCACGCAAAGCGCTAATAGTTGTTTCTGTAATTTCAAGCAAGGTATATTTACATGGCCATGATTCTAAAAGTCCACCAGAGAAACAGTTGGGCATTTTATACAACGTTCAACGTAGGACAAACTAGGATTACTTAGGACGTAGTCAAGATTAGACATCTACCAGGAGAGAAGATAAACGAGGATTAGTAAGATTTCGGAAAAATCAACGTTCAAAGTCTATCGACAATGCTTATATAGAAATGCTAGTTCAAAACGATATTGTTGATAAAGCACAGCCATGAGTAGCCTTCTTCATCCCTCGCATTCTCACCTACTGTATTGGCGAAAGTTGAGTGAGCACTGCCGTCGCGCCCTTTCATGTGGTCTGTGCCGGAATGACATCAGCGGACCGATTTCCGTCTATGGCTGCGAACAGTGTCGGTTTTATCTTCACAAATTCTGCGCTGAATTGCCTCCTCGGATCCGACACCCACGTCATGCAGACCACCCCCTCGACCTCCAAGTGGGCGAACTGGGTGACCATGGGCCAACGCCAGTCCTTTTCCGATGCGATCCTTGCGACTTTGAGGTGGACGCCGACATCGCAATGCTGACTTTGTGGGATGGGGTAAGTTATGGTCCAAAGTTGCGAGAAGCCAAGGCTGGGGCCGGCAATAATCCGGCACTCTGACGGTTCTCTCGCGAACATCCACTCATGTCCTTTCTCACGAAAGCCGAAAGCACTGACATCCTCTTTTGCATAGATTGCAAGAAGGGAAACTCGGAGGAGGAATGCGGGTGCCAGGAGTACGGTATCTTCCTGCACAAGGCATGCGCCGACCCGCCCCTAAAGATAAACCACCACCCTCTCCACACCAACTGCCACCCTCTCCGTCTCGTTTGTGATTCATCGAATAAGATGACTTGCAAGGAATGCCAATGCTAGTTATACATAGGCTACCGCTGTGAGAAATATGAGTGCTGACACCTAAATTTCGCCATTTTACTTAAAACTTAATTGTGTACAAAATTAGGAATTAGTAGCTAAAAAAAAAAGAAAAAAAAAAAACAAGACAACAAAAACAGAAAGAACGCCTAGAGGTCCGGTCGGGCAGGATCCGGCATTGGCCCATCCCGCCAGCCGCCTCTCTTTTCCCTGCGCGGCCCAGGCCCTTTTCCCCTTTGGCCCGGCCCACGCCAGCCTCTCCCTCCTGGTCCTTCACGCGTTCTGCAGAAAGCAAAAAAAAAGCAGAAGTACAGCGACAGAGGGCAGGGAGAACAGAGACTGGGGCGGATCTCCGACAAGGAGTGGGTGGTCGGGGTCAGGCCGGCACTGCCAGCCAGCATCGCAGGGGGACCTCGCGCACCAGCTGGTTCAAGCGAAGCACGCGAGCAGGAGGAGCAGAGCAAAAAGCAGACGGCACGGCTGGAGCAGAAAGAGGGGAAAAGGGAACAGAACAAGGAAAACCGTGGGAGGTTGCGAACCAGAGGAAAACCGGAGAGAAAGCTTGAGCGAGAGGGTAGTTTTCGGAGAGACAGAGAGCGACCTGGAGGAAGAGAGTGAAACTTGAGGGCGAGAAGGAGTTTTCTAGCATACGATCTTTCACTCCCGAATCTCCGCGTCGCTGGTGAGTTGCTTTACTTGGTTCAAACCTCCCTTGCCCGAGGATCCCGGCTCGAAGATACCAAGGCGGCAAACTATGGCTCGATTTGTCAGGAGTTGGCCCGCTCCCTGCCGTCTTCGAGTTGGGTAGGAAACTCCGTGATGAGATGCTTGTTTGCATGAACCCTTGCTGCTCCACCTTGTTTTGGTCTAACCGGAAGCCAAATCTTGTTCCTTTTGTTAGTCCATACGCACGCTGAGTTTAGGTAAGTTGATGTGGTCGATTTTGCATGTTTCTTGATGATTTCTCTGGGTCTAGACTCGAGCGGGTCCAAAAAAGGAGTTAATAACCTTATCCCGAGTCAGTGCTTACCATGTGTTTGATAAAACGCTTGAACTAAGTTAACGTGGATTAGGTCGTGATTTTCGGATCATTTGGAATGAGTTTGCTCTTGTCTTGCGTAAAAGGAATCCTTTATGGATCATTGAGCATGATTTCATTTAGGTTTTGTTGTTGTTACGGCTGAATCCGAACATTTCTTGACTATCGTTTGGGTTTAGCTCTGAGTCCGGGTCCTTGAACCGATGAATACCCTATTTCCGATAGGCGTTCACCATGTGTTTGTTAAAATGCTCCTAAGACAAGCCTGGGAGAGCAGCGCCCATTTTGTCCCAATCTGAAGAGGTGTTGACGGAGGTTGATTGTGATTCCTTCATATCTAGGGAGTTCGGATGTTCATTAGTGTCCGCGTTCCATTTGTCTTGTTGTTATTCTTTTGTGCCTGTTCATCTTTCCGTGGGGTAGCGACTACCAGTGGACGGGCGATGGAAGGGTCGCCGATTGTTTAGGGCCGTGTCGTTAGTGTGCGGGTGAGATCCGGTGGGAAGGAGCTTCGGCGAGGAAGTTGTAGAGTTGGCGTTGGCTTTAGGAAGAAGAAGATGCAGTAGAAAAGCCGAAATAGGGAAAAGGACAAAAAGAGAGATGAAGGGAAAAAAAAGAAATATAAAAATGCAAAATGAAAAATAATAAAAGAAAACTATGAAATGGCAGAGGGAGCTTCGGGTGTTTAATGGAAGCTTCGGGCGGAGAAGGAAGCATGCTGAGAAGACAACCTAAAATAAAGCTCAAAAGAAAAACAAGAAATAAAAGAAATAAAAAGGGTAGTGAAACGAAATGAAAAAAGAATAGAAAGGTGGAAAAGATGTGGGGGGCAGACGTTCGGTGAAGGCGGCGCGGATGAGAAGATAGTGCAGGGAAAAAGACAAAGCATAGAAGAAGTCAAAAAAAATATATATTTAAAAGCTAAAAAATTTATTAGAAATCTTATTTTCTTTTTCAATCCGATAGGGTTGAATTTGGGTTTGGGTCGGGTCAATGGCCCAATCTGAAGCCATTTTCTCGAATATAATAATATTAAATATAAATAAATAAATAAAAAGTTAGAAAATTCAGAATTTCATTTGAAAAATTTTAAAAACAAACTTTCAGAGCTATTTTCTTAAAAAATGGGAGTTTCTTAACTCTAAAGTGTGCCAAAGAATTGAGTAAGCCCTTAAGGCTCTACCTTAAGGTTTCAATCATCTTCAAAGACAATTACTCTTGTTTGCATGCTTTTGTTGTTTTAATTCCTTTAGTCCAATTAATATTAGGATTTATCTTTTCCTTAGTGTTAAATATCTGCTCTCCCTTGTAATTTATTTAATCGCTTTTCTTAGTTTCTAATTGTTATTTTAATAATTGTGCACTCGTATGATCACTTATATAAAATCAATCCAAGTTGCCTAACAAAAACATATTTCTTTAAAATGAACAAGATTAGGTAACAAAAATAGTATTAATTGGTTAATTAGTGTAATCAAGTCCCCGAACCTAGATTCTTTAGTTGCGTAAGAAGTGAGATGTACTCCCACGCTTCACTTAATTTCCAGTCAAGCCCAATAAGCTAGTAGTGACTCCTTATTGTGAAATTCTTTAGAACATCCAAATGTATGGGTTTGGGGGAGCCCATACTTAATTATGAGCCTTGGGCCCGTCCTTTAGACAATACCCTTAACCTATTCCTCCTCCCGAGGATAGGTCATGACATGTAGAAATCGAAAAGACAATCCCCTTTTGCATGTGGGAGGTTTGTGGAAGTTTTCCACATGTGGGTGTTGAACTTCAAAATGTGTCCTTTCAAAAAGTTGGGGAAGAAAATAAGTTTTGGATGCACATCCAATTAAAAATGCTGGGAAGAAAATTGTCAAGGACGAAAATATTAAAAGCCCTAGGGAGTGCAACAGGGTGTAGGATTATAAAGATGTCCAAATAACATTAAGCGAAAGCGAGGTAAAATCACTACCTCAATGTCTTTGAAACACTTGATCTTGGAAGGTTGTCGATGATTATTACCAACAATTCATGAATCCATATCTAGCTTAGAGAATTTAGTTATCTTAAACATTAAGAATTGCAGATATGTTAAAGATTTGCCACAAGCACTGTATTCCTTGAAAGCATTGAAGAAGCTTCTCATTGATGGAATTAGAATTGAAAGTCTTCATTTCATGGAAGGCTCTCTGCCAGCCCTTAAAATTTTCAATGCTTGCAAAAGTGAACTTTTGAAAGAAGTCATTGATTCCATTGGATTGTTAAAGAATCTTTGAAACTTACTTTAAGAAGTTGCAAACTACTAAGAGGACTTCCACATTTCATAGGAGAGCTTGTTTAGCTAAAAGAAATGGATCTGTCCTACATGTCAATTAAAAAATTACTTTTTCATTCAAGGAATCTTGAAGTTCTAAAGATGGTCTGTACTTCCAAGAATTTTCTAAAGCCATAAAAATTCTTGAAAAGCTTGAAGAGTTGGATTTCACCCTATGCATGATTTGCTTGAGATTGTAGAGGGTGAAATCCAACTCTTCAAGCTTCTCAAGAATTTTTATAGCTTTAGGAAATTTTTTAATGGAAGTATGAGCCATCTTTAGAACTTCAAGATTTTTCAAATCCTTGAATGAAGAAGGTAATTTTTTAATTGACGTGTAGGACAAATCCATTTCTTTTAGCTGAACAAGCTCTTCTATGGAATGTGGAAGTTCTCTTAGCTGTTTGCAACCTCTTAAAGTAAGCTTCTGAAGATTCTTTAACAATCCAATGGAATTAGTGACTTCTTTCAAAAGTTCACATTCACAAGTATTGAGAATTTCAAGGAGTGGCATAGAGCCTTCCATGAAATGAAAGACTTTTAATTCTAGTTCCATCAATGAGAAGCTCCTTCAATGCTTTCAAGGAATACAGTGCTTGTGGCAAATCTTTAACATATCTACAATTGTTAATGTTTAAGATAACTAAATTCTCTAAGCTAGATATAGATTCATGAATTGTTGGTAATAATAATCGACAACCTTTCAGGATGGATCAGGTGTTTCAAAGACCTTAGTGATTTTACCTCGCTTTCGCTTAATGTTATATGGACATCTTCATAATCCCACAGCCTGCTGTGCGCCTCAGGGCTTTTAATATTTTCGTTCTTGACAATTCCTCTTCCCAGCATTTTTAATTGGTTGTGCATCCAAAACTCATTTTCTTCTCCAACTTTTAGAAATGACACATTCTAAAGTTCATCAACACCTCTATTTGGGCAACCTTCGCAAACCTCCCACATGCAAAAAGGGATTGTCTTTTGAAGCCCTACAAAGAAACATACTATATCTAGGAATATTTATTTTGTCTTTTCCTCCAAAAGATCATAGCTTTGTATCAACAAATCTTTTACTTATTTTCCTGATTCTCTTTCTAATATTTGCAAAGTCTCTCTCCATATTGCTTCGCTCTTCCTGCTCTTCCTACACAAATACGGCACCACAATTTCAATAGAAAGAGGAAGATTTCCGACGGCAGAAACAATGTTTTTTGGCAGAGAACCATATTTTTCTAAGGGAAAATTCAGTCGAGAAGCATGCTTACAGAAGAGTTCAAGAGCATGACCATCATTCATAGGTAAAACCTCGTGTTCCTTGATTTCTCCATGCTTGTAACCTTCTATGACATTTCTGTTTCTGATTGTTAGGAAGATCCGGCTTCCCAGACCAAACTATGTTAGCGCCTCAGCCAATAGTTTAATTTGGTTGAAGTGGTCCATATCATCGAAGACAACGAGAACTCTTTGTGTTCGGAATAGTCTTTCTATCAATGTGGTACCGTCATTCGACGTTTTCACATATGGTGGTTCTCTTCTATTGAGGTCTTGAATTAACTTCTTCTGCAGAGATACCACTCCATGCTATTCAATATCATCTCGAACATTTTCAAGAAAACAACAACCATCAAAGAGGCAACTGATTTTGTTGTATACAACCTTTGCGAGAGTGTTTTCGCCAACCCCTGGTAAATCGCATAATGCAACCACGCATTTCCCCATCGTCTTCTGTCCTTCAACAACTTGTCCATTCTCAAAACTGACACCAAGTTTTTTCATCATATCTCACACATCTCTGTTTATTCCAACTAAATCTTTAGGCAGGCATTGCTCATCCATTCTTTAACAGTTGTCTAAGTTGGGAAACAACATTCTTTAGAAATTCATGACACCTACAAAATGAAAGACAGGTTTTTTTTAGATAGAAGACGGATGTGCTGATTTTACTGCAACATTAGAGAGAAGACAAGACGAGATATGAAAATGCATTGCTATTAAAGAAAAGAAAAATCCCAAGAAGTTAATTGATCTAGAAGGAGCACGGTGAGCATGTTAATACGCTAGCCAATTCTCCGATCTTTTCATTCTGAAGGCTAGACAAGTAAAGCAAGACTAATCAAGCCGTCAGACTTATCCCATGTCCAGATCCTCCAATTCAAATGCCAAAATCCCAGCAATATTTGCCAGAGCATTCTTCCACTTTGTGATTGTCTCGGCATCCCTACGTCCCTCGTGCTTGATGAAGGCCGTTCCATACGTCCCCTGCCGGTATTGAACAACGCAGGGCTTGATGCCGTAGAAAATGGGAAGAATGGGTTTCTCCGACTCCACCATCTGGGCAACTTCCATCAGGCAAGCTGCGCTGAAAGCGAAGTCCTTGGAAAAGACAGGGATGCAGATGTCGGAACGCTTGATGGCTTCCACGATCTTGGTGTTGATCCTTTCACCGGGATAGATCTCTTCGCGGTCTCTAAATGCCACAATCCCGGAGCCTATGAGGTGGTCATAGAAGCATTCGATGAAGTTATGGCGGACATCTGGTCCTCTGAAACTGAGGAAGACATGGTAGTTACAGACGGGCAACTCTTCAACAGCACCGTTGGCTGACGGTGAGCAGCCACTAGAGACTTGAGCATCCATTAGCGTACACAGAAACTCTGGCTCGAATGGAGATCAAGATGATCAAGCTTGGTTGAAGCCGTTCGAGTTCACAACTCTGAATCTGGAGCGTTGTCTTCGATTCTCTTTTAGTCATCGCTTGCCCCAAGTGAAGAGTAAAGACCTGTTTCCCCTCTCTCGCCCCCTCCTTTTCTTTTTCTTTTGCAGTTCTATCCTTCCATGACCGGGTTAGGATCTCCGAAAGGGAAATTATTACTTTGGGGACAGCATATAAAAAGTTATCATATTGCTATGCTCTACAGTATTATACTAAAAATCTTAAAATTTATTACAAAAATATAATTAAATCTGATAATTTAAAAAAATTGTAATTAAATCTTAAAAATTATCCAGTTAATTTAATCAAGTCTTTCAATTAATTATATTTACTCAGGTTAATGAAAAATATTGATGTGGCATTTTTTATTGTTTTTTCTCTCCTAACTCACCTTTTTTTTTTTTTTTTCCATTTTCGATTTTACTTAAATTAAATTAAATTAAATTAAATTAAATTAAATTAAATTAAATTAAAAAGGATAAAAATTTAAAAACACCAAATAAAAAAGTGAGATAACAAGTCCTTGCATATGGACACCACCCAAGGGTCACGTCCTTCCCAAATCTAGGTCACCAAGCCATCGTCAAGGACTACCAAGGCTTCAGCAAGGGTCCCAAGCAACCTCCACTAACCATTTATGGCAATGGGTGATAGCACTCACTAGCCGGTGAGGGCCTCACTTTGTTTGTTTGTTTGTTTTTTTTTTTCTGTGTTTTTTTTTTTAACTTTTAGCTTTTTTCATTTTTTAATCTAATTTAGTTTATATTTTCTTCTTAATTTCTAAATATTTTTCTGATGTGGCAATTGGAAACAGTGAAAATTTTGAGTCAATTGCAACATTCTACATAAATATTTCAGTACTTAGCAGTTCTTTTCAACAAGCGTAATTGTTCAATCAAATTAAGATATATATATCTTATGATAGAACATTAAACTTGAACGAAGATAGAGGAGGTAAATCCATATTGTTGACACCCAAAATAATCCAAATTATGACAATCTAAGGAGAGCCCATTGTGTGTTGTCGACAAGTCGGCTGTAGACTAATATTACAAAAACGAGCATGCAAATATCAGAGGAAGCTCAGATATTTTGAAAGGAAACAAGAACAATCATCCGGATAATTAATTGAGCATAGCCAAGGCTAAGTAGAACAAAGACAGGTTCCAGTGACCTTGTCATCCAAGTTACACAACGATGAAACCACGATCCACCAAAAGGTTAGACACCTTTTCCTTTAGCTTTGGACTCAAATGCACAATAAACAAACCAGACGGAAGTGCTGGCAACTCATGAAGCATGTCGCAGTGAAGTAGATCAAGAGTCTCCAGCTTAGAAAGAAACTTGATTTCAGGAGGTAGGCTGGAAATAGGAGAATATCGCAGCTTCAAGATTCTCATATTAATTAGTTCCACAATGTCTCCAGGAATCTCCCCTTCTAAATTCGTACACGAGGAGGCATGCATTTCTTCAAGGCTACGTAGATGCCAAATAGAACTAGGAAATTCGCTTATGAAGCAATAGTCCATCTTTAACACTTTCAGACTTTGCAAATTTCCAAAGGAATCTGGCAATTCTGAAACGCCCGTTCCCGAAATATCAAGCTCCTCTAAAGACCTTCCCAATTGGCCAATGGACTCTGGAAGTTCTCGTATCCAATGACAATTTGACAAAGGACAAGCGTCGGAGTTTCACTAGCTCTCCAACTCCATCAGGGAGTTCAGTAATGTTTGAATTATCTATTGAGAGTTCTGAAAGTGATGTCAGGCGTTCAAATGAATGGAGCAGGAGACTCAATGATAAGCAATTGGAGGCAGAAAGAGTTTCAAGTTTCTTTGAATCACCTCCCAAGGGATTATCACGCACAGAAGTCTCATCAATGAGGAGCTCTTTCAAAGCTTCCAAGCCACCCAGTTCGGCAGGCAACATGTTGAGTTCATTGCAGGACTTCAAATTCAGACAAAGCAACTGTTTGATCATCAAGACCTATTACAAGTTCAGTAGTGGCAACTAAAATCTGCAACGGCTCCAAAGGGAAACTAGGAGGTTTCAACTCCTTGAGATGCACAAGCGGTGGAATCCGCTCCAAATTAGGACTCTCGCATATCCTTAATGTAGACAGATTAGGAAGTGACGAGAGGTTATGAATATCACTTTCTGTGTACTCCGCTATAGGTAGCTCACCAATTTCCAAATGCTTTAGGCTAGCGAGCTCACCAAGTGATGGGAGACTTTTGCATCTTGCACAATCAAACAAACGTAGCTGAACTAATTTGGGCATGCAAGACATCCAGCTTGGAAACCTTTTGCCCCCATAGCATCTTATTTCTAAGCTTTGAAGATTTAAGCTTGGCTGCAGCTCCATTTGTAAAACTTCATCACTTTCTTTTCCGGCAAACACTAATACTAGTGAAACTAAGGAATTCTTCTCCTTCAAGTTGGCAGCATTTGATTCTGCTACTGCATATTTTATTTCACCCTTAACTTCAATTCTGAGGCTTCCTCTCAAATTGTTTAACCTGTTCAACTCCCCTAGCCCACTGTAATTCTTTGGGCAAGAATCATCCCCGGGCAAAATGAAATCGGTTAGCGTGCGCAAAAGAGTCAACTCGCCCATCCCTTGTGGCATATAAGATAGGGCATTACAGTTGCTAATCTCCAGTTGCCTGAGGTTGACCAATTTTCTTATGTCCCTTGGCAATTCTTTTAGGTTGTAACACATATTGAGTTTAAGCACTTGCAAGGTTTCCAATCTTGTCACAGAATCAGGAAGCCTTATGATTCCTTCATTTTCAGAGAGATCTAGAAATGTCAGGTGCTTCAACTCACAAATAGAACTTGACAACTTCTCAATACCACTGTCATGCAAATCCAAGGCACATAAGAACTTGAAACTAGAAATTAATTCGTGAAGAGTTTTTTCACCCATTTGAGTTTCACAGCCCAAGCCTTTTCTTTGACTAGTTTTGATGAATGTCCTCAGACAATATGCTCTGTGTATATATGGATCTACCTCTGATAAATGTAAAGTTGAATTCCATGATGCATGACGAGTTCTTCTGTCAATGTCTCGCAGTGAATGATAATTTTTTTTATACTCAGTTCCAGCAACACGGCATGCTAGGTCATGTACTAAAAGATGCATCTTACTAGACATCACATTTCCAAGTTCATCTTTAGTGCAGTCTTGAAAGAAATTCCTCCTGAGTAGATCCATGAAATAGTCATGAGCAATATCTTTTATATCCTGATCTACGTTGTCTATGGGCTGGATAAATCCTGCTGCCATCCAGAGACTCATCAACTTTTGTTTATCAATCACCCAGTCTCTGGGAAACAACGAACAGAAGGCAAAGCACTGTTTTAGCTGGGATGGGAGATGACCTTAACAAAGTTCAATTATTAAAGACAAACTAATCGAATTTAGAGAAAATCCTGATATCTCTCGCTCTAAATGTAACCACTCCTCTTCAGTTTTCTTGGAGAATAAGAGACTTCCAATCATTCGTATTGCCAAAGGGATTCCATCGCACATTTTGACTATGCGCCTCCCAACATCTACCTTAATTGGATTTCTAATCTCTTTTTCTTCCTGGCAAGCCATTTTCATCAATAAATCAACAGATGACTCTGTTCGAAGGGCCTCAAGACTATAAGATAGGGATGTACTCGTAGCTTCCGCAAGGTACTGATGGCATGTAGTTATCAGAATCTTGCTTCCTCGGGCACCTCCAATCCATAAACTTTTCAAGCTCCTCCATTGTTGAGCATCCTCAGGCCTTAGATCGTCAATAACTAGGAGATATCTTTGCAACCGCAACACGTCATCTTCTCTCTCTGTTGTCTCTCTTCCTCTGATCTTTTGCAATTCCCCTTCGAGATTACAGAAGTCGTTAACCCAAATCCTTAAATCAAAATGCTTCTTGACCATTTCATCTTCGTATAGACATCGAGCAAGAGCAGTCTTTCCAATCCCACTGTCACCCCATATTGAAAGGAAAGAAATTTGTTCATCGGTGTCGGAGTCTAACGAGAAGTTCATAATTGCGCTTTTAGCATCCTCTCTCCCTATAATCTCCTCATCGTACACAAAGGAGTCCAACCGCTCTCTTCTCTCTACCCGCACATCCTCCGCGCACTCTCGCAAGCGCAAATACCTCCCATAAGCAGCGATGCCTTCTAATCTCCCCCTGATTTCCTTCGCACGGGCGCTCATCTCCAGCCCTAAATCAGGTTTTTTAGAAGGCGAAGAGGAGGAGGGAATTACCTGGTTCAACTTCTCATCTTTGCTCGGCGATTCTCGTAATTGCATAACTTCCTGGTTCCACTCTTCGAGTAAGTCCTCCGCATCATAGAAAGCATCTTTGAGATTGCCAAGCCATGGTGTGATTCCCCGAACTCCTCCGAGGATCCGCTTTTCCGCATCGGGCACTATACTTCGGAGAAAGGAAAAGGTTTTCTTCAGCTTGGACAATTCGCGGCCAGCGCCCCCTAATTGTCCAGCTTCTGGAAAATCATCCGCAAGTTTAGCTACTCTCAAGATGATTGCTTCCGCCATGGCTCTCCTTCCTCTTTTTTCCTTTGGGAAGGATGCTCTGCCGATGCCAAGTCGCGCCTCGTTTGGTCTCCTCCCGCTCTATGCACAGCCACGCCTTGTTTGATTCTATATAATATTATTTTAAAATTAATTAAAAAAAGTTTAGATAGCTCTTTCTTGGTAGGTTGCATTCTGGTTAGGGATTATCTAGTTGAGATAACATTCCAATTTAAATATGGATTCGGCCAAATTTAATCCTTAAATTGAATTAGATAATATCTAGAACTAGGTAATTTATTTAAGTTATTTTCTAATTTAGAATTTTCATGAAAAAACACAAAAAAAAAAATATCATGTGCAATGTCACGTTGAATTAGCTCAGATGCATGTTATTTAGTAGTTTCATGTTTATGAATCATTTAAATTAATGCAAGTGACATATTGTATAGTTGCATTAACTTTTACTCGTCGTTAGATTAGTTCATTTAATAAATGTCGCGTGACATATAGTTTGCATTTTAAGTTGCATGTTGCATTTGCAGTTTCTAGGTTTCATTTAAATATATGAAAACCCCAAAAAAATTAAGCGACTACTTGTTAATTAAACATGATATCTACGATTTATGTTATGAATTCTGAGCTAATATTGTAAATGTTTTCGTTGCTTTAAAATAAGTATTTCCTCCCCATGCTTATAATTTATGTACTATTTTGTGTTATCGAGTGTTAAATAATGGTTACGCACTTACATGGTCACCTACATGTTAGAAGTAGCTAAAAATCAATATAAGTTGCATGAAAAATGGTTTTTTGAAAATAAAAGAAAAAATGTACCAAAATAGCATTAGAGTAATCTAGCGTAACCAAGTTCCCAACTCATTATTTTTTTGTTCATACAAATAGGTATAATTCTCAATACTTTACTTAGATGGCACGTTAAGTATTGAGAATTGACCTAGGCGACACATGATAGATTAGAATTGTCTATTCTAGATGTTTGATCGATTAATCTTTATCGATACATGAAATTGTCCTGCTCATGTGCATAGGACAATGCTCCACTCATAAGGTGGCGGCAGATGTAGGCCTCAAGAGTTAAGATTTATACAAGCAAATAAGGCCGGTCATTTAGAGCCCGGAATCCATAGGATCTAAACCCGAAACATCCGTCCCTGTCAAGCAAGCTGAAACTTTTGAGGTCAGGATATTTTTTTTTCAAAAATTCGTAGGAACGCCGTGAATCCTGGATACACGCCACCCTTCCCCCAAAAGCAAGCCCCGCCGGCCGATTCTCACTTCTAAAAATTGTTTTTTTTTTTGGGGGGGGGGCCTTCCCCGGGTGGGCCCCGAATATACGCCGCTCTCTATTGGTGGGCCCCCGGCCCACGCGATCACCGGCCGCGTACAACATCTGTCTTCGACTTTTTCGGCGTGTTCGTTGACCGGCACCTTCCCCGCCCGCCCCCGCCCGCGAGAAAATATCTGACCATGTCAAGAATCTTTCAAAAAAGACAACATCTGATGACTTTTTCGGAGTTGCGTAATATCTGAAGCAGAATTCGGGACGGGGATTCGCGAAGAGGAGAAAGAGAGAGAGAGAGAGAGAGAGAGAGAGAGAGAGAGGAAAAAGGAGGAAGATTATCTATCAGTAATTTATATAGTGAGACATTAGCAGTTGACAGCGAAAGGAAACCCAACAAATCCACGGAGAGGGAGAAAGACAGCCAAATTATCTTATATCCATCGATGAGGTTGCAAGAATGCCGCATGACATCGTCAATTTGTGGAACTTCGTCAATTTGTCGCTAATGATCTTTTTTCAGCTGTTATTTGTGGTTTGACTTTAGAATTTGATATGGTTGAGAATGTGGAAATTGGAGAGCAGAAACAGAGGGTTGAAGCTTACAAAGCTGCCAAGAAGAAAACTGGAATCTATGATGACAAGTAAGCCAAATATTCTTATCCCTAATGGTATATGCATACACTCAACTTATTTTTAGCACTGTCATTTTTAGATTTAGTGATGACCCTACATCGGAGAAGAAAATACTTGCGCAATATGACAATCTGGCTCAAGATGAGGTTAGTTTTTTTTTTTTCTCTTTTCTGATTTTAAGTGTCATATCTAGCTATTGCGTTCCCACTTCTTTTGATGGTTTCAGGGGGTAACTCTTGACTCAAGTGGACGTTTGACCAATGAAGCTGAAAAGAAATTGGAAGAGGTAACTAGTTTTTCTGCATATTGTGGTTGAGCATTAGTTAGAATAGGAATGAGGTCTGCTTGGTCATTCTAAAAAAGTTTCATGTACTTCATATACAGCTAAGAAGGAGGCTACAGGGTGTTTCTTCAAATAGTTATGAAGATCTCACCTCATCTGCCAAGACCTCATCTGATTAATACACTCAAGAAGAATTGCTTCGATTCAAAAAGCCCAAGAACAAGAAATCCTTATGGAAGAAAGAGAAGTTGGACTTAGATGCCCTTGAAGTGGAAGCGCCAGCGAGCTTGGGTGTTGGAGATCTTGGATCACGTAAGGATGGGAGGAGGCAAAGTTAGCAGAGAGGAACAAGAGAAAATCGAGGCTGAGATGAGAAAGAATGCCTACCAATTGGCCTATGCTAAAGCAGAGGAGGCATCTAGGTTACTGCGGGTGGAGCAAACTCTTCCTATTAAGACGAAGAATGATAAAAACATGGTCATTGCTGATGACGATGAAGATCTTTATAAATCTTTAGAGAGAGCTAGGAAATTGGCTCTAAAGAAGCAAGAAGAGGAGGGGGCTTCTGGTCCTAAAGCGATAGCTCTTCGTGCGCAGTATTCCCAAAGACACACAAAGCGAAAATCGTAGTGTCGCGATTGGAGAATCACGAAAAGGTGGTTGTCATGACGTAAATATAAGGTCTTGCTTTAGGCCTCGAGGTTGATGAAGGTATACATTCGATTAATTCTATGTTGGCCTGGACAATTTGTGATCATATTTTCTTTCTGATCTGTGGAACCTTATTTTGTTCTCCAGATTTTTCAGATTACTGCCTTTTGCTGATTTGGGTAGCATTGCTGCTTATTGGGTCAAAACTAATTTAAGTTGGCTGTTTAGTTTAGAATTCTGGTATTGTTTGGATGGTCAATGAGCAACATTTCTTGTTCTTTCACTGTATGTATACTGAAAGATTGTTTGTAAGTGACTTATTTTAGAATTTGCCTTCGTGTATGTGCGAACAAGTAATGCACTTGAAGCGTCTCATTGAACAACATCCTGGACAACTTGCAAACAAGCGAACTTTTCGCATACAACTTGCAAACTGTTGCTCATGCGATCCAAAAGAGCTTGTTTATTTGGTATGCATTTTAACTTCCGAACTAAATTCCTAATCGCTAGTCGAGGGGATTGCTGTCTTGAAGAGCGGTGGACTTATTCAACTGTTTTGGCCATATTGGAGTTGGTTAGTTTCAAAACCACAGTTAGCTTTCACGATATATGCTGGCTAAGAATGCTGTTGGTTCTACTGAGAAGGGGAGAGGGACATGCATATTGGGTTTGCATTGCAATTTTGAGATTTCATTCATGTAATTGAAATTACTTCCTCTTCAAATCGGTGTTATATCCACCAATTGCTTGATATGGTCTTTGGTGTCTGAAAGGATATGTGATGTTATTTTCTTATCAAGTGAGTTACTGAAATTGTGCCATTACCCCTCGTTCTAGTTTCTGGTAAGCCTGACACAGAAGATGTCTTCATGGATGAAGACGAAGCACCGTTAACATCTGATAATGAAGTAAAAGGTGAGCCCGGAGGCTGGACAGAATTTAAAGAATTTGGTAATGATGAAGGTCCTGTTAATGAGGATGAGGAGGAAGTTGTTCCGGATGAGACAATTCATGAAGCTACAGTGGAGAAAGGGCTGTCGGGTGCCCTAAAGCTGCTCAAGGAATGGGGAACACTTAAAGAAATTGTTGAGTGGGCTGGTAGAAACATGGATAAGAAGAAAAGCTTGTAGGCATTGCAGATGATGGATAGAAAGAGATCCTCATGGAAAGTGTAACAACCCGGGCCCCACTATTTAATATTGTCCGCTTTGAACACTGAGTTCTCACGGCTTTAAAACGCGTTATACAGATTAAATGGACCCACGCCTTTATAAACTAGCCCATGACTCCCCCCTAAGCGATGTGAGACGGGAGACATGTCCTTGGCCTCACCCGCATACTGCCAAGGCAATCTCAATCCATCTCTCCGTACTGTCCCGGGTCTGGGTCGTCATAGAAAGGACATGAATTTGGCCGAATAGTAAGTTTTTAACAAAAAAAAAAAAGATATTAATCATAATAGCCTTGTAATACTAAATTCTCCATTATAATTTCTTTTGCGTCTGAAACAGCGTGTGTATATAAATAATCAAATGTTTGTGTAGATATATCACTTGCTATTGGTTTCACCAAGGGGATGATTAGGAACTCCTCCAAGGAAGAGGATCTAAAGAATTTCTGCAGCTTTTGAGTGTGTAGATATACAAACAAAATCGACATTAGTTAACTATCAATTAGTTTTGGAAATCAGAACAATCTTGAATTTTTAATTCTTGTTATAAAGAATATGGTGGCTTTTAATTCTCACTTTTTGTATTGTTGGAAGATATCTTGAAAACTTTGTTATTCAAACATCGAAATGTTGCGTTAGAGTTCTTTTTGGCCCTTGACTACAGAATACCAGTGTCATACAAAATACACTGCTTCGATTTTGCATGATAATGTGGGCGAGAAGACGTAGCATTGTTCAACTCTGACGAGATGTTGGTTTAATAAGTTATAAGTCCGTTCACTTTGGTCCTTTAAGCTCTCAATTCAGCTGGTTAAATCTCATTAGTAGTCTCCATACCCATTCCTTCCTTTGATTGGTCATCTACTAAAACTCAATTTCACCAAGTATGTTTCTGTCCCTAAAGAGATAAAACTCTACACTATGCAGTCTCATAGTCCCGATTTCGATTAACATGAATCTATAAGAAATGATGCACAAATTAGGTAAACTATATGCGTGTTTCCCCTTTGTCCTCTTGAAAGCTTGGCAGAGTTTTAACAATGGCTTTTCATGGATGCTATTATTGCTCATTATGCAAAAAATTCATCACACCACAACTAGAAAATGAACCCTTATTGACATAGAAAAATTGTGATATTTTGACTATACAATATATATGATACAAGCTTTTAGTCTCATACAGAAGAACCTTCTAAAAGCTTGGGGAGATAGAACAAGGCAAGAGAAGAAAAAAAGGTAAATGCACCAATTGACTTGATCTAGGGGTAATGTATTGGACAAAGCCACTCAGCAACCTCACTCTGGTTAAACGCTTGCACTAACTCATCTCAATGTAAATCTAGCACCTGCAACATTTGAGTAAGATGAATATACATTGACTAACACTATAATCTCATTTTCTATAACAAAAGCTTTACACAGAGGTGTCCTAATTTGTCTAATCGTCCCTATCTTTGCGATTTCATTGCTCACCATCCTTTGCTCAAAGTCTACAAGAAAAGAATTTATGCCACCATCTGCAAAGCACCCTAATGCTTCCAGACCCATGAAAGAATTGTGATTTCCATAGATTATCACTCCCCCTACCTTGAATTTATGGATTAGTGTCACTCTCGGGATGACTCGAAACAATCCCCTTAGACGAGACTTCCTCTGCATCAAGATGATCAGTCTGAAAAAGAACCGACCGAGTCTTACTGGAAGAATTCCTACTTTCAAGCTGGTCTAACTTCTGGGGATCTGCAAGCCCATCGACAGGATGTGATTGCTCCTTGCCTCCAGCATGATTTGGTTCAAAATTGCCTACAGTGTCAAGACTATGTTTCATTGAGGATACATCACTTCCAGGGAGATCTAAGCTTTCCGCGGGCAGAAAAAGGGCAAACTGTTGACCCGGACCAATGCTCGACTCAACCAACTGAAGTACTTCAAATGATGGGGATAGTTCTGCATTCATTTTCTCCCAAGAAGGTTGACGCATCGCTGAAGTTGATGTGTTAAGTGGAGCCTCCTTCTGAGCAAGACCTAGCATTGTGGCCACTGATGTTGGAAATGCATTAAGCTCAGGGAGTTGAAGCAGCATCATCACCTAAGAAATTCCGCGGAGGGAGTTGCCTACTCTCCTGGAATTTTGCTTGGATGGACCGCATTTGGTCTGACTTCTTTCTCTTTTTAAGAATGAGTCTTGCATCCTTAGGTCGAGAAAGGAGGAATGGTAGGCTTATCTTCCCCATATAACAGTCTCACTGATTGAGCTATTGCAGATACAGTGGGCGGCAGCTCAGGATCTGGTGGGGGCGGAGGAGCAGTCACAGCTTCTCTTTCATCAACTGAATTAGCATTGGCATCCCTTTCATCAATTGAATTAGCAGCAAAGAACTTACACTGAGAAGAAAAACATAAAGAATTGTGGCACTTACTATTTTTCCTTTAGAGCGCGTGCAGCAGGTGTATCCTCCCCGTTTTGGCTCTTGCCCTAGCACCCGTTCCTCTTCGTCACCACTCTGCTTTATGTTTCAAAGGTAAACCAACAAATGATGAAATTATGACGCTATATAAGTGCAAGTCAATGCATGAAAACCTCACACCATTTAGATCAGGAACAAATTTGATTTTATTGCCCATAAATTTTCTAATGGATCAAATAGCTTAAATTTTCTATAGGATCGAGTCCGGCTAATTCATTCGTGCTCAAAGCCATTCACCCAAGTCTATCTTGCCACTGCTCAATAGATATGTAAATGTTCATAATATTTATATGCAATGCAATTTAACAAAAAACATTTATTTAGAGATTAAAAATTAATCTTTAATTTTCTATATAATTAATAAAAGATTAAATGGGTTGTCAAAATTTAGATGTGAACAAGTTTAAGTCTCAACACACCAACAACAGCGTTGGTCTTTCGTTCCTTCCACTGGAGAGTAGCTTGCGTTAAATTTCAAGACCCCAGCTGTCGACGGGATCCACTTCCCAGGTTGAATTTTGCTTTCGTCGGCTGTCGGTTCCATCTCATGTGGCTTTTCTGCAGTGAAAAGGCCTCCCCTACCACCGAGAGAGCTTTTGGCTGACAAGATTGGAAGATGTAGGCATTTCAGGCTTTCCAAATTGACCATAGGATTCGAGGCTGGGCTCGGGTTCTCCATGCTCATTCTCAGATCCAGCGAGGCTAGGCTTAGCACTCTCATGCTCGTGCCCATGTCTGAGGTACCCTACGCCCGCACCCCAGTCTATTAATGTGTGGCCCAAGCCTAGGTGTAGGGGATTGAGGCCTAACCTCGATGGACTTAGGTGTGGGCACCAATATCCCGGGCCCTATCTCGATGGACTCGGTACTAGGTCTCATCCTCAATGGACTGGGGTACAGGCTTTGGTATTAGAGTCCTGCGCTTGGCTCGGGCCTAGCCTTGATTGACCTAGGCTTGAGTGTCGGAGTCCTGGTCCCAGGCTCTAGGGTCCAGGGTTTATCTTGGTGGACTCAGGTTCAAGTGTTGGGGGCTTGGACCCAACCTCTATAGACTTGAGTTGGGGTGCTAGGTAGCCAAGCACATGCATCAAGTTTTCGAGCTTGGTTTTGGTGGAACCCAAGACCAGTGACTATGCTCATGCTTGAGAGTCAAGGTTCCAGGCTTGAGGCTTGGTCCCCATGCCAACCCATGCTGGGCTCATTGGCTACCTATATATAAGTTACTAGCGTTTGAATAGTATATACCTATTTAGGAAAATCAATGTGATTTTCCTTATCAAACGATGGAAAATATATTGAGGTTCATTTTCAAAAGTTTCAATTAAACACTAGAAAATATTATCATTTCCCTTAAAAATGACTTCTCGAAATATATTTACCAAAAATATTATATTTTCTATTAGACAAACAAAGCCGTAGTTTTGGGTCAATCCAAACTTCTTTTGTCCAAGGGCAAAGGAGGAGCAAATGCTCTG
Source organism: Eucalyptus lansdowneana (assembly GCA_017140395.1). Lineage (NCBI taxonomy): Eukaryota > Viridiplantae > Streptophyta > Magnoliopsida > Myrtales > Myrtaceae > Eucalyptus > Eucalyptus lansdowneana. The sequence goes on from CM029487.1 coordinate 57,701,045, forward strand.
CTGTTTTCGGCATCTGGCAGCACAGGGAACAAAGAGGATGTGGTAAAGCTTTTCTCTTGTAAAGATCATTTTCAGTAGGAATTGCGTTCTGGTACACAATCCATAAGAATAGACGAATCTTATAGGATTTAAGTTTCTATATTTCGTCTATAGGGTTCTAGGTGGTAGGTAGTTAGATGATGCTTGATTTTTACTTTGCTTTTGAAATGTAGAGTATTTATCCACGCTTAAAGCGTCCAGCTTTGTTCGCTGTCCAAATCAGTCTATCTTCCTTAGCATTTCTACTCAGTGGAATAAACATGATTTCCTCCACTATATGCTCTTCAAACAAGCGACGGTTTTGGCAAACTACGGATACCGGCGCAGCTAAGGTAATGTCGCTGTGACCACCACCTTGTAATAGACTCAATGATGCTTCCTCAATCTATAATGGCTTTGATATCATGATATGAATAAAGCAGAAGATAAAGTTGTAGAACTATTTTCTATACATGATAAATTATACAGGAGCCTATTTATAGGAGGCTAACTTTAGTAACATAATATTACAATAGAAGCTACAAGAGCAATATCGGTACAAGAGGTAAGAATGCCAAGGGTTGAAGGAGTTTCCTCGTGGTGGCGCTTAATTAACAACATTATAGTAAAGAAGATCATATAAGTAGTCCACCAAGTTTGTGTAGATCACTTCCAAGTTGGAAGAGCATAAAACTAGTGACGACAATGCCGTCATGTCACGTTAATTCTAATTTCCTATCAAACTATGTGTTGAGAGTATCATATTGAACGTCTCACTGCCTAACGAATCCTCATTTATCTTCTTTTTTGGTAGATTTTCAATGTTCATTATGTCTTAGCAAATCCTAATGTGACCTCTTTCGAAAGACGACTTTAAATGCCGATTATTTCCCTAAACTCTTAATCCTCATTTGTCCTTTCGGTGGACTTTTAGTAGCATTTTTCTTTCCACATTAGATCCCTACTCCAAAACAAACTCCCTTGACCATCCCCCAACTCCAATAGATTTTCCAAAGGAGAGTGGCCGAGATTTTTATTTTTTATTTTTTATTGGTTTGCTTGCTGCTATACATACATCTGAATCGAGCTATCGTCGAGTGAGGGTATTTTCATCTTTTTGACACCGATCTGCTGTGTATGGAAATAGGGGACGATGCGCGGGAGAGCATCTTCCCGAAACTGAAAACTAAAGAGAAAGAGAGGATGTTGCAGGGATCAATTTCCTGAAGATGTATGGTGGCGGAGGGAATCGTCTTCAAGGTTACTAAGGGCGTGCATGATAAAATTTTTGTTTCTCTATTTCTCTGTTTTTTTGTTTCCCCGAACAGGTTGGAACATAAATCCGTTTAGAAATGCAATTTCATTTTTCTATTTCTAGAACAAATTTCTATTCCAAAATAAATTTGGAGCATAAATCATAAGTTAAAATTTTTAGCTTTTCTATTTCTGAAATAGAAATGAGAAATCAAAATTTTCCTCATTGTTCACTCTCGTTATCGCCCGTTGCCCACTTGCCACTCGTGGGATGTCGGATGCCCGCTGCCGGTTACTAGCCACCTGCCACGGTTACCAGCCACTAGCTGGGATGGCAAACATCAGTTATGTGGGATGAAGTCCTTGACATCTTCCTAGTAGTGATATTTCCAGATACATAAGCTCTTTTAGATAAGGGTTACTAGATAATAGGAAATTGCTGATAATGTAATTTCTTGTGACCCCATATAGGATTATGAAGTTATTGTTTTGAAGATAGAATCATAATGTATGCTTTAAATAGCTATATCGTATTCTTTATAAACCCCCAACAATTATGACAAAAATCTATTATCTTTTGTCAATGTTATATTTCAATTATCTTTTTATCTCCTATACCTTAACTCTAGTTTTTAGATATTTTGTCGTCGATTAAATTCCAGTGTGTATCTTAACTATAACTTTAAGATATTCATTACCAATCAAATTCCAACGAAATATCTTACGTGATCACACTTCATCATGCTTAAATTCCGACATAATTTTTTATGTCAGTGACTTCATTATTGATTAAATTTCGTTGAAATATATCTACTCCGGGTGCTCCATTGGATAAGACTCTTGTTCGAAATCATCACAAAATCCATCTCTTCATGATAAAACTAAGAAATAAATTTTGTGAAAATTATTTCGCTGCCTATTAAATTTCGCAAAAAAATAATATATTGTATTTTGGTACGTCAATTATATATTCTCAAGTACATAAAAAATTATAGTTTTAGAAAATTATAGAAAAAAATGAAAATTTACATTATATAAGTAAACGAAAAAAAAAAGTTTGAAAAAAGATAGTAGAAAGTGGGAGCAGGTAAATGTGAGAGAATTTGATCACAAGAAAAAAAAAAAAAAAAAAAAAGTGATGGAAGCATTAGCAACGCTTTCCTTGTATCTGATCAACAAGCCGTCAACCACCAATTTAAATCTATTAAGATATTGACTAGTGCATGATAGTTACAGGGTAAGAATATATCAACAAGCTCTTTTCTAGGGATTGCCTCTAGAAATAGTACATAGGACACTAAATTGCAGGGGGTTAATCATTCTGCTAGTAAGCAGTACCTTTATTGCACTATCTATTCATTTTGCTTCCAATTAAGATTTGTACTTGCCCCATTCAATACCACGAGTTTGTTCAGAATAGGAAATAGTTTTACTGAGCTTCAATGTTGCAAAACATATTAGAATTTAGGAAAGAGTATAAATTTGTGCTTTTGTTTTTTCTCTTTTATAATTTCTTGCTTATCCTGATCAACATTTTTATTTCGGTGGAATCTGAATTTTCCTCCTTGCCTTACTAATCCTTATTTATCTGCTCGTCTAGTAGATTTTCAATGTTGATTATGGCTTAGCAAATCTCGATGTTTCCTCTTTTGGAAGACTATGAACATTGACTATTTCCGCATAATTACTTCCGTTCATGATGATGACGATTCTTGAAAAATCTTTAATAAAGTCAGAGATACGGCGCAGGATCCCCTTCACCCCAGAAGAGCTATGGCGGAACCGCTCGTCTTCAGAGTAGGTAAACTTGTGGATGATTTCCCAGAGGCTGCAGAATTATGGGGTGCTGGCGACACCGACCTGGAGGATACCCTTTCCTATCTCCAAAGTATAGTGCCCGATGCGGAAAAGCGGGTCCTCAGCGACCAGAGCGACAAGGACATCGAACAATGGCTGGAGGATCTCAAAGATGCTTTCTATGAGGCGGAGGACTTACTCGAAGAATGGAGCATTGACGTCATGCCATTACGAGAATCGCCGAGCAAAGACGAGAAGTTGAAGCAGGTAATTCCCTCCTCTTCGCCTTCTGAAAAACCTGATTTAATGCTGGAGATGAGCGCCCGTGCGAAGGAAATCAGGAAGAGAATAGAAGCCATCGCTGCCGAAGGGAGGGATTTGGGCTTGCGAGAGTGCGCGGTGGTTGTGCGTGTAGAGAGAAGAGAGCGGTTGGACGCCTTTGTGTGCGATGAGGAGATTATAGGGAGAGAGGATGATAAAAGCGTAATTACGAAGTTCTTGCTAGATTCTAAAACTGATGATCAAATTCCCGTCCTTTCAATATGGGGTGACGATGGGGTTGGAAAGACTGCTCTCGCTCGATGTCTATACGAAGATGACATGGTCAAGAAGCATTTTGATTTAAGGATTTGGGTTAACGGCTTCGGTAATCTCGAAGGGGAATTGCGAAAGATCAGAGGAAGAGAGACAACAGGGAGAGAAGATGACGTGTTGCGGTTGCAAAGATATCTCCTAGTTATTGACGATCTCCAGGATGAGGATCCTGGACAATGGGGGAGCTTGAAAGGTTTATTGATGGGAGGTGCCCGAGGAAGCAAGATTCTGATAACTACACGCGATCGGTCAGTTGCAGTCTGTACGAGTACATCCCCATCTTATCGTCTCGCGGGCCTTCCAATAAAGTCGTCTTTTGATTTATTGATGAGAATGGCTTGCCTGGAAGAAAAAGAGACTGGAAATTCAATTAAGGTAGATGGGAGGAAGATAGTCCAAAAGTGTAATGGAAGCCCTTTGGCAATACGAATGATTGGAAGTCTATTATTCTGCAAGAAAACTGAAGAGGAGTGGTTACATTTGTTGCGCGAGACCTCAGAATTTTCTAAAAATTTACCTCAGCTTAGTTATATTCATCTCCCATGCCATCTAAAACAGTGCTTTGCCTTCTGTTCATTGTTTCCCAGAGACTGGGTGATTGATAAACAATTGTTGATGAGTCTCTGGATAGCAGAAGGATTTATCCAGCCCATAGACGATGGAGATTGGGACATGGAAGATATTGCTCATGACTATTTCATGGATCTACTCAGGAGGAATTTCTTTCAAGACTGCGTTAAAGATGAACTCGGAAATGTGACGTCTTGTAGGATGCATCATTTAGTACATGACCTAGCACGCCACGTTGCTGGAACTGAGTATGGAAGAATTTATCATTCATGGCAATACCTTGAACAAAGAGCTCATCATATATCGTGGGATTCAACTTTAGATTTCTCACAGGGAGATACATATTTGCACGGAGCATATCGCCTGAGGACATTCATCAAAACTAGTCAAAGAAAAAGCTCGAGGTGTGGAACTCAAATGGGTGAAGAAACTCTTGACAAATTACTTTCTAGTTTCGGGTTTTTACGTGCCTTGGATTTGCATGACAGCGGTATTGAGAAGTTGCCGAGTTCTATTTGTGAGTTGAGGCACCTGACATTTCTAGATCTCTCTGAAAATGAAGGAATCGTAAGGCTTCCTTATTCTGTGACAATATTGGAAACCTTGCAAGTACTTAAACTCAATATGTGTTACAATCTAATAGAATTGCCTGAAGATTTTAGAAAATTGGTAAACCTAAGGCAACTTGAGATAAGCGATCGTAGTGCCCTATCTCATATGCCACAAGGGTTGGGCCAGTTGACTCTTTTGCACACTCTAACAGATTTCCTTCTGCCCAGGAATGATTCTTGTCCACAGAATCACAGTGGGCTTGGGGAGTTAAACAAGTTAAGCAATTTGAGGGGAAGCCTCAGAATTGAAGTGAAGGGGGGAATAGAAGATGTGGTAGCAGAATCAAATGCTGCAAACTTGAAGGAGAAGGATTCCTTAGTTTCACTAGTGTTAGTGTTTGCCAGAAAAGAAAGTGATGAAGTTTTACTTAAGGAGATGCAGCCAAGCTTAAATCTTCGAAGCTTAAAAATAAGAGGCTATGGGGGCACAAGGTTTCCAAGCTGGATGTCTTGCATGCCCAAATTAGTTCGGCTACGTTTGTTTGATTGTACAGCATGCAAAAGTCTCCCATTACTTGGTGAGCTCACTAGCCTCAAGCATTTGGAGATTAGTGAGCTACCTACGGTGGAGTACAAAGAAAGTGATATTGATTCTCTCTTATCACTTCCTAATCTGTCCACATTAATAATAAAGAGGTGTCCTAATTTGGATTGGATTCCACCACTTGTACGTCCCAAGGTGTTGAAACCTCCTACTTTGCCTTTGGAGTCGTTGCAGACCTCATTTGCCACAATTGAACAGGTAACTGGTATTGATGATCGAGTGAAGGAGGTAATCAAATTATTGGCAATAGAAGATGATGGAAATAAACCACGCATGGTTGGAATACATGGAACTAACGGAATTGGCAAGACAACTATTGCGAAGGCCGTATACATCCGACTCTCCTCATGTTTCGATAGTTGTAGCTTTCTCGCAGAGATTGGTGAAAAAGTGCAAAATAATGGCGGTATCCAGTTTGTGCAAACTAAGTTGATATGTGATATTCTTGATCGAGAATGCAATGTTGGTTCTTTTGAAGGAGGAATCAAGTTTTTCTTGGATGTATTCAGCAACATAAAAGCTCTTATTGTCCTAGATGATGTGGAAGAACTGTCTCATCTTTATGATCTAGTTGGTACCCAACTTGAGTGGTTTGGTCGTGGAAGTCGGATAATTGTTACATCAGAAAATCTTGGAATTCTCGAAACATTTGTGCCAGAAAGGGCTAATATCTATGAGGTCAACAAGATGGATAATGGTCGAGCTCTTGAACTTTTTTACAAGCATGCTTCAATACCTTGGTATCCTGCAATTGGGAAGCACATTGTCAAAGCCATGGGGCAGGTGCCATTTGTTATTGAAGTTATCGGTTCACTTCTACATGGAAAAACAATAGAAGATTGGAGGAAGATGGAGGACATGATAAAACCACACTCTCAAGAGATTTTGAAGGATTGTAGGGAGATTTTGAAAATCTGTTATGAAGCATTAGATGAAAAGCAGAAACAAATATTTCAGGACATAGCATGGTTTGCCAATGGCATGGATAGCCAAATTGCATCATATATGTGGCCTGATTTAGATCTTTTGCCTTCTTACCAAGTTCTGATGCCCCTAGCAAAAATTGGAGAAGACAAAAAGCTGTGGATGCATAAACTGTTGAAGCACCTCTGCAGAGCTGTAGATCAAGGAGAACCTACATATCATGTAAAGCGCAGAAGACTATACATCAATGATCCAGAACCCAAAGTAATCAACAAAGAAGAGGTAAGGATTTTTGGTTCAATGGTTTGCTTTCTTCCATAAAATGGAAGCCTTGATGTATAAGTTCAAATTTGTTATCCAGCTTTTTACTTATTTTACCATGGGTGGGTTGTCTTTGCATGCACGGAAAAAATCGCACCCTAGTCCTTAGCAAACTTGTCCCATCGTCTTTATGACTTAAGATTGTTTTGTTTCTCTTGGCAAATGTAGGGAATAGAAGTGGCGGAATCCCTTTGCCCCGATACATGTACGGAAACTTTGCCAAACATAAGGTTCTTGGAATTGGATCATGCAAGTATGACTGGAAATTTTGCAGATGTATTTCCAAAGTTAAGGTGGCTTCGTTGGCGAGGGTGCCCAAGGGATTTTGAAGCAACAGAACTTAATCTGACTGAACTGGTCATTCTTGATCTTTCATGGAGCAAAGTCACTAAAGACTGGGGAGGTTGGAGGAAAATCAAGGTGTTTTCCTGTTTACTGCTCTAATGTAGTTATTGTGTTAACTATCTGGCAATTGATCTTATGATTTTTTCTCTCCTGTTTTACAGATGGAGCAGTTGAAAGTCTTAAATCTCACTAGTTGCACTGACTTATTGATAAGTCCTGAATTTTCTAGCTTTCCAAACTTGGAGATACTGATTCTAGAGCGATGCTCTCGGTTGGTCCATTTAGATCCTTCAATTGGGGGTCTCGAAAAATTGCTTTGCCTAAATTTGAAGTCCTGCACTGAACTCAACAGGTTGCCTGCCGAACTGGGTGCTTTGGAAGCTTTGAAAGAGCTCCTCATTGATGAGACTTCTGTGCATGATATTTTTTTGCAAAGTGATTCAGAAGAAGTTGAACACCTGACATCACTTTCAATACTCTCAGCAAATAATTCAAATATTACCAAACTCCCCAGTGGAGTTGGCTCGAAACTCCGACATTTGTCATTGAGGAATTGTCATTGGATACAAAAACTGCCAGAGTCCATTGGCCAATTGGGAAGCCCTTTAGAGGAGCTTGATATTTCAGGAACATGCATTTCTGAATTGCCGGGTTCCTTTGGTAATCTGCAGAGGTTGAGAGTGTTAAAGATGCACTATTGCTTCATAAGAAAATTTCCTAGTTTTATTTGGCATTTACATAGCCTTGAAGAAATAGATGTCTCCTTGTGTAGGAATATAGAAGGGGACATTCCTAGAGATATTGGGAAGCTAGAAAATCTGAGAATCTTGAGGTTGCGAAATTCTGCTATTTCCAGCCTACCTCCTGAAATCAAGCATCTTTCGAAGCTGGAGACTCTTGATGTACGTCGCTGCGACAAGCTTCATGAGTTGCCAGCACTCCCCCCTAGTTTGATCGTTGTGCATTTGAGTCCAAAATTGAAGGAAAAGATGTCTGACCTGTTGAGGGAGAAGCATTGTTTCATCACTGTATAATTTGGATGACAAGGTTATTGAAACCGTTTTTTGATCTACTTAGCTTTGGCTATGCTCTGGAAGTTATCCGGATAATTGTTATCGTATCTGCTGATATTTCCTTTCAACGTATCTGAGCTTCCTCTAATATTTTGCATGCTCGTTTAAGGCCCAAATTGGTGCGTGCTGTATGACACTTGCTGATATTTCCTTTCAAAAGACGGCGCTCGCATTTTGACGCTGCCTGGTCGGTGATTTTTTCATCCTCTTTTAACCCGTTAGGGTGCCTGCGGTCTCTCTAGCAAGTCTTTCTCAAGACTTTTTTAATTGATGTAGTAAATTAATAATGAAAGACTAACTAATGCGAGGAGGAATTGAGCAAACGGCGGCTTTATTTGATATTAGGCGCGGGCATTTCCATTTTGCAAATTTGTGTATCATTAGTAATCCATTGATATGAGGTGTCATGCAAGCGAAAAGGATGAGATTTATATAACTTGTTTAATAATTTTGTGAAAAAAATATCATACTTTATGAAGGTCTAAGATTAATGTGGTATGAATAAACGTCATAATGTTGAGTTTCCTGAGAACATAAAATATAAATAAAAGGAAATGATCTTTCATATAAAATAAAGAATTCTGTATTTGAAAAAGTAAAAAATAAAAATAAGACAAATATAAAATGACGTTTTTTCTAACTGAATTGCAATGTAAACTTTGTTTTTTTTCAAACTTTTATTGCATGTTTGGGACAAATATCTATTTTTGTAATATCAAAATAATAGGTGTAATTTATTCCGTTTGACATTCTGCATAATTAAAAGGAAAAAAATAATGGATCGTGTTATATGTTAACAAAAGTTATTCCATTTGTCAAAGTGAATTTATTTATTCAATGTAATTTTTTCAATGGACTAAATCATATTACTCAAATGAAATCAATTAAAGCTTTAATTGACAAGAATACAAAACTTATATCTAGAATGGAATTTGAGTGTTTTATTTTTGTCCATCTTAACTTTTTTATAACTAATTGGGAAAATTTTTAATAAGGGTTTAAAGTGCTCTTATTTTCTTAAATAATGATATAAAATTGGATCTTATTTTAAATAAGGTATTGAAGTGGCCATTCTTTAAAGTAAACTCCATTTCAAATAAGGGCTTGAAATTGATCTTTTGCTGGTCAAGAGCATTTTCATTTTCTTCTTTTTTTCTTTCTTTCTTTCCTTTTTTCCTTTTTCTGTTTTTTTTTTTCCTTTCCTTTTTCCAAGTGGCCGGTCTTAGGCGATGGCTGGCCACCAGCAATGCCCAAACCCTTACTGGAGTCGAGCTCGTGTAAAATTCAACACCATTCGACCTCAGTGGAGGTTTGGCCAACCTGGCGAGCCCGATCTGTTCATTTTCCTTCGAAGAAGACTGAGTTGAAGAGCCTATAGTTAAGGCAAGGAAGAAGATGGAGTCGAGTCAAGGAAGTTAGCGGAGGGGGACGGAGGCAAGGGTGCTCGTGTCAAATTCAACGCCATTTAGGTCGGATTCAACACCACTAAAGCTTGGATCGAACCTCGTTGGCTTTAGGCAACCCTCGATCTAGGGCCGCTACCTGTGTCCACGGAGGTCGCTCACCTCCCGCAACCCCAGATCTGTGGTTGCGTGAGGCCGGTCACCTGCACGGCCATGGCGTTGAGGCTTGGCTAGGTCCGATAAGGGGTGTAAGAACCGGATGCCCGGACCGCCCGAAATTGGACCGGAACTGTCCAGAACCAGTGGTTCTTGAGGGAACAAGTAAGGTTGCCAGTTCCAATTTATGGAAACTGATGGGTACCGGTCCGGTTCCCAGTTCCATGGGCGGATCCATCCATCCGCTCACCCGGACCGGACCAATTAATTTTTAATATTAAAAAAAATACTAATTAACAATACAAACCCTCGATAGCACTGGTTCCGTCTCTCTCTCTCTCCCCCGATCGCCATTTCGATTCCGTCGATAGAGCTGCAGCAATCTCTGCAGGGGATTGGCTTCGCCGCATTGCGCTCCTGCCTGGTGGATCTCGCTCCCCGTCTGGTGATTCGCACCGGCGCGCTCCAGCCTCCGATCTGTAAGTGTTCCCCGATCTCACGCCTTTCCTTGTTTTTTTTTTCCCTTTTGTATCCTCGTTTGAGGATTGTCGCATGAGGAATTCAATCTCTCACCGCCGTTAGAATTCGCCAACGGCTTGTAGAATTTCGGTGGAATTCCGTGCTCGGTTCTTGAGTCGCTGCCTCTCTACGTTTTTATTTTGTTTTTGTTTTTGTTTCTTTATTCGGCCCTCTAAAAAATTGCCGTCGCCCTTGTCGCTGGCCCTCTGCTGTGAGTGCTTGTGTGTGGGAGATTATATGAGGTTCCACGGTGTCGGTGCATTTGTGTCGACTGGCATGCTCTATGACTTGCTTAACAAAAACAACTCCTTGTCCTTTTTTTCTGTACTTAGTGGTGACACTATCTTCTCATTGAGGGTGAAAAATTCCATTCAATGAACTGAAAATATGAACTTGTGAGGAGAGAGACACAAACCGCGTGAGACTAGGTGCTGCTTGCCGTCTAGGCAGTTCTTAGTTAGGTCACTACTGCCATGCTTGTGAAATACTTGATTGCTGATTCCAAGTCACTCGACATTGAGGATGGTCTTGATGGATTATGAACAACTTAGAGAATTTATCTGGAATGGTGTCTCTACCATTTTTCCTTGATGTGGTTTCTATGAAACTAAGATTTGCAAGTTAAATCTTTTCCACTAGCAACGAGGGAGTCCATTGAGCTATGGTATTCTTTAGCATTGGTAAATCTTTTCTTGCTATACATACTGGCATTTGCATCAGAAAGATTACTGTAAATGATTATATTTTAACGATTGCCTGGTTGAGAAGGGCAATCTTTGCAAATCTTGTACATTCCCTCTTCCATGTTGCGTCATACTAACATTTTCCTTGTTAATACTCTTTCACAAGCTTCAGCTATGACTGAGTTTAGATATCAATGTCTTTAATCGGTCATTCAATGGAGATTATACTATATTTACTTAATCTACAGTGTTAATCTGAATACTAACTTCGAGCTTCCAGCATAGGAATGTTATTTAATATTTATATTGCCTACTGTTGCCTTCCATTGCCTTCCATTTCTTATATAAACTGTGATTTAGAAAGTGATATTATTATTGTCCTATGTAACCAAAGGATGAATCTGCCCACTGCAGCTTAGGATTTACGAGAAGGATGGGAAGGCCACTTCCGCTTGGAAATCATCAGCAATAACAAAATATGTAGTGGAGGGACACACCAAAAGTTATCTATGTACTCCATGTTCACATTGTCAGAAACATAGACTATTTTGTGAAATTTGCAGCTTGTCCAGCCCTCTTTTAATGAGTTTATCAATTTTCAAATATATGTTACTGCTGTTTCCGTTGTTCCTGTTCTGTTGATTTAGGAATTAAAAAAAAAAAAAAGGTTCTTTTTGACTCTTCATCTTCAATCGAGTGAGATCGGTTCTATGGATCCACCCGGAAACCAGACCGGATTTAATGAGTTTATCAATTTTCAAATATATGTTGCTGTTGTTTCTGTTGTTCCCGTTTTGTCAATTTAGGAATAAAAAAAGAAAAGAAAAGGTTCTTATTGACTCTTCATCTTCAATCAAGTGAGATCGGTTCCATGGATCCAACTGGGAACTAGACCGGAAGGGCGGTCCGGTTCCTGGGTGGATCCATGCAACAAACGGGTAGATCTCGGTTCTAATTTTTTAGAACCAGTCCTTAACGGGTGGTTTTCAGTTCTAGGTCGAGAACTGCTTGCCCAGACCATGCACACCCTTAGGTCCGATTAGCTCGATTTTTTGAGTGATAGAGAGGTCCATGGCCATGGAGGTCGTGACCTCCGTTGATTCGCTCCAATTGAGGCCGACAACCTCCATGGTTTTTTTTTTTTTGATACCCAGGGAACCCTATACAGCCGATAGTCGGTGGATAAACTCTGGAGTGACGCTAGTGGAGGACCCACCACCCCGATGTCGCGCTTAAGATCCCGTGCAACCCGTGGGATTCAAACACCTCTGTCCTAGGTAGACATCATGGGAGCTCTTATCCAACTAAGCCATCACAGGCGGTGGTTCAACGTCCATGGTTGTTTGTTTCTTAACTAATCCTAATTTGTCCTCTTCTAGAAGACTTCGAACGTTAATTATTTCCCAAACTCATAATCTTAATTTGTCTTTCCGGTGGACTTTCGTAGGATTGTTTTTTCTTCCAAATCAAATCCATATACTCCAAACAAAACTTCCCAAAATCATTTACCATTACGAGACTCCACATTATTACTCCAAACAAACTCTTGGCCATCTCAACTTCAACTGGTTTTCAAAAGAGAAGCAGAATTTTTCAAGTGAGGCCAGTTGAACGACGAAGCGATGTAAGGATTGAAAATCGCCCAGGAACAATGTGATTCGGCAATACCGTAGGATCACGGATGTCCATGTGTACTTCCATTCAGGGAGATGACATATCCTCAAAAATCTTCAACGTCACAGACAGAATTGAACTTGGGGGCACAAGGACTCGATTTTAATCCCCGCATTCTTAAATAAGGGTTTTTTTTCGTCTTTTAACATCGATTGGCTACGTATAAAGCATCTTCAACAAGGTGATTGGATAGTTATTATTTTGACTAGCAATTGGAAAATACTTTTTCGGCAAAATTTGGAGCCCTACTTGGATGAAACGTAGCATCATCCAAAAGAGTGGTATTGATAGTTCATAGATCAGGTAGAGCTGATAACCCCGTCGTTCAGGATGTAGTCTATTGCCTTCTCGTTTCATTAGCTTGGAGGTACGTATACTAATTGGAAAGTATTAAATTAGAATGAGCCTAACATGAATTATCTAACTTGAATGTCTCTTTTTGCGTGTCCATGTATAATACTGTTTGATTGGGATGCTGTGATCAATTCCTGGTTATTTGCGGGATAAACTCGAACATTATTTAATTATCAATCCCAAAAAAAAAAAAAAAAAAAAAAATACAACTGACAAACAAACGTTAACAACAAAAACTGGGTTAGAGAGGGAATTGTCAGTATATGCTGAGAAAAGGTACAATAGAAGCACAGAAAAAGAGAGGAAATCCTGGTAGTTGGTTGCAATATGAAGTTTTTAACTTAGAAACTGAAGATTGCCCCTATTCAAATTTTACTAATTATGTGTAAATTGTTCTGTATCAAGACCACCTACATAAGTCAAAGACCAGAAGTTAATCGGTTCAACATGTAAGGTGTTCTTAGTTCTTTGGGTAGTCGGATCTTTATGTCCATGCCTCTAGGTTACGAAAACTAACAAGAAAAAAAAATGGAGGTGGACAAAAGCAAGCGTTGAAATGTATTTCCCATTTTTTTAACAGCTCACACATTTTAGGACCTTATGTACGGGAGCATTACAAAGTTTGGACTATTTGATGGAGGAAAAAAAAGGGCAAAGGTCTAGCAAAATAAGAAGATATTTAGTGTCGTATAGGTAATCCGACTGTGCGGGGTGCCAGGCTGCTTGTTGTCTGACTTACTGTTGTTAGGTAATTGAATTTTGACTGTCATGTAAAACTCATAATGAATCCATAATTGCAATTCTATTTGATATATACATACACTAAAATGACGTAACAATTTTCCTAAATTCTGTACCTTGTGTAATAATTTCCCTTGGGGAGATCCTGACCTGGTGGTTGGAAGGACAGAACTAGGGGTGAGCGGTTCCAGGTTCCGGTTCGGTTCCGTCTGGAACCTGGAACCTACCCTCGGGTACAGGTTCCTCAAAATGAGGAACTTGGAACCTACCCGTCAGAACCGAGAACCTGGAACCTACCCTGTCACAGGTTCCAGGGTCGGTTCCAGGTTCCAACAGGTTCCGCGTTCCTTTTTTTGTTTTTATTTTTATTTATAGATTTGAACTACAACGTATGCGCACATTACCAAAAAAAAAAAAAATTATACGCGCACGTTACCAAAAAAAAAAATATAACGTACACGCACATTATCAAAAAAAATTATAACGTACGCGCACGTTATCAAAAAAAAATATAACGTACGCGCACGTTATAAAAAAAAAAATATATCGTGCGCGCACGTTATAAAAAAAAAACTATAACGTGCGCACACGTTATCAAAAAGAAACTATAACGTGCGCGCACGTTATCAAAAAAAACTATAACGTGGGCGCACGTTACCAAAAAAAAATATAACGTATGCGCGTGTTACCAATGGTGAGATCACAACAATCATTTAAAGGCTCATAAACTCTTTGACAATATAGTTAAAGCAGTACAAAGTCAACAAAAAACCTTGCTTGAATTCTCTTCCGCTAAATCCATTGCCGTTGGCCCGTTGCGACACCACCAACTCTATTTATCAACAATAATCTCCACATTAAGGCCAACCATATCTGAAAAAAGAAAAAGAATAGGTTAAATAAAATATTCACTTATCAAATATACAAAAAGAATTATAATATATAAAGATATAAACATTACTTACCTAATTCAAATTGTTCTGCGTTCTCGATACACTCCTCATCACCAAGCGGTACACGAGCGGCCTCAACCAATCTTGAGTGCAAATCAAAGCTTCTACTACTTTGGGAGTTAAAGAACTTCGAAAGCCATCAAGCACACGACTCGATGTACTAAAAGTTGACTCTGAAGCAACGGTTGTTACAGGAATGGACAAAATATCTCGAGCCATCAAAGAAATGATCTTATATTTTGAAACATTAGCCTTCCACCAAATCAAAATGTCAAGACTGATATCTTTTTCATTTTTTTCTTGAAGATACTCATCAAGCTCGGACTTGTTATCATCGCGCCCTTGGTCATTCGAGTATAAAAATATTTTCTTCCAATCTTGGGCTTCATGCATCTTTAGTTCTTCACTACCACCAGTATCGGGTTGGGAAGTGGAACTACTACTACTTGCACCCAAATTATGGCCACCAAAATCTTGATCACTTGAAATAAGAGAAGATTGCTCATAAAATTCATACAAATGCTCCAATGTATTCTTCACCTTGCAATGCATCTCTTCAATCTTCAATTCATCATCATAAATTTGTCCATACAAGAATCTCACATAATTTAACTTGGCTCTAGGATCTAACACAACCGCAATCAACACCATAATATTCACTTTATCCAAGCTTCCATAATATTTGTCAAATTTTTCTTTCATTTTCAAACCCATAGTTTGAAGCTTAGGATCCGAAGCATTGACCGCATCTTTCAAATATCTATACAAAATAGCTATCCCTTCAAAATAATCATTTGAAGTAACATATGAAGTCCCAGACATCTTCTTGGTGGCATCATAGAATGCTTTCAGAAAATTCGAAAGAATAATAGCATTTTCCCAATCATCATCCCTAGGAGTTTCATGATCTAGCTCACTTACAAAAGATGGATCGTGATCTTCCATCCTTTCGAAAGCTTTTCTGAACTTTATGGCGGTGTCCAACATGAGGTAAGTGGAGTTCCATCTAGTGGCAACGTCAAGAACTACCGAACCCTTATAAGAGATCTTTTCTCTCTCAATGCAAGATTTAAATCCTTGGGCTCTTGTGGGAGAACTCCTGACATACCTAACCACATTTCGGATACGTGCAATGGAGCCACGTACCGTAGTCAAGTCATCTCTCACAATCAAATTTAATATATGAGCTGTACATCTCATATGCAAAACACTACCATCTAATATCAACGACCTTTGTTTGGAAAGTTTATCCCTCAAATAGCCAATTGCAACATCATTCGAGCTAGCATTATCCACGGTAATTGTGGACACCTTTTTTCTATTCCCCACTCCTCAATGCATGTCTCCACCATTTTCCCAATCTCCCTACCCCTGTGACTATGCATCACCACAAAATTGATGATTCTTTTATGCAACTTCCAATTTTCATCAATAAAATGTGCAGTGAGACACAAATAATTCAGATTTTGATTGGAACTCCATGTATCAGTCGTGAGTGCGATCCTAGAATTAATCTTTCCAAAATAATTCTTCAAAGAAGTTCTTTCACATAAAAACAACTTCATACAATCTTTTGCCACTGTGAAACGTGATATATGTTTGAAGAGAGGTTGTATATCACTAACATATTCACGAAATCCAACACGCTCAACCAAGGAAAAGGTTGCTCATCAATGATGATAAACCGAGCAAGCATGTGCCTAGCTCGTTCTTGATTAAATGACCATGTCGATAAGACGCTACCAGTACTAGAATCTCCTCCTGCCTTACCAGCCGTGTTGACATTACGTGGTACAAAGAATTTCTGCCTCTTATCTAGATTACGAGGAAACCTCTTACATGTGTTTAAGTGCTTCCTCATTGCAGAAGTACCATTAGCAACACGATACTTAAGCATAGACCCACAATGAATGCATTTCACTTGATATATTTTTCCATCCTTATCACTGATTTTCGAATAATGATTCCAGCATTCAGATGTATATTTCTTATCATGAGAATCGGATACCTTATTTGTGGCACTCAAGGTAGGGGGTGCATCTTCTTCAATTTCATTGCCGAGAAAACTCAAATTCCATACCCGGAGTCATCTCCTCACGTCCCTCCACCTCCATTGACGTGTTATCTTGATACATTAATTCCGCACTACACAACAATAATATAATATAATTAGAAAATTCAAAACATAATGTGAATTGAGTTATAGAATATGCAAGCAATTGCTAAAAATCAAATCAATACACAATTTTAGGACTATATCATATATCAATACAAATGCAAAAGATTTATTCAAATATGCCCTTATTTGTGGCCATACAGTTGTCCCAGCATGTGTTTTAAAAACTACATCGCAATTCGCAACAACGGATACAAAAAAACAAGACAACGATGACAGAATGCAAGACACGAAAAAAGAAGGCACGACAAAGTAAATCAGCATGAGGTCAGGACAAATGACACCAATCGCGCGAAATCGCCCAAAGTTCCCAAGAGCACAAAATCAGCGCCAACGTAAACAGAAGATCGCAATTCAGTCCAAGTGATCATCTTTCCCCGACTCCTTCGAGACGTATCAACCTCCAAGGCTTTGCCATTAACATGATAACATCCACTGCTTAACTAACACATACAGATTTATCGGCTCACGAAAGCGAAGCTCACGAAAGCGACAACGAAGATACTAAGGATTCCGGCAGAAGCAGCAGCAACAGGATTGTACCCATTGCTCCACTTAAGGATCAAGACCCAACAAGAAAACCCAACTCGCAGGCAACACGTCAAACTTCACCGCGAGTTGCTTCCGCCACCGCCTCCACGTTGTCGTGGGTGAAGGAAAAACACACGAAACAGAGCCGAGCGAGCATTACCCAAAAACGAAAAAAACAAAAAACCGCAACACGTTCATGGACGAAAACGAAGAAGAACCTCGAAGAGAGAATTCCTTGGGGTTTCCGAGAACGGACGGCGGCCGACAAGGGGGGAACGCCGAAGCCGAGCTGGGGAAACCACGCGAAACAGCTAGAGATCGTCGAGAAAGCCCGTATATTTATGTGCAAAGGGAGGTGTGGAGTTCAGCGGGAGAAATCGGAGGTGTTTTGGGGCTTCTGGCGCGAGCGGCGTGGGTCACGAGCAGGGACGTCGGGCAACGGCCGGTCACGAGCAGGGACTTCTGAGTTCTGGCGATTCGCGAATGCGGGCGTCGAGGCTCGAAGCGACAAGAGGGACTGGCGTCCGCCGGCGTCGCGACGGTGGCGGCGGCGCGGCGCGAGCGAGCGACGGGCGTCGAGTGGCGTTCGGCGACGGTGGCCGGCGCTGAGGAGTGAGCAGGGACGTCAGTCGGGTCTTCAGGGCAACGACGACTCAAGTGTCGCGAATGCGGGCGTCGAGCGAAGTCGGGGACTGGCATCCAGTCCAGACCAGTGGCGTCCGACGGCGGTGGCCTTGAGGGCGAGCGGCGTCCGGCGGCGGTGGCCTTGAGGGCGAGCGGCGTCCAGCTGAAATCGGCTTCGGCGTTCACAAGTGAGGAAGATACAGAGCACAGGAGGCCGCTGGAGGCTTGGAGTTGGAGCGCCGAGCGGGAGGGGGGGTTCCTTTTGGAACCCTAACCGGTTCCGAAACCGGTTCCGCGGCCGGTTCCGGTTCCGGTTCCGGTTCCGCGGCCGGTTCCGGTTCCGGTTCCGCGCCGGTTCCGGTTCCGGTTCCGGTTCCCGGAAAAATGGAACCGGGAACCGGAACGGTCCTTTAAGAACTTAGGAACCGGACCGAGGTTCCGTTCCGGTTCTCCGGTTCCCGGTTCTACCCGCTACCCGTGCTCGCCCCTAGACAGAACTGCCAAAAACATCAAAACGAATAAAATAAGAAGAAAAGAAGAGAGAGAAGTAGACAAGTCTCCACTCGGGTCGAGACTCGAGACTAAAGACTTAGGAGGGGTAGTGAGGTGAACGCTCCATATTCAGATTTGTGAACTCCGAACGACTTCAATCAAGTTTTGATCATCTCCATCTCCATTCGAGCCAGAGCTTGTGTTGCAATTGGTTGCTTGCGTTCCAATGGTTCACTATCAAGTGTTCATCAGCTTCAGAAGATCAGATACCCACAACTTGGTCGAGTACCTCTATGACCAGCTCAAACGCTTGGGAGTTGTAGCATTCCTAGACAGCAAAGAGATCGACTACGGTCAGGAGATCAGTACCGAGATCGTGGCAGCCATCGAGCGTTCTGACATCTGCGTCCCAGTCTTCTCCCAGGACTTCGCTTCCAGCCCAGCTTGCCTAATGGAAGTGGCCCAAATGATACAGTCGAAAAAAAAAATTCTTCCCATTTTCTTCTTCGTCGAGCCTTGTGATGTTCGCCACCAGCTAGGAACATATCAAACTTCCTTCGAGAATCACGAAAGGAAAAAGAGATATTTCGAGTCAACCATCGAAGAGTGGAAAAAAGCTCTGACAAAATTGCTGATAACAGGGGACCGGAATTCAAGAAGGCTGCTCCGGAGGCTCCTCTGGAGGCTGATCTGGAGGCTGATCTAGAGGCTCCTCTGAAGGCTTCTCTGGAGGCTGCTCTGGGAGAGAATGACGGTATACATTGTTAAAACTCATAAAAACACCAATCAAAACAGAAAAATTTCTGTTTTTGAGAGAGAGAAAAGATAAAAAAAAACAGAGCACTTCATACGTCTTGTGCTTAAGAAAAAAAAGACTGTCGAGTACAACCCCTAAATACAAAACAAAAACTGCTCACGTACGTGCAACATATAACTGCACACAAACGTGCTATTTACTTCCTAGAAAATAGCAAAAACACTAAATACGTAAACAAATGAACTTGGCTGTTTTTTAATAAAAAAAACAGAGTAAAACAGAGCATAAAACAGCAGAAAACAGAGAAAAAAAAAAACAAAACAGAAAACAGCAACTGAGACATTATAATCCAACAAACTCTTCCTTGGATTAGTTGCTGCTGCATACTCCAATTTTCTTTCGTAATACTTCAAATCTTCCAGCTTGAAGTGGTTTTGTGAACATATCTGCAAGCTGATCTTCGGATCTGCAATAGACCAATTTAACTTCGCCACTTTGTTGCACCTCACGCGAAAGAAAAATTTGACTTTAAAATGCTTGGTTTTGCCATGAAAACTGGATTTCGAGATATTGCTAACGCAGCTTTGATTATCCACATTAACTTCAATGCAATCACTAGAATTCAACCACGATCCTTTATTATCTTTTTTAGCCACAAAGCTTGATTTACAGCTGTAGTAGCTGCTATAAACTCGGCCTCTGCAATAGACTGAGCTACAATCTCTTGCTTTTTAGAACACCAGGAGAAACAAGCAGAACCAAAACTGAAACAATATCCAGACGTACTCTTCATGTCATCTACTGAACCAGCCCAGTCACTATCAAAAAATCCTTGCAAATTAAACTTCTGACCTTTTTTAAACTTCACACCAAAGAACAATGTTCCTTTGAGATATCTCAATACCCTTTTTGCTGCAATCAAATGTAACTGACTAGGACTACTCATAAACCTGGATAAAATACTCACAGTAAATAAAATATCTGGTCTAGTTGCTGTAAGATACATGAGACACCCAATCAAACTTATACATAGAAGCATCTACCGTATCTGTTCCATCATTCTTCTCGCAGCTTTTCTTTAGCAGCCATAGAAGTGCTTACACTTCGACAATCTTCCATCCGAAACTTCTTTAGAATTTCCTTCATGTATTTTTTCCGAGATGAAGATCTCATATGAAGCATGTTTGACTTCCAAACCCAAAAAATAAGCCATCTTTCCCAAGTCTGACATCTCAAAAACTGCAAATAGATCTTGCTTCACCTTCTCTATCAATTCCATATCATTCCCCGTCACTAATAGATCATCTACATAAAGTGACAGAATTACAACACTATGATTCACCTTCTTGACATAAAGAGTGAACTCACTTAAGCTTTTTACGAAGCCAAAATCCTGCAAATATCGATCTATCTTCCCATACCAAGCTCTTGGAGCCTGCGGTCCATATAGAGCTTTCTTCAACCTGTATACGCTCTCTTCTTGCCCTTTGATACTAAAACCTTCAGGTTGTTCAACAAAAATCTCCTCCTCAAGCTCTCCATTCAGAAATACAGACTTGACATCTAACTGAAATATAGGCCACCCCTTCTCTATTGCAATAGCTAACAGTAACCTTATTGTATCAAGTCGTGCAACAGGAGCAAATGTTTTAGAATAGTCTACTCCCCATATTTGTGCATAGCTTTTCACCACCAGTCTAGCTTTGTATTTATTAACAAAACCATCAGGATTAAGTTTTGTTCTAAACACCCACTTAACCCCAATCACATTCTTATCAGATGGTCTGTCAACAAGCTCCCATGTGTGATTTTTCTGGATCATTGAAATCTCCTCCTGCATTGCTGCAATCCACCTCTGATCCTCCTTAGCTTCCACAAAGTTAGATGGTTCGAGCATTGCCACATTGCTTCTTTCATAGATTTCAGCAAGTAACCTTGTGCCTCTCACTGGTAAATCATCCACACTATCTTCCAATCCATTTATAACTTCATCAACCTCTACATCAAGCGTGGTTGTTTTTCGAACTGTTCTTTCCGCACTCTTTCCTTCCATCCAATTCCACTCATCTTCCTCTAGAAAAACAACATCTCGCTTATGATCACCTTTCCTGTCATAGGGTGAAAAATCCTATAAGCCTTTGATTGAAGACTATACCCGATGAAGATTCCAAGCTCAGCTCTTTTATCCAACTTGTCCCTCTTGACCTGAGGAACATGAGTGTAACACAAACATCCAAAAACCTTCAAATTTTTCACAGAAAGGTTTAACACCATACCGCACTTCAAAAGGTGTTGACCTCTCTAAGGCCTTTGTGGGCAATCTGTTCAACAAGAACAACACCGCATTAGCCGCCTCAGCCCTCGTTAACTTCTTAGGCAACATCTTCTCCCCGCATCATACATCTAGCCATCTCCATAATACTTCTATTTTTCCTCTCACCGACCCCATTCTCGTTGAGGTGAATAGGGAGCAAAGGAACTGCTGCACAATTCCGTTTGCTCACAATTCAACTTAAACTTGTGAGCGGTATACTCGAACCATTACTGCACCTGAGCATTTTAATTTTCTTCCCACTCTGATTCTCAACTAAGGCTTTAAACTTCACAAACACATCAGCAACTTTATACTTGGCTCGCAGAAAATAAATCCAACTCATCCTAGTCATATCATCAGTGAATGTAATGAAATACCTGCTACCATTGAGAGAAGACTCAGACATAGGTCCACATAAATCTGTGTGGACTAATTGCAGCTTCTCACATGCTCTCCAGCCTCCTCCTTTGAAAGGAAATCTGACTTGCTTGCCAAGAAGACAAGTTCTGTATTGTGGAAATTCCTCCTCCAAACTTGGCAAGTCATCTGCCAAGCTATTTCTCTGCATAAACGACATGCTCTTCCTGTGAACATGCCCAAGTCTTTTATGCCATATCTCTGCATTTTCTTCTTTGCACTTTAAAGCCATTTGTTGCATCTCTTGTGGCTTGAACATGAAACTCTTGTCCTCCATTGGAATTCTTAGCACTTCTTTGCTATCTGCATTATTAATAAGACATTCATTCCCTTAGAACTTCACTTTATATCCCTTCTCAACTAATTGACCAACACTCAACAGATTATGGTCAATTTTTGGCACAAAGAGAACATCATTGATCAGCTTCACCTCCTGATTTCCTTCAATAGCCACTATACCCTTCCCTTGCACTTCGATATACTGTCCATTGCCAATTCTGACTCTAGACCTGACTGACCTGTCTAGAATCCTAAACAGCTTCGAATTGCCAGTCATATGATTGGTACAGCCACTATCCACCAGCCATGCATCATTCCCAACAAAAGATTCGAGAAAAGGAAGCTACAAACAAGTGCTCTTCCTCGCTTCATTCACTCTACTCCGGGCTTTTCCCCTTGCTGGTAATTTTTTTCTTTGCGATGGCTTCCATGTGACCCAACTTGTGACATCTTCTCATCTAGCATCAGCTTTCTCCAACATCTAAAAACTAATGATTAGTTCCACCACAGTATTGACAAGGCTTTTTGTTCATCTTCCATTTGCTAGACCCACCAGAATTTCCTTCTTTTGCTACAAACTTGGAGTCACCGGCATTTTCTCTGGACTGAATCCATTTCTTCCCTTTGCCTCCATCATTTGATTTCACTCTAGCTTGCAGCGCACCCTCTACAAACTCTTCTTTTCTCATCAGTCTTTTTATGCTCCTGTGCCTGCAAAGCATTCAACAATTCTGCAAGCTTTATATCAGGTAAGTCTCTTGTATTTTCTAGAGACGCTATGGTGGCTTCGAACTTCTCTGGAAGAGACACCAGAATCTTCTAAACAAGCCTTTCATCCTTCAAGTCAATCCCTAAAACTCTGATTTTTTCAGTTATCCCAACCAACCTATCAGAGTACTCCTTCACTGACTCTGAATCCTTCATCTGCTGTCTCTCAAACTCCCTCAAGAGTTTCAGCACCTTCATGCCTCTTATCTTCTCATCTCCCTCGTATTCATCCTTCAAGAAATCCCATATTGCCTTTGCAGAATCACATCTCATGATCCTTGTGAAGATAGTGGGTGAAACAGCATCGTACAGGCATGACTTTGCCTTGGCCTTCCTTGTGATTCTCTCTTTATGGTACTTTATCTTATTCAAGGTTGGATTGTCTGGAAGTGGAGCAACCTCATAGTCATCCTCCACAGCCTCCCATAAATCATGACCCTCCAAGAATGCCGTCATCTTGACAGCCCAAGCCTGATAATTTTCCCCAGTAAATACTGGAGAAGCCATCGCAGAGAAACTACTCGACCCCGTCTCCATCACCCTTTAACTTCTTTACACTTCAATACTTGCTTCACTTCACAGTCCCTCAAGATCATGCACGCTCTGATACCAATGTTAAAACTCATAAAAACACCAATCAAAACAGAAAAATTTCTGTTTTTGAGAGAGAGAAAAGATAAAAAAAAACAGAGCACTTCATACGTCTTGTGCTTTAAAAAAAAAAACTGTCGAGTACAACCCCTAAATACAAAACAAAAACTGCTCACGTACGTGCAACATATAACTGCACACAAACGTGCTATTTACTTCCTAGAAAATAGCAAAAACACTAAATACGTAAACAAATGAACTTGGCTGTTTTTTAGTATAAAAAAACAGAGTAAAACAGAGCATAAAACAGCAGAAAACAGAGTAAAAAAAACAAAACAGAAAACAGCAACTGAGACATTATAATCCAACATACATGAGCCGGAATCCAAGGAGGCTGCTCTAAGAGAGATTGGTGTTATAAAGGGACCGGAAATCAAGAACGCTGCTCCGGGAGAGACTCGAGGTACAATGGGACGGTTTTACAAAGATCTCTTCAGCGAGTAAGTGTGATCGCTCAATTGGTCTTGCTTTACTTGTTGTTTTTTCTTTTTTTTTTTGGTGAAGAAAAGGGCACAACTTTACTTGTTTAGCTTGCGGAATGAAAAGATAGGAGAATTGGCTCGTATATTAAGATGCTCACCACGCTCTTTCTGGGATCCAATAAACTACTGGAGATTATAATTTTTTCTTGCATTTTAAATCGCGATGCATGTGTGTATATCCGATTGTCTTCTCTCTACAGTCTTCCTCATGTTTATTTTTTCTCGCTTGCTTGATGTCACCGGTGCCCTCTGTAACTTTCCTGAAATCAAACTGTTCCACGACCAATCTGGGACCTTATTGTAGCTACCGCTGGTCACCTCTCCCCGCCCCTTATCTATTGAAAAATAAAAAAACAAGAAGAAAAAAGGCAAACTCCGTTTCTCATTTTGTAGGTTTCAAGAACTAGAGGTTTTCATTTCCGAAATTTGGAAACTCTTGAGGATGGATGAGCAAGATGTGACTCAAAATTTAGTTGGAATAGACAGAGACACGCCAGAGATGATGCGAAAGCTTGGTTTCGATTATGAGGATGGACGAGTCGTCAAAGAACTGAAGATGACTGGGAGGATGGTGTTTGTAGTGTTCGGTCTGCCCAAGGTTGGCAAGACCACTCTCGCAGAGGTGGTATTCCATAAGATCAGACACCTCTTTGATGGTTGCTGTTTTCTTGAAAATGTACGGGAGGAGTTTGAACAGAAAAGAGAGGTGTCTCTGCAGAATAAGTTGATTCGGGAGCTCAAGAGAGGAGGAGCATGTCCAGAAGTGAACTCCTCCACTGATGGTACCGCAATGATAAAATACATGTTCACAAAAGACAGAGTTCTCATTGTACTAGATAATGTGGACGACTTCGAACAAATCAGAAAATTTGCTGGGGAGCTGACTTGGTTTGCTCCAGGAAGCAGGATCATCCCCACAACCACAGATAAAAATGTCATTACTAACAAGAATTCGGATCCAGAAAAAAACAGAGGTGAGGTATTCCATGAACACCATGTTTCACCTCTGAATAAAAATTATGCTCTTGATATTTTCTATAAGCACGTTTTTCCACCGGATCATTGCCCAGAGGGCTACGAATTTTGGTCAAATGAAATCATTTCTGCTGTTGAATATCTTCCCTTTGCTATAGAAATGGTGGGTAGATATTTGTACGAGAAATGCGAAGAAGATTGGACAGAGACTTTGAATCATTTGAAAAGTAGGCCGGAAGAAAACGTGGAACCAATATTGATGAAATACTGTGGACGTTTGGGTGATGACGCACAACAAATATTCCTTGATATAGCATGTTTCTTGGTTCAGAAAAGAGAATCCTGTTACATGGGGAAGGCCTGTGGATGGAACCCACGTAAGAATGTCGATCACCTTGAAAATAAGTCTTTTCTAAGAATCGGAGAAGAAATGAGTTTGGGATGCACAACCAACTAAAATCGTTGAGAAGAGAAATTGTCAAGAAAGAAGATAAAGACCCCAGGCAGCGCAGCAGGCTGTGGGATTATAAAGATGTTAAAAGAACATTGCGTGAAAAGAAGTAAAATCACACTGAAATTTCTCCGGTACTCTTGTCAGGTTTTCCTTTTTAATATCGTTTCAATGCATATGTCTTTGTTCGAATTTCACACTTCCACTTTTTCATCGAATTGGCAGGGTAGCAGCAAAGGTTGAAGCTCTTTGTGTAACCCCCAATTTTGAAAAAGTTGACGGTTAAGTATTTCGTCATCTGTCAAATCTGAGGTTTCTAGAGTTGGACGAGGTCGATATTGAAGGAAATACTCAGGGTCTTCTTCCGGGCCTAGTATGACTTGATTGGCGTGGATGCCTAAGAAATCTAGTGGACTTCCTAAGAAATCTTGTGGACACTCTGAGAGATCTAAGTTGTTTGTATTCAATATGGAAAACTCGTAATTCTCAACTTATGTTCAAGCCCAGAAATATTGACCGTGGAAGAATGGGAACAATTGATGAAGGTAATGCTTGTTTGCGGTTGCGCAATTTTTTCATGTACAGATTCACCCTATACTTTATCTTTAGAGTTATAGTTGAAGTAGTAAATAAACACATGATCATGTTGTTTTTGCATAGGGCTAAGAGTTTGGAAGTCTTAAAAGCTAAAAGATTGTACTTGGATCAAAGCATCTCTGAAGCTTCTTGCCTCAAGTCTTTTGAAATGCTTGATCCTGGAAGGTTGTTTACATTTAAAGTTAGATACAACCAATTCTAACTTTGAAAATTTAGTATCCTTCAGCATGAAGCATTGGAAAGGGGTTAAATATTTGCTGCAAGCATTGTGTTCCATGAAAGTATTGAAAGAGCATTTCATTGATGGAACTAATATTAAAATACTCCAATTTGAGAAAAATTCTCTGCTGGCACTTGAAATTCTCACTGCTTGCGAATGTAAAGCAAAGCATTCCTTAAAGTCACTAATTGCATTGGATTGTTAAACAATCTTCAGAAGCTTACTTTAAGAAGTTGCAGTCAACTAAACACACTTCCGCATGTCTGTGGAAAGCTTGCTCTCCTACAGGAAATGGACCTGTCATACACCTCAATTGATAAATTGCCTCCTTGTATCAAGGAAATGAGAATAGGTTGTGGGACAAAGAAAGAGTTTTGTTTCATTTAGCGGGGATAGTAGGTGGACAAGGCCTATTTTATTGAGGCAAATATGGTTTCAAGATATAATTTGGAATCAAAGAACTGAACAGATGGGAGCATGTCCGATCCTAGGTTTCCGTATCATGATAAATTCCAGATTCCAAAAATTAGGGCACCTATTTTGACGGGTGTTTTTCAAATTCTAGGTAGATAAAACCTAAAACCTGAACTTGAAACGAGTTTTGTATTTTTCTTAATCTATGTCTTCGTGTAATCTTGTGGTATTTCATATTGTCCGATGATAAGTGTATAATTTGCACCACTATTCTGAGCATAATAAGTGTATAATTTGCACCACTATTCTGAGCATACATTTTATGATTGAGACTTTTATTTTGTTAACATTTCTTATAATTATAAATTGTGGTCAATGAATTATGACAACAAGTAATGGTCATTAAATGTGATAATTCATCACAATCATCCAATTAATGATACATGTGATCTGGTAGAAGCTACAACTAACCTTAGAACCTATACGGAATCTAGAACTGCTTATCCCTACTATTTTATGTTGTTCCGGTGCTTTTAGCACAATAAAAAAAAACAATTAACATAATCGACAAAAGCCCTTACTCCTCAGGAAAACACATTATCTTAGTGAAGAAAGTGAACGGAAAGTTCGGGTTTGTAGTCACGCGGTTCCAACCCAGTGCATCCACCAACTATAGAGAAGAAACTCTGTCTAATGCTACAGAAAGTTGGCCAAATCCCAAATGGCTCCCTTAGAAAATGTCCGGAAATAAGCAAGTTGAGGACAGGAAAGGCATCACTTTTCGAATGTCCCAAAACAGATTTACATTTTCCTTTTCGAGGAACAAAAAGGACCGCTGACATCTTTCATCCATACGATGATATATAGCAGCAATTTGACTTGATTGACCAATACTTAATCGACTCGTGAAATTAGTAATTTTTGGGACGTGCGAAGTTTGATTGAACAATGATGCCAAGTGTATACAACGTGTGACATTTTAAAATCGGCTTAAATTTTTGCTGTCTATAGCCATTTTCGTCCCTCGAGTGAAATTACATACTATTCTTTAAAATAATAGAAAAGCACCATTAGTAGAAACATGATTTATAGATTTAAATAAACTCCTAACCTGTTTTCCTAAAGTGCATGCAATGCAAAGCTTAGTCTTTTGGTAATTCATACTTAGAAGACCATGAATGAGCTTCTTTGAAGACAACTTAGCAATATGCTTCATGTTGACATGCCTTAACTTGCAATGCCATAGGTTTGCTTCATCTTGGATTGAGATTAGGCAAGGTAATTAGTTAATAAAAAATATTTTCATTATTAATATCAATTTATATTTAAATATTTTTGTGAAAAATGAAAATAATTTTTATTTATTTATTTTTTTTATAAGTGATAAAAGAAATTATTTTTAGAAAAAATTTGTAAAATTTTTTTTTCCAAATAAACGAAATTTAAAACTGACTTTTTTTTGTAACCGTACAAGGAAATTGGACGGTGGACGTAATTTCAGCACAGTCCACAAGGATGCGGGCCGGTGTTCGCTCAACTTCTGTTGGCATGGGAAGTGGGACTGCGCGCCATGGGGGAGGTCAATTATCGCTGCGCTTAATTAAGAACTTCGCATTAAACTAGTTTATGTAAGTGTCGTCCACGAAAATTTGTATAGACTACTTTCAAAGTGAAAGTAATTTCCCATTGAACTATGTACTGAAAAAAAATTTATTCGAATTCAAGAAAGAGTAGAGTTGTGCTTTCTCTTTCTTTTTCTTTTTTTAATATTTCTAGTGTATCCCAGTCCACATTTTTCTTGTGGTAGGCTTTGAATGTTCCTCATTGCTCACTAATCCTCATTTATCTTCTTCTTTTTTTTTTCTTTTTCAGTAGATTTTTTAGGTTGATTATCTCTTCATCAATCCTAATTTTTTCTGCTGTAGAAGACTATTTCCTTCTTGAATGAGTAACCCACAATAATTTATAATTATTTTTATTTGATTTTTTGTAATCCAAAATAGACTGTTATTCTAACAATAAATTAAAGATTGCCACACAATCATCTCTTTCCTAAACTCATGATCTTTATTTGTCTTCCAGTGGACTTTAGTTGAAATTTTTTTTTCCAAATTAGATCCATACTCCAAACATAATTCTCACATTAGATATCTTCCAAATTGTTTATGCGATTTTATGGGATTATTGTCAACTGTTCTAAAAACTTAGTCCCCTTACATTTAGTCTGGTGCTTTGCTTAGTTCTAAACTTGAAAATATTTAATTAGAGGGGTAAATGAGGGTGTAAGAAGATTTGAGCTTAGATGACCTCCTACTTTATTTTGTGAATGAATGCAGTTTAATATTAAAATATTCTATCATTGTTAATTAATCAAACTTTTGACCATACTCCAAACAAAATTATTGTTGGGCTTCGCAAAATATTTCTAATTTCCATCTCCACGCATTATGATTTGCTTCGGATGTAACTAATCCACAATAGCCTTTACGTAATCAATTAATCCAATTGAACGACCAAGCAAGAGTTAACAACAGTGTAAAAATTGAAAATCGCCTGAGAGCAATGTAATTTGGACATACAGTAGGATTACCAACGTGCTTTCATTGCAATGTCACGTTTACTTCCGTTCATGAAGACTGTAGATCTTAAAACTATTTAGCATTATATGGGGAGAAGGGGAAATGGTAGCACAGTTGATCGAGTTTAAAAAAAAGTCTCTAGAATGAACCTTATTTCAAATAAAGCTCTAAAATGATTAATTTAATAAACTCACACGTCAGCCAAATTTTCTCCGGCCGGTGAACACAAGCTTCTCATGTGCAATTCTACAGTACCTGCATTTGTTTTGTTAATTATCTGGCAATAGACTTTATGATGCATTTCCAAAATTGAAGGAAAAATTCTCTAATCTCTGGATTCTATCTCTGTTTCAAAGAGTTGGTGCTAGGTTTTCTAAATCGCATCTCGCAAACTTTATTGGGATATTGTTTCATCGTGTAACTCGGATAACAAGGTCATTGAAACCAGTCTTTGTTCTGTTTAGCCTTGGCTATGCTCAATGACCCGTTTTGACTCTCAATCCAGATAAATATATTCGTTATCGCTGATAATTCCTTTCAAAGTACCTGAGCTTTCTCTTTTCCTTGGCCCTAGATGTGGGCGGTGTTTTTTCTTTTTTAACGTGCCCGCGATCTCTCTCGCAAGTTCTTTTTCAAGATTTTATGATCGTAATAGTAAATTAATAATCAATATCTAATCAAAGCGATACTTGGCGGTGATAGCAAGTTAATTGCAAGTAGGAATCATGCAACGAGGCATGTCTATTATGCAAATTTCTATATCATTCATAATCGACTAATATGAGATATGATGTAATAGAAAAAGATGAGATTTTTATAATTATTTTTATAATATTTTAGAAGAACATCATACTTTATGAAAGTTTAAGTTTAGTGTGGTAAAAATAAACGATGTAATGTTAAGTTTTCTGAGAACATGAAATATAAATAAAAACAACTTTTCAGTATATGATGATGAATGCTATATTGGAAATAAGTTTGCTCAAAATTTAAAAAATTAAAATAAGTAAAAAATAAAAATATATTTTTTGTAACTAAATTGCAATATCAATATTTTTCTCATATTAAAGTTACGGGAGTTACTTATTCCATTTAACATAATCATGATTAAAAGAAAAAAGTTATTGGATTGCGTTAGTGTTGCCTATAATTAAATGAAATTATTTTATTTCTCAAACTAAGTGAATTTAATTATTCAGTGTAATTTTTCTACAGTATTAAATCAAATTAATTTAATAAAATCTATTAAAGCTTTAATTATAAAAAATGCGTAGATACCTATTTAGTGTGGAATATAAATTGTTTATTTTTTGTTTGAAATGTAATAATTATTCATAAGATGACGCATAGAAGCTTACAGGCATTCCCGAACATCACAAAGATAACTAAGAACGTGAAAAAATGGAGTGAGGGAGTCTCCATATAGTAGCCAATATTACATTTGTTTGGGAAGATCTAAAGTTTTTGTAATGTGAAGCTCACCTTCTAACAAGTTTATGAACTTTAGCCACGATAATGGGGACATCATTTGACTTGTTTTGGAAATGTCTATAGTTATTTTCCATCCAAATGCAATATATGGTTGCTAAAAAAGTAAGCTTGAGAAGCCTTGCTGCCAAAGTCCTTGCCTTTAGTAGCCCTGATAATCCATCGAAGTTCATCATTCCATCCTCCTAAAGAACAACAGATTCCATATTGTGCAAGAACAATATGCCATATGCTTCCAATCCACATGCATTGAAAGAATAGATAATCTCGATTTTCCAAACCAAAAACAAAATTACAATGGATTCCCACGGTAGGCATCCAACGCAATATGATCTTTGCTGTTGGTAATCTATCTTTACAAACTAACCACATGATAAAATTACGTTTGCTAACCCTGCCTATCCATATTAATTGATACCATCCCACAGCTGGTCCCATACTCTTGAATTCATTATATAACTCTTTGCAACAATAACTTTGCCTAGATATGGCTAAATATAGAGTCAGTCTTAATTTAAGAATACCACGCTAACTCCATGCCATACTACCCTTGATTTCAAGCTACATAATTGAAATGCCTCTACATTTGGTAGTGTAAACCCACTTACTCCATAAGGAAGACGGCGAACAATTTATGAGTCTCCAAAGCATGCGGCCCAATAAAACTTTGTTCCATGGCTTTAGATCGAGCAACCCTAGTCCTCCCACCTTTTTGGCAAGCAAAACTATTTTCCAAGCAACTTTATGTGATCAATGGCCTTCCATATTTCCAGTCCATAAGAATTGCCTAATCTTCTTCTCCACTTCATCTATGGTTTGCTTTGGAAGTAGAAACATTTGCATCCAATAAGTACATGTGGAAATAAGTACTGATTTGGCCGTATGTATACGACCAGCATAGCCAATATGCTGCATGCCCTAGCCTTCTATTTTTATAAAGATTTTATCAGTCAGACTCTTGCAATGTGAGTGAGTGAGTCGTCTAGTGACAAGAGGAATACCAAGGTATCCAATAGGAAGGGTACTTGTGAGGAAAGGCGTGTGATCCAATATCATACCCTTTTCCATCTCGGCCAACTCAGAAAAAAATATTTGAAATTTATCTGGGTTAAAATTTAGTACTATGAGACATGCAAAATCATCAAGTACTTCAACAAGGCAAATAACAAAATTGACATCCCCATGAGCAAATAGAAACAAATCATCGACAAATCATAAGTGAGTGATCTTGTCTGTCTTGCAACGCCAATGATACTTGAAAGAAGATAAAGCCACTTTTTCAATGATAATTCTATTAAGAATTTCCATAACCAAAACAAACAAATACAGAGAAAGTGGGTCACCTTGCCATAGTCCATTAGTACCAGCAAAGTAGCCAACCTGCTTGCCGTTGAGGTTTATCAAAACCTCGATGTAGTTATGCATTGACCTATCATATCAATCAAGTGCTATGGCGAATTGATAGCTTTTAGAACCTGAATACCGCCTCCCATTTTACCATGTCAAAAGCTTTCATGAGGTCAATTTTAATTGCCACACGTTTACCTCTATTGCCCTTATGGTAGTTGTGAAGGAGTTCTTGGCAAAGTAGAATATTCTCCAATATCCGTCAACCCGAGATGAAAGTAGTTTGGTTGAGGCCAACAACCAAAGGAAGGAAACGGTTGATTCTTTCTACAAGTAGCTTCCATATGATCTTATATAAAACATTGCAGCATGAGATGGGTTTGAAATCTGCCATGCAAGATGGATTCGGGACCTTCGACACAAGGGATATCAAAGTAAAATTTATAGTTTTCAGCATCCATCTTGAGGAGAAGAAGTCCATGATAGCATCCTCTATGTCATGCCCTATAATGGGTCTGGCTTTTTTGTAGAATAAACTATTATATCCATATGGACCTGGAGCTTTGAAGTCGTTTATGTCTTTGAGAACTCTAAGGATCTCAGCTCATTGAAAGCCTAGCGAAGCCATGAGGTCACTTACATCTTCATGGAATAGGGAGGCAAACCGCTCATAAGGGATATGATTGTGTCCGAAGCTACCAAGTATGCGATGGTAATGGGAGACAATTCTATCTCTAAGAACTCCCTCATCTGTGATAATCGTTCCATTGTAAAGTGAGAGCTGAGTAATTTTGTTTTGGGCACTTCTACGCATCATGGAGGCAAAGAAAATCCTATTGTTGTTGTCCCCCTCCTTGAGCCATAGATTTCCAGATTTTTGCTTCAAGAGAACTTCTTTGTGTTTGCTAAGGGCGAGTAGTAGCTCCAGTTGTGCCTTTTCTTCCTCCCGAGTACTCATATTGTAAGGGTCTAGTGCAAGAACTATTGTAATTGTTGTAGGTTCTCCCTAGCTTGCTTGATCTTCAGACGCAAGTCACCAAACTAAGATTTATTCAAGAGATTGAGCTATTGTTTCAATGCTTTGAGCTTCTTCACTAGAATAAACATTTTCAATCCTCTAATATCCTGTTGCCAATAAGCATGGACTATTGATAGAAATTTGCAACTTTTGGCCCTAAAATTGAAGAATTTGAAAGATGGCTTCCTTCTCCTAATAATAGTGTTAAGACGTGCCATGCAAGGGTCACGAACTAAAACACCCGGCAACAAAAATTCTTCTGAATAATGAGTGTACCTGTGTTGCCAATTTGCATTAATGAAGACCCTGTCAATCTTGCTCGCTCTAAGATCATCATTAAACCTTTTATTTGTCCATGTGAAGAAAGGGCCTGTGGAATGAGGCTCGATGAGTGCAAGCTCCTCAATCATAGTGTTTAGCTCTTCCATTCTAGAGGTCCATCAAACATTAGATCCGATTCATTCATTTGTATCTCTCATTTCATTGAAATCACCTATTAGTAGCCAAGGCACATTTCCTGTATTACGAGCAAAGAATGTGTTAATGTTCAGCCACAAAGATCTTCGTTCAGCTTCAGTATTGCATCCATAAACTACGAAAAAGGAGAAATCGGTCATCTCCCAAATTCTCACCAAGGCAATGTATGACTTGATCAGAAACTACGAAGACTGCTACTTTGATAGTTAAGGATGCATTACCAGCCTCGAAACCTGCTTTTGATGACAAAGTCAACATTTACCTCTTTTATTTTATGTTCAATCAAAATAAGGATATGAGGATCTTGAGACAAAGCAAAACCTACAAGGTCCTTTTGTTTGGGCTATTATTAAGGCCCCATACATTCCAAGAAAGGAGAATCATTGGTCAGGAGGCTCAGCCTCACTCCTCATATCCTCAAGTAAAGCAACAAGACTGACAGAGATATCAGGAAGATCGCCCTCTCCCAATAATGCAAATCTATTTCATGAGCAAGTCAAAGAATTGGGAGTAGCTCCACTTTTGATGTAAGAGCCTCTCTTCTTACTTCCAACTTGCTTGACATCTATAGAGGATGCACCCGGCTGGGAAGTAGCATAAACATGAGTCTTTGGTTGAATAACCATGGAATTACCAAC
Source organism: Eucalyptus lansdowneana (assembly GCA_017140395.1). Classification (NCBI taxonomy): domain Eukaryota; kingdom Viridiplantae; phylum Streptophyta; class Magnoliopsida; order Myrtales; family Myrtaceae; genus Eucalyptus; species Eucalyptus lansdowneana. The sequence goes on from CM029487.1 coordinate 57,735,274, forward strand.
CCCAGTAATAGGAACATTCAATTGAGGAGGCAGGGGAATTGATAATTGGCAACACTGTAAAAACTCTTTCAGATGAGATGGGAACAATATAAGCAGTATTTTCTAGTGGTCTCGCCACTAGTTGGGTTTTAGGAACCCAAACTACCTTGTTCGGCACAGCACAATCCTTAAGACCACAATAGTTATATTTTTTGCACTTTAGTGGTATCCAACTATAGTCAACAGTAATCCCAAAGGTTTCCTCGTTCCCCATATCAAGATCGAAATTTTCCAGGAATGGACTATCAAAACCCATGAGAATGCATATACGAGCAAAAGTTAGTCAATGTTTTTCTTCGGTAGCCTTATCCACGTACAAAGGTCTACCGAGAAAACTGCACACATAGCTTAAACCAAGTTTGGTCCAAAGGACATGAGGTACATTACAAAGACATACCCAAATTGGCACAAAAGTAATCCTCGCCTTTTCCAATCTGATTAGGGGATGCCATTTATGTAAAAAAAAACGGTTTGCCAGCTGTGTCCCATATCTCCACCTCCATAACTTCAGCCAGCTTTTGAACATTAGAGTATCGGAAAAACAAAAAACCATCCTTCGTAGCTGAAACATCTACAAGGTTTTCTTTCCCCCATAATTTTTAGACAATACATCTCACCCAGTAGAACGAGGCATTTGCAGTAAGGAAATAGCCAAAAAGACAATTCTCAAAATGTGCCTTCCCTTCTTTAATAATCTCAAGGGGAGGAGCGCCTAATTTATTACCAAGTTTGTTGGGTTGAATGAAATCTAATTTTGCTGTCTGGGAGATCTTCTCCATAGTAATGCTTTTCCGAGATGGAGTTGAGCCAGCAGCAAGGATTGGTGAGGGCGAGATACGGCCATGGGAGTTTCCATCCATACTATTATTACCTGTAATACCAACTTCCTTAAAGTCAGCTTCCTTATTGGAAGCTCTAACTTTAGGCTTAACAACACAATTGGAGCTTACATTAGTAGGCAAAATTCCACCTATATCAATACCCATTTCACAATCAGGATTGCCATAACCAAATCCAGCATTGAAATCAAAATTATGAACTACAGTACCAAAATTTGTAGCTTGTTTGGGAGCAACTGTGTTCAAATTCTCAGCATCTTTCTCCTTCAAAAATTTGAATAGGTGCTTTTTATCTCGGCCGTGGTAGCTAGGTGCTTTTTATCTCGGCCGTGGTAGCTTGGTTCTTCAACTTTTTGGACACCGAGGACTCCAATACACTATATTTGCCATTTCAAGTGTTAACCATCGCTATAGGAATGCTATTATTCAGAGTGGTGGCGCATCGATTGCAGCGAGGGGTGGCTTCTGGGTTGACGCATTCCAAAGGTTGAACCATGGAACACGCTCAAAGGACAGCTTTCCTTCTCTCAGAAATTTTGTCGAACACCTAATCTGCATTCTTGGCTTTGATGATCGTGGACATTGCCACAACGATGTTCTCACCCCAGGGTGGGTCCCAACACCAAATCGAGGATTTTTACCAAGGAAGGGAGAAGAAGAAGATGGAGGTTCACCCAAATCGATTCCCAAACTTCAAACCCGCAATTCTCCACTTAATCTATCTCAACTTCTCATGGGAAAACCGTCAGACATGATAAGGAGGCTAGTTTCCACCAATTTTTGCTTGTAGTGAATGCCATGGACGAGTGAAGTAATAGAGATTGAAGGAGCTGGGAGCCGAGGGCTCCCTGTTTTGGCGAGAGATGCTCTTCTCTCCGAAGACTCTCAGATACACTGCTCGGAGGTTGACGACGCGTCCAGAGAGGATGACGAGAGCACCGTCGGCGCCCGCCACCACCTGCCGCCGCTGGAGAGGCGATTCCTCGGCGGAAGCGAGGCCGATTAACGGAAGACGGACAAGCGTTTGAGAAGGGCTCAGGAGTCCATATCCGGGCACGTTCAAAACCACGGATTTTCTTATTTTTTTTTTGTTAACTTTTTTGTAACTAATTTGATTTGAAGATATTGAACTTAAAATGAAACTCATTAATGTAATAAAGTAATCTATATCAATAGTCATACAGTTAACATATTTAAACTAAATGAAAATTTTTTAATTAAGTGTTAGATTTAAAGAAATAGGTTTTATGTTAAAATCCTAAATGTGATATTTTCAAATGATTGATATTTACAACCAAAAAATATATATTTAATTTTTTTTTTCTAATTGATATTTAATCAAATGGCATGAGTTATAGTTTCAAATTAGAGATAGTAATTCCCCATGATATTTTAATTTAAAGGGTTTCCTCAGATTCACTATTTTAAATTTTTTTAAAAAAAAAACTCTCTCATTAAATTATTATATGCATCTTTATCTATTTTTTTCAAGTTTCTCCTCAAGATTTGAATTTTAGATTTTTAAAAAAAAAGCATAAATTTTTCATCACTAAAATTAAAGCCCACGAACCTTTTCCTTATCCATGATTTCAAAACATCAAATTAAGTGATTTACTTTTTTTTTAATTACTTTAATCAGTATAATTTTTTTGATGAACTGAATAAAATTATTTGACTAAGATGTCATAATATACCTTTAATTTGTTCTATTTTTGAGAACTTGAAGTTTTCTTTATTTTTATTGTCAAAATTTTTGTAAGCTTTAATATGTAAGAATAGATTCGAAGATATTTGCTTTTCATATATTTTTTTTATTCTATACTCAAATATTTCAAGTTGTAGATAAAACAGACAAAAAATGTTGTATTGCTAATTAAATCACATGAACTTTGTTCTTATCCCGATTTTAAAAATATCAAATTAAAATAAATTTCTCCATCCAATGCAAATTTCTTGATGTATTGTGCATTATTTGAGTTATTATACTTTAAAATAGCAATAGCTCATTTAGAACATATGTACTTGGTTTGTTCCCCTTTATTTACTTTTTTGGGTAAACAGTAGTCTTTATTTCTAAATTTAAGAATTTTGTTCTTGTCTTAGTTAAAGAGATTTTGATTAATGAAATAGTTATGTCGTTCAATAGTACTACACAAAATGATTCTGTAATATGAAAAACAGAAAACAATGTACCAAGTCTGCATTCATTTGACGGGTACAATTTATAATTTCCAAATGAAATGAAGAATCTTTTAGTAATGAAAAGACAACCCAAGGGTCTAAACGGCGCCATTTTCGATTTAGCATGAACTTTTAGGTCGCCTTTGAATGCGAAGCAAGGAGCTTCATGGCTTGACTCTTAATCAAATTGTACTCTCTTTGGTTCTTCATATAAGATGGCGTGATCTGGTTATTCCTTTGCACGAACCAGAGGCTTAACTTCAAGTCGACGATGGTCAAGGTTTCCATTACCAAAATTTTGAGTTGTCGATGACCAAATCTCACGGAATTTCATGAAGTTCTTTAATTCTCAAGAAGCAACTCCAATAAATTAATAGTCTTCGTATGTCCCTCCCAAAATGAATAGAGAGGCATCCTATTTCATAAAAATGGATGGAGGAGTAACTGATCATTGCTAAATTGTGATTGCCTATCCACAATTTGAATTTTGACCAGCATTTACTTTTATTTTTTTAAACTAACGTCAAATCCATCTTGAATGTGATATAGATAAATGCTAGTTTGATTTACCATCTACCATTAGCTTTATTCAAGTTTACTTGTTTTGCCATGAATATTGATCGTAATTTGATTGGACAATTACGTTTGTCAAAAATAAATGCTGATTACTGAAATATTCATATAGAATTTTGTAATTGACTCAAAATTTTCGTTGTTTATATATACATTTAAGAAACAGCATTCAAAATAACCTATGTTAGTGAAGAGTACAACTTAAATACTTTCCCTAATTTATCCTTTAATAAGTTAGACTTAGTAAGAGATAAAATCATGGTCTACTTTTAAATATATTAATTTTATGACATTTAAGCTCAATTTTCATAGTACTTTGATATTGGGAGCAAAGAAAGAGAAAGGTATTTAATTGTTGATCTCAACGTATAATATATTGAGATGATTTTCACTATATAAAGTTATTACAATGCATTACACTTGTAAGTGTAGGAAGAAAGTCGGCGGAAGACGACTTACCTCTTTTGATGCGCGATCAACAATTAACCCCGGAACGATTGTTGAATTGCGGATGAATCACGAACAATATTACCTCACATTGATCTGAATGTAATCAAGAGGAAAACATTCGATTTCCACAACGTAAATACCGATTGTTCTTGTAAAGAAGAAATTGAATGCCTTATTTTTCTTTAATGGAAAGGGGACAAGAAAATAAAAGAATTTCAGAGCGTACATTCTACCAATCGTGCCAACAGTTATCATCAAAAGACTTTTATACATCTCCCTTCATACTATTTTCAAAATGTGCATTTCCATCGTAGCATATCAAGATGAAATGGTGCGTTCTCATCACACCCCATCATGGACGTACTAATTAAAATACAACATCTCCCACTTGGACATGATGGGCTTGATAACACTCTATCAAGAATATAAGGCATTCAACATTCATCAACTTTACAAAACAATTCACACTGGCAAATAAACCGTGCGATTAGTGAGTACACCTTCACTTGAGAGCTCAAATTATACAACTGTTAGGGATGGCATAATGGCTATAACCTTGAAAAGAAAGAAACAATCGATCTCTCACAATACCCTAAACATATTTTGTTACATCAATCCAAGTATACATATCCCTTAAAGGCTATACTTGATTATTTTCAAAACAACATGTATTTACAACATAAGGCGATATAATTGGTTGACTAGTAAATACATGAAATAAATGTAAAATAATAATAGTCTTTATTTGCACTCATGTCTGTCTCCATTTCCGAATAACTGCTTTCCTAGACACGTCTTATAAAGCCATATCTATTTATGACCATCGGTAACATGCTAAAGTAGCAACATTTTTTTTTTGGTAAAGTTAAAGTAGCAACATTGATCTTTCACTTCGAGAGCATAGTCAAAAGTAACATAAGGCACAAAATGAGGTAAATTATAAATTACCTTAAGAGCTCACATGATGAGTAAATGGGGATAATTTCACTCACATTCCCTTGTCGGTCGTACAATGCACATGTAGTATGAATTACATGCTATAATGGATTTCAAGCGTATGTCATTTATTAAATATATCAACTATACAGATCTTAGCTTAAATATAGTCACGTGCTCCTCACGTACTCATGTTTAGCTCGAGTGCTATATTAACTCACCTTCTATAGTGCCCAATTAAGTACTTGCATCTGGCATCTTTCAGGCATACATAATTGTGGGATTATCATGTTCAGTTTTATTATAAACAAATTACATACCTCATCTTGACTCCAATCAATGCGATATCTTATTTTATATGTTAAACTTGCTTTTCAGCATTCATTTGTACATAACGTCTCATTTCAACGTGCTAACTATAGCACTTAAGATGATTGCTTGTGTGAGTAAGCCAATTATTGCCTGCTGACATACTTTTCAATAATATATATGTGTAGTGCTAGTCTTATACTATATTTGTACTTATTGATGAAACATCAAGTTACTAATAAACAAATAAGTACAATACATATGATCACATATACACAAACCAATGATTCTCTATAATAACACATATCACATTCGTAAATTGATCAGCAACCATTCTATTGGTTGAAATGTATTGTAGGATCACTTTTTTATGTGCTATTATATCTCTTATGAAGTTGTTATTTATGTCAATGTGCTTCGTCCTTCCATGATACTTAGGATCATTCACATAGGCAATGGCTACTTGACTATTGTAATAAACTATCAATAATATTGGAACCTTAGTAATAGTGGCTAAATTTGTCAAGAAACGTCTTGGCCATACTGTTTTTTGTACTATGGTAGAACATGCAATAAATTCTGCCTCCATCATAGACAAGGCCGAACATATTTGTTTTTTGCTATTTCAAGAAATTGCACCTCCATTGAGTAAGAACGCATATGTAGAAGTCGATTTATGCCCATCTAAGTCTTCACTCCAATCGGCATTTGAATAGCTTAATAGGCATAAATCATTCTCTTGGTAATAAAGTCGATAGTCCCTAGTGTCTTACAAGTATCTCAAGATTCTCTTCACTGCTTTCCAGTGTGCTTGACCATGATTTGATTGATATCGACTTACCAATCTCATGGCATAACATATGTCGAATCGAGTACGCATCATAAAATACATCAAATTTCTGATCGCACTAGCGTAATTAACAGTTCCATCATTTTAATATCTTCTAGAGTCTTAGGATACATCTTAGTATTTAGGCCTTCACCATGCATGACAGGGGTAGTGCTGCATATTGAAGCATTCAAGAATCTTCATTATATAAAACTTTTGTGATAAAGTAAGAACTTTCCTTAATTGATCTCTTTCTATCTTAACTCCTAATATATAAACAGTTTTTCCCATATCCTTCATGTCAAAATTAGAGAACAACAATTCTTTTATGGTGATAACCAAAACCTTATCATTTCCAACCAACAGAATATCGTCCACATAAAGTGATAAAATCATAAATTTATCTTCGGACTGCTTGATATATACACAGTAATCTTCTTCGATCATCGTGAAACCGAAGGTTTTTATGGCTTGGTGATAACAAAGATACTACTGTCTAGATGATTGTTTAAGGTCATATATTGAGCGATGAAGCTTGTAAACTTTATGCTCTTGACCTTTAGCTATGAAACCTATTAGCTGCTTCATATAGATTTCCATATTTAGTTCTCAATTTAGAAATGCCGTCTTTACATCGATTTGATGTAATTCAAAGTCCAAATGTGCAACGATGGCTCGAATTAGGCGTATTGAGGCAAACCTTACAAATGATGAAATGTTTCCTCATAGTCTATACCCTCTTATTGAGTATAAACTTTCACCACAAGGTAAGCCTTATACTTTTTAATGGATCCATCCGTCATTCGCTTAATCTTAAAGATCCATTTGTTTTCAATGACCATGCGATTGGGTGGTAGATCAACCAAGTCCCATACGTTATTTGCCCTCATTAACTCCATCTCATCTTCCAAAACTTTTCTCCATTCTTCCCTGTCAAAGGTATGAGAAAGCCTCTTGAACAGTTTTTGGTTCGGCATCATCTTTTTGAGCAATTATAAATGCTTCCCCTCCAATCTCAAAACAACGAAGATGAATATTTTTACGATTACTTTTACGCAACTGAATTTCTCTTGAATTCAATTCACTAGGCGATGCAACAGTCCCACTAGGTATTGCATGTTGAGGTAAATCTTCATTTTCCTCTACAACATTAGTGGGTGTATTATTATGATCTTCCATCTCATATAATTAGAAGTCCTTATCTATCTCACCTTTACTAGGAAAATTGTTCTCCAAGAATGTGACATCTCGTTACTCTATTTCGATCACACTTCCATCAGCTTGTTCACTTATGAATACATACCCTTTTTAGTGTTCATAATATTTTATAAAGATACATTTCTTTCCTTTAAGACCAAATTTACTATATTTATGGGAAGTATCATGAACATAAGCTATACATCCTCATGGACGTAGACTACTTAAATTTAGTTTCCTACTAGTCAATAACGCATCTCCCTAATAGGAGAAATGTAAATTTACTTGAGCCATCATAAACCTAATGATTTCCAATAGAGTTCTATTCCTTCTCTCAGCAACTCCATTTTGTTGTGGAGTATCGGGAATAGTCAATTGCTGTACAATTTCATTTTCATCACATAGAGCCTTAAATTACTTCGATAGATACTCACTTTCATGATCGGTTCTTAATGCCTTTATTATTTTGTTCAACTGATTCTCTACCATTGCTATATATCGTCTAAAACAGTCCAATTCTTTTGACTTAGGGAGATTGGAAAGATATAACCGAAACACGTGAAGTCATCTATGAAAGTGATGAAATATGAAACTCCATACCTTGCTCTTACGTACAAAAGACCACAAATGTCAAAATGTATGATTTGTAATGGAAATTCGACTGTAGTCTCTTTATTGAATGGTTTTCTAGTAGCTTTTTCCACTAGACAATGTTCATATATGGGTAGATCAACATTAGTGAGTGACCCTAAAAAGCCTTCTCTAGCTAATCTTTGCATTCTTTGCAACCCCATGTGACATCATCTAGCATGCCAAGTACTTGCATCAATCTCAACATTATTAAAAGATACAATTAAAGAAAAAAATCATCGACATTAACATTATACTGATCATAATCAATATCTAACACTATAAAATCATTTAATACATGACCTGAACCATAATAAACTGTTCCAAACATAATGTCAATACAATCACCATGGAAATTCAATACATAACCTAGGCTAAGAAGAACAACTACGAAGACAAAGTTTTGTCGAATATCTGGAGCATAGAGGACATCATGTAGGAATAGGTTTCGATCACCACGTAAAATTAATTTACATGTGCCGATACCCTTCACTTCAATTCTTGAATTATTCCCAACATATATTCATTTTCTTCCAGGCTGTATCCATCGATACTCCACAAATGCTTCTCAATCTCTAGCTACGTTGTTTATTATTTCTGAGTCTACAGTCCATATTGGACGAGATTCATCAAGCATGATAGTGCTAGAAACAAAAGCATTACTTAAAGTAATGGAGTAATAAAGTACTTATTTCGGCTCAGTGCATTCGTAAGCAAAGTGACCCATCTTGCCACAATTATAGCACTTCACATTGGCCTTGTTCTTCTTCCCACCATACTTCTTGCATCAGAAGTCTTAGCCATCTTAGGTGCATGATCAATCTTCTTCCATTTATTGTTGAATTGATGATTCCTTTTGCACTTTAAGCCCGAAGCTTTGCGCGAACTCAATTCAACAACATAAGAATGGGTAGAGGATCTCATAGCCTCTAAACGTTTATCCTCTAATTCCAAATGACGTGCAATATCATCAAAAGTGACAATACTCTCATTATGCGTCATATTGATCTTTATATGCTCTCAATTATCAGGAAAAGACTTTATAACAACCTGAACTTGTTGTTTATCAGTAAGGGAGTGACCTACTAACTTCAGCTCACGAATCATGTTTGACATCTCCCAAAAATACTACATCATCATTATATTTGGGCACTTTCGGTATGTATCAAACTTGATAGTGAATCTCCTTAGCTTAGTGACGGATGTACCCCCAAACTTATCTTTCAAGGCAACCCATGAGATTATCTTACATACAGCTCGGCAACGTGATGCAAGCAATGCTATTTTTCTTTTTCCAAGCTTGATAAGCTTCTAAATCTCTCTTGTGTTAAGCTGAAGTTTTACGCTCAGGTTCATCCATGGTATGGTTGATGGTTTCCAAAACCTCTTGCTCCTCATGCAAATTCATCTATCATCGTTCTAGCTCAACCAGATCCTTCCAGCTCAATCGAGGCATCCTAGCTCAACCAAGGCATCCTAGCACTAGCTCACCAAGGCATCTAGGCTCAATCCAAGCATCGGGGCTAGCTTACCCGAGGCATCCAGGCTCAAATTCAAGCATCTTGACTCAACCAGGGCATCCCGTTCAATGAACAAGGCATCATTGCCAACATTATGTGGTAATGGACGTTTTTTCCTCTTTAAGTGCATTATAAAAGTGCATTACACAAGTTGGTTTTTTTACTTTTCTTCTTAGTTGACTCACGTGGCCCAAAGGTGTGCTCATTTTAGTGAGTGTACCATGGTTCTTAACATCATGTTTTATCATATGCTAGGCACGATTTTTGGTTTGTGGCTTGAGCCATACGCTTAGGCTGATGTCCGCACCAAGCAAGACTTAGAATTGGTACACTTCAATACCAATCTAAGGCCTCGTGGCTTAGACTGTTGCGATTTAACATCAATTCCAAATCAAGTGAACCTTGACCTCGTCCGGTAGCGTGAACACACTCAAGCATGCAAACATGAGCAAACCATACAAATGAACATCACAACATACAGGTGAGCACACCACTAAAATTGACAACGTAGGCTATTGTCCTAGCAAAAAGTTAGAGATTCTACTTACCTTCGATAAACCTTGATAGACTATATGTGGTTTTACCAAGAAATGGTCGTCTTGTGAGGTGGTGGGCAAGTAAGGCCGAGAGAGGGAGAGGATGTGCAAGAAAGGAGGAGGGGAAGAAGTGAGCCAAAGGTTGAGAATGAATGGGGGTGATTCTCCTTTTTATAGGCTAAGTTTCATTAATGACCCTTATTGAGAAAACTTCTATCAGGTTTTGAAGTTGACAAAACTTTCCCTCTCTTATTCTTATTCTTACTCTTACTCTGAGGAATATTAGACTTTTGTGTTATATCGTGAAATGTTGCCAAAGTCTATTTTATATCAGAAGTCTTTCCCACTCTAATGAAGATACAGACTGAACCCAAGTCAAAAATGAAGACTCGGATTATTGGTCGTTCAATAAGGATTCAGCTCGTGCAAGAAATTATCTTTAATATATGGCTTTCTGGCAGAAAATCTCACTTTCATTTTCTAAACATATTGATAAAATCAATCATGAATTGGTGAAATCAAGCTTGAAGACAAGTTCCTTTTGGGAAATATCTACTTATGGAAACCTAGATTTTGATTGTATAGGCGATCGGGATCATCGGATTTTCACCTCAATCTTCAAATGGCTATAAGATTTCCTTAATTGATTTTGTCCAACGAGTTGATTGGAAGAAATCCCTTTGGAAAGTGCCAAAGGTTAGAAAGGCATGGAGAAGTATTTAAAGAGATCATTCAGTTCATTTGAGAGTGTGCATGAGAATTAAAATTCCAAATTGAAGCCTTTCCACTCACTTGTTCTTCATCAATAGTGCTTACGATTGTACTCAAGAGAGAAAAACACAAAAGAGTGACTTAGTGAGAAAGAAATTCTTCACTAAGTGATCGTACTCAAAGTGCTGTAATTCTCTTTTGATTTCATAGTGAAATCCAGCCAGAAGGCTGTCATCGTGGGAGAATGGACGTAAACTTAATCTAAGCCGAACCACTATAAATCTTGTGTCCAATTCTCTTTTCCCTGAACTCTTTTGATTTGTTTGTTGCAATATTTTTTTGATTTCTGCTAATTTCCAAAACATTGTATTTGAATTTGAATTCATATCAAAAGTCTGATATCAATCAGACTTTGTTTGAAGAAAATAATTTTTACTGCCTTGGCTTAATTTCTTTTTACACCTATTCACCCCCACCTTTAGGTGGTAATACTAGCACTTTCAATTGATATCAGAGCTACGGTGCTTATTTTATTGAAGTGTTTTTACTTCTAAGCTAAAGATCTTCTATGGCTAGTATTTTAGCTCCAAGATTGGTTGAAGGACAGAGCAATATCAAACTACCCTACTTTGATGGAAAAGAGTACAATGTATGGAAGAACAAAATGAATGCATTCCTAAGATCTAGAGATCATCTGGAATGGGATGTTGTTGAAAGAAGAATAAATCCAAGGGCAGCATCAACTTCAAACAAAGGAAAATAAGTGTTAGAAAAAGATGTTGAAGAATCAATACAAGCTGAAATTACCAAGAGACTGGCTCTTAATGTTAAAGTTATTTATTCTTTATATTGTGCTTTGTCTCCTCCTGAGTATAACGGAATCTTTTCATGTGAAACAGCTAAAGAGGTTTGGGATAGGCTTCACGTCACTTATGAGGGGACTGATCGCGTAAAAGAAACAAAAATAAACATTCTACTTGGACAGTATGAGTCTTTTAGAATGAAGACTAGAGAGTCTATTGGTGACATGTTCAATCACTTTACTGAAATTGTAAATAGCTTGGCTTATCAGGGTCAACCAATTTCTGAACTAATGAAGGTCAACAAATTACTGCATGGATTTTCAAATGATTGGAATCATGTAAAGACTTCAATTAAAGAAACTCAAAGGATCATACCTCTTTCTGTCGACAAGCTGATAGGCACACTTCAATCGTACGAAATGGAACAAATTAATGATGAAGAGGATCCAAAAGGTAAGAAGTCAATTGCATTTCAAAATATAATGTTGATTATGATGACACAAATACCGACAATGACATTGATGACGAGGAGCTGGCCCTTATGATAAAGAAATTCAGAAAACTAAATAGGAAAGAAAGAATGCTGAATTGGAAGAAGCAAAGTAAGCAGAATTTCTAGAAGAGACTAATGGAAGATGTTGAAATAAGCAAAGATGTAGTATGCTTCGAATGCAAGAAAAAGTGACATATCAAGCCTAACTGTCCCTTGCTGAAAAAGAAGAAAGGGAAGTATGAGAACTACAAAAATGCTCTTAAAGCAGAAACTTAAAGTAACACCGAATGTGAGGAAAGCAAAGAGGAATTTGCAAATATCTATCTGATGGCTCACTCAAAATTAGACTCAGACTTAGAATCAGACACTGATTCATATTCTGACAAGGAAATTGAGGTAAGTTAATCAGAGATTCCTGTCAACGTTTCCAAGTATATAGATGAACTTTTCCTTAACCTTAAATCTTCTCTTAAAAGGATTTCGAACTGAAAAGGAAAACTCAAAACTCAAGCAACGGATGAATCTTGAAAATAAAAGTTTGAGAATCTGAAAAATGATTTTAATAATTTGAAAGAAAATTCTGATTCTCTCTCGAAAAAAAGAAAATGATTGTTTGAAAAAGGAGGTTTCAAATATTTCTAAAAAGTTTTCCAAATGATCATAAAAGCTAGAAAAAATTCTTTCAATTCAAATACCTTATTTTAACAAATCTAGTTTGGGTACAAACCATGAAACAATTCCTTTAATTGATTTTCCCAAAGTAAAGGAAAGACTTAAACAAAAATCTCCAAAGTTTTTTTACAAAAACCATTTTCAAACAATTTTTGTAAAGTCTATTGGTCGAAATGCTCTCAAATGTTCTAGATATAATAGCTCAAAACATTTTGAGAATAAATGTCCTAAAGTTTGGAGACCTGTTAAAAATGATTAGGCAAAGGCAGCTTTTAGCACTAACTCTCCTGGACCTAAGAAAGTTTGGGTACTAAAGAAAACTTGAGATTTCAATCTGACTGCAGGTAATTATTAAAAGAAAAGGCAAATGATACTTGGATAGTGGCTGTTCTAAGCATATGACAGGAGATTCAAACAGTTTTGTAAAGCTTGAAAGACAAAAAGGAGAAAATGTCTCTTTTGGTGGGAACAACAAAGGAAAGATTATCAGACATGGAACAGTGAAGATTTGAAGTCTAATCATTAACTAGTAAAAGGTTTGAATTATAATCCTCTGAGCATAAGTCAACTATGTGATACACGTTTTAGAATCAATTTTCAAGAAGATATTTGCTTTGGATTAAGTTGAGATTTGTCTCAATCCTTTCCTGGGCGAAGACATGGCAATATTTATTTTCTGGATATAAGTCCAGAGAACTCTCAGTTACTCATTTCTATTCAAGATGAAGCAAATCTTTGGTATCGCAAGCTTGGACATGTAAATATGAAATAGATTGCCAAACTTTCTTCTTAAAAGCTAGTTCGAGGTGTTCCCAAAATGGCTTACCAAAAGTCCGACTTTGTGTCCTCATATCTGTCTTAGACTGTGGCCTACTAGGTGTTCACCACTGCCCAACATTGTTGATTAAATTTCGACATTGTGTCCTTTAGCTTAGTAGAAAGCGGTTTTTTGTTAGACGTCTTGCTTGAGCCTAGCATTGTCAAAGTGTCTTCGTTATTGTATAGACCATTTTAATTTTAATGGGCTTTCATTATTATGTAAAGTGGGTCTCAATAATATTAGTAATTAGTTTCAACATTGATTATCGCGGATATCGAATGGGCAATAGGCGAGCGACTTCTTTAATCGCAAGATTATAAAGTGTGTATGTGGCATCCCAAAATTCAAGACATCCTCTAGAGAAATTAAAGCCTATAATTAGGTAATGAAATTACCTATGGTCTATGTGCTAGCCATTAGTTTTCTTAAGGCTAGGTGTTATTGTGCTTGTGTTTATGAATTTTGAATTTAGGACTATAGGATAAATTAATAATTTATGCTTGGCCATGTACTTTATAAATTAAATTTCAATGAACAAAATGTCCCAAGACTTTGGCCAAGATGAAAATGGAAATTTAAAAATATTTATAGAAGGAATTCAAAAAAAAAAGGGAAAAGGGGTTAATTTTCGAATGGGCCTTAAGCCCATTTGGCCTAAGCTTGATGGGCAAAGCTAGTCGGCCCAAGGGGGGGATTCGACCGGCCCATTAAGGCCCAAAGGAAGAGGTGGACGGCCCATCTTGCATGAACGAGGCCATGTGTTTCCTCCGAGTTGCCAAGTGGCGTGGAGGCTGTGCAAGGTGTGGCTGCCCCCATTGGCCATCTTGGGCGGCCACATGCAATATAAAAGCCACCAAGAAAGGAGAGAGAATGGCTGGTTGGCCATTCGGCCAAGAGAGTGAGCCGAGAGAGTGAGATGCGAGAGAGAAGAGGGAGGCCGAGAGAGGAGGAGAAGAAATCGCCGCTCGTGCTGTTCGTGAGGTCTAAAGGCAAGTTGGGAATCCACTTTCTACTCTTGCCCCAATGTTTTCGCATGAACTGTTTGAAGTCAGAAACTTGTTTGAGCTTTCATGTGTGTTTAGAGTCCGATTTTGGTTTCGATTTCTTCATGAAAGTTGTAGCTAACGTCTTGTACTAAAACATACTAAAATTTCGTGGAAAATGATGGATATTTGAGGGGTCAAACTCTCATCCTACGGAGATGCTAGATCTGGAATATTTTCGTATGAACTGTTTGAGTCAGAATGTTGTGAGAGCTTGCATGCATGTTTATAGTTCGATTTTGGCTGTGATGTCTTCATGAAAGTTGAAGCTAACGTCTTTTAATATGACATACTAAAAATTTGTAGAAAACGATGGAGATTTGAGGGGTCAAAAGTTCTATTATACGGAGACTTAGATCTGCGAAATTTTCACTGACCTCTTGTCGATTTCTTGTTTGCATGCTGATTTATGTTGGAGATCTCACTTTGTTGTCTCCTTGAAAGTTGTAGGAAACACATTAAGCTACAACATACTCAAATTTGAAGAGAAATGAATGAGTGTAGCCTAGTAAATCGGCTAGATCTTGGAGATGGTTGATTCTGGTGAGGTGTACCGAGACACCCGAGACTTCATGGACTAAAATGGTGACCATAATCTGGTTATTTGACCTATATCCCTTCATTAAACTTGTAAAGGACACCTTGTTACATAACATACTCAAATTTCAGAAGAAACGAAAGAGAATTGATGGGTGAAAACTAAGAAATTCGGAGATGAGTGTTCTGGACGTCGCGGTCGTGGTTCCAGAAGCTTCGTAGGGTTGTAGAAATAAATCAAGAAATAATTTGGCTTAGAGTTCTTAATGAAAAAGGTACGAAAATGTGTTGGCTATCACTCTGTAAAATTTCGTAATTTTTGAAGGCCATATGAGTATTTTAATCAAATTTATTTGGAAACTGTGCAAGTCTGGCCATTATCCGAATATAAGGTGCTATTTTGTAGAAATTGTGAAATTATGAGAAATTCAATTTGGCCATGAATTTTGGGTGAAATTGTGATCCTATTGATTTTTTTAGTGATTGTTTGAATATTATGATTTTGGGAAAATCATAGATATTAAATTTAATATTTATGGAAATAAATACTAATATAATAATAATATAATAATATAATAATAAAATAAAATAAAATAAAATATATTTTTATTTGGCCATGGATTCAACTTCATTTGTGTGGCACTTGTGTGATGAGGTCTTTGTACATGTATTAAGTTGAAATGCATATGTGATAAAGCTTTGGCATGTGTATGACATGTGAATTGAAATGCAAGTGTGATTTGTTTGATGCCATGCCAATTGCCATGTTAAATTGAGATAAAAGGATAAATGTGGATGAGAAAGAGGTTGTGGTGGAGGATGTTGTCTGGTGGCCTGGTGGCGTAATTCTAGAGATTCCCCGGGAGTGTCGGGATGCCCGGTGGTATACGGTACGTAATTCCGTGGGGAGGCCCGGTGGTATGTCTGCATAATAATTCCGGAAGCCTTGTCGGAGGTCTTTGCCCGAAAGGAATACCTCGCGATGCCGTGGATTGGGGTGCAAGATGCCCGGCTAGAAGGGTAAAGGCCGGAAGCCCCGTCGGAGGTTTCTCGCCCCAAGGGAATGCCTCGTGATGCTAGTTGGGATGCGAGATGCCCGGAATGTGGGGGGCCGGAAGCCCGGTGGGCCATGGGATGGCCGAGTTTGCCGAGAACCCCGTCGGAGGTTTCTCGCCGAAGGGTTGATGATGAGATTGATGATTTGAGAAATGGGTGATGTGGTGATCAAAATTGAAAGATAAATATGATAATTAACTCATGACATGATGATATGCATGATGATGATATGTGATGTGATATGATGATCACCCATGGTATGAAATGCATGATGATATGCATGATGATGATATGTGATGTGATATGATGATCACCCATGGTATGAAATGCATGATGATATGCATGATGATGATATGTGATGTGATATGATGATCACCCATGGTATGATATGCATGATGATATGCATGATGATGGTGATGATATGAGATGTGATATGATGATCACCCATGGTATGATATGCATGATGATATGCATGATGATGATAGGTGATGTGATATGATGATCACCCATGATATGATATGCATGATGATATGCATGATGATGATGATGATGATATGTGTTGTGATATGATGATCACCCATGGTATGATATGCATGATGATATGCATGATGATGATGATGATGATATGTGTTGTGACATGATGATCACCTATGGTATGATATGCATGATGATATGCATGATGATGATGATCATATGTGATGTGATGATGTCATGATAAGGATGACATGTATGATATAATGATGCGATGATGATGATTATGATGATGACATATGATGATATGATATGCATGATGATAAAGCATGATGATGCATGATAGCATTATGCATGGCTGTAAGGTAAGTTATGCCTGCAATGCATGTATGAATTGTATGATGCATTGAGTGGTTATTGGGTTCCTTTACCTGAGTGGTTGTACTTTCACTCCTTTTGGGGACCAACATTTCGTCATTAGTAGATTTTAGCGGTTGGATATGACCGCGAAGAAGGATAGCAAAGGAGGGAACCTTTTGGACGCCGACACCAAGTTGATGGACCTTAAGCATACGATTGTGGGAGGAGATGTCGGTCATCTTTTAAAGTATAGCCAAGTATAGAAAGACTATGGCATTTTGATGTACCGATGAATGATGTCCATCTCGCCTTATGTAAATAAACGTGTCCTAACCGCTTTAACTTATATAAGATGTTTAGTAGGTGTGCATCGATTTCTGAATGTAGGGAAGGGAATTGTTAGATATGCTTTGCCGTTATGTAAATTGCGCAAGGGACCGTTAATAAAAGATGTAAACCCCCATGGTTGTATGGACCCGCTGCAACTAAAAATGGTATCAGAGTGACTTGTTATTTGGGAAAGAAAAAGGAAAAGCGAACTGTGGTGACTCTAGCGGATCGGGGGCCATCGAGGGGTGCCACAGTATAATCTCATTTGCATTTGACCCTCTTTGTCCAAGGCCAACACAAAATCTAAGTCTTCTTCAATCAAAACCAAAATATGACACTTGATTGAAGATTTTTTGTTGCGGGATCCAAAATTGACGAAGCAAGTTTATTATGGGTGGGAAGGAAAAAAAGTTTATACTAGCTTTGTTGTTCGCAAGTCGATTGCAAGAAGTTCCGTCACAACGGCCAACTCGCTTGCTACATTGTGTGCCGCCAATTGCGGCTATTCAAATTTGCTCCTTCCCTAATAAATCATTTAAAGAGTTGCATTGCAATTCTGAACTGGCATGGATTTACACGAACAAAGAAACATGCTAATACAAGTTGTCGTGATCATTGAACAAGAAGGCAGTTTAATTGTCAGCTTCAGGAATGAGTTACGGTTGTGTGTTTGGTAAAGATCATTACTGGCTAATGTAACATTACAGCGAGTAGAGGCCTGCTTGTGAATAGGAAGTTGTTCATGTTCTGTTCTTAATTATATCTGATCTTCTTTTTAGGTGGTAATATTTGTCTGATAATCTGTTGCATTTAACATAGATACCATGCGATCAAAAGTGCGTATTATCGAGGTGTGGTGGGCGCTGTATTAGTCTATGATGTCACTCAGCACGTCACGTTTGAGAATGTGGAGAGGTGGCTAAAGGAACTCTGAGACCATACCGAGGCCAACATCGTGATCATGCTCGTCGGGAACAAGGCGGACCCATGCCATCTCCGTGCGGTCTCCCTCGATGATGCCAAAGCATTCGCCGAGCAAGAGCACACCTTCTTCATGGAGACATCCGCATTGGAGGCGCTCATTGTCAAGAACACTTTCACAGAAGTGTTGACTCAAATCTACCGCGTGGTCAGTAGGAAAGCTCTCGACATCGGTGACGACCCTGCAACCCTGCCAAAGGGACAGACCATCAATGTCAGGAACAGGGACAATGTCTCGGCCGTCAAGAAGGCCGGTTGTTGCTCATCATGAGAAATCATGGGTCAGGTGCGAAAGTGCTTTGCTCTTCATAGCATTGTCTTTCTAGTAGAGGGGGAGTGACACTGAAGACGGACTTCATCGGTCATCATGTATACAAGAACTTAGACACCCTTATAGCATATATAATGTTAGCTAAATTTATTGCACTAAAACAAATGATTTTGGCAGATACTCTTTCCTTATTGTTTGCTTCCTGTTCTTTCTAATGGTTTTATATGAGATGGGCTTAAGGCCCGTCCGCCCAAGTTGGGCCCAAAAAGCCCGGCCCACGGGAATAGAGCCCGTGGATGGGGGAAGGTATAAAAGGGAGGAGAGAGAGAGAGAGAGAAGACACTCTTTTTGGCATAAGAACGTACATACGTTCCTCTCCCTCTCTCCCTCCAAGAAAAAGAAGAAAAACGCTTATGGCGACACCGTCTTCCCTTCAAGGCAAATTGGCATTATCGGATCAGAATTTTTTCCTTGATCTTCGGCATTGGTGTTTAATCTGTGGCTAACAAGGTACGCTCGAATCCGTGGTGTGCTTTAGGATCGGTGATACGTGATTTTCCCGGGCTTCGCTTCCGCATTGATTTAGGGGTTCAATTTAGTGTCGAATCCGGTTTTCGAGGATCCGTTATTCCCAACATTGGTATCAGAGTCCTAGTTCACGTTTTCCCGATCAATTTGATGTTTTTTGATTGATTTTTCGTGAAAATTTTCGGCCGTACGGATCGGGGCGAGAAATCCCGACACCCGAGCGCTGTTCGGCCATTTTCCGAGTTTTCATAAGTCGAAATCGAATTCTAATGGCACAGGAAGAAATGCGACGTCGAGACAAGTCCGGCGACATGTCGCGCGCCGCCTGGAGACGCTGCACGCGCCCACACGCTCGGCTAGAAGCCGTTGTGCGTGGGCGCAACGCGCCCGGAAGCGCTGGCTTCGCCAGCGCATGCGCCACACGCGCCGGTGGCGAACCGGCACGCGCCGGTCCGCGGACCGACGCGTGCTGATGTCACCGTGACGTCACAGTAACCGCCGGATGACGTCATCGGTGATGTCATCGCCGACGACCGTTGGCCGACGGCGACCTGACTCGAACCGACAGCGACCCGACCTAACCCGACCGCGGACGCCTGGCACGCGTGTGGCACGTGCCAGCTGATGTCTACGTGACGTCAGCCCGCGCACGCACGCGGCACGTGCGGTCGGTTCGTCCGACCTGGCCCGACCGGTCCGTCCGGTCCAACGTCCGCTGACCGTTGACCATTGACCGACGACCGTTGACCGATGACCGTTGACCCGAAAAAAAAAACAATAATAATAATAATAAAAAGGAATTTGTTTCTTTTGCATGTATGCCTATGTGGTTTATATGTAATCAATTATTTATTCTGCATTTGTTGCATGAATTTTGGAAAATTATGTATTTTCCCTTATGTAAATTATGGATTATGAGTAATCCATTTTTAGTTCTGCATTTGTTGCAGGAACTATGATGCGTTATGCACGGATACCTGCAATCCCGAGAACGGACGAGGGAAATGCAAGACTTAAAAGGCTGATGTTAGATCTAGCTAATTATCGGTGGCATAATGGTGATTTAGTATCACATGTGGTCAAGGTCAATCAGATGATACAAGAAATCATCAGTAATGTTTATCTTATGCTGGATTTTGAGAAGGTGCCGGCTTTGATGAACACTCTTCTACCTGAATGGTAAGTAGTGTTAGATCGACTATGGGATGTCAACGTGGTCCCGGGTTATAGTAGGCTGGTGGAAGCTTTTGTAAGAGAGCACTATAGGATTGAGTTAACCAAAACTTCAACCCTTAGGTTGAGCGCCACATGGCGCAGAGTGAATGCACCTTAGTGGCGACATGAATGCTCTCCAAAAGTTTTTTTCATGGTTGGCAAATATGCTTTCAGTTTTTCTCAGATGTTTTGACTGATAGATTAGAAGGGACATTCCCTATTTATTTTTATGATTAATTATGTAATGTTCACTACCTGATTGTTGTTGATGTAGCAACCGATATGTTAGTTGTATCATGTGAAAGCATTGTTATTTTATTGGATGTTAGATTTTATTTGCTTTCTGTTATTGCTGGTTGCTGTGGGTAATTAGCTCTGAGTAGTAATAGAAGTTTTGTAACTTCATAGAATTTATTTGCATAAGACAATTATATTAATAATAATTTTGAGTTAGGATTTTTGGAGGATGATTGGAAACATAGTGACCTTTTGATTCTCAAGCATTACTTGAAATTATTCATTAATATGATGGGTCTATGCAAATAAGGATGCATAAATGATAGGCGTTAATTATTCGTGTATGTATGTCTGATGTGTTCAGATCGATGGTTCAACAACTAAGAATGTAATTGCTGATATGAACGGTAACAATTGTGAAATATTGAACATGAAAATTCAATATGTGCTGGAAAAGCAAGAAGCACTAAAAGCTTTTGACCATGTTATGGAAGATCTTGAGGATGCCATGCGCCACCTTGAGCTAGCTGAGGACCGCCTAACGGCATTTGAGTCGAAAATAAATATTTTCAATGCTAGTTCTAGCTTAGAAAGGGCTTTATGCTCTAAGCGCAAGCGTGTTGATTCGTTTAATATGTGGGAATGCAAATGATCAAGTCCTTATTGCAAGAAATCAAGAGTTAACCAACACAAGAGAGGAAAACGTCATCAAGTGAAGAAAATGTCAAGGGTGAGATGTTACAATTGTGACAAGAGAGGTCACTATGCTCATCGATGTGAGCCAAAGAAGGTATACACCTCTTGTACATTTGAGAATTTTGCTTATGTGTCAAGTTCTGCATTATAGGCTGAATCCAATCCTTTGTGGAATGTAGATTCAGGAGCGACAGACCATGTAGCAAAGGATAGAGGATCCTTCGTGGAATTCCGGCGGGTACCAACTGGAACTAAATGGATCTATGTAGGAAATAACTCCAGAGATGAAGTTAAAGGGATTGTCACCTGCCAATTGAACATGCGTGGTGGACGCACCTTGTTCCTACATGATGTTCTATATGCTCCGGAGATTCACGAAATTTAGTGTCCTGCTTTGGTGTTGGTCAAGCTTGGTTTTTATATGAACTTCCATAATAAATGTGTAGATTTGTATTTGGATACAAACTACTATGGTTGTGGTCACTTTCTCGATGGTTTTATTGTATTAAATGTTGATCATGGTGATGTCAATATGTTATTCCCTTGTTTCACGCCTTCTACCTTATATGATAATGATGTGAATATGGTGGCATGCTAGACTTGGTCATATGGGCCAACAACATATGAATAGACTAGCCAAAGAGGGCTTATTGGGCAATATTGAAAAAGTCGATTTGTCCATATGTGAGCATTGCCTAGTAGGGAAAATGACAAGGAAACCATTTGGAAAATGTAAAAGAGCTGAATTTCCTCTGCATTTAATCCATTTGGACGTCTGTGGTTCAATGAATGTGAGAGGAAGGCAAGGGGCTGTTTATTTAATCACTTTTATAGATGATGATACTCGATTCGGATATGTCTATTTGATTTCTCATAAATCTGAAGCAATATGTTGTTTCAAAAGGTTTATGAACTTGGTTAAAAATCAATTAGATAAGAAAATAAAAGCATTGAGATCTGATCGAGGTCGAGAAAATTTATCTGATAAGTTCAGAAAATTATGTGATGAAAAATGAATAGAAAGACAGTTATCTATTCTATATGCTCCTCAACAAAATGGTGTTGCAGAGAGAAGAAACAGAACCCTACTAGAAATGGTTAGGTCCATGATGGTGCATGCTAACTTACCTATTACTTTTTGGAGTGATTCGTTGTTAACTGCTGCCTATATACTTAACCGAGTGCCTTCCAAATCAGTTATTTCCACTCCATATGAGTTATGGACAGGTAGAAAACCGGACTTAAGTTTACTTAAGCCATGGGGTTGTGCTGTCTATACTCATGAATCCTCTCACAAATTTGGGAAATTGGGTCCCAGGAAATAAGAGTATTTTAATAAGATACTCCGAACACTCGAAGAACACTCGAAAGGGTATGTGTTCATAGGTGAGCAGAAAGTGAGATTATAACTGAATTTGAATCACGGGATGTCACATTCTTAGTGGATAAATTTCCTAAGAAGGGCAAAATAGGTGAAGATTATTCCCTATTTGAAACCTTGGATTAAGATAATGATATTAGTGGAGTTCGTCCAAGTGGGAGTGATATGAGAAGTGATGAATTGAATTCAACTCATTCTCAATTACAACAACAAGATGAGATGATATCATCATTATCTAATCCAAGTGGGAGCATAATGGGAAATAATGTGCTAAGTGTACAATCTCCCATATAGCGAATAAGTCGCCAAAGTATTCCTCGTCGACGTTTTGACATTGAAGGGGAAACTTTTATGATTGCTCCTCAAGATGAGGATGAGCCAAGAAATATTAATGAGGCTCTGAATTGCCCTAGTAAGGAAAAATGGATTTATACAATGGAAGAGAAAATGGAGTCAATAAAAATCAAACCAAGTTTGGGAACTGGTTGATCTTCCAAAAGGACGCAGAGCTATTGGGAACAAGTGGGTTCTCAAAATAAAGCGAAAGGTTGATGGCTCGATAGAAAGGCATAAGGCTCGCCTTGTGGTGAAGAGGTATAATCAACATAAAGGAATTGATTATAAAGAAACAGTTTCCCCTGTAGTGAGATTTACCTTGATTCGCATTATTCTGGCAATAGTAGCTAGTATAGATCTTGAGTTACATCAAATGGATGTAAATACTGCTTTCCTCAATGGAGAATTAGAGGAAGAAATATATATGGAACAACCTGTTGGTTTCATATTGAAAGGCCAAGAAAAAAAGGTATGTCGACTTTTGAGGTCGATATATGACCTTAAGCAGTCATCCAGACAATGGTATATACAATTTCATAATGCCATAATGGCATATGATTTTACAATGATTGATGAGGATCATTGTGTATATATCAAAAGATCTAAGGATCAATTTGTGATCATATCATTATATGTTGATGATATACTAATTGTCGGAAGTAATATGGAGTTTGTTAATAATATCAAGAGTTTGTTGTCTTCCAACTTTGAGATAAAAGACATGGGTGATGTTGCATACATTCTTGGAATTAAGATTTCAAGATTGTAAACCCATAGATACTCATATTACAAAAGGTGAAGGATTGAGCCATAGACTGTGTCCAAGGACTCCACAAGAGAAGGAACAAATGAAACATGTTCCTTATGCTAGTGCTGTTAGAAGCTTGATGTACGCTATGTTGTGTACAAGACCTGACATATGTTTTTGTAGTTGGAATGATGAGTAGACACAAATCCAATCCAGGTCAAGCACAATGGAAAGCCGTTAAAAGAATACTAAGGTATCTAAAGGGAACTACTGATTATACGCTGAGTTATAAAGGAAATGATATGCAACTCAAAGGCTATTCTGATGTTGATTGGGGGAGGAGATTTAAATGAAAGGAAATCTACCTCTGGATTTGTTTTCTTACCGAATAATGGCACCATATGTTGGAGCAGTAAGAAACAAAAGTGTATAGCCTTGTCCACGATGTAAGTTGAGTTCGTGGCATTATCAACAGCAGTGTAAGAAAGTGTTTGGCTTAAGAGATTTTTGGATCATTTAGGTGTTATTGGAAGTGCTGCAGATTAATTGTTGGTTAACTGTGATAGCCAAGCAGCAAAAGCGTACACCAAAGATCCAAAATATCATGACAAGACCAAGCATATAGATACCAAGTATAATTTTGTCAAAGATATGATTGTACGAAAGAATGTGAACTTACAGTACATACTACGCAAAGAATGGTAGTAGATCCTATGACAAAGCTAATATCTAGAGATGTGTTTTTGTGGCCATATGATATCTCTAGGATTACATAGAGCCTGATGTATTGAATATTGTAATTTCCCTAAGTGTTCACATTTGATGAATTTGTGTTTTTCATCATTAATGCCTATGAATCTTTGTTTGATCTTTATGCATCTTAATGCTCAGTGCATTACTTTAAGTTGAGAAAGTATGTCAGACAGATATAAGATTAGCCCACTCACACAGGTAATCGCCTCTATTTACTGTGTGATAAATAGAGATGAGACTGTTTTTAAGCTTATTATTTAGATGATAATCGAGAGCACAAGCTTAAAATACGTATGTCGCCTTAACTGGGTGTTAAGATGAGGACATAATACTTACTATGTCCGAAAGTAAAATAACCCACATATTTTACTTTATCTATCTATGATGCCAGATGTGAGTTCTGATGAAGTTTGTAAATGAGTAGATACGTGAACTCAAGTTAGACATTGGGTATGTATGAACTATCATCTGTACGGTATTGAAAGGTGTAGACATACGCTCCATGGAAAAGGAGTTAATACCGTAATACGTATTTCATACTACGTATGCATGAGACGACCAATAAGAGTGGCAAAAGTTTGATCTCAACTTTTATGCCGTGTGAGACTCTTGAGGAATAGAGTTCCTCAGTTTTAGTCCCCTCATGACTCTTACTTATTCTCAAGATTTCTATTTAGTATTTGCTATCTTAGGATGTTGCCAATGGTCATGAGTTTGATTCGATCTAATAGGGCATTTCTAAAAAAGCAAGCTGAACTGAAATTGAGAGTTTGAAGGAAAGAGGAAGATCGATTTTGGAGAATCACATTGTAGTTTTGTATTCACCGGTTAACCAATTAGGACTGTCTTTGTGATAATCATAATTGTGAATACAAATATATATCATTGTTTAAAAGAGATCAAGAGATATATAAATGTGATCGATCGATCTAAGGTATACTAAATCTACTCGATGTGATGCCCATTATGAGCTGCTATATATTCCTAACGATGTATGGCAACGAGCTCTCAAAGTATGCTGGTCGCACGGATTATTCACGAGTATGAATGTTGAAGAGAGGTAAAGAGAATCCTGTTCGGCCCACTATGTGTGAGTGGGAGATGATGGTTTTATATGAGATGGGCTTAAGGCCCGTCCGCCCAAGTTGGGCCCAAAAAACCCGGCCCACGGGAATAGGGTCCGTGGATGGGGGAAGGTATAAAAGGGAGGAGAGAGAGAGAGAGAGAGAAGACACTTTTTTTGGCATAAGAACGTACGTACGTTCCTCTCCCTCTCTCCTTCCAAGAAAAAGAAGAAAAATGCTTACGGCGACACCATCTTCCCTTCAAGGCAAATTGGCATCATCGGATCAGAATTTCTTCCTCGATCTTCGGCATTGGTGTTTAATCTGTGGCTAACAAGGTACACTCGAATCCGTGGTGTGCTTTAGGATCGGTGATATGTGATTTTCCCGGGCTTCGCTTCTGCATTGATTTAGGGGTTTGATTTAGTGTCAAATCCGGTTTTCGGGGATCCATTATTCCCAACATTTTCTTTTTTCCCTTGTGAACTTATTCTGCTGGGGTTCTACACACGTTTCTGAAAATCATTACCTATTATTCATAATCCAAGTATGGTTCATCATCTGCAATTACTAAAAGCATCATCATGATCAGTAATCATTCTAAGTGCATTTATAGGAGACTTCGGCACATATAGCCTGTGTTAACACTAGTTCTGTTACGGATATAGCGAATCCTGAAGATTGTCAGAAAATCGTTTGTGAAGCCTGGAATTCCAGCTATTCCTATGGAATTACTTTGTTCGGAATAATAGAACATGTATAAGAGATATTTAGCTAGTTGGAGTATAACAAAATTGTCTAATGCAAGACTTCCAGAGGAAGCCCTCAGTTCTGAGTAACAACATCTGATAAATAGCAATATAGCTTTGGATGATAGGCAGAGAGAAGCTTACCTTAAATACTGGGAAGAGAAACCGTGGTGCAGAGAGGAAGCGGATTTGGGTACGAGGGCTCAAATTAATTTGTTGCATAGGGGAAATGATAAAATGAAACTCTTCCATGCAACTATCATTCAAAGAGGATGGCGAAACAGATTCTCTATTCTCCAAACTCCTGATGACGGTGTAGAGAATTCCAAGAGATACAACAAATGGCACTGCAATATTTCAGGAGCTATTCACTTCTGTCGAATGTTGCAATTTCTTTGCAGTAATTGATCAGTGTCCTGTTTTTGTGACTGAGGACATGGATAGCTCACCAACTCAAACTGTCAACTTGGAAGAAGTGAAATAGATTGTTTTTGAACTGGGGTCCCTTATAGCACCTAGGCCTAATGGAATGAATGCTTTGTTTCATAGAGAGAATCGGGATGTGGTACTGGAGGATATTTTCAAGGCAATACAGTAGTTCTTTGTATCAGGACCCTCAATCCTCTATTAAACAGAACGCTAATGATTCCTAAAGTCCACACCCCTGAAAGCCTTTGATCCATATCGTCCTATAGGCTTATGCAGGTTTGCACACGAAGTTACTGCAAAAGCGTTGGCTAAAAGGCTCAAGCCATGGCTTCCTGAGTTGATAATGCCTAACCAAAGTGCCTTTGTGCAAAGAAGACAAATACAAGATAACATCTTGTTAGAAGTAGAAGTACTTCACCAATAAAGGAGAAGAAAAAGGAGAATAATGTCCAGGGCTATCTTGAAACTTAGAATCAAGAAAACCTATAATAGGGTAGAGTAGGATTTCCTCAAAGCGTGTTTAAAGAATATAAGTTCAGTAAAAATTTGGGCAAAAATGATAACTTGAATGTGTGAAGACTGTAAGCAAATTGGGGAACCCTTTCATTGTCAATCCAACAATTTTAATGTAGGGATAAGTGCATTGAGAGTCTTAAAACTTGTCATGAATGTGTAGTAGAGTTTTAAAACTTTTAGAAACTATAATCAAATGCTAAAATTTATCATGAAAGTGTAATGGAGTCTTAAAAATTTCAAAAAGTGTGTGTGTGTGTGTGTCCCTTTAAAATATTAAGATATTGACATGATCATGTAGGTATAGAATAAGAATACATCTATGTAAATATAACAAGCTCTATATAAATGTATAACAGCATATTCTCTTTTTCACATAACCCCATAACAAATACCGGGGAATCAAAACACCTAACTCAAGTATTAACATCTATTATTGTCTTAATTGAAAATCCTAACATTAAAAATGCAATTGGAAATTATGTAAGTTGCCATGGTACTTATTGCCAATAGTCTAGCGTGATATCCCGAATCATAATATTTATGCATCTACATGGTAGTTAATTTATCAAGCACACAAGCCATGGCTCCTCGCTTAATTTAAATCGGAAAATTTAGGGTCACAGTTGTAGTCTTAATCTTCAGAGTATGCATTGAAAATACAATGCCATCCTAGATTCCAATAGAATAACTCCAACACTTCATATCCTGAATTTTTTTCCCTTATAAAGAAAGAGCGGTTTCTTTGGAAGAATCAATGGAACTGAGAGTTCTCATCATGATTTAAGGTTGTTTACGAGACATGTGGGCTCATTTGGGATGTTTTGGACTACACCTAACCTTTTTAGGTTACTTACAAATTTAACCAAACTTAAATATGGCTGATTTCTACGATCGTAACCTCTCTGAGGACTCTTGCTCAAAAAAAAAAAAAAAAACTCTCTGAAGACTATTACCCGTCCAGCCTGGGCCCGGAAGAACCTTAGAATGTGGGTTTCAAAAACAAATTTAAGCTTAGACGATCTGGGCTTTCAATGACAACTTTGTCAGGTGCCATGTGGACGGGTTGTTGGCCCAATCACATGACAAACTTCGCGCGAACATGCTTAGTGGAGGCTCTCTGGCCGGAGGCCGAGGTGCTAGACATCTTCTTTCTGGGCAGGATATATAGTCAAGTTCGAAACCTCTTTATTTTGTCATCCTAGACACTTCTCTAAAGATGCTTATAGCACCAAACTTCTCCCTCGAAACAACTTTCAACATTGACCCGGAGTGCATTCAGATTAACGAAAGCGAAAAGAATTGTGAAGGTTCACAATAACCCAGAGGAAAATCTTTCTTCTATTTGGGAAAACAAAATAGGAGGTAAAAATGAGGTAGCTACCTCTTTTTGCGGCTCATATCTCATCAACAAACAAAGTGTCGGTCGCAGGAACAAGGAGCCACGTAGGGACAATCAGAAAATCGAAGAGGAGAGATTATATTACATTTACTTGAGAAGGTTTAGGACTATATTTCATAAGATAAGAAGTATCAGATTTAGATTGCACTTTGTTTAGAGGTTGGGCTTTCACATATTTTAGTTCCAGACAATGAACCTAAAGACAATCCTACATCCGACGAGTTGGCCCATGAGCGAGGTTTAAAATTGCGTTTTTGTGAATGGCCAAGAGATTGAGTAGTGCTCACTTGAAATCTACTACATTATGTACGAACCGATTTTTGTATTTAAGTAGTGCTCCTTGTTGGCTCAGGTAGTGAAGGTAAGGTACCGATCACATATATGCAATGAATTAATTTTTTATTTTTTTTTGCCAAAGAATACTTGGTATTCCGTAATCACAAATATACTTGATATCTCTATCAGTGAGATGAGTGCATATATATTGAGCAGTAATTTTCTTTAATCTTTTGAACAATGATTTTCTAAAATATGAGATATAGTTAAAGAAGTTTGAGACTCTACTTATTTAAATTTATAATCTATGTATTAAACGTACCTAGCCAATAACCTAATGTTCATGAAAAAATTTGCCATATTATCCTGAAATAAGTTTAGAGGTACGCATGACTTTAAAATGTCGAATTAAAACAGGAATCCAGTCATCATGGAATACGCCTTATTAAATTAACAGCAGGTGCACATAGGATAAAAGTTAAAGTAAGTGCAAGTCTACATATGTTACAAAAAGTAGATATACGCTTATTTTATGTCAAGGTCAAATTATGATCTATCATATTTTGTTTGTACTGTACCGTATTTTTATGTGTTAATTATCTATTGTCAATTACTTAAAGGTTTTAGTTTTGAATACTTTCACAAAAAAACCAAAATTATATAAAACGTAAAAAAAAAAAAAAAAATCAAAGATAGAGTAGAAAGTGGAGCAGGTAATCTGAATGCAGCATTGGATTCCGCCTTGTCAAAGACGCAACATGTGTAATGATAGTCAAAAAAGATGAAGAAATTGAAATAATTGCGAAAAGACGTGAGAGGGAATGGGAAAAAAGGAACAAGCGCACAACAGTGCAATGGGAGGGACGGTGAAAAAGACATGGGAGAGGACAGTCAACAAAATGAAAACTTACAAGTCAAAAAAGGACGGGAGGATTCCGATCGTTCAATTAAGTACTTAATTAGAGATCCCGAATCTTACCTTTTCTATATTATAAATCTAAATTAAATTTAGCGGATGGGAGGACAAACAGTCAACATAGTAAAAAGGTAATTAATATATTATCCCTCATCTATATGACATAATTTCATCTAAATTTTTTCGCGAAAAGAACGGAGTTTTAGATTATTCTTTGTTCAGAAGTTGGGCTTCCCCATATTTTTAGTACCACACGATGAATCCAAAGACAACCCTACATCCGACGAGTTGGCCCATGAGTGCGCTTTGAAGACGTGCTTTCGGGAATGGCGGAAAGATTGAGTCGTGCTCGCTTGTAAACTCCTGCATTATATGTACATACCGATTTTTGTATTAAAGAGTGCTCGGGGCTGATAACTTACTGTTCTTGAAAGAAATTCACTGTCTTATCCCGTCAAAAGTTTGGAAGACGTCTGCGAGAAAGGTACAATTATTGTGGAAAAGAAAAAGTTTTAAAGATGGAGTAGAAGAGGGATTACGTGACGTGAGTCTAGCATTGGATGCTGCCTTGTCAGAGACGGGACATGTGTAGTTGTCGCGGAAAAAAGATAGAATCGAAATGATCGGGAAAGGACATGGGAGGGGAATGCGAGATAAAGGAACGAGCACTCAACGAAGGAGTAAAAATGATTGTGAAAAGGACACGGGAGGGGACAAACCCTCAACAAAATAAAAGGGACAGCTCATAAAATATGACCAAAACAAGCACTCAGCAAAGTCAAGTCTCCCTGTTATATAGTATTTGCGTATGTCTAGTATATATTGTAGAGTAAATCAATTTATAGTTTTAGACAATTCATAGAACAATACTGAAAAGTTACATAAAAAAGTAAAAGAATTTTTTTTAAAAAAAGTTAGTGGGCAATGAGAGAAGGTGAACATGAGCGTAGCACCAGAAACAACTAAGGGTGACGGTTCGACCTAGATTGGTCTAACCCGATCAGATCTAATCAAATTATCAAGGAGATTGTATTGATTTTTGGTCTTAAGATCCTTAGACCCTATATTGTGTGAGTGGATCCTTGGTCTTGGGACTTTAGACCATCCAACTCAAACCAACCCATATATTATGTATATCATATATTATATAATAGATTTTGTCTAATCTAAACTCTAGAGCCTCTGCCTCTAGTCTTTCTTAAGGTTCTATCGTGTAAATTAGAAAGTATAAACATAGCCTTAATTCGACCAAAAAATTAAATAGAAACTATTTTCACTTGCCTTGCTATGTTCGCTCACTTGGGCCTTGCCACTGCTGGCCTCTCATTACTTGCCTCACGAGCATAACTTAGTTGGATAAATCGCTTCCCTCTCTTAGCTGGTGTCACGAATGAATATTTCTATTATTACATTATCTTATATTTTTGTTTGACATATATCAATATTGGTAGTTTTGTTGCTTAATATTGCATTATTAATCGATATTTCGCATTGTGCTTTCAAAGAATACAAAAAATTAAACAAAAAAATAATTGGTTGGTTCAAAGTTGATCTCAGAATTGGATTATACCCATAGGGTCACTTTGGTCATCGGTCCTAGGCTCAACAGGATTGGTCTCTAGTCCCAAAATTTTGAAATCAAAACTATGCGGGTTGATTTCTAGATTAAGTGCTAGACTGCTCAACTAGAATCATGCTTACCCCTATAAACAACTTTTCCTTGTATTTGATCAACAAGTTGTCAACCGCCAATTTTAATCTAATTAAGATATTAACTAGCGCATGATAGGTATTGAATAAAAATATCTACAAAAATATATAACAAGAAGTTCTTAAGGATTGGCTCTAAAAGAACTATGCACGACTCAGAATGGTAAGGGAGTGAACATTTTCTTTTCTGTTGGGGTCAAAATTGATCATTCTATTGGCAAGCAATACCTTAATCACGCTCTCTCTTTTTTTTGGTTTCCAACTAAGATCTGTGCTTCTCTCATTCAATACCATGAATTTGTTGAACAAAAAACAAATAATTCTAATGACCTTCAATGTTCCATGTTAGCAATTATTGAAAATTTTAACATTTTTAATTATTCTTTCAATATGACAACGATATTCATAGACTACAAGGAAGCTGGCACGCGTGTCTCAATCCAAGTTTGGTTTGAAAATCTTTTTCTATCTGCCTTTGTTTCACGAAAAAAATAATTTAGAAAATATTATTTTGAAAATAATCACTTGTATCATTTGTAAAAATGGATGAGTAAAAGATATTTTCATCATTTACGAAAATATTTAGAAATAAATTATTGTAGTTAATAAAAATAAATAATTAATTATTTTAAATGATATAAGTAATTATTTAAAAAATAAAATTATTTATTTTCCGTGCAAACACACCTAAATGAGAAGTATGAGTTGGCGGCACTTTGCTTTCAAAAACCTTGCTTTATGCTAACTTTAAAGCAACTAAAGCGCTTGAATATCCAATGGAGTACCTTGGGCTACGTTTGGTCATCCTATTTTTAATCGGATATGAAATCCTAAGATTATTTCATATCATGTCCATTGTTTGGTAAATTACAAGTATTAAAATCAGATATATTCACATCATATTATGTATATTTATTTTATATAAATGGCATATCATTATAAATGTTCATAAATGGAAATGGTGAAAATCTCTTGTAACATTATTCTTTAATTTATTTTTCCTCTTTTTTATATTATTTTTATTATTATTTCTTTTTTTCCCCTTTCATCATTCTTTAATAAAATTTTGTCAAATAGTAAACTGTAATAACATACCTAAAATACAAAAATACCTCAAATATATAATAAATATAAATATTTATTTTATAAATTGAATGTTTAGTATAAGATAGAATTAAAGTTGAATATATAAATTAAAATAAGATTAATTAAAAATAATTTTTATTTTTATTTTTAATTCTTTAGTTTAGAATTCAAATATTATTTATATTGAAATATAATTTCAATTTTGTTAATTTAATAAATTTATTATTCGAGAAAAATACATTTCCTATTATGGACATTAGAAATTCTATCCACATTTATCTCACCTCCTCTATGGAATAATTTTATCCCGCATATATCTCCATTATATTCGTTTTTATTATGTCTTGAGCGAAAGCATCAAATGTAAGATAAGATAAATCATATCATATCCTAAATTTTATCCCAACTGCCAAACGCTGCCTTGGGTTTGGATCCATGGTGGCGGTTACCAAAAGCTATGAAGCACTGACACTCTTCAAAGGCCTTCGTGTTGTGTCGGACACTTCGACACGTATCCAACACTCTCCGACACTCAGTCAACACGTATCGGAAAATCCAACACTTGATCTACTTTCTCGACACTCTCTAACACTAAAATTGGAATTCGGCATACGAGTTTCCAACACATAATTCCGATATCGATATCAATTTTAAAAATTCAATAAATGCGATATCAAAATATATATATGTCAAAAAATAAAACACAATAATAAAAATAATAAATGGAGAAAGAATAAAAACACAGTATTCTCTTCTCTCCTGACTCCCACTACTCGTGATACACAATTCATCCCTTAAGTTTTTTCTTCTCTTCCAACATATCTAATATGCGAGTATAGAATATGGATCACTTATTTTTTTCTCCAAGTTTTATGAATTATTGAAATGGATTTGAATTTGTCAAATTGAAACAATGAATGCTATTAATAATTTGCGGATTATTGTTTTTAGTATATATTTATTGTAGGATTTTTTTAATTATATATTTATTTATGAATTTGATTCAAATTAATTTGATTGAAATAATCATAAAAATGATAACTTATTTATGAATTTGATCTGACGTGTCGACGTGTCGGGGTTTTTACTTTGAGAAATGACGTGTTGGTATGTTGTATCGTGTCGTATCAATGTCGCGTGTCAGTATTGGTCTTATTTAGACCAAGAGTACCTCACCAAAGCAAGGGTGACAAAAGCCATTGACAAGGGCCTTTGCCACTTGTTCACTCGTGCAGCAGGCTGCATAGATCTCTTTTATTTTTTATTTTTTTTTTAATTTTAACGGGTTATACTCGCATGTCCCACCCTCCAAGTCAAGGAAAAGTTTTTCTTTCCTTATTTTAGAGAATACCTCTAAGTTTTTACATTTCAAAATTTAGACATGACAGTTTAAGGATGTATTAAGGTCTGATTGACTTTAAAGCAACGAAAGCGCTTCCAACTCCTCTATCATAGATTTGTAAGAGTGTGTCATCCGTGACGGATCCCTTTTTATTTTTCTTGTTTTTGAGTCCATGTCTTTGGAGTATTCTGACACCACATGAAATAGCATGTTCCATTTTGTCGGTGGTGCGGATTACTTCCTTGTTACTTTTTTTTTAACCAATTTTTTCTTAGGATGATGGAGGGGCAGAACGGAGCCATTTTAGTCCAACATAATTTAACAGAAAAAACAATTCTGTTCTAGGATTTCTAAACTTCATGCCAATCAAAAATAAAAACTCGAGTAGGTATTATTTTCAGAATTATCTTCAAATCAATAGCCAACCGAAGTTTGGATGATAATACACCTCAACCGGCAAATTCGTCATTGCGATGTCGGCATCAGATAATTGTATCGAAAAGTGACCGATGTATGCCTAAAGTGTGACGCCCTAAATCGTCACATTTACTGTCTTATCCCGTTAAAAGTTTGGTCGTACATCTATGATAAAGGTACAATTATTGTGGAAAGGAAAAAGTTCCAAAGATGGAGAAGAAAGTAGGGTCAAGCCACGTGAGTCTAGCATTGGATTCCGCCTTGTCAGAGACGCAGCATGTGCAGTTGTAGTGGAAAAAGACAAAGGAATCTAAATGATCGGGAAAGGACATGGGAGGGGAACGCGAGATAAAGAAAGAAGCACTCAACGAAGGAGCATACGACCAAAAAAAAAAAAAAAACGGAGGAGCAAAAATGACAGTGAAAAGGACATGGGAGGGGGACAAACGTTCAACAAAGTCAAAAGGGACAGCTCACGAAAGATAAGTAAAGCACTCAGCAAAGTCAAGTCTCCCGGCTTTACAGCATTTTGGTATATCAAAGTATATACATCAATTTATAGTTTTAGACAATTCATAAAACAATAATGAAACGTTACATAAAAAAGGAAAAACAAAAAAGTTTTGAAAAGTTAGTGGAAAATGAGAGTAGGTGAGTGCTAGAGTAGCATTGGAAATAACTAGGTGTGGGCATTGGAAATAACTAGGTGCGGGCGTTGCACATTTAAAAAGAAGGGCACCAAGGCTGGGCAGCATGTTACTAGACTTTGTTAGAGTTTTGACTCCTGCTGGTGTCTGTCATCTGATGTGCTGACCGGTACCCTTGGTGAGAGAAAATATATTTGAAAAAAAAAGAAGATATGATTTTAAAAGAAAAACTTAACATGGTTATAGATATTACATCTATTTTCTAATATCTAATGAACTATATAGAAATTAGCTCTATAAGATTGGGAAAGTAATCATGTTAATAATTCACGTAATCTACTATGCATGATCCTTGATGTGGTACATTTATATAAAAGATCTACTCAAACACCTATAGAAGAATAGGGACGAAAGAAATTTGACTTTGTGGCTTTCAATATAACATATTATAGAGTAAATTTACTTCGATTTCATCTATTATATGTAGCAAAATACAATATTGAAGTCAATGTTACACTCACTGTCTTCTGATTTCATAGAGCTTCTTGTGGTATGAAGAAATCATCACTCCAAAAGGATAATCAAGTCATTAAATAGATATAATTACTTATAGATTCAATTTGCAAAATATGACGTAAGAAATGTTTGACTCGAAGTGCATTCAGATTGATGAAAGCCAAAAGAAGTGAAGGGTCATGATAACCCTGAGGGAAATCTTTCTTCTATTTGCGAAAATAAAATTGGAGGTAAAAATGGAGTAGCTATTTCTTTTTGTGGCTCATATTTAATCACCAAATAAAGTGTCGGTCTTGGGAATGACGTGAAGGTTTAGGAGAATGTCTACTTCTAAACAAAGTGAAGGGTCATGGTAACCCTGCGGGCCAAGTAGGGAGAGTCGAAAAATCGAAAAGGTCATATTATATTTACTCGAGAAGGTTTACGACTACATCTAACGCGAGAATTATCGGATTTAGATTGCACTTTGTGCAGCAGTTGGGCTTCCACATATTTTAGTACCAGACGATCAGCCCAAAGACAATGCTACATCCGACGAGTTGGCCCATGAGTGAGCTTTGAAGATGTGCTCTCGGGATTGGCCGAAAGATTGAGTGGTGCTTACTTGTAATCTACTACATTATATGCATAACGAATTTTTGTATTAAATAGTGCTCCGGGCTGCAAACTTACTGTTCTTGAAAGAAATTCACTGTCTTATCCCGTTAAAAGTTTGGTCGTACATCTGTGATAAAGGTACAATTATTGTGGAAAGGAAAAAGTTTCAAACATGGAGTAGAAAGTAGGGTCAAGCCACGTGAGTCTAGCATTGGATTCCGCCTTGTCAGTGACGCAGCATGTACAGTTGTAGTGGAAAAAGACAAAGGAATCGAAATGATCGGGAAAGGACATGGGAGGGGAACGCGAGATCAAGAAAGAAGCACTCAAGGAAGGAGCAAAAATGACAGTGAAAAGGACATGGGAGGGGAAACGTTCAACAAAGTCAAATAAAAGATAAGTAAAGCACTCAGCAAAGTCAAGTCTCCCAGTTTTACAGCATTTTGGTATGTCTAGTATATACATCAATTTATAGTTTTAGACGATTTATAAAACAAAAATGAAACGTTACATAAAAAAGGTAAAATAAAAAAGTTTTAAAGAGTTAGTGGAAAATGAGAGCAGGTGAGTGTGAGAGTAGCATTGGAAATAACTAGGTGTGAGCATTGGAAATAACTAGGTGCAGGCGTTGCATATTAAAAAAGAAGGGCATCTAGGCTGGGCAGCATGTTACTAGACTTTGTTAGAGTTTTGACTCTTGCTGGTGTCTATCATCTGATGTGCTGACCGGTACCCTTAGTGAGGATGAGAAAATATATTTGAAAAAACAAGATATGATTTTAAAAGAAAAACTTGACATAGTTATAGATATTACATCTATTTTCTAATATCTAATGAACTATATAGAAATTAGCTCTATAAGATTGGGAAAGTAATCATGTTTATAATTCACGTACTCTACTATGCATGATCATTGATGCGGTACATTTATATAAAAGATCTACTCAAACACCTATAGAAGAATAGGGACGAAAGAAATTGACTTTGCAGCTTTCAATATAATATATCATAGAGTAAATTTACTTCGATTTCATCTATTACATGTAGCAAAATACAATATTGAAGTCAATGTTACACTCACTGATTTCTGATTTCATAGAGCTTCTTGTGGTATGAAGAAAATCGTCACTCCAAAAGGATAATCAAGTCATTAAATAGATATAATTACTTATAAATTCAATTTGCAAAATGTGACGTAAGAAATGTTTGACTCGGAGGGCATTCGGATTGATGAAAGCCAAAAGAAGTGAAGGGTCATGATAACCCTGAGGGAAATATTTCTTCTATTTGCGAAAATAAAATTGGAGGTAAAAATGGAGTAACTATTTCTTTTTGCTGCTCATATTTAATCACCAAATAAAGTGTCAGTCATGGGAACGACGTGAAGGTTTAGGAGAATATCTACTTCTAAACAAAGCGAAGGGTCATGGTAACCCTGCGGGCCAAGTAGGGAGAGTCGAAAAATCGAAAAGGTCATATTACATTTACTCGAGAAGGTTTACGACTACATCTCACGCGAGAACTATCGTATTTAGATTGCACTTTGTGCAGAAATTGGGCTTCCACATATTTTAGTACCAGACGATCAGCCCAAAGACAATGCTACATCTGACGAGTTGGCCCATGAGTGAGCTTTGAAGATGTGCTCTCGGGATTGGCCGAAAGATTGAGTGGTGCTTACTTGTAATCTACTACATTATGTGCATAACGAATTCTTGTATTAAATAGTGCTCCGGGCTGAAAACTTACTGTTCTTGAAAGAAATTCACTGTCTTATCCCGTTAAAAGTTTGGTCGTACATCTGTGATAAAGGGAAAATTATTGTGGAAAGCAAAAAGTTCCAAAGATGGAGTAGAAAGTCGGGTCAAGCCACGAGAGTCTAGCACTGGATTCCACCTTGTCAGAGACGCAGCATGTGCAGTTGTAGTGGAAAAAGACAAAGGAATCGAAATGATCGGGAAAGGACATGGGAGGGGAACGAGAGATCAAGAAAGCAGCACTCAAGGAAGGAGCAAAAATGACAGTGAAAAGGACATGGGAGGGGGACAAACGTTCAACAAAGTAAAAAGGGACATTGAGTTAAGGTCAATTCTACAGCGATACTAGAATAGCCAACCCTATTGGATCTAATCCATTTACCAAGGAGACTGGCTTAATTCTTGATTTTGAGACCGAATCTTGCACTGTGTGAGATGGTCTTTGGTCTTGGGACTTTAAACTGTCCAACCAAAATCAACCTTGTACATATTATACTATAGAGCCTCCGCCTCTGTTATTTATTATGCGATTTTGCCGTGTAAATTAGAAAGTATAAACCCAGCCTTGATTCTTCACTTGCCTTGCTCTATTCGCTCGACTTATCCTTGCCACTCGCCTCTAACGTCTCCTAGCTCGCCTCACAAGCATAGGTCACCTGGTGAAATCACTCATTTCTTTTCGCCCAACTGACAAATGTAGCTTAACAATTGTAAATGAAGATTTCTATTGTTACATTATTTTAGATTTATGTTTGATATATAATGATATACATAGTTTAGTTGCTTAATGTGGCATTGTTGATCAATTTGTCACATTATGCTTTCAAGGA
Organism: Eucalyptus lansdowneana; assembly: GCA_017140395.1. Lineage (NCBI taxonomy): Eukaryota > Viridiplantae > Streptophyta > Magnoliopsida > Myrtales > Myrtaceae > Eucalyptus > Eucalyptus lansdowneana. The sequence goes on from CM029487.1 coordinate 57,774,006, forward strand.
AAACAAAAAGTGAAACAAAAAAATAATTAGTTGGTTTTGAGTTGACCCTAAAACCAAATTAGACCCATTAGCTTAGTTTGGTCCTTGGTCCTAGGCTCAAAAGGGTCAATTTTTTATCTCAAAAATTGGAGACCAATACTATGTGGGTTGGCTCCTAGGTTAGGTGCTAGTGGGTTGGTCCCTAGATTAGGTGTTAGACTGCCCAACCCAAATTATGCTCACCCTTAGAAACAAGTTTCCTTGTATTTGCTCACCAAGTTGTTAGCCACCAATATTAATCTAATTAAGATATTGACTAGTGCATGATAGGTACCGAATGAAAATATCTATAAAAATATATAACAATAATTCTTAAGGATTGCCTCTAAATTTACTACGTACGACTCTAAATGGTAAGGGATTGATCATTCTATTTTTATTTTATTTTTTTTGGGTCAAAATTGATCATTCTATTGGCAAGCAATACCTTTATAACACTCTCTTTTAACACTCTCTTTTAATTTTGTTTCCAACTAAGATTTGTGATTCTCTCATTCAAAACCATGAATTTGTTGAACAAAAAACAAATATTTTTTTTGAAAATTTTAGCATTTTTATTATTCTTTTAATATGACAACGATATTTATTGATTACAAGAAAGTTGGCACGCGTCTCAATCCAAGTTTGGTTTAACAATTTTTTTATCTAATGCATTTATTTCGCGAAAATTGAATTGTTTAGAAAATATTTTATTAAAAATGATCACTGTATCATTGATAAAAATGAATGAACAAAAGATATTTTCATCATCCACTAAAATAATTGAAGAATAATTTATTATCATTAATAAAAATATTTTCATTAATTAATTATTTCAAATGATATAAATAATCATTTTTCAAAAAAATTATTTTTAAAATTATTTATAGTTTGTGCAATCGCACCTAAATGACAAGTAGGAGTTGGAGGCAATTTGCTTCCGAAGACCTTGCCTCGTGCTGGCTTTAAGGCAACTAGTAAAGCGCTTGAATATGCAATGGAATATTCTGGGAGGTCAAGATGCGCTTGGATCCTTCACGATGGTTATTGAGGGTTCCTCACGAAAGCAGGGGTCACAGAAGCCACCGATGGGGGCCTTGGCTGCTGTTCGCGAACGCAGTGGGTTGCATAGATGCGTTTTTTATTTTAATGTGTCAGTATCTGTACGTCTTATATCCCAAATTAGGAGAAAGTTTTTCTTCCCTCATTTTAAGAAATACTTCCGAATTTTTACGTCTCAGAGTTTAGATGTAGCAGTCTAAGGACGTACTAAGTCCAGCTGATTTTAAAACGAAGAAAGCGCTAGAATATCCAATGGAATATCCAGGGAGGATTGAGATGCACTTGTTGGCTGTCCCACTCCTCTATCTTAGATTCGTAAGAGTGCGTCATCCGCGACGGATCCCTTTTTATTTTTCTGTTTGTTTGAGTCCACGTCTTTGGAATATTTTGGCACCACTTGAAATAGCATGTTCCATTTTGTTGGTGGTGCGGATTATTTCCTTGTTACTTTTTATTAACCAATTTTTTCTTAGGATGATTGAGGGGCGGAACGGATAGTGTAACATAATTTAACATCATAACAATTGTTTTAGGATTTCTGAACTTCGTGCCAATCGAAAATAAAAGCTCGATTAGGTATTATTTTTAGATTTATCTTTGAATCAATAGCCAACCAAAGTTTGGACGATGATACAACTCAACCAGCAAAGTCGTCATTGCGATGTGGCCATCAAATAATTGTATCGAAAAGTGACCGGTGTATGCCTGAATTGTGATGTCCCAAAATGTCACGTGCAGCATATATCGTTTATAATTAAATCCTCTTTTAAGTAATAGCACTTGAAATCAAACATCCAAATATCCCTTTTTAAAGAAAGTCGCCCGGGTATAGTAAATGTACCTATACTTCTTTTATTTATATTACATTGTCCATGCAAAATATGAAAGTTTTGGGCAGGGTTGAGGTCACCTATCTTCATACTATATTATATTCCAAAAGACCGCCTGTACGAAAGTCTAGACTGACATCATGGGTCAACAACTTTACACTTCGTTGCATCACCATCATCGTAATGTCAAAACCCCTTAGTGAGGCAACCAACTTGCTGTCAAGGATGAATCGATGGGGAACTCACTCCATGAAACCTATGCCAACCACATAGCAGAACCACACTTGGTATATACTACTTTAGACTTAGGTACAAATACACTCTCATAAACACCCTCGTAGTCATAGGAACTCCAAAGTGCAAAGGTGGTGAGAGGTGTATAAAGGTGGTGGGAGGTGTCATGCCCCGATCCTCGAGCGCGCGTGCATCTCTCTGCGGTCGATGCAAATGCGACGTTCCCAGGACGCGTCGCCGACCCATTCATTTTTAAGCACATGCAAAAGCGAAACAATAAACCCCCGACAACAAACATCATGGGATAGAAAAGTAGGGCAATATTTCAAAAAGCCAACTTTTATAAACAACGGGGTTTAGATACAAAAAGAGTCTAGGTAAAAGCCAACAAAATGATCGACTCTCAAAAGATAGCTGTCCTACGACCTACTCATTAGACATAAACGCCGATTCTTCAAACTCCACCTCCATAGACTCGAGGCTTCGATCCTCCACCTAAGGACCTGAAAATTGAGCCCACGACGGGGTGAGACAACGTCTTAGCAAGTTCACCCCCTAAACGTTTATTAGAAAGAAAACACACCTTAAGGCGCTCTAGCCATACAACTACATAATTAGAATAGAGGACTTACCTCGCCTCAGTTCCTTCCCGTATGTTAGCATAGTTCATATCACAAATGCATATAATTAATGCACATACCAATTGAAATGCCTCACTCAACTCAATAAATCACAGGGGTCCCGATTATAAGGCCAAACCGTTATGACACGTCCCATACCATGTCACACAGTTTTATCTCATAATCAGGCGCATCTAACTCAAACAATTATGCGTTCCGATTGTTAATTTCGCCCCTCTAGGGTACGGCCTACTTGAAGTTTGGCGGTCTACTAGTGTAACCAGGCGTTGTCTCTTCCCTATTGAGCACAGCTATATCTCTCAAAGACGGCTTTCTCGAAGGAGCATAGGTCTAGAATCTACTGCGACCCAAAACCCGATGAGTGGGTAACCCATATAGGGTAACGTCCATCCGACTCAATTCGGGGAGACCATTTAATCTCAGCCCAGGACACCGTGCATTGCACTCAAATGCTTTAATTAAAATAGTGATCCTAGCCTATTTTCTTTGTAATAAAAACACTCGGAAAATAGTCTTGTGTGGTTACATGGTCAATTTGAACCTTAAAAGTGATATATCTCATTTTCAAATCCCACTATTTGATATAGTACTTAAAATCCATTTTCGATGTTAAAACTTGACACCCGGGATTTTTTGAATAATTATTGTACTTTCATAATCCTCACTCAATTTGCACAATCCAACAATCAATTGCATAATTTGTACACATCAATGCAATCATACGAAATTCCTAAGCACGACTATTACGTCTAATTTTTGGAAAATAATAATTAATTAAATATATTCCGAAATTAAATAAATAAATAATATATTCTATTAATATAATTCAATAAAATACTATTTATAAATTCGAAATAATTAATTAATTTAAAATAATTAATTAAGGGCATAATCAAGATTACACCAATTTAATAACCTAATTAACCTTAATTAATTATCCACTAAACTAATCACATCCCTTAATTTAATTAACAATTAACTAAACTAATCTAACCACCTAACCATACTTAGCATAATCTAAACACCCCTTAAACATAATTAACCTCCTAAACAAGGTTTAGTGAGTAAACTCACCGGTTTGCGAGCCGGTGAGTCCACGGCGACGGCATCGCCAAGGCTGGCGATAATCCTCCTAGCGGCGACACCAACCAATGCTGGGAAGGGCTAAAAAACGGGCCACAAAGTCTGAAGACCCTTGCTGGTTCGGCTTCTATTCTTGGTTGAATCGGGAGAGAGAATTAGCGGCTGAAACGGCGAGAAAGGGCTGATCGGAGCTCTAGTGAGCTAGTGATCGGCAAATGGTATGAAGGGGGACTTGTTAGTGGTTGGTATGGGTGAAGGAAGGGTTAGAGTGGGAGGAAATTCATGAAAATCGCGAAATAGTGCAGACGGGCGAGCTCTAAGTGGTACTGTGGGCGGTGGCTTTCGACTGGTGGACGGGACGGCCGGCGGATCATTCTGGCAAGCGGTGAGGTGCTCCCGTACAGTTTGGATATGCTGAAGACGATGGTGGGTGGCACGTGAGCTGGTTCGCATGGGAAGGTAATTTTTAACTCGGAACTTCGGAGAAAGGTCAGCTGGAGCAGAAACTGGAAGAAGAGAAAACAGAGGGGGAAAAGAAGGTCCGGTGGCTTAGTGGGCGTGCGATGGGCAAGGGGAGGCTCGGACGGTGTGCTAGTTGATCCCTTTAGTTCTCTCAAGCTCTTAATTGCTTCAACAATGGAGAAAGTGAAGCCAAATGAGGAAGAAGAAGGGCTGCTAGTCAAGGAGGGAGCCATCAAAATATCCTAAGCTCTCAAGTGGTTGCCCCACTACCTTGGTTGGCATCCTCAACCAAGTTGCAGCCTGTTGGCTTCTCAAACAAGCCTCCCAAGTGGTCCAAAAGGTTGAGGGGCATGGAGGCTACGAATTTTGCACATTTGCTTATCAAATCTATTCAATTCCTCTTAAATTCTTCTCCAATTGGATTCGAATTGATGTTCATAAATCCAACCAAGGTGCCATCATCCCAAGCAACATTTTTCCCCATCCATTCGTCCAACTCAAATCCCAAAAACGGTCCTCGGACTTTTTCGGTCCAAAATACCCTTATTTTGAAAATTCGCTGAAAATCTCAGTTTGTAGAAAAATCTTCGGAGGATGAGTTAACGTTCCTAAAATGAATTGTAACATTATAAAATTTTCAATTTCTGAAATCGGGTTTAAATTCGCGGTTAATTTCAATCGCGCGATTTTAGCGTGTCCTAATCTACCGGATAGCTTTCGGGAAATTTTAGTGCATTTGACCTGTGATCGGTTATTTTTGAACCACAATGTATATCTTCGACACATTGGCAACTTTCGATTGTTGTGGAAATCTCGAGATTTCAAGTACGGACATAAGGTATAGAAAAGATAGAATAATCAGTCCAGTGTCGTTCTATGAGAATTTTGCAATCAGGTGGAATCACCCACACGTTGATCACCTCTCTCAATCGAATCAACCTATCTCTGATCTCTGATCAATTTTGACAGTGCCATATTGACTTTTGCAGATTAGCACGGTCGAGTAGTTGGTTTCTGGTCGAATTCTTGAGTCTGTAGCGTTAAAATTCCTTAACAGCTTCACCTAATAGATTAGTTAACTCGTGAGTGGCCAACTCAGAGAAAAAGGCTATAGGCACGTTAATGAAAAGCCCGACTCGTTCAATTGAAAACAGAAGTGGAAAATCAGGATGTCACAACTCTTCCCATTTTATAAAAATTTCGTCATCGAAATTTAAACCATTACAAATCTTAAACAAAAAGATGGGGGTACAATCGTCTCATTGACTCTTCACTTTCCTAGGTTTCTCTTTCAGTACCATGGTGTTACCAGACCACTTTGACCAACAGAATGGTCTTAGTGCGCAGAACCTGTTCTTTCCGATTCACAATCTGAACTGGGCTTTCCACGTACGACACTTTGTCGTCCATGTCCAATTCCTCAAAATTAAGCACGTGAGTCGGGCTAGGCTCATACTTCATCAACATTGATACGTGAAAGACGTCATGCACTTGTGCCAACCTCGGTGGCAATGATCCCGATTCTTTCAAGAATCTCAAAGGGACCTACGTACCTCGGACTCAGCTTTTCCTTCTTACCAAAGTGTGAAGTACCCCTCATTGGTGACACCTTTAGAAAAACATTATCACCAACTTGGAATTCCAAAGGCCTTTGATGCTTATATGCGTAGCTTTTCTGGTGGCTCTGAACAGTCCTTAATCTGTCTCTGATGAGGGCAACTGAATCCACTGACTACTGGACTAATTATGGGCCTATGATCTTTCGCTCTCCGTCCTCATCCCAATACACTGGCGTTCTGCACGCTCTACCATACAACGCTTCAAAGGGTGCTATTTGAATGCTCTACTGGTAGCTGTTGTTGTAGGCAAACTCGACAAGATGAAGTTGTTCCTCCCAGCTTCCCTTGAAATCCAACACGCAAGCTCTCAGCATGTCTTCGAGGGTTTGAATCGTCCTCTCAAATTGACCATCCGTCTGAGGATGATATGCTGAACTATACTGTGTTGTACTATACTGCAGCTTCGTTCCCAAAGCACTCTACAAACTTTTTCAAAAGGCGGCGGTGAACCTCGGGTCTCTGTCTCCTGTAATAGTCATCGGCACTCCATGCAGACAAACTATCTGATGCACGTACAACTCTGCGTGCCTAGCTAAATCAAGGTCCTTTCGTACTGCAATGAAGTGAGCCGACTTCGTCAGTCTGTCGACCACTACTTAAATGGAATCATTACCTCTCTGACTCCTTGGTAAGCCCGCCACGAAGTCTATTGTGATGTGTTCCCATTTCCACTTAGAAATTTCGAGGGGTTGCAGAAGTCCTCCTGGCTTACAATGTTGTGCCTTCACTTGCTGATACGTCAGACACTTGGCGATATGCTTGGCGATGTCCGCCTTCAAACCGGACCATCAATAATGTTGACGCAAATTCTAATACATTTTCATACTACCGAGATGAATGTTGTAACTGCTACAATGAGCTTATGATAAGATCTCTTCTATGGTCAGGTACACACAATCGTCCTCGAAACCTCAATGTTCCATATTCAAAAACCTGAAAATCAATCTTTCTCTTCTCAGTATCCTCTTGCAGGATTTTCTGAATATCTGGGTTTGTCAGTTGAAGCGTCTTGATCTTGATCTGCACTTTCGGCTCAATTCTGAGGGTGGCCATAAGATTCAAAATGTGGCTTACCTCAAATTTGAAAACCGAATCTTGAGCTTTCTCGAACAAATTCCACTCCTTAACTAGCATATGCGCAAATGAAGACTTCTAATTCAGCGCATCTACGACTTTATTCGCCTTTCTAGGGTGATACAGAATATCACAATCATAGTCCTTCAGAAGTTCCATCCAGTGATGCTATCTCATATTCAACTCCTTTTGAGAGAATAAATACTTGAGACTTTGATGGTCAGTGAAGATTTGGAATCTTTCTTCACATAAATATTGTCTCCAAATCTTCAGAGTGAAAATGATTGCTGCGAGTTCTAAGTCATGCGTCGGGTAATTCAGCTCATGAGGTCTTAACTGACGGGATGCATATGCAACAACTCTACCATATTGCATCAGCACGCAACCTAGTCCTTTAAATGACGCATCACTGCAGATCTCGTATCCTCCAAAACCAGATGGAATAGTCAACACGGGTGTGGTAGTCAGCTTCTACTTAAGCTATTGGAAACTACATTCGCACTTATTTGTCCACACGAATTTCTCTTCATTCTTTAACAATCGAGTCAACGGCGACGCTAAAGCTGAAACTCTTCCACAAACCGTCTGTAATACCCTGCTAAACCCATAAAACTTCTTATCTCTGTCACTATAGTCAGTCTTGGCCAGTTGATCACTGCTTCAATCTTGGCGGGGTCCACGGAGATTCCTTCACTTGAAATCACGTGACCTAGGAAAGCCACATGAGCTAACCAAAACTCACACTTGCTGAACTTTGCGTACAGCTCATGATTCTGCATAGTCTGGAGTACTATCCTTAAGTGCCTTTCATGTTCCACAGGGCTACTCGAATACACCAAGATATCATCAATGAACACGATCATGAACTGATCTAAATATTCCTGGAAAACTCGGTTCATCAAATCCATGAAAGCAGCTGGGGCGTTCGTTAATCAAAACGGCATTATAGTAAACTTATAATGGCCATATCGAGTACGAAATGCCGACTATGGTATATCTTCCTTTCTTATCCTCAGCTGATGATATCTCATCCTCAAGTTGATTTTATAAAATATCGACGCTCCTTGCAACTGATCAAATAAGTCGTTGATCCTTAGAAGTGGATACTTGTTCTTGATTGTCACCTGATTGAGTTGATGATAGTTGATGCACAGACGCAACGAACCATCTTTCTTTTTCACGAACAGAACTGGTGCTCACCAAGGTGATGCATTGGGACGTATGAATACCTTATCCAACAATTCCTGCATATGCACCTTTAGTTCTTTCAACTCAGACAACGCCATCCGGTAAGGAGCCTTAGAGATTGGCTTTGTCCTTAGCGCTAACTCAATTACAAACTCAATCTCCCTTTCTGGCGGCAAACTTGGCAATTCCTTCGGAACATATCTGGAAATTCTTGAACCACTGTGATGTCCTCGATCTTTAGCTCCTCCACAACAGTTGTCAAGTAACCTTGGCAACCCCCGTCTAACAAACGGGTTGCCTTAAGAGATGAGATTAAATAAATCGAGGGTCCTCCTCGACTCTTAATAAACTCAAAGCTCTCACCCTCTTATAGGTTAAACTGAATTGCCTTGCGATAGCAATCCCTCTTAGCTCATTTCTTGGTGAGCCAATCCATGCCAATAATCACATCAAAATCATATATGGCTAGGACTATCAAATCTATTTTCTCCTCTCGCTCACCAATCGTTAAGGTGCAACCAGGACAACCCACTGTAGCTAACACCTTATTCTTTAATGGTGTCAATATACAATCACTGACTCCAACAACTCCGGAACCAATCCTACCAACTTAACATACTGCTTAGCTATAAATGAATGAGTAGCTCCAGGGTCAAATAAAGCATAAGTAGTGTGGTTGTTCAACGAGACCATACCTATGATCACATTAGGCGCATCCTCCGCCTGTCTTCTAGTGATAGGATACGTCCTTCCTTGAGCTAGAGGTCAGTTCAAACCACCCTGCGGTGCATTCGGTGGCGGTGGCGGTAACTGCTGTCCCATTTGTCTTCTGGGACAATTCCTAGGCATGTGACCCTATTGGCCACACACAAAACAAACACCCATCCTAAAAGAGCATGGGGCTGATCCGTGTTGTCTTTCGCAGGAACGACGTACTCCATTTTGGCTTGCTAACTTTCCTATCCCACCCTTCCTGTTGGGTGGAACAGGATACCTTCCCCCTGTCATTAGTCTCTTCCCAAACCGATTTCCATCTCGGTTAGACCCAAACTGTGACCCAAATGTGGCAGCTTGTTCGTTTAGATTCTTCTCTATTAGTTGGGCTCGTCCGTACATCTCATTATAGTCCTTTAGATTGAGTGGTACTATCGAATTTTTCAGCTTTGGTCGAAGGCCATCCCTAAACCTCATCGCCTTTTCCTCGGGATCCTCGTTCAATCTAAGAGCGTACTGCGATAACTCGGTGAACTTTGCCTCGTACTGGTCCACAGTCATTAGACCATGACGAAGGCATAGAAATTCCGCCATCTTCAGTTGCTTGGCATAGCTGGAGAAATACTTGCCATTGAACGCTCTAATGAAGACGTTCCACACTAGAATCACGCCTTCTGGGAAAACACTTTTTCTAGTGGCCCTCCACCAAGTACTTGCAATCCCCTACAGCTGATATATTGCAAGAATGGCTTTCTCTTCCTCTATGCACCTCAGTAGTGCAAAAGCTTTCTCTAATTCTTCGATCTAGAGGGTTACAGCCTCGGGATCTCCTAATCCTGTGAACTTCGGCGGTTGCAATTTCAGGAATTGCTCAATGAGCTTATGAATTGGTCTCTTAGTAACCACGTTCCCCTGTGGAACTTCAGCAGGTGTGGCAGTGGCTACGACGGTAGTAGCCGCTTGATTCTAGGCCTGCTGTCCCATCAGAACTCCAATCGTCTAAAGTGCTTGCATTATCCCTTCGAATTTGGGATCACCGGGGGCTTCTACCTTAGCACCAACTGGTGGAACCGGCGGCTGTGCTACTCCACTTACGCTGGCCTCAGCCTGTGCTCTGCCTTGGCCACCTCGGGTACCGATCCTTGTTACCGTCCTACCTGAGTCACAGGGCCTACTGTCCTCTTCCTAGGAGTTCTCTGCTCTTGGTCACTCATACTACACGCTCTTTACAGACACTTGTTTTCCAATTCTAATACCACATTAGAATTTGAGTGACCACACAACCAAACTACCAATCAGCTATCAATCACATGCATCAATATATTAAAAGCCTTTTCTACTAACTATCCCATGACTCATTGCACCTTATCACTCCATACATAGACTTGCTATGATACCATTTAAACAGGGATGTCACGCCCCGATCCTCGAGTGCACTCACATCCCTCTGCAGTCGATACAAATGCAATGTTCCTAGGACGCGATGCCGACCCATTCATTTTTAAGCATATGCGGAAGCGAAACAATAAACCCCTGACAACAAACAACACATGATAGGAAAGTAGGGCAATATTTCACAAAAGTTAACTTTTATAAACAACGGGGTTTAGGTACAAAAAAAGTCTAGGTAAAAGCCTAAAAAATGATCGACTCTCAAAAGCAAGCTGTCCTATGACCTACTCGTCGGACACAACCATTGATTCTTCAAACTCCACCAGACTCGGGGCTTCGGTCCTCCACCTAAGGACCTGAAATTGAGCCTACGACGGGGTAAGACAACGTCTTAGTAAGTTCACCCCATAAACCTTTATTAGGAAGAAAATACACCTTAGGGCGCTCTAGCCACACAACCACACAATTAGAACAGAGGACTTACATCGCCTTAGATCCTTTCTGCATGTCAGCACAGTTCATATCACAAATGCATAAAATTAATGCACATAACAATTAAAATGCCTCACTCAATTCAATAAATCACAAGGGTCCCGATTATAAGGCCAAACTGTTATGACACGTCCCATACTATGTCATACAGTTTTGTCTCATAATCAGGCGCATCTAATTCAAACAATCATGCGTTCCAACTGTTAATTTCGCCCCTCTAGGGTACGGGCTACTTGAAGTTTGGTGGTCTACTAGCATAACCAGGCATCGTCTTTTCCCCATTGAGCATGGTTACCTCTCTCAAAGAAGGCTTTCTAAAAGGAGCATAGGTCCTGAATCTACTGCGACCCGAAACCCGATGAGTGGGTAACCCATATAGGTTAACGTCCATCCGACTCAATTCGGGGATGGGTTCTCTTAACCAACACACGACCATTCAATCTCGGTCCATAACATCGTGCATTGCACTCAAATGCCTTAATTAAAATAGTGATCCTGGCCTATTTTCTTTGTATTAAAAACGCTAGGAAAATAGTCTTGTGTGATTACATGGTCAATTCGAACCTTAAAAGTGATATATCTCATTTTCAAACCCCACCATTTGATATAGTACTTAAAATCCATTTTCGATGTCAAAACCTTGACACCCGGATTTTCTGAATAATTATTGTATTTTCATAATCCTCACTCAACTTGCACAATCCAACAATCAATTGCATAATCTAAAACATCACCATTGCAATCAACGCACGAAATTCCGGTCACCCGCTATCCTAGTCTAATTTCTATAAAATAATAATTAATTAAATATATTTCAAAAATAAATAAATAATATATTCTATTAATATAATTTAATAAAATACTATTTATAAATTCGAAATAATTAATTAATTTAAAATAATTAATTAAGGGCCTAATCAAGATTACACTAAATCAAAAAAAACCAAATTAGCCTTAATTAATTATCCACTAAACTAATCACATCCCTTAATTTAATTAACAATGAACTAAACTGATCTAACCACCTAAACATACTTAGCATAATCTAAATACCCCTTAAGCATAATTAACCTCCTAAGCAAGGTATAGTGAGTAAACTCACCGGATTTGCGAGCCGGTGAGTCCACGGCGACGGCGACGCCAAGGTAGGCGACATTCCTCCTAGCAACGACACCAACCAAGGCTGGGAAGGGCTCGGAAATGGGCCACGAAGTTTGAAGACCCTTGTTGGTTCGGCTTCTATTCTTGGCTGAATCGAGAGAGAGAATCAGCGGCTAAAATGGCAAGAAAGGGCTGATTGGAGCTCCGGCGAGCTAATGGCTGGCAACCGGCAGCATCCGGGGGTGAAAGAGATTGTTGGTGGTTGGTATGGGCGGAGGAAGGGTTGGAGTGAGACGAAATTCGCGAAACAATGCAGATGGGCGAGCTCCAGGCGGTACCTCGTGCGGTGGCTTCCGACTGGCGGACAGAACGGCCGGCGGATTGTTCCGGCGAGCGGCGAGGTGCTCCCGTACGATTTGGATGTGCTGAAGATGATGGTGGGTGGCACGTGAGCTGGTTTGCACGGGAAGGTAACTTTTAACTCGGATCTTTGGAGAAAGGTTAGCTGGAGCAAAAACTAGGAGAAGAGAAAACAAAGGGGGAAAAGGGGGTCCAGTGGCTTGGTGGGCGTGCGACGAGCAGGGGGAGGCTCAGACAGTTTGCTAGCTGATCCCTTTGGTTCTCTCAAGCTCTTAATTGCTTCAATAATGGAGAAAGTGAAGCCAAATGAGGAAGAAGAAGGGCCGTTGGTCAAGGAGGGGGCCACCAAAATATCCTAAACTCTCAAGTGGCTGCCCCACCAGCTTGGCTGGCATCGTCAACCGAGTTGCAGCCCCCTGACTTCTCAAACAAGCCTCCCAAGTGGTCCAAAAGGTTGAGGGGCATGGTGTCACGCCCCGATCCTCCGAGCATGTGCCCATCCCTCCTTGGTCGATGAAATTGCGGCGTTCTAGGACACGTCGCCGACCCATTCATTTTAATACGCATGTGGGAATGAATAATTAATCCCCAGACAACAACAAGATTTGATAGAAAAGCAGGACAACAAATCACAAACAAAACTAGCCTTTTATAAATGCTTCCGCTTTATGTACAATACTAAACTGTTTACAGAAGATTGGCTCAACAAAATGGGAACTGTCCTATGACTAACTAATCAGACACGATCGCTGATTCTTCGGTCTCTTCCTCATCATACGCCGGAGCTTTGGGTCCTCTTTAACTGCTATCTAAGGACTTGAAAATGTTATTCCACAACGAGGTGAGACGACATCTTAACAAGTTCAACCCTTTAAGCCCTGACTAGGAATAAAATACGCCCTAAGGGCTGCCTAAGCACAAACACGAGTCAGAGAACTTACCTTTGCCTCCACTCCTTCCTGCAAGTTAGTTTAATTCATAAAGTCAACCAATCATTTCAATTCAGATCAACATCGATTTGTCGACTTATTCGACTCCATGTTCGATCAAGTCAAGACTGCCCCCTCTATGCTGAAAATAGATAGTATAACTCTCTCTAAGCTAATAAAGTATACTGTTCATGCTAAGTTGACATATTAGAGCCCATAGGTTGATATAGAATACTGCCAATGCTCACTCTAAATTGATAAATAATATAGCTCTCTCTAAGCTGATAAGGTAGATTGCTTGCGCTAAACTGACATATCAAAGCCCGTAGGTTGATATAACTGCTCGCGCTAAGCTGACATATCAAAGCCTGTAGATTGATATAGTATACCATCTTGACCATTTAACAAATTCACAATTTTTATCATACCCGATAAAAATAATCGTGTATAGGTACACGGTCGGCCTTAGCTAAAATATAATATTTTCATCTTTGAAAATCCCACTAATTTCAACAGCCCATAAACACATTTTTGGCGCTGTAAACCAACGCCTGGTAATTTTCTGATTAATTACCAAAATTAACTAATTTTGGGATAAATACCTAAAATCACAAATCACATTCAAATTGCACAAATTAGCATCAAGATAAATAAACCAACCACACCACTGCAATCAGTATGAAATTCCGGTCGTCGGCTATCCTAGTTTAATTTTCGGAAAATAAATAAATAAATACGAAAATTAATTAATAAATACCAAAAATAGCAACTTAGGCCGGAAAAGCCTAATTAAAAGCTGAGACGGGCCGGAAAATTTTCGAACCACTCTAGATAAATACTAGAGCTTGTTTAGGCTCTAATTACACTACTCTTGAGATAGCTAGTATAAGCACCTAAGGGGGGTGAATATGTGTAAAAATAATTTCTCGAGATAAAAGAACAATACTAAGCAGATAATAGAAATGAAGTTCTCCTTTGGTTAACAAAACAAATTATGATCAAAGTAAAGCGAGAGAGTAGGAAAGAGAAAATTGAACACAAGGTTTATAGTGGTTCGGCTTATTCCAAGCTTACGTCCACTCTTCCGTATTGACAGCCCACTGGCTGGATTTCACTATGAATAAAAGAGTTGTTACAGCAAAGCTCTCCCTTGATTCCACAGTATAGAAACTCTACCACACTTCCTCAAGGTCTCTCAAAGATATAGACTCTCTTTTGCGTACAAGATTTCGCTTAACAAATGAATTGACTAAGAACAAAGAGCTTCAGCTTTTGGAATTCTTCTATCGTGCACTCCCTCGAACAACTGGAACGTCTTCCTTATATACTCTTTTATGCCATCATACCCGTTGGCACTTACCAAAGGAATTCCTCAAATCTACCCGTTGTACGGAATCAATTAGAAAGATCATTCGAGCTATTAAAGGAACAAGTCGATAGCCCATAAATCCTGCTCGCCCATATAATCAGGATCTCGGTTTCCATAAGTAGAACCTTCCAAGTATACTTCGCCAATCATCGGATCCTTAATCTCGGAATCAATCATGATCAAATAAAGGATTCCGTTATGTCATATCCAGCCAGGAGATCATCTCCAGTCGATAAGGTCAAATTCTTAATGAAACACCAAGTTTTGGATAGCCCTTCTTCGACGGATTAGAAACTGTCAATGAGAATAGACTTTAAGTCTTGAGTCTGGCAGTCCGGAGGTCTTCAGACTTTAAATAGTAGAGTCTGCAAATCTTCAGACTAGACTAATGGAAACGTTTTGTCAGCTTCAAAATACTCCAGGACGATTTCTCCAACAATCTCCCCTTTTTGATGGTGACAAAACTTTCCGCAGATTTGAATAACTTTGACACCGCAAAACATTACTCAAGTAAATATGAATATCTCATAAAGATAAATGACTTAATGATAACACTAGAATTTGCAACCACAAAAAAATATGTTAGTCTTTCATGTGAGTAAAGCCATTCATAAGATATCAATAGTACTTAATATAAGTAGTCAAATCCAAATCCAAATTCAGTCCACATCCAGACACACAAGTCAAGTCAAGTCAAACATCAAAACAAACCAAAGTTCAACAAGTTTAAGTTCAAAGTTTTCAAATCTCGCATCTCTCCCCCTTTTTGTCATCATAAAAAAGGTTGAGATGGAAAGAGAATGGATTCAAGAATGCTTGGGAATACGAACAAGCTGGAAATCTCCCATTGACTGGATAATGCCTTCCAGCTTTTTCAAGTCTTCCTTTAGTTGTGCCACATCTTCACCCTTAGCATTTGCCTGAATCTGAAGAGAAAGGGCTTGGATCTGATCATTGAAATAAATTGAAGAAGCTTGACCTACAGTCTACAAATTCTGAACTTCGCATCCCGAGCATAAATCGACCTCGCATTTCCAAGAGAACATCAAGAATTCTGCGAAAGTCTGCTGAATTATCGATCACGCGTGATCGGCTTCGCACGATCGGATGGAGTAAAGGCGGATGATGGCAAATCAGCATAGTCACGCCGGGTTGGGCGATGAAACATCATGTCCCTCCTTAGGAAATTGAGAGGCATAGATGTCCTCTGGATATGCTGGAGAGCAACTGACTCCTTCACTGGTAGCAGGATATGAGGACATTCCTCTTTTCTCATGGTCTCCCCTTGTTTCCATGCCTTCAAGTGGAGAAGAGAGTTCCTCATGCTCTCCTTCCTCTTGATTTCCTCTTTCCTCTTCTTCTTCAAATCTTTCCTCCTCTACATCTCTTTCTTCAGCTTCTCTCTCCTTTGGTTCTTTCTCATTTGCTTCTTTTTCTTCTGCTTCGAAATCTTCTCTTTCTCCAGTCCTTTGTTCTGAGTCTTTCTCTTGTCGTTTCGTTGATTTTGCAACAGAACGACTCAGGTTCTTCAATGCCATAGCAGAAATGGTGATGTCTTCCTCATCATCTTCATCCTCAACGATGAGAGCTCTTCTTTTATTGGATGGAGCAACCATGGGCTCCTTCCCTTTTCTCTTTGCAACTGAAGAGATTTGATGAATCTTGACAGGGGTATTCTCCTTGAATTTCTCCAACGCCTTGTTGAGTTCCTTCAGACGCATTTTGGAGACCATTTTCAGTCCCACCACCATTTGATCACAAGATCGAACACAGAGAATTTGTGGAGGTTGAACATTCAAATGTCTGAATAACTTTGTCATAAGAGATGGATAAGGAAGTTGACCCTTGTCCTTCACCACTGCTCTATACATGTGGAACATAATAGTATGAGGAAGAGAAATTTTTTTCCCAGCATTGATGGCGTACATTAGCTTTGCCTCTGAGTTTGAAACATCAGTCTTTGAAGTAGATTTTGGTCTGAGGCAATTAATCACAATCTTGTGAAGCAGAATATTAAATGCAGTCATCCTCGAGTAGGAAACCTTTACCTTTGTCCTTCTATCCTTAACAAGTTCCAACATAGCACGAGCAATGGAGACATTGATAGGTTGATATCTCCCTCTCTCAACCCCAATCACATCAGCCAATATATCTACATCCACCACATAGTCCTGATCTCAGACACTAAAAGAGAATCTATTCGCATCCAAGAAACTGATATTCGAATAGAAATATGCAGTGAGTTCAGCATAGGCTTCTGTAGAGTCAGAACAGAACTGTTCAAGTTGAAGAAGACTGAATTTTTCCCTTAAATTAACATTTACAGCATCAAGGAAATCAAAATCCACACTTCTAGGGTTTATCACCCCACGCTTCAACAACTTAGAGTATAGATTCTTTTGTTCCTCCGATCGAAACAAGTTTGTTCTTTTTCACCCAATTTTTGCCGCAACACCCATTCTCGGTTGAAACTAAATGTACAACTTGTCATAATCATTCCCATCTATCTGATTTAGTCCTCCAACACGTGGATTGATTGGAATATTTTCCATTGCTTCTTCTGCCGATCTAGCAGGGGTAATTCCCAACCGTTCCATTGTGCGTAAAAAGAAGGTTTCATTTTTGTACCCTTTGTCTTTCAGAAATTCGTCAATGTAGTTCAAAGGAGTTCCACCCCTTTTTAAAGCGCGATAAAACTTGTAGATAAAAGAGGGCTTAGAAACTCTTACAGGTTCTGCATCTTCGATTATTTCTTCCTCTTCTTGTTGAGCAACCTCCTGTTGTCTAGATGGAGAAGATGGACGCTGCTGAGAATGTTGTGGGCTCTGCTGCTGATTAGGAGATTCTTCTTCCTCAGTTAGATCAAAGTGCGTAGGCCCCCCACACATTTGCTGTGGTCCCATATTTGCGATCCTCGAAGACTTCCTTTGAGACGACATCTTTCACAGTCTTTGAAAGATTCCAAACTTGACTTTCCCAAGAAAGATGACAACTTTTCAAAGATTAAACAAGAAAAGAAAACAGAAATGGAAGATTGGTGCTCTCTTAGGGTTTTTGAGAGTAAAGCAAAGAAGAAACAACAGTATATAAGATAGTCGAAGAGAGGCATACAGAACATCATAAAAGAAAGTAAAAAGATGCCTTTTAAAAAAAAATAACTGCATTTTTCAAAAAATTAGATAGTTGTCATTTAAAAAATAACTCCTTTTTCAAAAAGGAAACGTTGCAATAATCACGTCAATCAAAGATAGCAATAATCAAACACGGTTGATGATTGTACATTTTCAAGATGAGATTCGAGAGATAATAAAGTAAAATAACTTACGAAAGAAAAACTTGATCGTCCGAGTCTGGGTATCCTTAGACTTTCGATCCCGAGTCTGAATTTCCTCGACTTTAAGATTTTGAGTTTGGAACGAATAGCTTCGAATTGATTTTTCTCCGAAGGCTTTGTAAATATATCCGCTAATTGGTTCTTTGAGTCAACAAACTGAATCGAAACTTCTCCATTCTGAACATGATCTTTAATGAAATGATGTCGAATCTCTATATGTTTTGCTCTTGAGTAAAGAATTGGATTTTTAGTGAGATTGATTACGCTGGTGTTGTCACACTTGATGTCCGTGCATGAATCTTCAATTCCAAAGTCTTTTAACTATTGTTTTATCCACAGAATTTGTGAACAACAACTCCCAAAAGCTACATATTATACTTTTGCTGTAGAGAGAGCTACTGTACTTTGCTTCATTGAAAACCATGATACTGTCCTGCCTCCAAGTAGTTGACAGGTACCTGAGATGCTCTTTCTATCAACTTTGCATCTGGCTAGGTCTGCGTCTGAGTATCCAAGAAAAGTAAAGTCTCCCTTTTTAGGATACCAAAGACCAAAGTTTGAAGTTGATGCAATGTATTTGATAATACGCTTTGTAGCACTTAGATGAGATTCTTTAGGGTCTGCTTGAAATCTAGCACAAATGCAAACACTAAACAAAATGTCAGGTCTAGAAGCAGTAAGATAAATAAGTGAACCAATGATACTCCTGTATAGCTTCTGGTCAACTTTCTTTCCTCCTTCATCTTTGTCTATCTTCAAAGAACTTGACATTGGTATATTAGTCTTTTTGCAATTTTCCAGTCCAAAGTTTTTGACAAGATCATTAGTATATCTTTCTTGATGAATAAAAGTTCCTTCCTTCCGTTGTTTCACTTGAAGCCCGAGAAAGAAGGTTAACTCACCCATCATACTCATTTCAAATTCATCCTGCATAGATTTAGAGAATTTCTTGCACAGACTTTCATTAGGGGATCCAAAAATAATATCATCAACATATATTTAAACAAGCATAAAACTTTTGCTTTCACTTTTGATAAACAGAGTAGTGTCTACTTTACCTTTGACAAAGCCATTTTTAATTAAAAACTTACGCAGCCTGTCGTATCAAGCTCGAGGTGCTTGCTTTAGACCATATAAAGCTTTTTTGAGTCTGAATACAGAATCTAGTTTCCTTGGGTCTTTAAACCTAGGTGGTTGTTCCACATAGACTTCCTCTTGGATAAATCCGTTCAGGAAAGCACTATTGACGTCCATTTGGAATAACCTGAAATTCTTATAACAAGCAAAAGCAAGTAATTATCTAATTGCTTCTAATCTCACTACTGGTGCGTAAGTCTCGTCATAGTCTATCCCTTCTTCTTGCGTATATCCCTTGGCCACGAGTCTTGCTTTGTTTCTTACAACCTTTCCTTTCTCGTCCATCTTGTTCTCGAAAACCCATTTAGCTCCAATGATAGATTTTCCTTTCGGTTTAGGAGTCAACTCCCAGACATCATTAATACTGAATTGCCTGAGTTCTTCTTGCATAGCTTCAATCCAGCTTTCATAAGATAAAGCTTCTTTTATGCTTTTGGGTTCTATTTCATAAATAAGGGCCACAACACTAGACTCTTCACGCCTTTTGGATCTTGTGCGAATTCCTTCATTAATGTCGCCAATAATAAGATCTTTGGGATAACTGGACTTATGCTTCCAGTTACTGGTTGATTTGTCAAGTTGATGATCACTTCCTTCATTTGAATCTTCAACAATCATTTGTTGCTGGTCTTTCGAAGTCTGAGTTGCTTCCTTATATTTAGACTTTATAGAGTCTGGAGCAGGTTTAGATTCTTCAAGATGAGTATGAATAGATTCATTTTGCATAGAATCTTGAAATTTGACATTCATTGATTCCTCCACAGATTGAGTCTTCTTGTTGTAGACTCTATATGCTTTGCTTGTGGTTGAATATCCAAGGAAGATGCATTCGTCTGATTTTTCTTCAAACTTGCCAACTCGATTATTTGCATTTTTTAATATAAAACATTTACATCCAAACACATGAAAATATGAAACAATATGCTTATTTTCTTTGAATAACTCATAGGGGGTTTTTTCTAGGATAGGTCTTAGAAAAACTCTATTAATAATATAACATGCTTTAGAAACTGCTTGAGCCAAAAACGTGAAGAGATGTTACTTTTAATTAAAAGAGTTCTAGCCATTTCTTAAAGCGACCTATTCTTTCTTTTCACAACTCCGTTTTGCTCGGAGTATATGGAGAGGAGAATAAGTGCTGAAAGCTAGATTCATTACAAAATTTTGTAAAATCTTGATTTTCAAATTCACCTCCATGGTCTATTCTTATACTTGAAATAACATGCCCTTTTTCATTTTGGACATTTTTAGCAAACTTTTCAAAGTAAGAAAATGTTTCAGACTTACTTGCCAGGAAATATACCCAGGTAAATCGTGAGTAGTCATCCATAATTACTAGGCAATATTTCTTACCTCCAATGCTCTGAGTTCTGGTTGGTCCAAAGAGATCCATATGCAGGAGCTGCAGTACACGATTAGTGGAAACTTGATTTATTGGTTTAAAGGAATTTCTTACCTGTTTTCCCAATATGTATGGTGTACATAGATCAGACTTTTGGTATGATAGATTGGGTAAACCATGAATAAGCTTCTTTACTGAAATTTTGGCTATCTGCTCATATTGATGTGCTCAAGCTTTCTGTGCCATAAGTTCACTTCGTTTTGAATTGCGATTAGACATTGCGATTCATCTGGTTTCACATCTAAGAGGTAGATATTTCCATGTCTTCGACCCATGAATAACTGAGTAGAATCTTTATTGGTTCCTGAACATATTCCCTCTTGAAAGTTGATTTTGAAACCGGTATCACACAGCTGACTGATACTGAGCAGATTGTAGTTGAGTCATTCCACTAATTAAACATTGCTTATTGTGAGGTTTCCAATCTTTACAGTTTCAAAATCCATAATTCTTCCTTTGCTGTTTCTTGCAAATGAGACTTTTCTACCATTTACTTGTATGAGTTTTATGAAGCAACTTGAATCTTCTGTTATATGTCTTGAGCATCCACTATCCAGATACCATTTAACCTTTTTCTTGATAGTGACCTCAAATTCACTATCTGAATCTGAGTCTATCTCGAAGTTTGAATCTGAATCCGATTGTGCCATCAAACATATATTGGCATAATCATCATCACTTTCTTCACACTTTTTATCACTCCAGGTTTTTGCTTTAAGAGCCTTTCGATATTTTTCAGCTTTTCTTTTCTTCTTCCTCAAAAGAGCACAGTTGGGTCTAATGTGTCCCTTTTTCTTATATTCAAAGCAGACTACATCTTTGTTTGATTCATCATCCTCAACAGACTTAGTCTATTGCTTTTGAAAACTCTATTTCTTTGGATTGAATCTTCTTCCTTTTTTGTTCAGCTTTCTGAATATTTTTATCATGAGAGCAAGCTCCTCATCAACCATATCATTTTTAGAATCAGTAACATCGAATCATCATTGGATTTTAATGCAATTTTTCTTACCTTTAGGATCTTTGTCTTCATTGATTCGTTCCACTTCATAAGATTGAAGAATCCCAACCAACTCATCAACAGATAGTGGCATGATTTTTTGTGTCTCTCTTATTAAGGTCTTTATGTAATTCCAATCCTTAGAGAGTCCACGCAGTAACTTGTTTACCTTCATGGGATTAGAAATTGGTTGACCTTGATTTTCAAGACCATTCACAATTTCTGTAAAATGACTAAACATGTCAGTTATAAATTCTCCTGATTTTATTTTGAAGGCTTCGTATTGACCGAGGAGAATGTTGATTCTGATCTCTTTCACTCGATCGGTTCCTTCATAGGTAATATGTAATCTATCCCAGACTTCTTTCTATGTAACACAAGAAGATATTCTGTTATATTCAGTAGGTGACAAGGCACGATATAAATAATAAATAGCTTTTGCATCAAGAGCTTGTCTCTTGATTATCTCTTCCTGAGTCATTTCACTAGACCCAACAACTTCTTTTCCTCTCTCTGAGACATGTGCCGCTTTAGGAATGATTCATTTTTCTACAATGTCCCATTCTAGAGGATCCTTTGATCTTATGAATGCCTTCATCTTGTTTTTCCATATGTTGTAATCCTTTCCATCAAAGTAAGGCGGTCTGCTATTGTTTTGCCCTTCTACCAGCCCTGAAGCTAACATACTAGCCATAGATCTTTAACTCTGAAGTAAAACACTTCAAACAAAGTGAGTACACAGGTTTTGATACCAATTGAGATAGCTAGTATAAGCACCTAGAGGGGGGTGAATAGGTGTAAAAATAATTTATCGAGATAAAAGAGCAATACTAAGCAGACAATAGAAAGGAAGTTCTCCTTTGGTTAACAAAATGAATTATGATCAAAGTAGAGCAGAGAGTAGGGAAGAGAAAATTGAACACAAGGTTTATAGTGGTTCAGCTTATTCCAAGTCTACGTCCACTCTTCCGCATTGACAGCCCACCGGTTAGATTTCACTATGAATAAAAGAGTTGTTACAGTAAAGCTCTCCCTTGATTCCACAATGTAGAAACTCTACCGCACTTCCTCAAGGTCTGTCAAAGATATAGACTCTCTTTTGCGTACAAGATTTCGCTCAACAAATGAATTGACTAAGAACAAAGAGCTTCAGACTTTGGAATTCTTCTATCGTGCACTCCCTCGAACAACTGGAACGTCTTCCTTATATACTCCTTTATGCCATCATACTCGTTGGCACTTACCAAAGGAATTCCTCCAATCTACCCGTTGGACGGAATCAATTAGGAAGATTATTCAAGCTATTAAAGGAACATGTCGATAGCCCATCAATCCTGCTCGCCCATATAATCAGGATCTCGATTTCCATAAGTAGAACCTTCCAAGTATACTTCGCCAATCATCGGATCCTTAATCTCGGAATCAATCATGATCAAATAAAGGATTCCGTTATGTCATATCCAGCCAGAAAATCTTCTCCAGTCGATAAGGTCAAATCCTTAATGAAACACCCAGCTCTGGATAGCCCTTCTTTGACGGATTAGAAATTGTCAATGAGAATAGACTTTGAGTCTTGAGTCTGGCAGTCCGGAGGTCTTCAGACTTTAAATAGCAGAGTCTACAAATCTTCAGACTAGACTGATGGAAACATTTTGTCAGCTTTAAAATACTCCAGGAAGATTTCTCCAACAACTCTAACCACTTAGCATGCAATAACGGTTAATTAAATTGCTCATCTATTCTTACTATCCACATAATCCATACTTATTCTAAACTAAACAACCCTTAAATGTTATTAACTTACTAAGCAAGGATTAGTGAATTAAACTCACTAGATTAACAATCCGACTGGATCACGATGACGGCGACGCGACGGCGGCCAATAAATTCCACAGCGGCGGCACCAACGGGGGCTCGGATCGGGCTGAAATCGGCCACATAAGCCCATGACTTGACTGGAATTTTGCCCAACCTGGTTTTGATTTTTGGACTGAGCTGGCTTTGACGGCTTGTGGTTTGGCTCGGCTCGGCTAATCAGTGAAGGAGTTGTGGCTAATCTCGGTGGTTCTGGACGGTGGGGCTATTTGGTGGACAAAGAACAGAGCAGCTAGCTTTGTGAGAGGAGGGAAATAATTGAAAGTGGAGGATGCGTGGGTTGATGTGGGCTAGTGGAACACGTGTGGTGTAGCAAGGAAATTCGGTGGGGGCGCTATAGAAGGAGAAGTGGACGAAGCGAGCAGGTTGACGGCGTCTTTGACCGAATCAGAGAAAGAGTGGAAGAAACGGAAAAAAAAAATAAAAGGGTCAGGGCAGCTGGAATGGATGAAGGTAGGAAGGAGATGAACTAAGAGAGAGAGAGGGGATGAGTGAGGGGATTCCGATTTCTTAACAAATCTCTTCGATTGACGTCCAATTTTGTCGAAGAAAAAGTCCACACAACTTCCTTTCATCAAGTAGTTCACATAGGATGCCAAAAATCCCTTCAAATTAGCCAATCCGAATTTCTGTTTATTTTTCGAATCGTTTGGATTGATTTTCCGTAAAAATCCCAAACTCGCTGGAAATTCCTCAAAAGATGAGTCGACGTTTCTAAAATAACTCGTGACATGACAAAACTTCCAATTTTTGAAATCAGGTTTAAATTCGCAGTTAATTTCAATCTGACGCAATTTTAGCGTGACCTAACCTACCGGGTAACTTTTAGGAATTTTTGGTACCATTGACCCGTGGTCGATTTTCTTCAAGCCACACGTACCTCTTCGACACATTAGCGACTCTCGGTTGTTGTGAAAACCTCAAGGTTTCAAATATGAGCACAGTGCGCCAAAATGACAAAAAAATCAGTCTAGTGCCGATCGACGAGAATTTTGCAAATTAGTGGAATCACCCACGTTTAGCCACACATCTCAGTCAAACCCACCTGACCTATCTCTGATCTCTTATCAATTTTTAATTATGCCGTAATGACCCTTGTAGACTAGCACAGTTGAACAAATCGTTTCCTAGTCGAATTCTCAAGTTTATTGCATTTAAAATCTCTTAATGGCTTCACCGATAGGCTAGTTATCTTATGAGTGACAATCTCAAAGAAAAATACTATAGTCACGTTGATGAAAAGCCAGACTTATCCGATCGAAATCAAAACCTGAATTTTTAGGATGTCACACATGGGGGCTACGAATTTTGTACATTTGCTTATCAAATCAATTCAATTCCTCTTAAATTCTTCTCCGATTGGATTCGAATTGATATCCATAAATCCAACCAAGGTGCTATCATCCCAATCAACATTTTTCCTCGTTCATTCGTCCAACTCAAATTCCAAAAACGGTGATTGGATTTTTCCTGTCCAAAATACCCTTACTTTGAAAATTTCCCAAAAATTTTAGTTTGCAGAAAAATCTTCGTAGGATGAGTCGACGTTCCTAAAATGAATTGTGACATTATAGAACTTTCAATTTCTGAAAATTGGGTTTAAATTCATAGTTAATTTTAATCTGGCGCGATTTTAGCGCGTCCTAATCTACTGGGTAGCTTTCGGGAATTTTTAGTGCATTTGACCTGTGGTTGGCTATTTTCGAACCACAATGTACATCTTCGACATATTGACGACTCTCGGTTGTGTGGAAATCTTGAGATTTCAAATACGGACATAGGGTACAGAAAAGACAGAATTATCAGTCTAGTGTCGTTCGACAAAAATTTTGTAATAAAGTGAAATCACCCACACACTGATCACCTCTCTTAAGCGAATCGACCTATCTCTGATCTCTGATCGATTTTGACAGTGCTGTATTGACGCTTGCAAATTAGCACGGTCAAGTAGTTGATTTTTGATGGAATTCTCGAGTTTGTAGCGTTAAAATTCATTAACAGTTTCACCTGATAGATTAGTTAACTCGTGAATGGCCAACTTAGAGAAAAATACTATAGGCACATCAAAGAAAAGCCCGACTCGTTCAATTGAAAACAAAAGTGGAAAATCAGGATGTCACAGGAGGTCTATTCTACACATTTGAAAAATAAAGGAATGAACCGAAACTCAGTAATGAAATCTATAGTTTTAAGTTGGAAAATTATCTTACCACTTTAGGTATAGGCAACATGAACACATAATAAACCAATAAGTATGACAAGAACATGAATAAAGTTTACCTTTTCCATTTTGATATGACATAATAATCATTATTCCTGTAAGGACTCGGGGACTATCACTGCGTAATATTGTTCACTTTGGGCCTCTAATCCTCATGGCTTTAAAACGCGTTATACAAAGTAAAGAATCCAAGCCTTATCAACTAGTCTGGGACTACCCCTTTGGCGATGTGAGACAGAAGACATGCACTTAGCCTCGCCCACCTTTGGGTCACAGTTGCCCATCGGCGCAGCATCCCCTATCATCCTAGCCATGTTTGTTGGAGAAAACTCCTATGTTGTTTTGAAGCTGACAAAACTTATCTAAGTTCTATTCTGAAGATTGCTAGACTTCTGTGTCAAAGTCTATTTTACATCAGAAGTCTATCCACTCTGACAAATTCCAGACTAAATGCAAGAATGAAGACTTAATCAAACTCATGATTATTTTCTTCAATGTTTCAGTTCGTATAGGATATGTATGGCTTTCTGATTGGAAATATCACCTACGAGATTGGTTATCTTTATTGGAATCAATTTAGATATATCAAATCACTTCGGAATGCAAAATATTTTGGAAAAAATCTACTTATGGAAACTAAAATCCTGATTGTATGGACGAATATGATTGGTGGGCTTTCATCACAATCTTTAAATGGCTCAAGATCTCCTTGATTGGTTCTATCCAATGAATTGATTGGAAGAATTCTCTTGGAAAGTGCCAACGGTCAAGAAGGCATGAAGGAGTGTTCGATAGAGTGCGTGAAAGAAGAATTCTAAAGTCTGAAGCTTCCATTTACTTGTTATTCCTTACACTGTGCTCAAATTTGTACTCAAAACAGAGAGAGACTTATACTGCGACTTCGTGAAAACAGTAGAGACTCTTCACTGAGATGTCAAAATTGCAAGATTGTAAATTCTTTTTTGATTCATAGTGGAAACCAGCCAGAAAGCTGTCAGCATGAGAGAGTGGACGTAGGCTTGATCTAAGCTGAATTATTATAAATCTTGTATCTATTTTTCTCTTCCCCGAACTACTTTACTTTATTTTACTTTATTTGCTGTGATATACTTCTATGTTTTGAAATAGTCGTTAAAGTTTGAAGTCTTCTCGCAAAGTTTGTAGTTAACTGACTCAAGTTAAAAGTAAAGTTTTTCACTACATTTCACAAAATCTGTTTTCACACCTATTCACCCATCTCTAGGTGTTCTTAGTAGCCCTTTTAATTGGTATCGAGCCTCATTCTTACTTTGTTGAAGTGTTTTTACTTCTAAAGCTAAAGATCTTCTATGGCTAGTCTTTTAGCTCCAAGATTGGTTGAGGGACCAAGTAACACTAGACTTCCTTATTTCGATGGAAATGAGTACGTGTGGAAAAACAAGATGAATTCATTTCTCAGATTCAAAGATCCCCTAGAGTGGGATGTTGTTGAAAAAGGAATCAATCCTAAAGTAACATCAGCTTCAAACAAAGGGAAATAAGTGATTGATGCTGATGAATCAACACGAGCTGAATTTTCCAAGAGACAAGCTCTTGACGCAAAAGCAATCTATTCTTTATATTGTGCCTTATCTCCTACTGAGTATAACCGAATTTCTTCTTGTGAAATAACAAAAGAAGTTTAGGACATATTACATGTTACTTATGAAGGGACTAACCATGTGAACGAAACTAAAATAAACATTTTGCTTGAACAGTATGAAGCCTTCAGAATGAAGCCTGGAGAATCTATTACCGATATGTTTAATCGCTTTACAAAGATTGTAAATGGCCTAGCTTATCAAGGTCAGCCAATTTCTGGACCAATGAAAGTTAATAAACTGCTGCGTGGGCTTTCAAAAGACCGGAATCATGTGAAGACTTCAATTAGACAAACTCAGAGGATCATGCCTCTATCAGTTGACGAACTGATAGGTGTTGGAGAAAACTTCCTTATTTGTTTTGAAGTTGACAAAACGTTTCCATCAGTCTAGTCTGAAGATTTGTAGACTCAAGTGTTAAAAGTTTGACGAACTCCAGACTCTATTGTCAAAGTCTGAAGACTCAAGACTCAAGATTTAAGTCTACCCTCACTAATAGTCTCTAGATCGACGAAGGAAAGTTTTATCTGATGAAGAAGACTTGTCCAGATGCGAGTATATCTTTAAGGATCTGGTTCGTATGGTTGAAGAAGATTTCACGGCTGGAGATAGCATCTCATGATCAATTATTCTTATTGATATTAATTCGGATAATTAGATCTATTGATTGGCGAAATATAATTGAAAGGTTCTACTTGTGGAAACCTAGATGTTGATTGTATGGGCGAGTAGGATTGGTGGGCTATCATTACATTCCTTAAATAACTCAAGATCTCTCTAATTAATTATGTCCAACGGGTATATTGGAAGAACTCCTTTGGAAGGTGCCAACGGTTATGAAAGCATGGATGAGTATATAAGGAATACGCTTAAGTTATTCGAAAGTGTGCGTGAAAGAAAAATTCCAAAGTCTGAAGCTCTTAGTTCTTTGCTGTTTCATTTGTCGAGCTTAAATTGTACTCAAAAGAGAGATTAAATACTTGTGAGACCTTGAGGAAGTGTAGCAGAGTCTCTACACTGTGGAATCAAGGACATGAGACTGTAAAATTTATTTGGGTTCTTAGTGGAATCCAGTCAATGGGTTGTCAGTGCGAGAGAGTGGACGTAGGCTATGTCTAAGCCGAACCATTATAAACCTTATGTTTCAATTCTCTTTCCCTAATCTCTATACTTTAATTCGTAGCATTATATAACTGTTTATAGCCTTTTACATCTTCAGTCTATTATTCTCAAAAGTTGAATTAGTTTGTTAAATTTTGCAAAAACTTCTTTGATCACCTATTCACCCCATTTAGATGCTCTTACTAGCCCTATCGATAGGCACACATTAGTCATACAAAGTGGAGCAAATAAATGATGATGAAGATCCTAAAGGTAGGAAATCAATTGCTTTAAAGTCTAACATTGATTATGATGTTACAGATTCAGATGATGATATGGATGATGAGGTGTTGGCGCTTATGATTAAGAAATTCTGAAAGCTGAATAGAAAGGGAAGAAGATTCAACTAGAAGAAGCAGAGCACGGAAAATTTTCAGAAGAGACCAACGGAAGACAATGAAACTAGCAAAAATGTTATATGCTTCGAGTGTAAGAAAAATGGGCATATCAGACCAAACTGTCCTTTGTTGAAGAAGAAGAAATGAAAACCTAAGAAGTACAAAAAGGCTCTCAAAGCTGAAACTTGGAGTGACACCAAGTGTGAGGAAAGTGAAGAAGAGTATGCAAACATATGTCTAATGGCTCACTCAAAGTCAGACTCAGAATTAGAAATGACACCGATTCGCACTCGACAAATAAATTGAGGTTAGTAATTCTGAATTCCTGTTGAAGTCTCTAAGTATATAGAGGAACTTTGCCTCGAGTCTTAAATCCTCTCTTAAAAGGATTTCCGAACTAAAAAGAGAGAATTCTAAGCTCGTGCAATAGGAAGTTTCTTGGAAAGAAAAGTTTGAAAATCTGAATACAAGTTTTGATAATTTGAAAGAAAATTCTGATTCTTTTTCAAAGGAAAAGGCTATTTTGAAAAGAGATATTTCAAATATTACAAAAAGATTTTCAAAATGATCCGAAAACCGAAGAAAATTCTTTCAGCTCAAATACCCTATTTTAACAAATTTGGTTTGGGTATATGACTTCATAAACTATTTCATTAATTAATTTTCCCAAAGTAAAAGAGAGAATTAAACAAAAACCTGCAAGGGGATTTTAGAAAAATCACTTCCAAAATTTTTCGTAAAACCCGTTGGCGAAGTGCACTCGGATGTTCGAAGTGTAACAATTTAGAATATTTCGAGTAAAAGAAACAAGGATTGATATTCTACTCGGACAGTATGAAGCCTTCAAGATGAAGCTAGTAAAATGTATTACTAACATGTTTAGTTATTTTACATAAATTGTAAACAGTCTAGAGTATCAAGGACAGCCAATCTTAGAACCAATGAAGGTCAACAAATAGCTGCGTGGACTCTCCAAAGATTGGAATCATGTGAAGACTTCAATAAGGAAAACACAAAGAATCATGCCACTTTCGGTAGACGAACTGGTTGGGACACTTCAGTCTTATGAAGTAAAGCAAAAAGATCCTAAAGGTAAGAAATCAATTGCCTTAAAGTCTAATGATGATTATGATGTTACATACTCTGAAGAGGATATAAATGATGAAGAGCTAGCACTTATGATAAAGAGATTTAGGAAACTGAACAAAAAGGGAAGAAGGTTTAATTGGAAGAAACAAAGCACTCAAAAGTTTCATAATAAATCAACTGAGGATGATGAAATCAACAAAGATGTAATTTGCTTTGAATGTAAGAAAAATGGACTCATCAGACCCAATTGTCCTCTGTTGAAGAAAAAGAAGGGAAAAGCTAGGAAAAGCTGAGAAATACAGAAAAGCTCTCAAAGTAGAAACATAGAGTGATACTGAATGCAAAGAAAGCGATGAAGATTACGCCAATATCTCGTTTAATGACGAAATTAGAATCAAACTCAGACTCTAAGATAGATACGAGACTCAACTCGATAGCGAATTCGAGGTAAGTAATTTAAAAATTCATACTAAAGTCTCGAAATACACCGATGAACTTTGTCTTAGTCTCAAAACCTCTTAAGAGGATTTCCGAGCTAAAAATGGAGAATTCTACACCGAAGCAATAGGAAATTCTTGGAAAGAAAAAGTTTGAAAATTTAGACAAAAGTTTTGCTGTTTTAAAAGAAAATGCAGACTCTCTTTCAAAAGAAAATTCATTTTTGAAAAATGACATCTCAAACATTTCAAAAAGGTTTTCAATAGGATCTGAAAAGTTGGAAAAGATTCTTTCGCATAAAGACCTTATTTCAACAAGTCGCTTGAGAATGACTTCGTAAACTATTCCTTTAATTGATTTTCCAAAAGTGAATGAAAGAATCAAACAAAGGTTTACAAAAACTTTTTATAGAAATCATTTTCAAAAAGTCTTTGTAAAACCTATTGGGTGAAGTGCTCTCAAATGTTCTAAGTCCAACAGTTCGAACACTTTGAGAAAGAATATCATATGGTTTGGAGATCTGTTAAGAAGGATTGGAGAAAGACTGTATATTGCACTAACTCCATTGGACCCAAGAAAATGTGGGTACCAAAGAAAGCTTGAGTTTATTTTTGAATTGGAGGTCACTATCATGAAAAAGGTCAAATGGTATTTAGATAGTGGCCGTTCAAGACACATGACTGGAGATTCAAATTGTTTTATAAAGTTTGTTCAAATAAATGGTGGAAAAGTCTCTTTTGGAGATAATAGCAAAGGAAGAATTGTTGGGTGTGGAACTGTAAAGATTGAAAATCTCACAATCAACAATGTCTCATTGGCGGAAGGACTAAATTACAATCTACTCAGCATAAGTCAACTGTGCAACATTGGATTCAAAATCAATTTTCAAGAAGGAGTATGTTCGGGAACTAGTAAAGATCTTTCTCAATATTTTACTGGACGAAGACATGGGAACATTTATCTTCTAGTTATCAAATCAAAAAGGCCTCAATGTCTAATTTTTATTCAAGATGAAACGAACCTTTGGCATCGTAAGCTTGGCCATATCAACATGAAGCAAATTGCCAAGATCTCTTCCAAGAAACTTGTTCGTGGCCTACCCAACGTGAAGTTTAAAAAATCTGACCTATGCACACCATGTGTTTTGGGAAAACAGGTAAGAAGTTCTTTTAAACTAATAAATCAAGTTACTACTAATCGTGTTTTGTAGTTACTGCATATGGATCTCTTTGGACCAACCAGAACTCAAAGCATTGGTGGAAAGAGATATTGCCTAGTGATTGTGGATGATTATTCACGATTTACTTGGGTTCACTTTCTGGCAAGTAAGTCTGAAACATTTTCTTACTTTTCAAAGTTTGCCAAGAGAGTACAGAATGAGAAAGGATATGCTATCACAAGCATACGGACAGACCATGGAGGTGAGTTTGAAAATCAAGACTTTGCCAAATTCTGTGATGAATCTGGATTTCACCATATTTTCTCCTCTCCATACACTCCATAACAGAATGGAGTTGTGGAAAGAAAGAATAGATCTTTGCGGGAAATGGCAAGAACCCTTTTAATTGAAAGTAATATTTCTTCTTGTTTTTGGGCTGAAGCAGTTTCTACAGCTTGTTATATTATTAACAAAGATTTTTTTAAGGCTTATTTTGGAGAAAACTCCTTATGAGTTGTTCAAAGGGAAGAAGCCAATTGTTTCTTACTTTAATGTATTTGGTTGCAAATGTTTTGTTTTGAAAAATGCAAATGATCGAACTGGTAAGTTTGAGGAGAAATTAGACGAAGGAATCTTCCTTGGATATTCAACTACTAGCAAAGCTTACAAAGTATTCAACAAAAAGACTCAGTCTGTGGAAGAATTTATGAATGTTAAATTCCAAGACTCTTTGCAGAATCAACTGATTCAGACTCAACCTGAAGAATCTGAAGTTACTCCAGACTTTACAAAGCTTAACTCCCCTGAAGTAACTTAGACTTCTGGAGAAAATCAATGAACGGAGGTTGAAGAATCGACTGAAGTAGAAGAATAGCATTCTGCCAGACCGACCAACAACTGGAAGCACAAGTCTAGTCATCCCAAAGAACTTATCATCGGTAACATTAATGAAGGGATTTGTACCAGATCCAAAAAGCAAGAAGAGTCTAGCTTACTGTGGCACTTATTTCTGAAGTAGAACCCAAAAGCATAGAAAAAGCTTTAACCGATGAAAGCTGGATTGAAGTTATACAAGAAGAGTTTAGACAGCTTAACATCAATGATGTTAGAGAACTAACTCATAAACCAAAAGGTAAATTCATTATTGGAGCTAAATAGGTTTTCGGGAACAAGATGGACGAGAAATTAAAAGTGATTAGGAACAAAGCAAGACTTGTGGCCAAATGATATACACAAGAAGAATGGATAGACGATGATGAGACCTATGCATTAGTAGCAAGGTTAAAAGCAATTAGATTATTGCTTACTTTTGACTCGTTATAAAAATTTCAGGTTATTCCAAATGGATGTTAAAAGTGAATTCCTAAATGGATTTATCCAAGAAGAAGTTTATGTGGAACAACCTCCCGGATTTGAAGACCTAAAGAGATCGACTCGTATTCAGACTAAAAAAGGCTCTATATGGTTTAAAGCAAGCAGCTCGAGCATAGTACGACAGGTTAAGTAAGTTTTTAATTCAAAATAGTTTTGTCAAAGGAAAAGTGGATACTACTTTGTTTATTAAGAGAAAAGGTAAAAAATTTCTACTTGTTCAAATTTATGTTGATGATATTATATTTGGAACACCTAACGAAAACCTGTGCAAGAAGTTTTCTAAGTCTATGCATGATGAATTTGAGATGAGCATGATGGGTGAATTATCCTTCTTTCTCGGATTACAAGTAAAACAATTGAAGGAAGGAATTTTCATTCACTAGGAAAAATATGCAAAAGAATTTGTTAAAAAGTTTGGATTGGAGAATTGCAAAAAAATTGAGATACCAATGTCTAGTTCTTCGAAGCTAAACAAAGATGAAGAAGGAAATAAAGTTGACCAGAAGCTCTACAGGAGTATTATTGGTTCACTTCTTTATCTTACTGCTTCTAGATCTGATATTTTGTTTAGTGTTTGCATTTGTGTTAGATTTCAATTTGATCTCAAAGAATCTCATCTAAGTGCTGCAAAACGCATCATCAAATACGTTGCAACTACCTCAAAGTTAGGTCTGTGGTATCCCAAGGAAGGAGACTTTACTCTCCTTGGATATTCAGACGCAGATCTAGTAGGTTGCAGAGTTGATAGAAAGAGTACTTCCGGTACTTGTCAATTACTGGGAAACAGGACAGTATCATGGTTCTCAAGGAAACAAAGCACTGTAGCTCTTTCAACAGCAGAAGCAGAGTATGTGGCTCTTGGAAGTTGTTGTTCTCAAATCTTATGGATAAAATGACAATTAAGAGACTTTGGAATCGAAGACTCATGCACCGAGATTAAATGTGGCAACACCAACGCAATTAATCTCACAAAGAATCAAATTCTTCATTCAAGAGTAAAACATATAGAAATTCAACATTACTTTATTAGAGATCATATTCAAAATGGAGAAATTTTGATTCAATTCATTGACTCAAAGAATCAACTCGCGAGACATATTTACAAAGCCCCGGAGAAAAGCCAATTTGAGTCTATTCGCATTAGACCAACACCATATCCTTTATCCAAGAAAGTCTCGTAAGTGCTCAAGATTCAGAGGTAAAGTTTGAAGTTATTTAGACTCGAATAACTGAGAAAGTTATGACTGTAAGTTATTTCTATTCCAGTATTTTAAATAAAGAAAGGTATGATTACTTTTAATCGCTAATTGATTGTTATATTTAGAAGTTATCTTTTCCGAGTTTTTGATTTTATGGAAGTTGTTCATTTTCAAAAAGGCAGTTATTCTTTTTTGAAAAGGTATTTTTATTTTTCATTTTATGTCGTTTTGTTTACCTTGCTTCACTTGCTTTGTATACAGCAAATATTCGTCTTCTTCACTTTTACACTGAAACCCTAGAATACAAAATTCCCACTTGCTTTCACTTTCACTCTCGATTTGTTCAAAAGTTTTCAGCTTTTTCAAGCAAGCTTGAGAATCTCTCTCTTGAATCGATAATGTCTTCTGATAAGGCTAGTAAGAGCACCTAGAGGGGGTGAATAAGTGATCAAAGAAATTTTTGCAAAGCTTTAACAAGCTAATTCGACTATGGATAATAGACTGAATATGTAAACAACTATAAATAGTAATATAATGCTACGAATTAAAGTAAAGAGATTAGGGAAAGAGAATTGAAACACAATGTTTATAGTGGTTCGGCTTAGACCAAGCCTACGTCCATTTTCTCGCATTGACAGCCCACTAGCTGGATTATACTAAGAACTAAAAGAGATTTTACAGTCTCACGTCCTTGATTTCACAGTGTAGAGACTCTCCTACACTTCCTCAAGGCCTCACAAGTATTTAATCTTTCTTTTGAGTACAATTTAAGCTCAACGAAATGAAACAATGAAGAACTAATAGCTTCATACTTTGGAATTCTTCTTTCACGCACACATTGGAATAACGCACACACCGGAATAACTTGAGCGTCTTCCTTATATACTCCTCCATGCCTTCATAACCGTTGGCATCTTCTAAAGGAGTTCTTCCAATCTACCTGTTGGACAAAATCAATTAAGGAGATCTCGAGTTATTTAAGGAATGTGATGATAGCCCTCCAATCCTGCTCGCCCATACAATTGGGATCTAGATTTCCATAAGTAGAACCTTTCAAATATACTTCGCCAATCAAAAGATCTAATTATCCGAATCAATTAGATGCTCTCTCTAGCCGTGAAATCTTCTTCAACTGAACTGAATCCTTAAAGATATACTCGCATTTGGACAAATCTTCTCCGACGAATAAATCTTTCCTTCATCGATTTAGAGACTATCGGTGAGGGCAGACTTTAAATCTTGAGTCTTGAGTCTTGAGTCTTGAGACTTTGACAATAGAGTCTGGAGTTCGTTAGACTTTTGCACTTAAGTCTAAAAGTCTTCAGACTAGACTGATGGAAACTTTTTGTCAGTTTCAAAACAAATAAGGAAGTTTTTTTTTTTTTTTCCAATATCTTCAAGAAAATCTTCAAGGATTGCAAGTAGGGGACCACGACATCTGCCTAAGGGTCCTACGCATTTTGACTTGATTGA
This sequence comes from Eucalyptus lansdowneana, assembly GCA_017140395.1. Taxonomy (NCBI): domain Eukaryota; kingdom Viridiplantae; phylum Streptophyta; class Magnoliopsida; order Myrtales; family Myrtaceae; genus Eucalyptus; species Eucalyptus lansdowneana. Next base: position 57,809,393 of record CM029487.1, read on the forward strand.
GGAAGAAGATTCTTCTCCACCACTACGTCCAAGTTAGCAAGAATCTTCTCAGCAGCGTCTATCTTTTACACGGACTCAACCAGAACAAGAAGTTATAGAAGGGGTTGAACCTATAAGAACACTAACTCCTAAGGTTGCTTTCAAACTTTATTCTAATTTGAAGGAAGGAGGAACACCGATGTCTTTGAGCGACGCGTTCTTCATAGATAGAGGATACAAGAACAAAACCTTATTCTTGCAGAAGTTGGAAATGTTAGGAGTTGTAGAGAGAGGAACGGCTGAAAGGAACCTTAAGGACTGGATGACGATGAAAGGATGTTTACCCATTTTCAGCCTAGAACGGGAGTGGCTGCAAATATTGCTGATGGTTCCAATCTGTTTAGATCAAAGAACCATAAGAGGGTTTATCCAAATCAGCTGAAGAAAGGGGTTATGCACCCTAGGAATGTCGATTTTGATTTCCTTGATTCGGTAACAGTCAATCTGCGAGGGAAGCTTGCTCTACTGCAATTAGAGCGCTTTTGTTCTAAATCCACTGTTGCTTTTCCTGAATTCACAGCTTACTTTTACTTGAACTTATCTTTCGTGGATACAAACAGCTTTTCTTTCACAGTGAGAGATAAGGAGTTCTTGGTGAATATGGATACATTGGCTGATATAAATGGGGTGGAAAGAACGAGTTTCCAACCAATTAGCGTGTCTATTGCCCATGCTATTCTGTCATTAGTGAAAGATAGGGATGTTGAAGGCAAGATTTCCTACTCAAGGATGAATGCCTCAAACATCTTGTTGCACAAGATCGTAATCAACTGCATACGTCCCAAGTCGACATCAAAGACTGATGTCTCTCGATCTGAAGCGAAGTTGATGTACGCCATCAATGTTGGATTTAAATTCTCTTTGCCTCACACCATTTTGTTTTACATGTACCGAACAACGGTGAAAGATAAAGGACAACTCCCTTATTCTGCTCTCATCACATGTCTTTTTAGACATTTTAAAATTCACATCTCTGCACCATTACGTTTGTCAACTATTTTCCTCAATGGTGATTGGATTTAAAATGGTCACAAAGATGCATTTGAAAGAGCTAAACAAGATGTTAGAGCGCATGAAAGAGAAGTCTCATGTTAAAGCAAGACAAGACTCTACTGTGATAGGGCTAGTAAGAGCACCTAGAGGGGGGTGAATAGGTGATCAAAGAATTTTTGCAAAACTTTAACAAACTAATTCGACTAATGATAATAGACTAAAAATGCAAACAACTATAAAAAGTAATATAATGCTGCAAATTAAAATAAAGAGATTAGGGAAAGAGAATTGAAACACAAGATTTATAGTTGTTCGGCTTAGACCAAGCCTACGTCCACTCTCCCGTACTAACAGCCCACTGGCTGGATTCCACTAAGAACCAAAAGAGATTTTACAGTCTCACGTCCTTGATTCCACAGTGTAGAGATTCTCCTACACTTCCTCAAGGTCTCACAAGTGTTTAATCTCTCTTTTGAGTACAATTTAAGCTCAACAGAATGAAACAACGAAGAACTAAAAACTTTAGACTTTGGAATTCTTCTATCACGCACACACTAGAATAACTTGAGCGTCTTCCTTATATACTCCTTCATGCCTTCATAACCGTTAGTACCTTCCAAAGGAGTTCTTCCAATCTACCTGTTGGACATAATCAATTAGGGAGATCTCGAGTTATTTAAGGAATGTGATGATAGCCCACCAATCTTGCTCACCCATACAATCAGGATTTAGGTTTCCATAAGTAGAACATTCCAAGTATACTTCGCCAATCAAAAGATCTTATTATCCGAATCAATAAGAATAATAGATCATGAGATTCTCTCTCCAACCGTGGAATATTCTTCAACCGAACCGAATCCTTAAAGATATACTTGCATTTGGACAAATCTTCTCCAACGAATAAATCTTTCCTTTGTCGGTCTAGAGACTATCAGTGAGGGCAGACTTTAAATCTTGAGTCTTGAGTCTCGAGTCTTGAGACCTTGACAATAGAGTCTGGAGTTCGTCAAACTTTTCCACTTGAGTCTATAAGTCTTCAGACTAGACTGATGGAAACGTTTTTTAGCTTCAAAACAAATAAGGAAGTTTTCCTCAACAATCTCTCCCTTTTTTATGGTGACAAAATTTTCATGCAGATTTGAACACTTTTGACCTAGAAAATAACACTTAAGCAAAACAGGATATCTCAAGAAAGATAAATAAAGTAGAATATGGATATAGTAGTGATTCTGCAACCACAGAAAACGTGTTAGTCTTGTCAAATCAAACAACTACCCTTGCCATAATCAACATCAACATAGCTTAAGTTACTGCAAGTCAAAGCATCAAATTAGATAGTCCAAAACTCAAAAGAATAAGTCAAACAACTAACAAAACAGAAGTCAAACAACTAAAAAAACAGATAAATCTGCACTTCTCCCCCTTTTTGTTAATAGCAAAAGATGGAGAATGAAAAACAAAATCATGGATGTTTTGGAAGGCGAACAAGCTTGAATTCTCCTATAGAATCCATAGTCTTCTCAAGCCTTTCAAAACTTTGCTTCAGTGACTGAAAATATGCACCCTGTACTATAGATAGAACTTGATTCTTCAGGGCATTCAATTGATCGTGCAAAGACACTAAAGTAGCCATGAAAGCATTTTTGAGATCCTGCATCTCATATCCCATAGCATATTGCTGCTTTTTGACATCCAATAGAATCTCTAACAGCCTTGAAAAGTTAGCTGTTTGTTCTGTAGCAGCACTATGTCCAGCAGAGTCAATTCCAGAGACCTTGAGAGAATATGGATCTTTAGAATGTCCACCATGACTTTGTTCTGGGTAATGAGAAGCAAAAACATCTTTTGGTTCTACAGTGGAGCAACTCACATCACTAGTAAATAAAGGTGAAGAAGTACCTTTTTGTTCAACAGCTCCCCCTATCTGTTTGCATGTAAGAGGAGTAGAAACAACTTCTTAAACTGCAACTTCTGTGGTAGAGGGATGTTGGTTTGTGTCAAGAGCTCTAGCATTCCCAGTGTCAGACATTTCAGATTCACTGGATAAGGAGACAGCCAAAGTTGGCTCAAAGGAGTCGTCGTGACCTTGATCTCTCTCTTCTTCTCTTTCTTGTCCTCTCTCTTCTCTTTGTTCTGCTTCTTCTTCTTCTCTTCTTTCCTCTTCTTCTTCCTCTTATCTTCTTTCCTTAGTCCTCCTCTATTCATCAGTTCCTTCCTCTATCTCTTCTCTCTCCAATTCTCCTTCTTAAGGCTCTTCTCGAGTCTCTTCAAAGCTGACAAAGCTCTTCAAATTTTGTAAGACTGAAAGAGTCAGTGCGTCCTCATCCTCTTCATCCTGCAAGATGAGAACTCCTTCTTCACCGAAGCGTCCATAGGCTCCTTGCCTTTTCTCTTGGCTGTAGTAAAGTTTTGTCTTGTTTTCATAGGAGACTTTTCCTTTAGAGGCTCCAACACCTTGCTCAGCTCTTTCAAGCGCATCTTTGTGACCATTTTAAATCCAATCACCAATGGAGAAATTGTTGACAATTTTAATGGTGTAGGGATATGAATGGTAAAATGTCTAAAAAGACGCGAGATAAGAGCAGAATAAGGGAGTTGTCCTTTATCCTTCACCACTGATTGATACATGTCGAACAAAATGGTGTTGGGTAGAGAGAATTTGAAGCTAGAGTTGATGGCATACATCAATTTCGCTTCAAACCGAGAGACATCAGTCTTGGAAGTCGACTTGGGACGTATGCAGTTGATTACAATCTTATGCAGCAAGATGTTTGAGGTATTCATCTTTGAATAATAGATCTTGCCTTCAACATCCCTGTCTTTCACCAATGACAGAGTAGCATGAGCAATGGACACGCTAATTGGTTGGAAACTCGTTCTTTCCACCCTAATTATATAAGCTAATGTGTCCATAGTCACCAGGAATTCCTTATCTCTCACTGTAAAAATAAAGTTGTTTGCATCCACAAAAGATAAGTTCGAATAAAAGTATGTTGTGAGTTCATGATAGATAGTAGTGGATTCGGAACAAAAATTCTCTAATTGGAGTAGAGCCAGCTTCTCTCTCAGATTGACTTTCACCGAGTCAAGGAAATCAAAATCAACAGTCTTAGGGTGCATGACCCCTCTCTTTAGCAATTTCGAGTAAACCCTCTTATGGTTCTTTGATCTAAACAGATTAGAACCATCAGTAACATTTGCAGCCACTCCCATTCTAGGTTGAAAGTGGGAAAACATCCTCTCATCATCATCAAGTCCTTGGGGTTGATTAGTAGTCCCAAAGCGTGGGTCGCTGGGAAAGTTAGTGAACGCTCTTTCAGCAGATCCTTTTTCAGCAATACCCATATCTTCCATATCATGCAGAAAAAAATATCATTCTTATACCCTCTTTCTCTCAGATAATCATCAATCAAGGACACAAGAGTTCTCCCTCTTTTCAAATTGGAATAAAGCTTGAAAGCAACTTGAGGAGTTAACGTTCTTACGAGATCAGCCTCTTCTATCACTTTTGGTTGAGATGGTGTAGAAGATGGGTGCTGCTGAGAAGGTTGTTGTTGTCTTTGCTGCTGGGGTGGAGTAGAAACTTCTTCTTTGGTCAAGTCGAAGTGCGTAGGGCCCTCGGGCATGTGCCGTGGTCCCTTGCTCGCAATCCTTAAAGACTTTCTTGAAGAAATTATCGATTCAAGGGAGATTTCACGCTTGCTCGAAAAAGGTGAAAACTTTTTTGGGAGAATCGAGAGTGAAAGTGAAAGCAAGTAGGAATTTTGTATTCTAGGGTTTCAGTGTAAAACGAAGAAGATGAGTTTCGATGTATTTATATAAAAACAATTGAAGCGAGGTAAACGAAGTGTCATAAAAGGAAAATAAAAAAATTACCTTTTCGAAAAAGAATAACTACCCTTTTTAAATAACTGCCTTTTTGAAAAGAATAACTTCCATAAAATCAAACACTCGAGAAGATAACTTCTAAAAATATCCAACAATTAGCGATTAAAAGTGATCGTACCTTTTCAATTTAAAATACCGTAATAGAAATAACTTACAGTCGTAACTTTCTTAGTTATTCTGAGTCTGAACAACTTCAGACTTTAGCTCTTGAGTTTTGAGCACTTCCTGACTTTACTGAATAAAGGATATTATGTTCAGTCTTATGCGAATAGACTCAAATAGGCTTTTCTCCAAAGGCTTTGTAAATATGTCCGCCAGTTGATTCTTTGAATCAATGAATTGAATTAAGACTTCTCCGTTTTGAACATGATCTCCAATAAAGTGATGCCGAATCTCTATATGCTTTGCTCTTGAATGAAGAATTGGATTCTTTGTGAGATTAATTGCGCTGGTATTATCACATTTAATCTCGATGCATGAGTCTTCAATTCCAAAGTCTCTCGCTTGTTGTTTTATTCATAAGATTTGAGAACAGCAACTTCCAAGATCCACATACTCTGCTTCTATTGTTGAAAGAGCTACAATGCTTTGCTTCCTTGAGAACCATGATACTGTCATGTTTCCCAGCAATTGACAAGTATCGGAAGTACTCTTTCGATCAGCTTTGCAGCCTACCGGATCTGCATCTAAATATCTATGGAGAGTAAAGTCTCCTTTCTTGGGATACCACAGACCTAACTTTGAGGTTGATGTAACGTATTTGATGATGCGTTTTGCAACACTTAGATGAGATTCTTTGGGGTCAGATTGAAATCTAGCACAAATATAAACACTAAACAAAATGTCAGGTCTAGAAGCATTAAGATAAAGAAGTGAATCAATGATACTCCTGTATAGCTTCTAGTTAACTTTCTTTCCTTCTTCATCTTTGTCCAGCTTTGAAGAAATTGACATTGGTATATCAGTCTTTTTGCAATTCTCAAATCTGAACTTTTTAGCAAGTTCTTTAGCATATTTTTCTTGGTGAATGAAAATTCCTTCATTAAATTGCTTCACTTGTAGTCCGAGAAAGAAATATAGTTTACCCACATGCTCATCTCGAATTCATCCTGTATAGACTTAGAGAATTTCTTGCACGGGTTTTCGTTAGGTGATCCAAATATAATATCATCAAGATAGATTTGAACAAGTAGGAAGTTTTTACCTTCTTTTTTAATGAACAAGGTAGTGTCTACTTTTCCTTTGACATAATTATTTTGAATTAAAACTTACTTAACCTATTTTACCATGCTCGAGGTGTTTGCTTTAAACCATATAGAGCCTTTTTTCAGTCTGAATACAGAGTTTGGTTTCCTTGGGTCCTCAAAACCGGGAGGTTGTTCCACATAGACTTTTTTTTGAATAAATCCATTCAGAAATGCACTTTTGACGTCCATTTGGAATAACTTGAAATTCTTATAACAAGCAAAAGTAAGTAATAATCTAATTACTTTTAACCTTGCTACTGGAGTGTAAGTCTCATCATAGTCTATTCCTTCTTCTTGCGTATATCCTTTGGCCACAAGTCTTGCTTTGTTTCTTACCACTTTTCATTTTTCGTCCATCTTGTTCCTGAAATCCCATTTAGCTCCAACAATAGATTTACCTTTTGGTTTAGGAGTTAATTTCCAAACATCATTAACACTGAACTGCCTGATCTCTTATTGCATTGCTTCAATCCAACTTTCCTCAGTTAAAAATTCTTCTATGCTTTTGAGTTCGATTTTAGAAATAAGTGCCACAGTGCTAGACTCTTCTTGCTTTTTGGATCTGGTGTGAATCCCTTCATCAATATCACCAATGATGAGTTCTTTGGGATGACTAGACTTGTGCTTCCAGCCATCGGTCGATCGACATATTGTTAATCTTTTTCTTCGCTGATTCTTCAATATTCGTTTGTTGTTGTTCTTCTGAAGTCTGAGCAGCTTCAGGGGAGGTAGACTTTGTAGAGTCTTGAGCAGGTTCAGATTCTTCAGGTTGAGTCTAAATCGATTGATTTTGCAACGAGTCTTGAAATTTGACATTCATCGACTCTTCCACAGATTGAGTCTTCTTGTTGAATACTCTGTAGACTTTGCTGGAGGTTGAATATCTAAGAAAGATTCCTTCGTCTGATTTTTTTTCAAACTTACCAACTCGATCATTTGCATTTTTTAAGACAAAACATTTGTAACCAAATACATGAAAATAAGAAACAATTGGCTTCTTTCCTTTGAATAACTTATAGGGAGTTTTCTCCAGAATAGGCCTTAAGAAAACTCGTTAATAATATAACATGCTGTAAAAACTGCTTTAGCCCAAAAACGAGAAGAAACATTGCTTTCTATTAAAAGAGTTCTAGCCATTTCTTGCAACGATCTATTATTCCTTTCCACAACTCCATTCTGTTCGGGAGTGTATGGAGAGGAGAACATATGCTGAAAGCTAGATTTATCACAAAATTTAGCAAATTCTTGATTTTCAAACTCACTTCCATGATTTGTCCGTATGTTTGAAATAACATACCCTTTTTCATTCCGTACTTTCTTGGCAAACTTTGAAAAATAATAGAAGGTTTCAGACTTACTTGCTAGGAAGTAAACCCAAGTAAATCGTGAATAATCATCCATTATTATTAGGCAGTATCTCTTTTCACCAATGCTTTGAGTTCTAGTTAGTCCAAAGAGATCTATATGCAGTAGCTGCAGCACACGATTAGTGGAAACTTGGTTTATTAGTTTGAAAGAACTTCTAACCTGTTTTCCCAAGACACATGGTGTGCATAAGTCAGATTTTTGGTATTTCAGGTTGGGCAGTCCACGAACAAGCTTCTTTGAAGAGATCTTGACAATTTGCTTCATGTTGATATGGCTAAGCTTTCGATGCCAGAGATCAGCTTCATCTTGAATTGATATTAGACATTGAGATCTTTCAAGTTTGATATCCAAAAGATAGATGTTCCCATGTCTTCGTCCCGTGAAAGATTGAGAGAAGTCTTTATTGGTTCCCGAGCATATTTCTTCCTGAAAATTGATTTTGAAACCTGTATCACACAGTTGACTTATGCTGAGCATATTGTAATTTAGTCCTTCCACCAAAGAGACATTGTTGATTGTGAGACTTTCAATCTTTACAATTCCACACCCAACAATTCATCCTTTGCTATTTCCACCAAAAAAAACTTTTCCACCATCTATTTGAATAAACTTTATAAAACAATTTGAATCTCTAGTCATGTGTCTTGAGCATCCACTATCCAAGTATCATTTGACCTTTTTCTTGATAGTGACCTATAATTAAAAAAGAAACTCAAGCTTTCTTTGGTACCCACACTTTCTTGGGTCTAGTGGAGTTAGTGCAATAAACGGTCTTTGCCCATTTCTTCTTAACAGGTCTCCAAACCATAGGACATTCTTTCTCAAAGTGTTCTGAGCTATTACACTTAGAACATCTAAGAGCACTTTGGCCAACAGGTTTTACAAAGACTTTTTGAAAATGATTTCTATAAAAGGCTTTTATAGGTCTTTGTTTGATTCCTTCCTTTACTTTTGGAAAATCAATTAGAGGATGGTTTCATAAGTCATTCCCAAGCCTAATTTGTTAAAGTAAGGTCTTTGTACTAAAAGAATCTTTTCCAATTTCTCGATCCTATAGAAAACCTTTTTGAAATATTTGAAATATCATTTTTTAAACAAATATTTTCTTTTGAAAGAAAGTCTGCATTTTCTTTTAAAACAACAAAACTTTTATCTAAATTTTCAAACTTTTCTTTCCAAGAGTTTTCCCGTTGCTTAAGTGTAAAATTCTCCATTTTTAGTTTGGAAATCTTTTTAAGAGAGGTTTTGAGACTAAGACAAAGTTCATCAATATATTTCGAGACTTTAGTAGGAAATTTTGAATTACTTACCTCGAATTCACTATATGAGTCTGAATCTGTATCTAACTCTGAGTTAAAGTCTGATGCTGATTTTGCCATCAAGTAGATATTGGCATAATCCTCATCACTCTCTTCACATTCAGTATCACTCTATGTTTCTGCTTTGAGTGCCTTTCTATATTTCTCAGCTCTTCCTTTTTTTTTTCTTCAGCAAATGAAATTTGGGTTAGATGTGTCCCTTTTTCTTGCATTCAAAGAAAATCACTTCTTTACTTGGATTCATCGTCCTCGGCTGATTTGTTATGGAACTTTTAAGTGCTTTTTTTCTTCCAATTGAACCTTCTTCCATTTTTGTTCAGTTTCTTGAACCTCTTTATCATAAGTGCTAGTTCTTCATCGTCTATGTCCTCTTCAGAGTCTGTAACATCATAATCATCGTTAGACTTTAAGGCAATTGACTTCTTACCTTTAGGATTTTCTTCCTCGTTGATTTGCTCTACTTCATAAGATTGAAGTGTCCTAACTAGTTCTTCTACCGAAAGTGGCATGATTCTTTATGTTTCCCTTATTCGAGTCTTCACATGATTCCAGTCTTTGGAGAGTCCACGCAGCAATTTATTGACCTTCATTGGTTCTGAGATTGGCTGTCCTTGACACTCTAGACCGTTTACAATTTCTGTAAAACAATTAAACACGTCAGTAATAGATTTTACTGGTTTCATCTTGAAGGCTTCAAACTGTCCGAGTAGAATGTTGATCCTTGTTTCTTTTACTCGATCAGTTCCTTCATAGGTAATGTGCAGCCTATCCCAGACTTCTTTGGCTATTTCACAAGAAGATATTCTGTTATACTCAGCAGGACATAATGCACAATATAATGAGTAAATTACTTTAGCATCAAGAGCTTGTCTCTTGGTCTTTTCTTCTTGAGTCATCTCGCCAGTGTCTGCAACTTCTTTTCCCCTTTCTGACACAGATGTATCTTTAGGAATAATTTCTTTTTCTACCACATCCCATTCCAGAGGATCTTTCGATCTTAGGAATGTCTTCATCTTGTTTTTCCATATGCTATAATCCTTTCCATCGAAATAGGGTGGTCTGGTGTTGCTCTGACCTTCAATCAAATCTGGAGCCAACATACTAGCCATAGATCTTTAACTCAGAAGTAAAAACAGTTCAATTAACTGAGCACACAGGCTCTAATACCAATTGATAGGGCTAGTAAGAGCCCCGGGGGGGGTGAATAGGTGATCAAAGATTTTTTGCAAAACTTTAACAAACTGATTTGACTAATGATAATAGATTGAAGATGTAAACAACTATAAATAGTAATATAATGCTGCAAATTAAAATAAAGAGATTAGGGAAAGATAATTGAAACACAAGATTTATAGTGGTTCGGCTTAGACCAAGCCTACGTCCACTCTCCCACACTGACAGCCTATTGGCTGGATTCCACTAAGAACCAAAAGATATTTTACAGTCTCACGTCCTTGATTCCACAGTGTAGAGATTCTCCTACACTCCCGCAATGTCTCACAAGTGTTTAATCTCTCTTTTGAGTACAATTTAAGCTTAACGAAATGAAACGACGAAGAATTAAAAACTTCAGACTTTGGAATTCTTCTATCACGCATACACTAGAATAACTTGAGCGTTTTCCTTATATACTCCTTCATGCCTTCATAACCGTTGGCACATTCCAAATGAGTTCTTCCAATCTACTCATTGGGTATAATCAATTAGGTAGATTTCGAGTTATTTAAGGAATGTGATGATAGCCCACCAATCCCGCTCGTCCATACAATCAGGATCTAGGTTTCCATAAGTAGAACTTTCCAAGTATACTTCGCCAATCAAAAGATCTAATTATCCGAATCAATAATAATAATAGATCATGAGATTCTCTCTCCAGCCGTGAAATCTTCTTCAACCGAACCGAAACCTTAAAGATATACTCGCATCTGGACAAATCTTCTCCAACGAATAAATCTTTCCGTTGTCGATCTAGAGACTATCAGTGAGGGCAGACTTTAAATCTTGAGTCTTGAGACCTTGACAATAAAGTCTAGAGTTCGTCAGACTTTTGCACTTGAGTCTACAAGTCTTCAGACTAGACTGATGGAAACGTTTTGTCAGCTTAAAAAAAATAAGGAAGTTTTCTCCAACATGCTGCAGCTAAGAGAAAAGGAAAGGAGCTCATGGATGCTCCAGTGAAGAAGAAGAGAGTTCTCATCCTGCAGGATGAAGAGGATGAGGACTCGCCGACTCTTTCAACCTTAAGAAATTTGAAAAGTTTTGTCATCTTTGAAGAGACTAGAGAAGAGCCAAAAGAAGAGACAAAGAAAGAAGCTGAAGAATAGAGGAGGACAAAGGAAGAAAGAGAAGAAGAGGAAGAAGAGCAAAGAAGAGCATAGAGAGAAGAAGAGGAAGAAGAGGAAAGAAGAGGAGAGGAAGAAGAAGCAGGAAGAAGAGAAGAGAGAGGACAAGAAGGAGAAGAAGAGAGAGACCATGGTCAAGAAGACTCTTTTGAGCCAACTTTGGCTGTCTCTTTGTTAATGAATCTGAAATGGTCGACACTGGGACTATTGGAGCACTTGACTTAGCTAAACATCACTCTACCGTAGAAGTTGCAGTTGAAGAAGTTGTTTGTACTCCTCTTAAAAGCAAACAGATAGGGGGAGCTGTTGAACAAAAAGGTACTTCTTCACCTTTATTTACTAGTGATGTGAGTTGCTCCACTGCAGATCTAGAAGATGTATATGCTTCATATTACCCAGAAGATAGTCATGGTGGATAATCTACTGAAGAACCATTCGTTGTCAAAGTACCTGGAATTGACTTAGCTGGACCTAATGCTACTATAGAACAAACAACAGACTTTTCGAGACTATTAGAGATTTTATTAGATGTAAGAAAGCAGCAATATGCTATGGGATATGAGATGCAAGATCTCAAAAATGCTTTCATGGCTACTTCAGTGTCTTTGCATGATGAGTTGAATGCCCTGAAGGATCATGTGCAGTCTACAGTGCATGGTGCAAATTTCTAGTCACTGAAGTAGAGTTTTGCAAGGCTTGAGAAGACTGTGGATTCTATGGGAGAATTCAAGCTTGTTCACCTTCCAAAACAGCCATGATTATGCCTCTATTTTCAACAACTATTTTTATTCGTTCTCCACTTTGTTGTTGACAAAAAGGGGGAGAAGTTTGGATGCAGATTTGATTTAACTTTTGAATTGTGGGACTTATTGTTGGACTTATCTTTACTTATCTTTTGTCTGGTTGTGATTTGGACTGCTTGATTTGATGCTTTGACTTGCAGTAACTTAAGCTATGATAATGATTATGGAAAGGGTAGTTGTTTGACTAGACTAACATGTTTTCTGTGGTTGCGTAATCGCTACTATATCCATATTTTAATCTACTTATCTCCTTTGAGACATCTTGTTTTGCTTAAGTATTGTTTTGTAGGTCAATAGTGTTCAAATCTGCAGAAAAATTTTGTCACCATAAAAAAGCAGGAGATTGTTGGAGAAAACTTCATTATTTGTTTTGAAATTGACAAAACGTTTCCATCAGTCTAGTTTGAAGACTTGTAGGCTCAAGTGTTAAAAGTCTAACAAACTCCATACTCTATTGTCAAAATTTGAAGACTCAAGACTTAAGATTTAAGTCTACCCTCACTAATAGTCTCTAGACCGACGAAGGAAAGTTTTATCTGATGAAGAAGACTTGTCCAGATGCAAGTATATCTTTAGGGATCTGGTTCGTACGGTTGAAGAAGATTTCACAGCTGGAGATAACATCTCGTGATCAATTATTCTTATTGATATCAATTCGAATAATTAGATCTATTGATTGGTGAAGTATACTTGGAAGGTTCTACTTATTGAAACCTAGATCCTGATTGTATGGGCGACCAAGATTAGTGGGCTATCATCACATTCCTTAAATAACTCGAGATTTCCCTAATTGATTCTGTCCAACGGGTAGATTGGAAGAATTCCTTTGGAAGGTACCAACGGTTATGAAGGCATGAAGGAGTATATAAGGAAAATGCTAAAGTTATTTGAGAGTGCGCGTGAAAGAAAAATTCCAAAGTTCGAATCTCTTAGTTCTTTACTGTTTCATTTGTCGAGCTTAAATTGTACTCAAAAGAAAGATTAAATACTTGTGAGACCTTGAGGAAGTGTAGCAGAGTCTCTACATTGTGGAATCAAGGACGTAAGACTGTAAAATCTCTTTTGGTTTGTAGTGGAATCCAGCCAGTGGGCTGTCAGTGCGGGAGAGTGGACGTAGGCTTGGTTTAAGCCGAACCACTATAAACCTTGTGTTTCAATTCTTTTTCCCTAATCTCTTTACTTTAATTCGTGGCATTATATAACTATTTATAGTCTTTTACATCTTCAGTCTATTATTCTCAGAAGTTGAATTAGTTTGTTAAGTTTTGCAAAAACTTCTTTGATCACATATTCACTCCCTTTTAGGTGCTCTTACTAGCCCTATCAATAGGCACGCATCGGTCATACAAAGTGGAGCAGATAAATGATGATGAAGATTTTAAAGGTAGGAAATCAATTGTTTTAAAGTCTAACATTGATTCTTATGTTATAGATTCAGATGATGATATATATTATGAGGAGTTGGCGCTTATGATTAAGAAATTATGAAAGCTGGATAGAAAGGGAAGGAGATTCAATTGGAAGAAGCAGAGCATGGAAAATTTTTAGAAGAGACCAACGGAGGACAATGAAACTAGCAAACATGTTATATGCTTCGAGTGTAAGAAAAATGGGCATATCAAACCAAACTGTCCTCTATTGAAGAAGAAGAAATTAAAACCTAACAAGTACAAAAAGGCTCTCAAAGCTGAAATTTGAAGTGACACCAAGTGTGAGGAAAGTGAAGAAGAGTATGCAAACATATGTCTAATGGCTCACTCAAAGTCGACTCGAATCGAAAACAGACACTGATTTAGACTCGACAATGAAATTGAGGTTAGTAATTCTGAAATTCTTGTTGAAGTCTCTAAGTATATAGAGGAACTTTGCCTCGTCTTAAATCTTTTCTTAAAAGGATTTTGAAACTAAAAAGAGAGAAGTCTAAGCTCAGCAACAAGAAATTTCTTGGAAAGAAAAGTTTGAAAATCTGAATACAAGTTTTGATAATTTAAAAGAAAATTCTGATTCTTTTTCAAAGGAAAATGCTATTTTGAAAAGAGATATTTCAAATATTACAAAAAGATTTTCAAAAGGATTCGAAAACTCGAAGAAAATTCATTCAAATTAAATACCCTATTTTAACAAATCTGTCCGGGTATGACTTCGTAAACTATTCCATTAATTAATTTTCCCAAAGTAAAAGAGAGAATTAAACAAAGACCCGTAAGGGGATTTTACAAAATCACTTACAAAAAGTTTTTGTAAAACCCGTTGGGCCGAAGTGCACTCGGATGTTCGAAGTGTAACAATTTAGAATATTTCGAGAAAGAATGTCCCAAGGTTTGGAGACCAGTTAAGAAGGACTGAGCAAAGATTATCTTTAATACTAACTCTCCTGGACCTAAGAAAATCTGGGTACCAAAGAAAATTTGAGTTTTTCTTTTGATCACACAAGTGACTGTTAAAATAAAGATCAAATGGTATTTTGGTAGTGGCCGTTCGAGGCATATGACTAGAGATTCAAGCTGCTTCATAAAGCTTGATGACTAAATGGAGGAAAAGTGTCTTTTGGAGGAAACAACAAAGGAAAAATTGTAGGATGTGGAACTGTGAAGATTGGAAGCCTAACTATCAACAATGTTTCCCTGATGGAAGGTTTAAACTACAATATATTGAGCATAAGTCAGCTTTACGATACTAGTTTCAGAATAAACTTCCAAGAAGGTATTTATTCTGAAACGAGTCAAGACTTCTCTCAATCTTTTATTGGGCGAAGGCATGGCAACATATACCTTCTGGACGTAAACCCAAAAAGGTCTCAGTGCCTTATTTCTATTCAAGATGAAGCAAGTCTCTGGCATCGGAAGCTTGGTCATGTTAATATGAAGCAAATTGCTAAAGTTTCTTCTAAGAAGCTAGTTTGAGGACTTCTTAATCTAGCTTATCAGAAGTCTGAATTATGCACTCCCTGCGTCTTGGGAAAACAGGTCAAAAGTTCCTTTAAACCGGTAAATCAAGTTTCTACTAGTTGAGTTTTGTAGCTACTCCATATGGACCTTTTTGGACCAACCAAAACTTAGAGTATTGGTGGAAAGAAATATTGCCTAGTAATCGTGGATGATTACTCTCGTTTTACTTGGGTATACTTTCTGGCAAATAAGTCTGAAACCTTCTCTTATTTCTCGAAGTTTGCCAAGAAGGTTCATAATGAAAAGGATTATGTTATTTCTAGCATACAAACTGACCATGGAGGTAAGTTTGAAAATCAGGACTTTGCAAAGTTCTGTGATAAATCTGGTTTTCAACATATTTTCTCTTCTCCATACACTCCAGAATAAAATGGGGTTGTGAAAAGGAAAAAAAAATCTTTACAGGAGATGGCCAGAACTCTCTTAATAGAGAACAAAATTTACTCTCGATTTCAGGCAGAAGCAATTTCTACTGCCTGCTATATTATCAACAAAATATTCTTGAGACCTATTATAGAGAAAACTCCTTATGAAGTGTATAAAGGAAAGAAGCCGAACGTTTCCTACTTTCATGTCTTTGGCTATAAATGTTTTATTCTGAAGAATGCATATGAACGATTTATAAGTTCGAGGAACAATCAGAGAAGTAATCTTCCTTGGCTATTCAACATTAAGCAAAGCTTACAAGGTCTTCAACAAGAAGACTCAATCTATGGAAGAATCTATGAATGTCAAGTTTTAGGATTATGTGCAAATTCAACCAGATCGGATTCAAATTGAAGAGTCTGAACTAGTTCCAGACTTAACAAAGTCCATTTCTCCCAAAAAGGTTTAGACTTTTGGAGTACAGCAACAAGCAGAACAAGAAGATTCAAACGAAACAGAGGATCAACAGACTCTCAGGCCAAATAGCAACTGGAAGCACAAGTCAAGCCATCCTAAAGAACTCATCATTGATAACATTGATGAAGGAGTTCGCACCAAATCCAAAGCAAGAGAAGACTCTAGTAGCAAAGTTAGAAGTAATTAGATTATTGCTTGCTTCCAAAATTTCAGGTTATTCCAGATGGACGTCAAAAGTGTCTTCCTCAATGGATTTATTCAAGAAGAAGTTTATGTGGAACAAGAATCAGGATTTGAAAATCCAAGAAAACCAGACTCTGTCTACAGACTGAAAAATGCATTTTATGAAACAAGGTGCTCCTCGAGCCTGGTATGAAAAGTTGAGTAAGTTTCTAACTCAAAATGGTTTTGAAAAAGGAAAGGTTGACACTACTCTGTTTAAAAAAAGGGAAGGAAAATATTTTCTACTTGTTCAAATTTATGTAGATGATATAATCTTTGGTTCTTCTAACGAAATTCTATGCAAGAAATTTTCAAGATCTATATACAAGATGAATTTGAAATGAGTATGATGGGTGAATTGACCTTCTTTCTGGGATTGCAAGTAAGACAATCAAAGAAGGGTATATTCATTCACTAGGGGAAATATGTCAAAGATCTCATCAAGAAATTTGGATTGGAAAATTGTAAGAGGACAGAAACTCCTATGTTGAGTTCATCAAAATTGGACAAGGATGAATGAGGGAAGAAAGTAGATCAGAAACTATACAGAAGCATGATTGGCTCTCTTCTTTACCTCACTGTCTCTAGACTTGATATTTTATTCAGTGTGTGCATCTATGCTAGATTTCAGTCTAATTCAAAAGAATCTCATCTCAGTGCTGTTAAACACATCATAAAATATGTTGCGACTTTTCCAAAGCTGGGTTTATGGTATCCTAAAGAATGAGACTTTACCTTTGTTGGTTATTTTGATGCCGATCTAGCCGGTTGTAGAATCGATAGGAAGAGCACACGTGGCACTTGTCAATTATTGGGACAAATGCCGGTGTCTTGATTCTCAAGAAAGCAAAGTACGGTGGCTTTATCAACAGTAGAAGCAAAATATGTTGCTCTTGGAAGTTTTTGTTCTCAAATTCTTTAGATAAGACAACAACTAAGAGATTTTGGAATAGAATAATCCTGCACAGAGATCGGATGCGATAACACTAGTGCTATCAATCTCACCAGAAACCTCATTTTTCATTCAATGGCGAAGCATATAGAGATTCGACATCACTTTATAAGATATCATGTCTAGAATGGCAAGATTATGGTTCATTTTATTGATTCAAAGAATTAGCTGGCAGACATCTTCACATAACCATTGGAGAAAAACTTTTTTGAGTCTATTCACAACAAGCTGAATCTTATCTCTCCTATTGATTAAAGTCCGATGTTGGTCGACTCAAAACTTCAAGAAACTAGTGCAAAGGAGAATCTCTCGAATCTAGGTATTTTATTGTTTGTATGAAAAGGTATGATTATCTGAATCGTCACTTGCCTATTTTATTTTTAGAAATTACTATTTTATTGGCAATTTTCGGATTTTAAATTTAGTAGTTACCTTTTTAAAATTTGTTTTGAAAAGGCATTTTTCCCTATGACGCTTCATATACCCCCTTTCGTTGTGACGTTTCATTTTCTTTAAATACTTTCTAGTATTTCTTTCGAGCACATCTTTTCAAAACCCTAGAATACCGATTCTCTCTTACTCTCGTTTTTACTCTCAAAACTCCTCTACAAGTTTCAATCTTTTCTTCACTCGAACATGTCTTCGAAATCCTCCAAGTCTGCATCCATGTCGCACCAAAGGAAATCTTCTCAGGTCGCAAGTCAGGGGCCTCGGAATGTACCAGAAGGACCAACGCATTTCAATCTCACTGATGAAGAATCTTCGTAGAACTCTCCACAGAACCCTTTGCGCCAACCTTTGGAAGAGGAAGTTGAACAAGATGCAGTTCCTCTTTGAACTTTGACACCCCAGGTTCTTTATAAGCATTATGGTTATCTGAAACAGGGTGGTACTCCAATGTCCTTTATCGCTGATTTTCTAAAAAGCCATGGACATGGGAATGGAACTATTTTCTTAAGAACCATGGAAAGGATAGGAGTGGCACCAAAGGGTTTAGTAGAAAAAGCTTTTCTGCATTTTCCTTCTAATCCTAGATTTAGTTTCGAGAATCAACTTGTAAGTAAGAATGATGACGAGCGGATGTTTTCGAATTTTCAACCCAAGATGGGTGTAGCTGTTGATGTGTCTGGTGAAAGAATGAAACTGTTTCATTGTAAGTAGCATAAAAGGGTTTATGCCCAGATGTTGAATAGAGGGGTGATAAACCCTCGAACAGCTGATTTTGACTTTTTGGATTCGATTAGGGTTAACTTGAGGGAAAAGTTGGCCTTTCTTCAACTTGAGAAATTCTGTGCTGAGACGGCTGTGGCTTATCCAGAATTGATAGCATAGTTCTACTAGAATCTGTCTTTCCTTGACCAGAATCGCATTCGGTTTATTGTTTGTGATAAAGCATATGTTGTGGATGTCAACATCTCTATTGGTCAAGCCACTAGATTCTTGGTAAAGGACAAACTGCCAAGTGGAGGTATCACTTACTCTGGATTGCCAGCCTTCAATATTTTGTTGTACAAAATTGTCATCAACTGCATTCGACCCAAGGCAGCATCTAAAACTGATGTTTCCAGATTTGAGGCAAGAATCATGTGGACAATATGCAATGGGATGCGTTTCTCACTTCTTCATACTATCTTGCTGCACATGTACAAGATAGTTATGAAAGGTAAAGGCCAATTGCCCTACTTTGCCTTGGTTACAAAGCTGTTCCGCGATTTTCAGATCCAATTTCTAGCTTCTCTTTGTTCTAGAACTATTGCTCCTATGGCAATATGAATGAAGATGATCTCGAACATGAGGCTGAAGGATCTGACTAAGGCCATTGAGCTTTTGAAGAAGGAATCCCCAAGCAAAACCAAAAAAGATCTTGCTGCTACAAGAAAGCGCAAAGGCAAGGAAGTTGTGCAAGAAACTGCAAAGAAGATGAGATCACTTATCTTGCAGGATGAAGAGGATGAAGAGGATGAAGATGATCTGACCATTTCTACCATTGCCCTAAGGAATCTTCAAGGTGGTTTTGAAAAATCAAAGGAAAGAGAATGAAGAGATAGAGAAGCAGAAGAAGATGAAGTAGAAGTAGAGCAAGAAGAAGTAGAAGAAGAAGAAGCAGGAGCTAAAGATGAAGAAGAAGAAGAAGAAGAAGAAGAAGAAGAGAAGGATGAGGATGATTCTAATGGAGAGACTATTGCAATAACATTATCGGAGGACTCTGAAGGAACGAAGGATGACCCTGCAAGAGTACGAACTGAGAAAGAACATCACTCTCATTCTGGAATCGAAAAAGGCACAAGAAGGAGGAGTTTCTTCTCCACCTGTAGGCACAGAAACAGGGGGAGCTCATGAGAAAATAGGGACTTCTTCTCCACATATTGCAAGTGATGGTATCGGTGGATCTCTTGCAAACCCCGAAGATGTTTTTACTTCTCAGTTTCCTGAAGTTGAGGTTGAAGAGTCTACTCCAAATCAGGGTGCAAGACAAACTGCCCTCGATCAAGTTGATGTTCCCTCATCTCTCAATTCTCCATGAATTCAATTCATTGAGGCCAGTGCTCAGACTGAACCTAATGCATACTATCTAAGGATGGTAGAGTTCCTTTTGGAGATTAAAGCTCAGCAATGTGCTATGGAGGTTAAGATCTAGAAGCTTCATACTGCCTTGAGATCAACTTCAAATTTTTCATTGGCAAGGTACAGTCTCTAGACACTCAAGTTCAGACTTTATATTGGAGAAAACTCCTTTATTGTTTTGAAGTTGAGAAAACATTTCCAACAGTCTAGTCTAAAAACTTCTAGACTCAAGTATTAAAGTCTAAAGATCTCCAGACTCTGTCGTCAAAGTCTGAAGACTGCAAGACTCAAGACTCAAAGTCTACCCTCACTGACAGTTTCCAAATCGATGAAGAGAAGACTTATCCAGATGCAAGTTTATCTTCAAGGATTTGGTTTGTACGGTTTGTAGAAGATCTTACGGCTGGAGATAGCACCTCGTGATCAATTATTCCTATTGGAATCAATTCGGATAATCAGATTTGTTGAAATGTGAAATATACTTAGAAGGTTCTACTTATGGAAACATAGATCCTGATTGTATGGGCGAGCAGGATTTGGTGGGCTATCATCACATTCCTTAAATGACTCGAGATCTCCTTGATTGATTCTATCCAATGGGTAGATTGAAAGAACTCATTTGGAAAGTGCCAACAGTTGAAAAGGCATGAAGGAGTATATAAGGAAGACACTCAAGTTCTTCAAGTGTGTGCATGAAAGAAGAATTACAAAGTTTGAAACTCTTAGTTCTTTGCTATTTCAATCGTATAGCTTTACTTGTACTCAGAACAAACACTTGTAAGACTTTGAAGAAGTATAGTAGAGTCTCTACACTGTAAAGTCAAGGACGTAAGGCTGTAACATCTCTTTTGATCCTTAATGAAATCCAGCCAGTGGGCTGTCAGTGCGGGAGAGTGGATGTAGGCTTGATCTAAGCCGAACCACTATAAACTTTGTATTTCTATTCTCTTTCCCTTAAACTCCTTATTTCAATTTACATCTTTATATAAATGTTTACTACTGTTTACATTGCTAGCAAATTATTTTGAAGTTCCATAAAAATTTCTTTATCACCTATTTATCTCCCTCTAGGTGATCTTACTAGCCCTTTCACTTTGAATCGGCAAGTTTCACAGACTGTTGCCAAGGTCGAAGATGTTTATCAACAATGCTAGAAGCTTGAGGAGAAAGTGCAGTCCATGGGGGATTTCCGACTAGTTCGAGTTCCTAGACAACCCTGATTGCATTTTTTTTTCTTTTTAAATTCTTTTTTGAACTTTCTCTTTCTTTTTGCTATTGACAAAAGGGGGAGAATGAGTGCAGATTTGAACTATTTGTTTGCATATTTGATTTGTTTGAACTGAACTTGTTTGATTATATTCTGCAGTAACCTTTTGTGGTTGTGATTATGGATTGATTATGGATTTGGGTTAAATCTTTGATGAGATTAATGTGTTTTCTGTGGTTACAGAATTGATGTTATCCAAATCTATAACAATATGTTTTTATAAGTTATCATGTACTGCTGAAGTGTTGTTTTGCAGATATAAGTTTTAAATTTGCAGGAAAGTTTTGTCACCATAAAAAAGGAGGAGATTGTTGGAGAAAACTCCTAAGTTGTTTTGAAGTTGACAAAACTTATCTAAGTTCTATTCTGAAGATTGCTACACTTCTGTGTCAAAGTCTATCTTACATTAGAAATCTACCCACTCTGACAAATTCTAGACTGAACGCAAGAATGAAAACTTAATCAAACTCAGGATTATTTTCTTCAATGTTTCAGTTCGTATAGGATATATATGGCTTTCTTGTTGGAAATATCATCTATGAGATTGGTTATCTTTATTGGAATCAATTTAGATATATCAAATCATTTCGGAAGGTAAGTTACTTTGGAAAGAATCTATTTATGGAAACCAATATCCTGATTGTATGGGTGAACAAGATTGACGGGCTTTCATCACAATTTTCAAACAGCTTGAGATCTGCTTGATTGATTCTGTCCAATAGGTTAATTAGAACAATTCTTTTGGAAAGTGCCAACAAAGAAGGCATGAAGGAGTATTTAAGAAGGCCTCTTCAGGTTGTTCCATGGAATGCGTGAAAGAAGGATTCCAAAGTTTGAAGCTTCCATTTATTTGTTATTCCTTACACTATGCTCAAATTTGTACTCAAAAGAGAGAGAGACTTATACTACGACTTGGTGAGAACAGTAGAGACTCTTCACTGATAAGTCAAAATCGCAAGATTGTAAATTCTCTTTTGATTCAGAATGGAAACCAACTAGAAGGTTGTCAGCATGGGAGAGTGGACGTAGGCTTGATCTAAGCCGAACCATTATAAGCCTTGTGTCTATTTTTCTCTTCCCTGAACTACTTTACTTTATTTTACTTTATTTGCTATGATATACTTCTGTGTTTTGAAATAGTCATTAAAGTCTAAAGTCTTATGCAAAGTCTGTAGTTAACCAGACTCAGGTTAAAAGTAAAGTTTTTCACTGCAGTTCACAAAATCTGTTTTCACACCTATTCACCCCCTTCTAGGTGTTCTTACTAGCCCTTTCAATGTTGTCCACCCTCAAGGTCAAGTCGTCACGTTCTCCACCCCTTACAGCATATTGCCTTCGCTGTCACCCCAAACGCTATCGAGAGTTAGCTCCGATACCACTTGTAAGGACTTGGGAGCTACCACTGTGTAATATTATTTGTGTTGAGCCTTTGGCCCTTACGGCTTTAAAACGCATTATACAGAGTACAAAATCCAAGCTTAATCAACTAACCCAAGACTCCCCCAATTGGTAATGTGGGATAGGAGACATGCACTTAGGCAGCCTGCTTTTGGGCCACAATTACTCGCTAGCGCAGCCTCCCTTACTATCCTGACCACACTACTTCCCCTTAGGGTTTAAACCACCACAACTCCCCAATATTTCAATGTAGACTTATGGATATGGCATAACATGTTCCAATGCAAGGTAACCAATTGAACAATATTTGAATCTACACATATGCATGATCATGCATTATATTCACTATTACTTCTCCTCCTTAATACTTTTGGGCCATCCTAACTTATGGGGTATCTCAACTTCGAGTCATCCCGAATCTCCCAAGCCATTCCAACCTATGGGTATCATCACCATATTTATGGGCAACGGAAAGCATATTTTTCTTATGCAAGTCATAACAATAAATATTTACGCATGTTTCAACGAATATACCAACTTTCTTGCTTCATCACATATTCCTCAAAGAAATGAATTGCATTAGCTAAACAAATAAGTAGGAAGCAAAATGTGATAAGACTCAATAGTTGGATATATTTAGAAACTAGAAATATATCAAAAGTGATTCTAGGAAAACAAAGGAATTGAGTTTGGATGTGAATTTGAACATCAATCTAGACAAACGAATGAATATAATCAGTAATTGAGCCTCAACGTGAATTTGAAAATGAATCTATACAAACAAATGAATATATTTTGAGTCTAAACAATAGACAAGTATCTTCTAAGTTTGAACGAACAATGATTATATTCTTAGTTTGAACAAATAATGGATATATTATGAGTCTAAACAAACAAATAAGTATTTTCTAAGTCTAACAAACAATGAGTACATTATGAGCTTGAACAAACAATGGACATAGTTTTAGTCTGAACAAAAAAATGAATATATTTTGATTCAGTAAAATCCAAGTGATAAAGTGAACTTATCCTAACTTAGTAGAATATGATTGAACAAATGAACATATTCAGGCTCAGAAAATACGTATACTCGGGTTCATAAAGTAAATATACTCAAGTTCAGAAAGTAAATATATATATATATATATACACACACACACTCATTTAGAAAGTAAATATACTCAGATTGAGTGTATAATTGATATACTAAGGATTATCACTCATACCTATAATCTTTATTGATCATCTAGTGAAATCCAACCAGTAAGCTATCAGTGCGGAAGAGTGGACGTAGACTTATTATAAGCCAAACCACTACAAATCTTGTGTGCAAATTCTCTTATCCCTAAACTATTGTTGATTAATTTTTTATAGTGTTTTGCACACCAAGAAACTGCTTTTGATCTCTGTTCAGATTTTGAACTTTGCACTCTCGTTCAGACTTAGATCTCGACTTTTTCAATTCCACTTTAATTTGTCAAGATTTGTTATAATCACTTATTCACCTCATCTCTAGGTGATATTGCTAGACTCCAACAGTTCCAATCAAAAATGAAAACCCAGTTGGGTATTCTGCTTTATTTGAAAACCCAATTGGGTATTCTACTTTATTTTATCTTCAAAACGTTAATTAGCCCGAGTTTGAACCATAATATACATCTGATAAATGTAAAGCGGAAAAAAAAAGTTGTGTAATTTTCTGTGTATTTCATTGAACTATATATGCACCTATTTATAGGCTTTACAAAATGGCTATCTAAAGTAAAATATTATTACAATAGATATTACAATCAATCAAAATCATGATATGAGATACCTAGAATCAAACATATGCTCGAATCAGAATCATGTTGAGAGATATTACACTCAAAATCAGATAAATACTTAGAATCAGACAATATATGTCTAACATCCCCTCTCAAACTCAAAGTGATATGGAAGAAGTCAACTGGAGTTTGGAGAAGAGATCTTGAAAATGCATTGGTGGATGCGCCTTAGTGAACACAATATAAATTTTAATTGATGAAGTGGAGACAAGATGAATGGTGCCTTGAAGCATGTGAGAACGGATAACATGGCAATCTATCTCAATATGCTTGATGATGAGAGCCCATGTCCTCTAATAACCATCGCAACCATAATAATTTTGCTATTGTATCAACAATGGCACGATATTCTACTTATATACTAGATTGAGCAACAACTGTTCATTTCCTACTATGTTGTGAGATCAGTGAGTTACCTCTAAAAAAACAGTAGCCAGTAGTGGAGCGACGATCAACAGGGTTTCCAACCCAAACATCATCAAAGTAAGCCCTCAACTCCAAGATATAATAAGCAGAAAAATGAAGATCATGAAATAAAGTGTCCTTAACATAGTGAAGCATGCAAAGAACGGCAACAAAATGAGTGGTTCGTGGTGCAGTCATGAACTGACTAACAATGTGAATGGTGTAGGCTATGTTAAGATGAGTCATAGTGAGGTATACAAGACTGCCAACTGACTGTCGATAAAGAGTAGGATTCAAAAGAGGAGTCCCATCTTTGTCATTAAATTTGGCATTGGTCTCAATAGGAGTTGTGGCAATCTTGTTATCAACGAGTCCTGCTCGAGAAAGAAGATTAGGGCATACTTAGCTTGAGAAAGATAATAGTTAGAAGAATTTGAAGTAACCTTCAAGCCTAGAAAATAACTGAGTTGGCCGAGATATTTCATTTCAAACTATTTACTGAGATACTGCTAAAGTTTTGTAATGCTAATGGAATCATCACTTGTGATAATCATGTTGTCCACATCTTAAAGTAGAAGAATATACCTATGAGATGTTTGTTGAACAAATAAAGTATTGTCATAGGGACTAGATTGAAATCCAAGGAGTTCCATGGTAGAGCTAAACTTAAAGTACTATGCACGATGAGCCTCCTTCAATCTATGTAACGCTTGACGTAATCAACACACTTTATAAGAAGTATTGTATTCAAGAGGAGGTTCCATATATACTTCCTCATTAAGATCACAATTGATACCGTTGGAATATAATATGCGGAAAACGATAGGATCTTGCAATTTACGTCAACGCGAAATCACTAGAGAAATAAACGAGAAATAATAAGAACACCAGAAATTTATCTGGTTTGGTCCGAGTATCAGTACCTACATCCACGAGGAGAACCAACAGCAAATAATCAACTATAATCGGAAAATCAGAGTTTACAATGGCTCACACGCTCGAGTGTTTCCCACACTTAGATTTAACCTCAAATCCAAAGTGTTTATAAATAAATAACTAACTTGGACATAAACTCATTGCACAAAAGTCACCGCGTGTTCAAGCTCAAAGCATAACGCTCTACATACGCCTAGTTCGCGTACGTACGGATCTGCGTTCTTCTTTCGTGATCGTGCAGCACTGTTCAGACGTTCTTTATGTGCGGCTTTGTCTTCTTCGTAAGGCTTCAACAACTCCTCCAGAAAGAAAGAAGATATGCGTGTTCTGTTTTATTTGTGTGCCCAAAGGTCAAAAGTTTGACCTGGGCCCACCTCCTTTTGGCTCTACGTGTGGAGGCTCCTTTTTTTTTTTCCTTCATTGGCTAAAAGAAACCCAGACTTGGAATATTGTGTGCCCAAAGTCAAATATTTGACTTTGGGCCCCACCATGGATAACCTGAACAATTCAACTCCTCTATATAAAAGAGGAAACCTTTATTTTAGTTTATTTCCTCCTTTGTGCAGCTATAAGGAGTCCAAGAAAAGAAGGGCTTCTTCGTCCAATTTGAAATCTACTTGAGAAATCTTTATCAACAAATTTGATTTAACAAATCGTTATCCGAATTCAAACTCGAGACATTAATTTAACAATTCTCCACCTTGGCTCAATTTTTGAAGCCAAGTTATAATGCTCATCATCCATGTTGCTCTCCCAATGCCCTGACGGATGCTCACTCTCCACAGACGCCAATAGAGCTCAAGCATAGCTTAAGCTTCGCCAAAGGAACAGACTAGTCATCATGTTTGCCGGGTTATCTACTATCGCAATCTTTTTGACAATCATATTATCCTTAGCTAAGACATCTCGGATGAAGTGGTACCTAATGTTGATATGCTTCATTCGCTCATGATAAATTGGATTATATGTCAAATATATTGCACATTGGTTATCACAGTGTATATCCATATTTTTATGTTCTAACCCAAAGTCCGAGAGCAAACTTTGTAACTGTATCGCCTCTTTCACTACAAAGGTTAGTGACATGTACTCTACCTCAATCGAAGACAATGCAATGTGATTTTGTAAGGGTGCTTTCCAACTAATTGCACCACCTGCTAGCGTAAACACATACTTTGCTAAAGACTTGTGATCATCCAAGTCACTTGCGTGATCCGAATCCACAAAACCAGTGGTCTCATTGCCATTTCTGTCCCTTTAGTACACTATACCCACATCTGTTGTTCTCTTTAAATATCTGATGATCCACTTCACAGCTTCCCAATGAGCTTTACTAAGACACTTCATATAGCGATTAATCACGCTCACAACTTGTGAAATATCAAGCCTAGTGCACACCATAGCATACATATTACTACTTACGGCACTAGAATAAGGAACACAAGATATATGCTCATCCTCCTCCTTACTTTGCGGTGATAATTTATCTAAAAGTTTAAAGTATTTCGCTAAAGATGTACTTACAGATTTTGCCGACTACATATTAAAACGCACTACGATCTTCTCAATATATTTCATCTGAGATAGACGTAAAACTCCTGTAACCCCATCACTCAAAATCTCCATACCCAATATCTTCTTCGTAGCATCTAAATCTTTCATCTCAAATTTAGCATTTAATCGCCTCTTCAGCACATTAATATCAGACATATTCTTAGCTGTTATCAACATATCATCAACATATAAAAGTAGATAAATCAAAGAACCATCATCCAATCTCCTAAAGTAGACACAACTATCTATTTGACTTTTTGAATAGTCTTAACTAGCCATGAAAGCATCAAAACATTTATATCACTGCCTAGGAAACTGTTTTAGCCTATACAAAGATTTCTTCAACAAGCAAACATGATCTTCCTTACCTTGAATAGTAAATCCCTTTGACTGCCTCATGTAAATGAATAGCAAGGAACTAGGAAGCTTCAGACTTTGAAATTTTTCTTTTGCACACTCTATCGAACAACTAGAGAATCCGCCTAAAATACTCCTTCATGCCTTCACAACCGTTGGTACTTTCCAAATGAATTCTTCCAACCTACTCGTTGGACAGAATCAATCAAGGAGATCTCAAGTTGTTTGATGATTGTGATGAAAGCCCGTCAATCTTATTTGCCCATACAATCGGATCTTAATTTCCATAAGTAAAACTTTCTAAATTTACTCACCTTCCAAAAGATTTTATTATCGGAATTAATTCTAATAAGGATAATCTATCATGTAGGTATTATATCTAGCCATAAAATTATCCATAAACCATACAAATCGAATCCTTGAAGAAATAAAGATAATCTCGTATCTCGGATAAGTCTTCATTCTTCAAGATGAAAATTGTCGGTATGGGCAGACTTTAAACCTAAAGTCCGGTGGTCTTCGACTTTGAAGTTAGAGTCTGGAAGTCTTTAGACTAGACTTTGGATAAGTTTTATCAACTTCAAAAATATTAAGGAGTTTTCTCCAACAATCTCCCCATTTTTTATGGTGACAAAACTATTCTACAAATTTGAGAACTTTTGACCTACAAAACAACTCTTAGGCAATACATAATATCTCATAAAAAAAAAGTTGATTAGAAATTGGATACATCGATTCTGCAACCACATAAAGCATGTTAATCTTGAAAGGATAAGAGAAATATCAAGACTCAAACAACTATCCATAATCACCACATCATCACCACAAAATAAGTTGTTGCACGCATCAATGTCAAATAGAGTCAAACTGAACAAAGTTCGGCATAAGAGTTCAAAAGATAAGTTCAAAAGTTAAATCTGAACATTCTCTCCCTCTTTTTGTCAGCAGCAAAAAGTGGAGAAAATTAAGGTCAAAAGAACGGATAGAATGAAATCAAAGCTGTCTTGGAATTCGAACAAGCTGGAAATCCCCCATAGACTCGAATGTCTCCTCCAAACTTCTCTTTCAGCTTCTCAACATCTTCACTTTTTGCGACCGAGAAACTTTCCGTTTTAAAGACTATACATTATCATGGAGAGAAACTGAGGTAGAATGCAAAATGGATTGAAGGTTGATTTCACATTCAATTCCATATTGTTGTGCTTTCAACTCCAAAAGGAGCTCTCGCAGCCTTTGAAAGTCTGCAGTTGGTTTTGTTTGTGCACCAGCATCAGCACATTCAGTTTATGGAGTGTGAAAGGATGAGGGAACATCAGCACGTCGATCACCAAGACTTGAAGAGGACGCCTCAACATCAGCTTCAGGAAAATGAGAGGCATAAACATCATCTGGATCAGTAGGAGATCCGCTAACATTATCACTAGAAAAAACAAGAGAATAAGAAGTACCTATTTTCTCACTAGCTCTCCCTGTTTCCATGCTAACAGGTGGAGAAAAGAATTCTTATTCTTATTCCTTCTCAGTATCAGCTCCCAAGTGATGTGCTTTTTCTCTTCCATCTCCTGCAGTTCAACTCCGAGTCTCCTTAGAATCCTCTGACAAAGATACTACAAATGTTGGTTCAAAAGAGTCATCTTGACTCTCTTCCTCTTATACTTCCTTTCTTCTTCTCTTTCTTCTCTTCTTTTTCTTTCCTCTGCTCTTCTTTCTTCATGCTCTTCTCTTCTTTGCTTCGTTTCTTCTCTTCCTCTTTCCTCTCTGCCTTGCGGCTGCTAAAAAATAACAAAACTCCGAAGATTTTTCAAGGCAAATGCAAAGAGAGTGAGATCATCCTCATCCTCTTCGTCCTGCAAGATAAGGGCTCTTCTCTTCTTGATAGGTTCACTCATAGGCTCCTTGCCTTTCATTTTCTTTGCAGCAGAGTCTTGTTTTGTTTTGCTAGGGGTCTTCTCCTTCAAGTGCTCCAAAGCTTTGTTTAGTTCCTTTAGTCTCATCTTTGACACCATATTCAGTCCTATGACCATAAGAACTATGGTTCGAACACAGAGAGATGTTGGAAACTAAATGTGAAAATGTCTAAAAAATTTGGCGACCAGCGCTGAGTAAGGGAGTTGTCCCTTATCTTTCACCACAGTCTTGTACATGTGCATCGGGATTGTGTGTGGCAACAAGAACTTGATCCCATTACTGTTGGCAAACATCAATTTTGCTTCAAAACGAGAGACATCTATCTTGGAGGTTGACTTGGGTCAGATGCAATTGATCACAACCTTGTGTAGCAAAATGTTGGAGGCAGACATTCTAGAATAGGTAATGTTGCCTTCCGAAAGTTTGTCCTTCACGAGAAAACTTGTTGCATGACCAACGGACACTTTTATTGGTTGAAAACTCCCTCTTTCCATACCAATAACATCCGCCAATGTGTCCACATCCACTAAGTAATCTTTCTCCCTCACAGTAAAGCGAAATCTATTTGCGTCAAGAAATAACAAGTTCGAATAGAAATATGTAGTTAATTCGGGGGTAAGCAACAAAAGTCTCAGAGCAAAAACTTTCAAGTTGAAGGAGAGTCAGCTTCTCCCTCGGGTTCACCTTCAAAGAATCCAAGAAATCAAAATCCACAGATTGAGAGTTCATCACCCCTCTTTTCAGCAATTTTGAGTAAGTTTTTGTGTGCTCTTTAGAACGAAACAAACTCGTTCCATCACCACACACATCAGCAGCAACGCCCATTTTAGGCTGAAAATTCGCGTACATTCTCTCATCATCATCCTTTGTCTCTGGCTGATTAAAAGGACTAAAATGCAGATCAACTAGAAAATTAGCAAACGTTCTATCTGCCATTGCTTCAGGTGCTATGCTTAATCTTTCCATTGTTCGCAAATATAGAGTCTCATTCTTGTATCCACTTTCTTTCAAAAATTCATCAATAAAGGACACGGCACTACCACCCTGCTTCAACTGATTGTAGAGTTTAAAGAGAAACTAAGGTTTCAATGTCCTTACTGGTTTGACATCTTCCACGACTTCCTCTTCCACTAGTTGGCGTGGAAGATTCTGAGTAGCACTCTGTGGAGAATGTTGTTGTTGTTATTGTTGAGGATAATCTTCTTCCTCGGTCAAGTCAAAATGAGTAGGACCCTCTGGCATATTCTGTGGTCCCCTACTTGCGATCCAAGATGACTTTCTTTGGAAAGACATTGTCGCAGATCGAGAAGGATTTCTCAAACTCGTTCACTTAAAAATGTGAAAACTTGTAAAGCAAACTTAAGAGTAAAAGTGAGAGAGTAGGAATTCGTATTCTAGAGTTTATGAGAACGTAAATGGAGAAGAAAGACTTCGATAGTATATAAAGCAAGTGAAACAGGGTATATGAACCATCACAAAGGAAAAAAGTAAACCGCCTTTTTTGAAAATAAAAATTGCAAAAAATCCGAAAAGGATAATTTCCAAAAATAAAATAAAATGGGCAAGTAACGATTCAAAAATCAATCATACCTATTCAAAATTTTTGTACTAAAATTAAATTACCTGCAATGAGGAGATATTAACTTTCGATGTAATTTCGGATATTCGAATCGACTACCTTCGACTTTAACCAAGAGAATATATAATATTTAGTCTCGGTGTGAATAGACTCAAATAGACTTTTCTTCAATGGCTTTGTATATATATTTGCCAATTAATTTTTCAAGTCAATGAACTGAATCATAATCTCTTCATTTTGATCATGATCTCTTATAAAATGGTGTCGAATCTCTATATATTTTGCCATTGAATGAAGAATTGGATTCTTCGTGAGATTAATGGCACTGGTATTGTCGCATTTGATCTCAGTACACGATTCTTTAATTCCAAAGTCTCTTAGCTATTGCCTTATCCACAAAATTCGAGAACAACAGCTTCCAAGAGGCACATACTCTGCTTCTACTGTTGATAGAGCTACAATACTCTGCTTTCTTAAGAACCAAGACACCAGCTTGTTGCTCAACAGTTGACAAATACCGGAAGTACTCTTTCTATCAACTTTACAACCTGCTAAATCTGCGTCTGAATATCTAAGGAGAGTAAAGTCTCCTTCTTTGGGATACCACAGACCTAGATTTGGAATAGTTACAACATATTTGATGATGCGTTTTGCATCAGTTAAATGATAAAGCCTGTCAATCATGGTCACCTATACAATCAGGATCTTGGTTTCCATAAGTAGAACTTTCCAAGTTTACTCGCATTCCAAATGATTTTATTATTGGAATTGATTCCAATAAGGATAATCAATCTTGTAGGTGCTATATTCAGTCATAAAATCATCCATAAACCATACAAATTGAATCCTTGAAGAAATAAAGATAATCTCGTATCTGGATAAGTCTTCATTCTTCAGTCTGGAAACTGTCAGTGTGGGTAGACTTTAAACCCAAAGTCTGGCGGTCTTCAGACTTTGACACTAGAGTCTGGAAGTCTTCAGACTAGACTTTGGATAAGTTTTGTCTACTTCAAAACTATTAAGGAGTTTTCTCCAACAACTATCACCTACTTCAAGAATTGCGGCTTCATCTAAAGTCTCAACTTCTGTTACCTTCGAGGTCTCCGGAGTTTCCACCTAAAGCTCCACCTCACTACTAACACCATGATATGTCTTCACTGCTGGTTATGTCTTAGAATTCTTCTGTTGAAGCATTGCAACCTCATCGAAGATCACGTCTCTGCTGATTAGAAAACCAGGTGATCTGGGATCGATGCACCACAGCCGGTAGCCTTTCACCCCATGTGCATAACCTAAAAATATGCACTTCTTCGCCCTTAGCTCAAGCTTACCATCACTTGCATCAGCATAAGCAGAACATCCGAATATACGTAATATGGTATAATCAACAAGTTTCCTCGACCATACTTCCTCAGGAGTCTTCCACTCGATAGCAGATGACGAAGATCGATTAACTAGGTAACATGCCATGTTCACTGCTTCAACCCAAAATTCCTTGCCAAGTCCTGCATGTGAAAGCATGCATCGAGCTCGCTCAAGCAAAGTTTTGTTCTTCCGTTTTGCCAAGCCATTCTGCTATGGTGTCCCATATATTGTGTAATGTCTCACAATACCTTCTTTCTCGCAGAACTCGATAAAATCTTTACCACATAACTCCATGCCATTATCAGTTCTCAGGCATTTGATTTGTTTATCTGACTGCTTCTCAATTAATGCCTTAAATTTCTTGAACCGATCAAACACATCATATTTTTACTTCAAAAAGTATACCCATACTTTCCTCGAATAATCATCAATAAAAGTCAGCATATATCGAGCTCCTCCTTTTGAAGGAACCAAAGACGAACCCCAAATGTCTGAATGAATATATTCAACATGTCATTTGGTCGAATAAACAGTTGTAGTAAACTTAACTCGGTGCTGCTTCCCAAAGATGCAATGCTCACATAAGTCCAACTTCCCTGTCTTTTGACCCTTCAACAACCCCCTTTCACTCAGCATCATCATATCCGCTTCACTCAAATGCATATGTCATAATTGAGTCAAGTTAGAGTCTAACTCAGCTAATGAAACTGCAGTGGTTCCAATCATAGTCTCTCCCAGTAGATGATAGAAAGTATTCACTTTATTCCCCTTCATCATTGTCATGGCGCCTCGAGAGATCTTTAGTACTCCACCTTCAGCGGTGTACCTACACCTGATGTTATCGAGTGTCCCTAGAGAAATAAGGTTTTTCTTGGGCTCCGGTACATGCCTCACATCTGTCAATGTGCGCACCACCCGATCGTGCATCCGAATCTGAATTGAACCTATCCCCATAACCTTTCAGATTGTGTTATTCCCAAAAAAAAAAACCCTACCACCATCTGCAGTCTGGTTGTGACATCCTAAATTTCTGATTTTGTTTTCAATTGAATAAGTCAGGCTTTTCATCGATGCGCCTATAGTTCTTTTCTCTGAGCTGATTACTCATGAGATAACTAGTCTAGCCGTTAAGGGATTTTAACACAATGGACTTAAGAATTTGATAAGAAATCAACTGCTCGACTGTGCTAATTTGCAAAGATCAATACGGCATTGTCAAAATCGATCAAAGATCGGAGATAGGTCGGTTTGACTGAGGTATGTGATCAAAGTGTGGGTGATTCCACCTAATTACAAAATTCTTATCGAACGGCATTAAACTGATTTTTCTGTCATATATGTACCCTGTGCCCGTATTTGAAACCATGAGATTTTCGCGACAATTGAGAGTTGCCAATGAGTCGAAGATGCACAATATGGCTAAAAAATAATCGACCACGGGTCAATTGCACTAAAAATTCCTAAAAGCTACCCGATAGGTTAGGTCACACTAAAATTGCACTCGGTTGAAATTAATCGCGAATTTAAACCTGATTTCAGAAATTGAAAGTTCTGTTATTTCACAGTTCATTTTAGGAACGTCGACTCATCATCCGAAGATTTTTCCTGCAAACCTAAGATTTCGGTGAAAAATCAAATTGGGTTATTTTGGATCGAGAAAATTGTAGGGCCGTTTTTTGTCGCATTTTTAACCGTCAAGTTGGACTAATTGACAAGGAAAAATCATGGGTTGGACGATGACATCTTGGCTGAATTTTTTGGGCTTCAATTGGATCAATTTGGAGGAGAATTGAATTGAATTTGGAGGGAATTGTCCAAAATTCGTAGAACCAAGAGGCAGCAACATTTTGGGCCTCTTCAATGGCTTGTTGGGGAACCCTTGGGTGTACAATTGGCTGGGGATGAAGGCTGAAGTGGTGGGGGCCTTTGCAATGACAAATTGAGATATTTTGGTTGACTTAGAGGCCAAATGGTGGTCCCCCTTTAGCCAGCACTCCTTCTCCCTCCTTGTTGTTGCCTTCCCCATTGTTGTTGTGCTTTGTGAGCTCAAAAATCTAGAGAGAGACTAGCCAACCTCCCCTTTACCGTCAACCACCGCCTGAAGCCGCCGGACCCATCATACGTTGCTCGTGAGCCATCCGTGTGTCCCTCGCGCCTGCGTGCTCGTCCTGCCTCCTGCTCATGTAAAGTTGCTGTCTCGAGCCACCCTAGTCACCGTCGAGATTGCCTGGCCGCTGTCCAGCCATTGTCTGCCACTGTTGAGCACCGCCGTCACCCACAGTAGCCGTTCGCCGCCCACCTGGTCCGTTCCAGCCCAGCCAACCGCCTCGACCAGCCCCTTTCGACCCAAGGACAAAGGCTGAAGGCCAACAAGGGTTCTTGGACTCCTAAGCCTATTTTAAGGCCCGTCTGAACCTCCATTGGTGTCACCGTAGGCTTATTTGTCACTTGCCTCCGCGTCACCGTCGCCGTCACCATGGACTCACCGGCCCACTGAACCAGTGAGTTTACTCGCTAAACTCCGCTTAGAGAGTTAATGATGCTTAGTGGATAATTAGTTTAGACCAAGTATGGATTAGGTGGTTAGTTAGTTTAGATTAGTGATTTAATTGTTTAGTTATGTATATTAGGTGGTTAGAATAGACTAATTAAGGGCTAGATAGATTATACTATTTATCTAGATATGTGCATTAATTTTCTAGATTCGTTTAGGTGGTTAGATTAGCATTTCTTATCTAAGTTTGCATTTATTGGATTTATTGGTATTTATTTAATTAATTTTTCTATTTAATTATTTAATATTTTCCGAAAATTATACTGGGATAGTTGGTGATTGGAATTTTATGCTGATTGCAGTGGTGTGCTTAGTTTATGCAATTGAGTGTTAATTTGTGCAAATTGAGTGGTGATTGGAATTTTGGTTATTTATTCTAAAATTGTGAAATTTTGATATGTAATTAGAAAATCCTGGGTGCTAGGTTTTGACACCGAAAATGGTTTTAAAGACTATATGAAACAATTGGATTTTAAAAGGGAGGATATAATTTTTTTTTGTTCAAATTTACCGTGTATTAACACACGGTTATTTTTACCGTGTGTTTTTAATACGAAGAAAATTGGCCAAGTACATTATTTTAATTGGGACATTTGAGTGCAAAGCATGATGTCTTGGCCGGGATCAGATGGATGCATGAATGGTTATGAGAACCCGTCCCCGAAATGGGTCGGGTGGACGCTGCCCCTCTATGGGATGCCCCTCGTCAACGGATGCCGGTCGCAGTAGAGGCTAGGTCGATGTTCCTTTGTGGAATTTCGTCTCAAGTAGACGTTGCAGTGCTCAATGGGGTGAGACGATGCCTGGTTATGCTAGAAGACCGCCAAACGTCGAGTAGGTCGTGATTAAAAATTGGAATGCATGAATGAGTGAAATTGATGCACCTGATTATTGGACAAAATTGTATGGAATGGTATGAGACACGTCATAATGATTTGGTCTTATAATCGAGACTCATGTGGCTATGTGAGATATGAGATGTGGCGTTCCAATTGATTGAACTTGATTATTGCTTATGTTTGTGATGTGTGTTAGAGAAAACTCATTTATTATTTTGAAGTTGACAAAATCTTTTCAGAGTCTAGTCTGAAGACTCCAAGACTTTATTAACAAAGTCTAAAGGCTAACATACTTTAGGATCAAAGTCTGCTCACGCTGACAAATTCCAGACTGAACGTCACTGAAGAATAAAGGCTTATTCAGATGCATGATTATCTTTATTTCTTCGAGAGTTCAGTTCGTATGGTTTATGGAAGGCTTTCTAGACAGATACAACATCTACATGATTAATTATCCTTATTGGAATCAATTCGGATAATCAAATCTTTTGAATGGCGAGTAAACTTGGAAAGTTCTACTTATGGAAACCAAGATCCTGCTTGTATGGATGAACAGGATTGACGGGCTTTCATCTCAATCATCAAACAACTCGAGATCTCCTTAATTGATTTTGTCCAACGGGTAGATTGGAAAAATTCCTTTGGAAAGTGCCAACGGTCGTGAAGGCATGAATGAGTATTTAAGGCGGACCCGCTAGTTGTTCGATAGAGAGCGTGAAAGAAAATTTTCAAAGTTTGAAACTTTCTAGTTTTTTGCTATTTCAATTGTCGAGCTCAATTTGTACTCAAAAGAGAAAGTAAACATTTGAGACAGTTTGGAAGAGTATAGTAGAGTCTCGCACCGTGAAGTCAAGATCATGAGACTGCAAAATCTCTTTTGATTCATAGTGGAATCCAGCCGAGTAGGTTGTCGGCGCGGAGAGTGGACGTAGGCTTGATCTAAGCCGAACCATTATAAACTTTGTGTTCTCATTCTCTTCCCTGAACTGCTTTATTTATTTGTAAATTTATTTTAACTGCTGAACTTGCTCTAGTCCGTTGCTTTGTAGATTCTATTTCGAAAGAAAAATATTTCACAAACGCTTTCGCAAAAATTTATTTTAACACCTATTCACCCCCCTCTAGATGTTCTAACTAGTCATTTCAATTGGTATCGGAGCTTGTGTACTTATTTCATTTGAAGTATTTATTACTTCTTAAGCTAAAGATCTATGGCTAGTATTTTGGCTTAAAGATTGGTTGAAGGCCAAAGCAACACCAAACTGTCATATTTTGATGGAAAGGAATACAACGTGTGGAAAAACAAGATGAAAGTATTCCTGAGATCGAAAGATCCCCTAGAATGAGATGTTGTGGAAAAATGGATCATTTACAAAGCTACATCAACCTCAAAAAGAGGAAAGAAAGTTGTAGATGCTGGCGAATTACCATAAACAGAATTAACCAGGAGACAAGCTTGTGATGCTAAAGCCATCTACTCCTCATATTGTGCTTTATCTCCTACTGAGTATAACCGAATTTCATCTTGTAAAATAGCGAAAGAAGTTTGCGATAGATTGCATGTTACCTATGAAGGAACTGATCAAGTAAAGAAAACGAAGATCAATAGTCTACTTGGACAGTACGAATCCTTCAAAATGAAGTCTAGTGAATCCATCACTGATATGTTCAGTCGTTTCACAAAAAACATAAACGACATGGCATATTAAGGACAGCCAATCTCAGGACTAATGAAGGTCAATAAACTACCGCGTGGACTATCCAAAGATTGGAATCACATGAAGACATTGATGAGAGAAACCCAAAGGATCATGCCTCTTTTAGTAGATGAACTGGTTGGCACACTTCAGTTAGAACACTCAAAAGTTCCAGAAAAGATCAGCTGAGGACAATGAAACCAGCCAAGATGTAATATGCTTTGAATGCAGGAAAAAATGGCATATCAGACCCAACTATCCTATGTTGAAGAAAAAGAAAGGAAGAACTGAGAAATACAAAAAGGCTCTCAAAGTAGGGACATGGAGTGATACAAAATACAAGGAAAGTGATAAAGAATATGCCAATATTTGTCTAATGGCAAATTCTAAATCAGATACAAACTCTGAAACAGATTCAGACTCACACTCAGATAAGGAAATTGAGGTAAGCAATCTAAAACTTCTTGTCAAAGTTTTGAAGTATATAAATGAGCTCTGTCTTAGTCTTAAAGTCTCTCTTAAGAGAATTTCCGAACTAAAAAGGGAAAATTCCAAACTCAAGCAACAAGAAACTCATTGGAAAGAAAAGTTTGAAAATTTAGATAAAAGTTTTGTTGATTTAAAAACAAATTCTGATTCTCTTACAAAAGAGAATGCTTTTTTTGAAATAAGACATTTCAAACATCACAAAAAAAAAAATCAAAAAATCCGAGAAGTTGGAGAAAATCCTTTATGTACAAAGACCTTACTTTAACAAGTCTAGTTCGGGAATGACTTTAGAAACCGTTCTTTTAATTGATTTTCCCAAAGTTAAAGAAATGATTAGACAAAAACCTACAAGGGCATTTTACAAAAATCACTTTCAAAAGGTTTTTGTAAAACTTGTTGGCATAGGTGCTCTCAAATGTTCAAAGTGTAACAACTCGGAACATTTCGAGAAGAAATGTCCCAAGGTTTGGAGACCTGTTAAAAGGGATTGGGCAAAAACAATGTTTAATACTAACTCCCTTGAACCCAAGAAAATGTGGGTATCAAAGAAAGCTTGAGTTTTCTTTTTTATTACAGGTCGCTATCAAGAAAAAGATCAAAAGGTATTTGGATAGTGGTTGTTCGAGGCACATGACTGGAGACTCTAGTTGCTTTATAAAACTTGTTCAAATAAATGGTGGAAAAGTCTCGTTTGGTGGGAAATAATAAAGGAAGAATCGTTGTATATGAAACTGTGAAGATTGGAAGCTCGACTATCAACAATGTCTCCTTAGTGACAATCTACTCAGCATAAGTCAGCTTTGCGACGCAGGGTTCAGAATCAACTTCCAAGAAGGTATCTGTTCGGGAACAAGTAAAGATCTCTCTCAATCTTTCACCGGACGAAGGCATGGAAATATTTACCTTCTGGATGTAAAACCAGAAAGTTCTCAATGTCTTATATTTATTCAAGATGAAGCAAATCTTTGGCATCGAAAGCTTAGTCATGTTAACATGAAGCAGATTGCCAAAATTTCATCCAAGAAGCTTGTTCGAGGTCTTCCCAACTTAAGCTGTCAAAAGTCTGATCTATGTACCTCTTGTGTTTTGGGAAAACATGTTAGAAACTCCTTTAAACCTGTGAATCAAGTCTTAACCAATTGAACTTTGCAGCTTCTCCATATGGACCTTTTTGGATCAATCAAAACTCAAAGCATTAGTGGAAAGAAATACTGCCTAGTAATCGTGGATGATTACTCTCGTTTTACTTGGGTTTACTTTTCGGCAAATAAGTTTGA
Organism: Eucalyptus lansdowneana; assembly: GCA_017140395.1. Classification (NCBI taxonomy): domain Eukaryota; kingdom Viridiplantae; phylum Streptophyta; class Magnoliopsida; order Myrtales; family Myrtaceae; genus Eucalyptus; species Eucalyptus lansdowneana. The sequence goes on from CM029487.1 coordinate 57,848,373, forward strand.
AGCATTCTCTTATTTCTCAAAGTTTGTCAAGAAAGTTCATAATGAGAAAGGTTATACTATTTTGAGCATACGAACAAACCATGATGGTGAGTTCGAGAATCAAGACTTTGCAAAATTTTGTGATAAATTTGGTTTCTAGCATGTTTTCTTTTCTCCATATACTCTAGAGCAAAATGGGGTTGTGGAAAGAAAGAACAGATCCTTGCAGGAAATGTCAAGAACCCTCTAATTTAGAGTAAAATTCCCTCTTGTTGTGCTAAAGCAATTTCTACAGCTTGCTACATTATTAATAGAGTGTTCTTGAGGCATATTCTAGAGAAAACTCCTTTTGAAGTCTATAAAAGGAAGAAGCCAATTGTCTCTTACTTTCATGTGTTTGATTGTCAATGTTTCATTTTGAAAATGCAAATGATCGAACCGGGAAGTTTGAAGAGAAGTTAGACAAAAGAATTTTCCTTGGGTACTCAACCTCAAGCAAAGCATACAAAGTCTTTAATAAGAAGACTCAATCGAGAAGAGTCTATGAATGTTAAATTTCAAGACTTTATGGAGAACCAAGAAGATCGACTCAACTTGAAGAATCTGAACCTACTCCAAACTCTATAAAGCCTAATTCCCCCGACGCAATCCAAATGTCTAAAGATCGGAATCAAGCGAACTTGAAGATTCAACTCGAAGTAGAAGATCAGCAAACTTGCAAACCAACCAGCAATTGGAAGCACAAGTCAAGTCATCCCAAAGAACTCATCATTGGCGACATTGATGAAGGAATTCGCACCAGATCTAAAAGGTGAGAAGAGTCTAGTGCTTTAGCACTCATTTATGAAATTGAACCTAAAAGCATAGAAGAAGCTCTGTCTGATGAAAGCTGGATCAAAGCTATGCAAAAAGAGCTCAGATAGTTTAGCATCAACGTTGTTTGGGAGTTAATTTGTAAACCTAAAGGTAAATCTATTATTGGAACTAAATGGGTTTTTAGAAACAAGGTGAACGAGAAAGGAAAAGTTGTCAGGAACAAAGCAAGTCTCGTTGCCAAAGGATACACGCAAGAAGAAGGGATAGACTATAACGAGACCTATGCCCTAGTAGCAAGATTAGAAGCAATTAGATTATTACTTGCTTTTGCTTGCTATAAAAATTTTGGGATATTCCAAATGGACGTCAAAAGTGTATTTCTGTATGGATTTATCTAAGAAGAAGTCTATGTGGAACAACCACATGGTTTTGAAGATTCAAGAAAGCCGGACTCAGTCTATAGATTGAAAAATGCTTTATATGGACTAAAGCAAGCACCTTGAGCTTGGTATGAAATGTTAAGTAATTTCCTAACTCAAAATGGTTTTTCTAAGGGAAAGGTAGATACTGCTTTATTTATAAAAAGAGACGATAATGATTTTCTATTAGTTCAAATTTATGTTGATGATATTATTTTTTGATCTCTTGATGAAAATCTGTGCAAGAAATTCTCGAGATGTGTTGTGGTGAATTTGAGATGAGTATGATGGGAGAATTAACCTTCTTTCTTGGATTGCAAGTTAAACAATTGAAGAAATGTATATTTATACATCAAAAGAAATATGCGAAAGATCTCATCAAGAAATTTGGATTGGAGAATTGCAAAAAGACGTAGATACCAATGTCAAGTTCTTCGACATTTTGTTTTACAAAAGAAAGAAGTTGATCGAAGCTTTACATAAGTATTATCAATTCACTTCTTTGTCTTACTAAATCTAGACCTGACATTTTATTTAGTGTTTGCATTTGTGCTAGATTCCAATCAGATCCTAAAGAATCTCATTTAAGTGCTGCAAAACACATCATCAAATATATCGCAACTACTCCAAGGCTAGGTCTATGGTATCCCAAAGAATGAGACTTTACTCTTCTTGGATATTCAGATGCAGATTTAATAGGTTGTAAAGTTGATAAAAAGAGTACTTTTGGCACTTGTCAACTGCTTGGCAACAAGCTTGTGTCCTGGTTCTCAAGGAAGCAGAGTACTGTAGCTTTATCAACAGCAGAAACAGAGTATGTGGCTCTTGGGAGCTATTATTCTCAAATTTTGTGGATAAGGCAACGACTAAGACTTTGGAATTGAAGAATCGTGCACTGAGATCAAATGTGACAACACTAGTACTATTAATTTCACAAAGAACCCAATTCTTCATTCAAGGGAAAAACATATTGAGATTTGGCATCATTTCATTAGAGATCATGTTCGAAATAGAAAAATTATGATTCAGTTCATTGACTCGAAGAATCGGCTGGTGGACATTTTTACAAAGCCACTTGAGAAAAGTTTATTTGAGTCTATTTGCACTAAACTGAATATTATCTCTTTTATCGACTAAAGTCCGAAGTTGGTTAGACTCATAATATACAGAAATTACTTCGATACAAGTAATTTAAATTTAGCAGAAAATTTCGAAACGGTATGTTGATTTTTTTGAATCGTTATCTATCCATTTTATTTTTAGAAATTATCTTTTCAAATTTCTGAATTTTTTGAAATTTTTCATTTTTCGAAAATGGTAGCTTTTTCAGTGTGACGGTTCATTTACCCTGTTTGATCTCTTTTGTACTGCTGAGTCCTTTCGTCCTCATTTACATTTTCACAAACCCTAGAATACAATCTTCTACTCTCTCACTTCTACTCTCAAGCTTTGATCTACAAAAGTTTTCATCTTTTTCACCCGACCATGGTTAGTTATTGAGCAAAAAATTGATCAATGGATAGACCATTGATATGTGCTTTTGATGGAGATTATTCAATGGATTCGACCATTGATACTTGACTTTTAATGGCGATTTAAATGAGTTTTCCATATTAGTATAAAGTTTTGATGATGTGAAATAACTTTTATATGATTCGATATCTATTTTATATATTGAATTGGCATTATGAAATTGGGTATTGTTTTGTATACATGCATAGTGGTTGTTTGATATGCTTAGAATATATGTACTACTCACTGAGCTGTGGTTGCTCATCCCACTCCTTCTTTAATCTTTTCAGGTTCCTCGGTTAGCGGCAAGTAGAGCGAGAGAGCCGTCAGTGGGAAACTTTTGGGGAGGTCTATTTTTATTTTCTTTTGGTATGGTTTAAAGAAGTGGTGCACATGATCCTTGCTAGTGGTTGAATTGTCTGAGTTTTAAATGCATATCTCTTTTTGGTGGATTATAGAAACTCTGATATTGAAATTGGTGGTTTATCTGATATTTATATATATATAAGTTGATATCAGGTTGTTGGTTGTGTTTGAGGCTACGTCCTTCGAAAAGAAGGACGGCCGTGTCATCCCATTCCTTGTAGTTTTGGGGTGTGACATTTTTGGTATAAGAGCCTAAGTTTTGATCTTTTTGGGTATAGTTATGGGACGTTGTGAGGTTGTGTGATAGATTTTATTTTTGCGTTAGTCTTCTAGATTCTAAGGTGTAGTTTCATTCTTGGATTCAGGTGATCATGAGTACCGACTCTGAGACACTTGCCTCACTTCGTAGGAGTCGCAAAGGCAAACGAGTCGCTATCCCTGAGGCTAGAGACATGCCTCAAGCTTCTCGAGGTGCGTCTTTGAAAAGGAGACTTGAGGACCACTATGATAGGAGTCTTGACTTGCGCGAAATCAGAGAAGAGGATCAAGGGCCAACCCGTTCAACTGAATTTGAACAAGCAATGATCCTTTGGTATTGCCAAGCAAAAGAATTAACTAGAGATGGAGCGACTGGCTCAGGCACTTTTGCCCATTTTAGAAAGGCAAAACCACCCACTTTTGATGGGAAAGCTGATCCTCTCGCAGCTGAGTGTTGGATTAAAAAGATTGATGGGATCTTTGAAGCTGAAAAGGTTCCCAAGGATCAGAAAGTTAAATTTGCCACCCAATACCTGGAAGGTGAAGTAGAGTTTTGGTGGGATGGAATGAAGGCAAGTCTTGGAGGTAGGGATGTTATCATATCCTGGGAGGACTTTAAAAAGGCAATCAATGCTCAATTCTTCCCAAAGTCATTCCAGGCAAAGATGAAGGGCGACTTTGTACATGTATCTCAGGGTGACTCCACAGTTTTAGAGTATTTAGTCCACTTTAATCAGTTGAGTAGATTTGCGGAGCACTTGGTAGCAAATGAGGAAGATAAGGCCGACCATTTCTTAAGAGGGCTCCGACCTGAAATTAATTCCGCACTTGCACTTTTTGTATTAACAACTTATAAGGATGTACTAGAACGAGCAATCAAGGTGGAACAAAGCATTCTGAAGCATGGCACACAAGGAATGCCTCAACCCAAAAGGTTTAAGCCCACAAATGTGCAAGGTAGCCATACTGATGGTAGTGGAAGGCGAAGAGGCTTCAGTCGGCCAGGAAAGTTAAGAAATCCAAGTAACCAGGGCCCCTGTAATACATGTGGAAATTATCATCACAGTGAGTGTCATCGAAAAACCAGAGTATGCTTCTCATGTGGAAAAGCAGGACACATGTTGCGAGATTGTCCTACACAAGGAATCCTCCTATTGGCAATAGATCATGTAATCTATGTGGGCGACAAGGGCACCTAGCACACCAGTGTTTCAGGCGGAGGAATACTCCTTTTGTTGGTAGGCCCCAAGAGAACCAACAAAGACAAAGTACAAGTGGGAAAGTTTTTGCAATGACGAAGGAGGATGCGGCAGCATCTAACGCAGTTGTTGCAAGTAATATTTCTATTGCCTCGAATTGTGCTTATGCGTTATTTGATACTAGTGCTATGCACTCCTTCATTTCAACTGAATTTGCAAAGAAGCTTGATGTGTTGGCTGACCCTCTTGAATGTGATTTGTGTGTTGATACTCCTACTGGCGATTTCTTAGTTAGTCATCATGTGTTCAAGAGATGTGTGATTCGGATTAACGATGTTGAGACGCCTGTGGATCTAGTGGAGTTAAATATTCGAGATTTCGATGTTATTATAGGGATGGATTGGTTATCTACCTCTCGTGCTATTGTTGACTAGTTTTCAAAGAAAGTGATATTTAGACTTTCGAATCAACTCGAATTCTCTTTTTCGGGAAGTTGTCAAAACAATTCTCAAAGGTTGATCTCAGCTTTGCAAGCGAGGAAACTTTTGAGAAAAGGTTGCTATGGTTATTTAGCTTGTGTAAAAGACACAAGTAAGGTCGTAGTAAAGTTGGAAGATATTCCTGTCATTAGAGATTTTCCAAGTGTATTTCCTGAGGATTTACCAGGCTTGCCTCTTGATAGAGAAATTGAGTTTTGTATTGAATTGATGCCCGGTACAGCTCCAATCTCTAAGGCACCATATCGGATGGCACCCACTGAATTGAAAGAATTGAAAACGCAGCTGCAAGAGCTTTTAGATAAAGGTTTCATCAGACCCAGTGTTTCAGCTTGGGGAGCTCCTGTTCTATTTGTGAAAAAGAAGGATGGTAGTATGCGGCTTTGTATAGATTATCGAGAGCTTAACAAGGTAACGGTCAAAAACAAATATCCTTTACCTCCGATTGAGGATTTATTTGATCAACTTCAGGGAGCTCAGGTATTTTCCAAGATCGACCTTCATTCTGGGTATCATCAATTGAAGATAAAGATAGATGATGTGCCTAAAACTACTTTCAGAACAAGGTATGGCCATTATGAATTTCTCGTCATGCCTTTTGGATTAATAAATGTGCCTGCTACCTTCATGGACTTGATGAATAGGGTGTTCAGAGAATATCTAGACAAATTTATTGTGGTGTTCATTGATGACATCCTAGTATATTCGAAGAGTTTAGAGGAACACGAACAACACTTGAGGGTTGTCTTGCAAACTTTGCATGAAAAGAAGTTGTATGTCAAATTTAGTAAGTGTGAATTCTGGCTTGATCATATAGAATTCTTGGGTCATGTGATCTCGAAAGATGGCATATTAGTGGACCCAAAGAAGGTTGAAGCAGTTGTTAAGTGGAATCGTCCAACAAATGTTACAGAAGTGAGAAGTTTTCTTGGGCTAGCCGGCTACTATAGGCGATTTATAGAGGGGTTCTCAAAGATTGCTGGTCCACTTACCTGTCTAACTCAGAAGAAAGTTAAATTTGAATGGTCAGGCCAATGTGAATGCAGTTTTTAAGAGTTGAAGAGACGGCTGGTGTCGGCTCCTATTCTAACTCTACCTACTGGAAGTGATGGTTTCGAAATCTACTGTGACGCATCCAAAGAAAGTTTGGGTTGTGTTCTTATGCAAGATAGCAAAGTTGTTGCCTATGCTTCTAGACAATTGAAATTACATGAGAAGAACTACCCCACTCATGATTTGGAGTTAGCGGCGGTTGTGTTTTCCTTGAAGATATGGCGGCACTATTTGTATGGTAAAAAAAGTGAAGTCTTTACTGATCACAAGAGTCTAAAGTATATCTTTACTCAGAAAGAACTGAACATGAGGCAGAGAAGATAGCTAGAACTTTTGAAGGATTATGACTTATCCATTAATTACCATCCGGGTAAAGCTAATGTGGTAGCGGATGCTTTGAGTCGTAAATCCTTTGGAAATATGGTAGCTTTGCTCACTTCTCAAAAACCCATTCTTGAAGATATGAGGAAGTTAGACTTGGAGGTGTTAGTGGAGCAGCTTGGTGCTCAATTAGCTAATCTTCAAGTACAACCTATGTTGATTGACAAGATTAAGGCTAAACAGAATGAAGATCCACAATTACAAAAAATTAGAGAAGGTGTGGAAGCTAGAAGACAAGTGGATTTTAGTTTACATGTAGATGGATCCTTGAGGTTTCGTGGTTGACTATGTGTTCCTGAGGACTCAAAGCTGAAAAAGGAGATCTTGCAAGAAGCTCACAGTACTAGATTTTCAATTCATCCGAGAAGCACTAAAATGTATAGAGACTCGAGAGAAAACTTTTGGTGGGTCAACATGAAAAATGATATTATAAAATTTGTTGATCAATGTTTAGTTTGCCAGCAAGTGAAAATTAAGCATCAGCAACCAAGTGGATAGCTGCAACCTCTAGAGATACCTAAATGGAAGTGAGAGCATATTGCCATGGACTTTGTAGTCGGTCTACCGAGGACGCCAAATGGTAAGAATGCTATATGGGTGACTGTTGATCGATTGACTAAGTCCGCTCACTTTTTGTCATATCGATTTGGCCTTTCAATGGAAGATATGGCAAAGCGATATGTTAATGAGATAGTGAAGCTTCATGGGGTTCCAGTAAGCATTGTTTCGATAGGGATCCCGTGTTCGTGTCTAACTTTTGGAAGAGTTTGCAATGAGCTTTGGGCACTAAACTCAACTTGAGTACAGCTTTTCATCCACAAACAGATGGACAATCAAATAGAACGATCCAGACATTAGAGGATATGTTGAGATCATGCATCATTGACTTCGGTGGTTCTTGGGATGAACATCTACATTTAGCAGAATTTTCTTATAACAACACTTATCACTCCAACATTAAGATGGCACCCTTTGAAGCTTTATATGGCCAAAAATGCAGAAGTCCTATTTGTTGGGACGACGTTGGTGAGAAAAGACTAACTGGTCTTGAGTTCATTCAACAATTAGAAGAGAAAGTTAGGTTGGTTCGGGAACGTCTCAAAATGGCTCAAAGTCGTCAGAAAAGTTATGCGGATCTGAAAAGACGCAAGTTAGAATATAACGTGGGAGATCACGTATTCTTAAAAGTTTCTCCTACAAAGGGTGTAATGAGATTTGACACACGTGGGAAATTAAGTCCAAGGTATGTGGGACCATTCTTGATCTTAGAGAAAATTGGTAAAGTCACTTATAAATTGGCTTTGCCATCGGCACTATCAGGTGTCCATAATGTGTTCCATGTCTCTTTGTTGTGGAAATATATGTCAAATCCTGAACATATGCTAGACTTTACCCCATTGAGATTACGGGAGAACTTGACATATGAGGAGCAGCCTATTCGCATTGTCAATAGGAAGGATCAGGTATTGCGACGACGAACCATTCCTTATGTAAAAATACAATGGCAAAACCATACCGAGAGAGAGGCTACTTGGGAGCTCGAGGAGGAGGCAAGACACAAATACCCTCGCTTGTTTCATGATTGAAGTACATGTAAATTTCGAGGATGAAATTTTTAAGGAGGGTAGAATGTAATATTATGTTAGTGGGCCCCAAAAGAAGAAACTGAAAAAAAAAAAAGAAACTGAAAAGTCATTAAAGCAAAAGAGAGGGGAGAGGGTTCGATTAGATAGAAGCTGAGGGGTCCTCGACTAAAAAAGAAAAGAAAGAAAAGAATAAGAAGAAGAAGAAGAGAAAGGGGGAAGAAAGAAAAGGAGTTTTGGGCATGTGCATGCCTTAAATGCCTCGCCAAGCTGACTCGACTCCATAACGCAGCACCCGGTAAGAGGTTAAGCCCCTCGTTCGTCCGATTGAAGTAATTTTTGGATTTAGGACTCAAATTCGGAATTTTTGGAAAATTGAGCGGCAAAGTCCGATTTTGGAGTTGTTGAGCCATGAATTTTTGTAGGAATGGTAATTTAGGGTGTTGTGGAGCCATGGGATTTTACGGATCGTGATTTGAGCTTACGGTTTGTCCGAAACAAAATTTCAAAATTTCCCGCGCGCAGTGAACAGTACGTGTCCAGCAGCTTTGGGCCCGTATTTTGTCATTTTTCGGCTTGATTTTGTGGCGGCCAAGTTGGGATTCTTGTAATGTGTGTCCACGGCTCTCTATTGACTATAAGTACGTTTGGATCGGGGTTTGGAAGAGAAAGTTAAGGTGCAATCAAGTTTTGCGCTTAAACTTCGTGTTGCGAATGGCTTGAATAATCGCTTTGGTTATGCGATTTGTCAACGCATAGGAGTCCTTTTGTTAGATTTAAGGCGTAATTTAGTTGTTTCGTAGTGGAGATAGAGTTTTATTAGATTTTAACATTTTTCTCGGTTATTTGATAGGACCTTGAGTTCGACGATACGAGTATCGTTCGTCGTTTGATCGTCGATGACGAGGTAAGTGGTACTATATCTTCTTTGGTTTTATAAAATCATGTCTTGAAGTATGTATGTATATATAATGAATCAAGAAAAGCATTTTTATTGCATAAAAGCCAGATCGAGCAATTGCTACCCTTTGGTTGATTGTAAATCTTTAAAAAGCACATTATACAAGATTTATGGAGAAACATATATGAAATTGCTTTGCGACTGATTTATGAAAATGTTTATGATGATTTGAGAAACGGATATGAAATGGATGATGGACTATGTTGCAAAATGTTATTTGTTTGGTTTAAGATATTGATTTCTCGGATTGGATTTCTGGTATTGGAGAATGGTTATTTATGCTCAATATAACTGTGAACCCAGTGAGGGGTTTTTGGGGTATGCATACTAGGTTTAGGATATCCTTCAGGCCCAGCCACGGGCTTTGTAGGTGGAGACCTTGCCAAGAAGAGAATCTTGGTCGCCTTGTCACAAGGCGTTGTGTCGCGACCATTGTTAGTTATTGAGCAAAAGATTGATCAATGGATAGACCATTGATATGTGCTTTTGATGGAGATTATTCAGTGGATTCGACCATTGATACTTGACTTTTGATAGCAATTTAAATGAGTTTCCATATTAGTATAAAGTTTTGATGATGTGAAATAACTTTTATATGATTCGATATCTATTTTATATATTGAATTGGCATTATGAAATTGGGTATTGTTTTGTATACATGCATAGTGGTTGTTTGATCTGCTTAGAATATATGTACTACTCACTAAGCTGTGGTTGCTCATCCCACTCCTCCTTTAATCTTTTTAGGTTCCTCAGTTAGCGGCGAGTAGAGCGAGAGAGCCGTTGGTGGGAAACTTTTGGGGAGTCCTATTTTTATTTTCTTTTGGTACGGTTTAAAGAAGTGGTGCACATGATCCTTGCTAGTGGTTGAATTGTCTGAGTTTTAAATGCATAGCTCTTTTTGGTGGATTATAGAAACTCTGATGTTGAAATTGGTGGTTTATCTGATATTTATATATATGGTTTGATATATATATATATATATATAAGTTGATATCAGGTTGTTGATTGTGTTTGAGGCTGTGTCCTTCGAAAAGAAGGACAGCTGTGTCATTCCCATTCCTTGTAGTTTTGGGGTGTGATAGTTGGTCATGCTACAAGTTTTCTTGTGAAAGACAAATCTTCTGAGTGTGGCATTATCTATCAAAGAATGATTACCTCCAACATTTTACTGCACAAGATTGTGATCAATTGCATCCGACCCAAGTCAACCTCCGAAACTAACGTTTCTCACTCAAAAGCAAAACTGATGTTTGCCATCAGTAATCGGATGAAGTTCTCACTGCCCCACACAATCCTCATGCACATGTACAGGACTATGGTGAAGGATAGAGGACAACTACCTTACTCTGCGCTGGTCACCAAGCTGCTCAAACACTTTCACATTCAGATTCCCGTATCTCTTTGTGTTCGAATCATTACTCCTATGGTGATGAGATTGAAGATGGTGTCGAAAATGAGACTGAAGGAACTGAACAAGGCATTGGAGTGCTTTAAGGAGAAGTCCCCAAGCAAGACAAAACAAGACTCTGCTGCAAAGAAAAGGAAAGGCAAGGAGCCCATGATTGAATCGAAGAAGAAGAGAAGAGCCCTTATCCTACAAGATGAAGAGGATGAAGATGAGCTTACTATTTTTGCTTTTACCTTGAAAAATCTTCGGAGTTTTGTTAGTTTTGAGTAGCTGCAAGAGCAAGAAGGAAGAGAATGAGGAGAAATAGAGGAGAGGAGAGAAGAAAGAGAAGAGATGAGAGAAGAAAGAGAAGGAAGAAAAGAAGGAGAAGAACAGGGTAGGGATGACTCCTTTGAGTCAACTTTGCGATATCCTTGAAAGAGGATTCCGAGAAAACTAGGAGTGGGACTGCCGAAAATGGAAGAAATGATGAACATCACTTTGGAGTCGAAACCGAAAAGGAGCAAGAAGTAAGTTTTGCCTCTCCACTTGTAGCCACAGAAACCAGGGGAGCTCGTGAAAAGACAGGTACTTTTACTCCTGTTTTTACAAGTGATGATATTAGCAGGACTCTAGCAGATCAAGAGAATGTTCATGCCTCTCAACTCCCTGAAGCTAATATTGAGGCATCCTCTCCAAGCCCTAGTGATCGACGTGCTGATGTTCCCTTGGACCTCAATACTCCAGAAATTGATTTGGCTGAACCGAGTGCTTCAACAGAACCTTTAGCAGACTTTAAAAGACTGCTAGACATCATTTTGGATTTAAAGGCTCATCAATATGGATTAGAGTTTGAAATCAAGAACCTCAAATTAGCTTTAGCGTCTACTTTAGTATCTTTACATGAGCAGGTACAAGCCTTTAAGCTTCAAGTTCAAGAGACTACAAATGGTGAGGATATTGAGCAACTAAATGAGACTTTGAGGAAGCTGGAGGAGACTATTAAGTTTATGGTGGATTTTCAGCTTGTTCACATTCCTGCAAACCCCGATTTTATCAAACCTTTTTATTGTTCTCCACTTTTTGCTGTTGACAAAAAAGGGAGAATGTGATTGTAGATTTATCTTTTTGACTCTTAAGTATTTTTTTGCACTTACTTTTTGGTTTTTATTGGTTTGGTTGTTTGGTTTGGACTTTTGCTTGTTGAACTTGAACCGTTTGACGAAATGCTTGTAGCAACTTACTTTGTGATAATGATTGTCGATGGATAGTTATTTGTCTTATCTTTTCAAGATTAACATGTTTTATGTGGTTGCAGAATCAATGCTATCCATGTTGTAATCATCTTATTTTTAAGATATCATGTATTGCTTAAAAATTGCTTTGCAGGTTAAAAGTTCTTAAATCTGTAGGAAAATTTTGTCGCCATCAAAAAGTGGGAGATTGTTAGAGAAAACTTATTTATTGTTTTAAAGTTGACAAAACCTTTCCAGAGTCTAGTTTGGAGAC